>CM053772.1:117837887-117870485 GCA_028658325.1 Potorous gilbertii | reverse complement strand
AAAAAAAAAAAACAAGAATAATGTATGCAAGACACACTTCTTAAGTTTGCTACTATTTACATTTTTCCCATCACTTTCCCAAGTCTACTAATCAACATGGGCACCTAAGGACTCTTCTGGACCCTCTAGGATTTAGAATGATTATCAATAGTAACTGTTAATGTTTCCCTCCCAGTCTGAAGTCATTCTTTTTCCTGGCCTCATTAAAGGGGCCATGCAGCGGCTACTTCTTAAACAGGCCTATTCAATTAATGGGTGTTGCCTCACCCTAAGTGAGTACCTGCAAAGACCTGGGCCTAATGGGCTCAAGGACTCCCCAGTACATGCTGGGTCACCTCCAGTCATCCTGATGAACATCTCATCTGGTCACTGGATCCAGATGGCTCTGGAGGAGAAATGAGGCTGGTTACCTGCACAGCCTTCCCTCACTCAAAACAAAGTCAAGTGCAAGTCATGTCATCACTTCTCTGATGGCATGATCTTCTTCAGCAACAAAGGACGAACACACAAAGAAAAATCAACAAAACAATATATCAAGCCATAATTTAGAGTTTGCTGATTTCTTGAGATAGAAATGCTTATATACTGAAATTTTAACATCAGAGCTAGTTGGAGCATACACCCTTAGGTCTAACTTTGCCACTAACTCGATGCATGAACTTTGGCAAATATTTAACTTCTCTGGGCCTCAGTTTTCCTTAAGTATAAAATGAGGAAATTGGAAAGAATTAGGGGATTCATTCTGTTTCTATATGAGGGGACCCTTTATTATAAAGAAAAAATGCATGGACCTCTATATAATAAGTTATTTTATTAATACTGGTGGATTGAGAAAATACATGGCAAAGGGCTACTATGAATTTGGTAACGCTTCTAAATAACTTTGTACTTTATTAGTCACACCAAAAGTTGCGGAATTTGGAAATATAGTAATATATACATGTGTCTATGTGCAAGACATATTTATTCAACCTCCAAAAAGGCATATTTGTGTGTATCTCTATATTCACAGACCTCTAGTAATATGTCTGTATCCTTGACTCACTGTACTAGAAGGTATCCAAAGTCCCCTTTAGATCCTATGATCTAAAGAGAAAAAGAAATATTTTCCTTGCATAATTCATCCCCCTACTTCTTTTTTGGGGGGATAAAGGGAGACAACAATTATGCAGCTAGCAGTCTTCATTAGTCAGAAAAAAGTTGGTTCTCATTAGGCTAGGAAAAGGAAAAAAACTTAAAACAGTAAAAACACCACACTGGACTCAAGAAAAAAGAGCTACCCAGCATTCTTTTACAAGCACAGAATTACAATACTCTTCCTTTATCTTGGCTTTCCTCCCATCTAGCCTGGGTTAGAATCCTCTCTCAATAGCAAGGTCCTTATCTTCAGTCAAAAAACCAAATTTCAAAAGAAAGACCTTCTGAATGGAAACACTACTTTTAATACCATGTACAAGCATTTAAGACTATCGCTGCCTTATTTAAAGAAAAACAGAATACATTAGATCAGTTTAAGATTTAGAGAAAAACAGGTAATGGAGGTTAGTAAGATTGGAATGCATTATTTTGGCCAATATGAAATATACAGATACAGAATAACAGTTGGACCATGATCAGGGCAGTGGTGGTAGTGGTACTAGTCAGCTGATTTCAGATATAAGAAAGTGAGATCCCTCAGAAATGTAAGCTTAGAAGAATTCTTTATAACCCTAGCTATAAAAGCTATTTCTTTCTAGAACTAAAAGCACAGAAATGTGGTTCTCAAGTTCTTCAGTGAAAATAACAAAGACAAAATGAAATTTTAACTGACTCATTGAAAATTTATCTGACTCATACAATTTTCAAAATGTTAATACACATATTTGAATTTTTTGTTTTATAAACAGAAAGTTTTTATTTGTAATATTAATTGTTGATGCTTTATAATATTGTTTTGATGGTTTTTTTTCAAAATCTATCATAGTTGCTTCCTTGATGCTTTTAAAAAGCACTCATTGCCAAAGGATAAGAATGTTTATTAACATTCATCAACAAGATCTTTTTCCGTTTAAAAAGACTTTCTGGAGAGATTCAAAGGCTAACTTTGGTTAGAAAAGTCCATTTGCACAGAAGATGATTAAGAATTTCAAATTTATTAGTGGAGGAAAAGGAAAGAACTCATCAATAGAGTTCCTCATAGTAGGAGCTTTGAAAATGCCGGAGTACTTTGCAAAAGACGTATCTAGACACTTGTCACTAGATATATTGAAAATTACCTTGATAAGATTGCTTTCACATACTAGCCCTACTTTCTTGAGAATTTAGCAGAGGTCATAAAAAGCAAAGAACTCTACATAACATTGTCCTACTGAGCTATCTCTGAGCAACAGAAAAATACTTCCAAAGATTCCTAAGGCATTAAGTATGTTTACCACTAAATTCAATTTCTAATTCTGGGTACCATCTCAAATCAAAACCATCTTAAAACCAAAAGTAGTGGATAGAAGTTTCCAAATGCAACTTAAAAAAAAAAACCACATTCTGATGAAATTTGATAAAGTGACATACATATTTGATGGTACTAGAAGGAACCTATAATTCACAGAGTAGTATAGATTAGACAGATACTTAATAGAATCCATGAGAGTAACTTGTTTTACTTTACAGAGCACACATGCTTACAGTTGGTCTACATAAAATGTATGTTTATCTTAAATCCTGTGATATAAGAACTCTTTTCAAAATGTCAAACTTTCCATAGCACAGTTCTAAGCAATTAGTTTTCCTGGTTATTAGTGACTATAGCAACCCAAGTTTTGGTATATGTCTTAATATCTCGAGGTGTCTCAGATCCTACAATGCTAACAGTCACTGCTCCTGTTCACTATTCTAAATGAAACTATGCCAAGGAAGCCCCACAGGAAAAATAACCCAAGGGTTCAGCTGAGTGACTTTAAAAAATACTTATTTTATATGATATGGCTTTCAAGATTTAAGATTTTAACACAAAGAGAAAAAGGAAAGAAAAGGAAAAGAAAAAAAAGGAAAAAAAGCAAAGGAAGCAAACTGAAACCCACACCATATAAAGAAACACTTTACCTGAGCCTTTTTGGGGCTCACTTCACTTTACAGCAGGGCTTCCTTGTGGTAGCTGTGACATCATGGAAGAAAACATCCTGGGAAACAACAAAGGAAGCTGGAGCCAGCAGAACTTTGGGGAAACCTAAGAAAGAAAGAAAGTGGGATATTTGCTGAACACCCTTTCTCAACCTACTTAAATGGGGTTATTCAGCAAATGGAGCAAACTGATTTTATTTACAGGTCATTGTTATCAGAATGAATTCTCAGATCTGGGCCATTAAGCTCACTATGGGAGCCAACCTATCAATCATCTTGCATGAAACATTCAGTATTGAAGATTAAAACATGTTTTCCCTTTCACTGAAGGAAGAACCCTTACTTTATTTTTATTTTTTAAGTAACTGATTTTCATCCAAACCATGTTAAGAACTGGAAAGATGGAGGAGCTCTTAAGTTTATAATCCTTATAGAGCGGAATATAGTGTCTACTACATGTTTGTAACAGCTTTATAAGCGTTCATTGTGTAGTCAAAATAATTTTTTTTATCATCTCTGACCTTTCAAATATTGGTCTGACAACAGAATTCCTATTCATTTATATTTCAGACCATTTTTTATGGCAATCAAAGGGATATTTCAGACTTTTACTATAGGGTGAAGGTGTGTTATATTATTTTATGTTACAAAATATTTCTTTGAACTCAGAAAAGTTTTTTTTAATTTTGAAAAGATCATAAACATAAAATGTTCTTTACATACTAACAAGTATGTTTTATTATGTTTGCTATTGTGTTGAAGCCCAATTTAAATTCATCTAATAATTTACCTAGAATTATTAAGATTATCCACGTTAGAAATTTTGGCTTTGGCCCAGACCTGTGATTTCATCAGTGTAAAAAGCTCCCCCTGAGAGCACTTCTCATACAAATGCAGATCGCTAAGTATTCAGCAACTTAGAATCTTAGAAAGTTGCTTAGGGATACTGAAAGGTTAGGAGACTTGCCCAGTCACATAGCCAAATAAGCATGTGTCAGCAGTGAGACTGGAACCTAAGTTAACCTGATTCTTAGGATTGCTAGCAGTCAACTATGCTAACATGTAAAAAAAAAAAATTACATATACATATATACACATATCTGTATCTTTTGTATGTGTATACACAATGTGTATATATAAATATATACACATATGCATGTACATAAACTGTCTCATTATTTTGCTCCTTAAATTCTGATTTATTCACTTAAGTAACCAGAAATTTAACATGTTAAATCTGACCCTCATTAGATGTACTAAATAATTAAACTATATAGCATTTAAAAGGGATATTTTAAAGAAATATCAAAATTAAAGATATTAAACAAATTCCTGGTTCAGTGATTATGACAAGGCAGAGACTATCTTTTTGCTCAAGTTTATATTCATAACACTTAGCACAGTGCCTGGAACATAGAATGCATTTAATAAATCATCTATCTATTTTTCTGTCTGTCTTCTAGCTTAACTTTCAGTTAAGCACTACTAGCACCAGACAGAGATCTGAATCTACTGAATAGATTTCTAACCACTTTTAAATCAAAATTTTTATTGTAGAATTTCTATAAGAATGCAAGAAAAAAACCAAGCTTTATTTTTCTTGTTCACATATGGAAGCTTGGGTAAAATTTAATTAGACTTATGAGAGGTAAGTCTGATATAGCAGAAAGAAGGGTGGTCTTCAGAGTTAGGAAGTCAGTGGGTTTAAATCTCATCTCAGGCATTTATTATCTGTGTATTCAAAGGCAGACAATTCTACTTGTCTAAGCCTTAGTCTCCCCATCTGAAAAATCTCAGTAGTATCTGTAGTACTTTCCTCAAAAGATTATACAAACATGTTAGCCATTTCTACCTCTCACAAAATTGACTAATTTCTTACATCTTTCCTCCAATGAAAAGTGGTTAATCAATAAGCACTTACTATGTAAGTACCAGACACTGTGCTAAGCATTAGGGATACAAATAAAAAGCCTTTGCCTTCATAGAGCTTATATTCTAATGGGGGATGGATGACTATGAACATAAATCAGGACAGAGAAACATACAGAGAAGATGAAAGAGAGTCTTAAACGGGTGAGGACGAGGGGCCCCGGAAAGTAAAAACATTTAACCACTACATTTTTTTTTGTACTGAACAAAACAGAGGGAGATGTGGAATAAAAATTAAAATGCATAATGGAGTGCTAACTGGAAATGAAAAATAGCAACCAAATGAGTTTTATAGAAAACCACATTGGATATATTCTCACATCTGTAGCTACCCTCCTCCAAACTCATATATTTGCCATGAGTGGTGTTTTGTAGTAGCTGATTTTATATGCATGTATGTGGGTGTATATGTATGTGTGTATATATATATATATATATATTTTATATACATCCACTCATATATACATATATCTATATTTGTGTGTGTATATATATATATATGCACATGTGCATGGTTATGTATATATGTATACATACATACATATATAATAAAAGATTACAAACTCCTTGAGGCCAGGGATACATCTCTGTATTCCCCACAAGACACTTAACAAATATAACATAGTTCTTTCAGCATTATAGTCATTCAATTAAGTATTTATTGAATTCATCCACTAGATTTTGCTGCATAAAAACCCAAGGTTTGATATATTCATTTTAAAACTATTCTTGCCAAGACCCAAGCCATTGCATTAGAAGCCCCTGAATGGTACTTATTCACTGACATGGTTTCACTCATTAAAGTCAGTAACTTCTCCCAAGCTTCCTGATTAGGTTGTCTGGAACCTGAGATAGAAGAAAGAACATTGGTCTAGGATTCAGGAGACCTTGGTTCAAGTCTCATCTCTGTTGCTATTTGGTTGAACCTGGACAATTTATCAACTTTCTGAGTCTCATTTTCTCCATCTATCAGATGAGAGAACTGAGTACTAAAAGTTTCTTCTAAAATGCTATGATTCTATTTTGTGAAAATTTAAATTAGAAAACACATATACATATCAAAAAAGCTAAAAATCCACAATACTGTGGTTTGGGGTTTTTTTTGCTTTTAGCAAGACAGAAGTCTTTAGAGCATTGTCTCAAAATCTAGTCATCCTATTTAAAAAATAAAACCCAAACCAAACAGCCTGAAAACAAAATGAGCAAGTATAATGAATGTTGCTTTGAAACATCTCTCTCCTTTAATATTCCTAGTCACATATTCAGTTTGAAAGGAAAAGAAACCTATTTTGCCAATAAAATGTATATACACTCTATATTTGCCCACTGAAGCCATCTCCCTATGCCTTATCACAGGGTATAGGGACTGTAGATTCTCAAAACAGGTCAGTAAAACACCAAGTCTGGCAGAGCCTACACCAAGTTGGAAAGGTTTGAGGTATAGGTCTGGCAACAGACAACCATTCAAGCACTGGCTTTGCCAAGTTCAGAGAGGTTCATCACCAGAAATGTTGGCCCACAAATGATTTTTTTTTGTTTGTAGCATGCCTTAAGTCATGGGGGGTTGCAGTACACACACACACACACACACACACACACACGCACACGCACACGCACACGCACACACACACCACCCCCCTCCTGATATGGTTCCACAACTCCAATTAAGACAAAGTTGGGGAAAGCATCAATGAAATCATAAGGTACCTAATTTTTATCACTGCAGGTGTCACTTTTGCTTGGGAAGCTTTCTTAAGTTGAGGACTCCTTTTTTTCTGAACAACTCCTTAGTGCTTACAAGATATTCTACATGATTTTAGTATTTAATGACACAGTCCTTTATTTGCTAATTGTTTCATGTATCAGACTCACCAACCCTGCCCTACTAGAATGTAAATTCTTTGAGATCAGATGCCCATTTCTCACACATCTTCTGATATCTCTAAGAAGGCACACACAGTAAGTAACTCTGAGCTGGGCACACAGCCCTCAATAAAGATTAATTAATTTTATGCTTTATTAAGACCTTTCACATATATGGTTTAAAATAAAATAATATCTTAATAGGAGTAAAAAATCTGATTTAACTGTGTTTACTAAAAAATATTAAAATGTGACTCATATCATGACAGGAGCTAATACTGATACAGCACTTTAAGGTCTGCAAAGTTCTTTTCATATATTATCTCATTTCATCCTCCCCCTGTAGGTGCTACTATTACATCCATACATAAGGAAACAGGAGACTAAGAAAAGTTACATAACTTGCAAAGTATCAGCCAGCTAGTAAATATCTGAAGCAAGATCCGAATTTAGGTCCTCTTTATTCCAACTCCATCACTTTACCCACCATGCCTTCTATGTATTAGCATGGATTCCCTCTTAGTTATTTTCATCAGCATTGGAGTTCTTGTAATGATTGAAAAAGGCTCTTTTTTAAAAGAAATAATTATCCTTTTTAGTTTTTCTTATCCAGTCATTTTTCAATCATGTCTAACTCTTCATGACCCCATTTGGGTTTTCTTAGCAAAGATACGGGAGTGCTTTGACATTTCCTTCTACAGCTCATTTTACAGATGAGGAAACTGAGGCAAACTGGGTTAAGTGACTTAAGTCTAGTAAAGTGTCTGAGACTACATTTGAATTTGGGAAGATGAGTCCTCCTGATTGCACGTCCAGCATTCTATCTACTGTATCACCTAGTTGCCTAATCCTTTATAAAAGAAATACAAATAAAGCCTTACTTAGTTTATGATACACGTAGTTCTTCCCCTGTGATGACCGTATCTAGCCACTAACATTTGTATTAAGTAATACAATATACAAATAATTTATATTTTTACAGAAAGCATGTATTAGACAATGTATTACAAATGAGAAACGTGAGAGTTGGAGATGCTCATGGTCATAGATACAGCGTCTGAGCCAGGACTCAGAATTACAGAATGAACTGGAAAGATTTTATAATAACTCATCCAGTTCAACCCCTTCATTTTACAGAAAAAGATAAGTTCTTCAAGGGCAGGAAATAAATTACTTTTGTCTCAGTATGCTGGTAACTAGCACAGTGACTGCCCCATAAAGAGATTAGTAAGTGCTGTTTTGAATTGAAGTGACAATTCATTTTATTTTCAAATAAATGAGAGGAATGAACAGTCTTCATTCTGCAGCTTCATCTCTTAGTTTCAAAGAAGCAATCTAACAATAGCATTATAGTAACATTTTTTTTAACATAAGCTGAGAAATGAACAGAAATTAAAAAGCACAACTTGAATTTCATTCTGTTATGTCAAAGCTGTCTCCTAGTGACAGTTACGAAAATATAGGTAAAAATCAGGGTGCATTTTCAGCTTGATTCAGAGGAAATTTAGACTCCAAAATAGAAAATTTCAATGTCCTCCAGTACTTTCTGTTCATGAGACTTATATGTACTCAACAATTACTTTAACAAAAATGAATAAGGTCTCTTATTTTGACATTTTACCTACTGGGATACTTTGAGAAGTCAGACTGAGATGTGTAATTAACTGAACTATAGACCCAATCTCTTTTGTTAACAGCTTTCATTATATTTTCTGCTGTAGAACTATTTATGCACTCCTATGAAATGTTCCTTTCAGGCCTTTTATTTTAAGGTAGAAAAATGCTCTGTGAAGATGAGGTGGCATCTAAGCATGTGTAGAACAATTATTGTAAGATTTTGGAAACTCTGATTCACTCATTATTTGCATTAGAAATTCAGTGTTTCATCACAAAATTCTCCCAAATTTACATTGTTTAAATTTTTTTTAAAGAGGGCACATCAGACAGGTAGAATGATAAAATGGAAAAAGCAATGAACTCGGGGACAAGAGACTAAGGTTCAATCCACTCAGCACCTGTGTGACTGGACAGCAAGGTGATAGAGGGGATAGAGTGCTGGGCCTGAAGTAAGAAGACATCTTTCTGAGTGCAAAGTTGGCCTCCACTTACTGGCTGTGTGATCCTAGGCAAGCCACTTAACTCAGTTTGCCTCTGTTCCCTATCTGGAAAATGAGTTGGACAAGGAAATGACAAACCACTTCAGCATCTTTGCCAAAAAAACCCCAAATGGGGTCACGAAGATTTGGACAAGACTGAAAAAAGTGAATGACAACAAGTTATATGACTCTGGGCAAGTCCTTTAACTATACTGAGTCTCAGTTTCCCAATTTGAAAATTGGAGATGGGAAAACTTGCCTACTTCATAGAGTTGTTGTAAGCAGAGTATCCTGTATACCTGAAAGTAATATATATAAATGTAAACTATTATTAGTAATATTGTCTAGTTTAAGAGATTAGTAGAAGAGCTGGCTGTATAATACAAGCTGGGAGAAAGAAGGGAAAAGGTTGAGCTGGTCATTTGTATACTCTGTATCCCCATCCCACAGATCTTAAAACATCTTTGCATTCCACATATTCACTGAGTGAATACCTGCATGTTTTAATGGTCTACTAAATACGAACACTTCAAAGTTTTCATAAATTCAAATAATAAAGCATATAGGGTTGCAAGTCGCTGACAAGTTCCAGGAAGCAGGGGCCCCAGAGATCTCAAAAATCTCCATTTTTAAATTTTAATTGGTAAGAATATTATAATATCCTGCAAATCCCTAAGAAAATTCCAAATAGCTGGAATGAACTGTTTTCCTTCATGTAGTGAGAGGGTGCAGGGAGTAGATCTCTGGGCTTGGAATGAGAAAGACTTTATTTAGTTAAAATATGGCTTCAGAACCTACTTCTAGCTCTGTGACCTTGGGCAAGTCACTTAATTTCTGTTTGCTTCAGTTTCTTCATCTGTAAAATGGGGACAGTGATAGCACCTACCTCCACAAGGATCATAACTGTAAATCACTTAAGCACAATGCTTGGTGCATAGTGTTATAGAAATATTAGCTATTAGTATTATTATGTAAGAGCCAGAATGTCAGAGATCAAAGTTTTAGTGAAATAAAACATATTCATTAAATATAAAATGAGATAGTACATGGTCAAAATTAATTTACACAACCTAGCTTTTCTCAACCCTACACACGTGACGGACAGGGAAGCCACAATCTTGAAGTGGACACCGAACAAAGCATGCTGCAAAGTTACTGAATATTGGTCCTATAAGACATATGTGATCCAAAGAAATTCAAAGCATCATGGAAAAGATTAAAGAAATAAAATAATAAATACAAAGCATACTTTAGGGTAACACGCACCTGACATTTCAAACCTGTTCTTTTGGTATTTGGCCTTAAATAAAATGCAACAAATATTAAAGGAAATCAAAATCATTTGATGTAGATATGTGTATAAATACACACAAATGCACACACACATGCACATACAGACATAGGTCTGGAATTGTGATTTTCTTGGTGTAGGGAACTCATGATATTAAACTCCCTCCATTAATGCAGAATAACTCCCAATTTGTATTTTCATAACATTTTTTGGGTGTGCTGAGATCTTAAGTGACTTACCTATGGTCACCTACATAGCATGTGTTAGAGTCAGAATTTAAACTCAGGTCTTCCAGACTTTAAGGCCAAACTTCTATGTATATACTACACTACCTCTCATGTAAAAACATATCTATTCTATAACTTTTATGCGAATATATAGATGTATATTAAATGTTTGTGTGTATATGCATATAAATACATATATATTTATAAGGGTGTATGTATTGCTGTAGTAGAGAGAGAACTGATCTCACAGTCTGAATAACACATCTGCATTCAAGTTCAGCTTCTAACACACACAGGTTTTGGGGGACCATGAGCAAGTCTCTTAAGTTCCCTAGGCAGCTCTCCTAAGAAGAAAAGTTGGAGATTTACTACTGGTCTAGCAGAAGTTCCCAACACTTGGAAAATCACAGGGCTCAGACCACAATATTGATAAACCTACAGATATATAAAAGACACCTGGGGATAAACGGTTTCTCTTCATTATTATATGTCATAGATTTTCCTACTGTGTAATACACAGTAAACTATAAAAATTAGCCTAGTCATTAAACTAAAAACTACTACTAAGACGACTAAAAACTATTAAGAGCAGCTAATTAGACACCAAGATGTTTGTAGGAATTTTCTACAAGGTTACTTTCAAGCCAAAACCTTGAAAAGGTGAATTTCAAATTGAAAAAAAAATCCAACAATTTAACATTATAGAATATGCCCTTTGCCCTAATTTTGACTTCCAGAATTACTTCAATAAGTTTAGACTGTAGCACCCATCCTCACCAGTATCCATGCACTTATGAAACCAAGATAAGTTTTCATATCAAAAGAAAAAATCAAGACTAAATCATAAACATAAAGATAGTATGTTTCTATAAAATTGAATTGAACTCAAACCAAATTTAGACAAACAAACAGGAAAGGGGAGACCCATGAATCACAACTGACAGCATGAACTTAAATTCTACAGTTTATAATCATCAGAAATAACTACAATGAGTCAATCAATGTCTGAATACCTGGTTGGAGCAGTATCCATGAAAAGCTATAGAAAAAAAAGAGAGAAGAGGACTTCAGACATTCATATAGACTAGAGAATTTAGATGTGATGATGATGCCACATAGTCTTAAAATCTTCTTAAATTAAAAAAATGAAATCAAATGCTAAAAGATTTTTTTTTTCTCTTCTGAAAAGAGTAACCACAAGTGCTTATAAATTTTAAAACTTAGAAGGTGAACAAATGGCAGCAAATAGAAACTCATGAATACTGGATAGGAACAGTGCTGCTAGAGGTAATTCATAATAAAAAAAAAATCAGAATAAAATCCAGTGATTCATACCAATTAACCTAACTTTGCTGATTCATACATCTAGAAACTATCAGTATTAACTAGTGCCTCTACTTACCCCAGAAAGATTTAATAAAGACATAAAAATGGCAACCACAGTAAAAGGAAATACATACGTATTTTTCAATGCTAGTTACAAGTACAATTCTTCATTTACTTCTGACCTGATGCCAATTTCCTACAATTATGTATCTCTCTGTATTACATGACTAAATTTGAAAAAGCCCTTTGATTACCAGTTTTCTTTCAAGTAGATAGACTGTAATACACAAGTTGTTGAGGTACATGATTGGTATCAATTTTGCTGGCTAAAAATAACAGAGAACCTTCATGGTGTAGTGGATAAAGAATAAGCCTTGGAACCAGTAAAACCTAGGTTTCCGTCCTGCTTTTGATAAATATTTATTGGCTATGTGGCAACTAGGTGTATCACTTAACCTCTCAGTGCTCTAAGCAAATATCTAAGACTCTTAAGTTGAAGAGGAGATGATTTTCATTGGTTGGGAGTTTATTCATTTGGGAGGTTCCTATGCCAATGAAATTACAGGTCCATTCCCTATTCCTAAACACTAATTTCTTAAAATTCAGATTATTTTAAGAGCAAAACATAAGACCTAATTTTAAACCAATATTTAAAAGCTATATCACATCAGGGAAAAAAATTGAATATGTGTTATTTTAAGAACTTGCCACCTGAGGCACTCTATTTTATTTAACAAAGACCTATAAGCTTATTAGCAATTTGATGTTCTCCAAAACATAATCTTCAACATTATGCAAACACAGCATATTGACACCAGAGATGGAATAGCATTTCTATAATCAGGGGCTTCTATGTTTCTCTTATGAGATAACTTCAGAGAAAAGCATATTATATTTTTAAAGTCCATAAAGTTTTATCAATAGATTGTCAAACCAATCTCAAGCACAAGATGGGAGAGATGATACATCTGTCTCAGAAGCAGAGGAAGAATAGCGATGGGGTTCGGCTATCCAGACAGCTGCTGGCACGCTTTCTTCCAAAAGCTGAGGAATTCTTGACCTTACTGTTCATTTCATTTTCAAAAGGTAGAAGAAGCAATGTGGGAAAGTGCTCGTCTAGATTAGCACTAAAGAAAAATTGCTTGCTGAAGTCGAAATGATGAGAATCCCAGGAGAAAGTAGTGAGTCCATGATAAAGAAGTAAAGTAAAGCCTAGCAAATGCCCCCTAGATTTTAGGAGAGCAGATTTCAAGAAGTTCAGAAATTCTTCTGACGAAGTCCACCCAAGAAGACAGTACAAACACAAAGAAGAGAGCTATTTGAAGGGAATAACGTGGATGGATATACAAGGGACTGTGTATTAGTCAGCGTAAGGACCCAAAAAACAATTATATTGAAGAAAACAAAAGAAAGTAGCTAAAAATAACAAACTTTTTAAAGAAAAATTCCAGGAACACTAAATCAGAATGAGTGGAGATGGGTGGCCCAGAAACTTAGGCTACACTCTAAGATGATAAATTGCAGGACAGATTCAGATTTCCAAAGGGATGTTTTTGTCTTTTAGCAGAATCTAAATCTAAAATCACTGCTTTTAGAGAAGTGATTATTAAGACAGTTGAGTTGCATTACAAAGAATTGTGAAGACTCATCTCACTTTTTTCTTGACAGGGAAGGTGACTGATGAATCAGAGAACTGTTGTAAACCTGCACAATTGGATTTTAGCAAAGCATTTAACAAAGTCTCTAGTTCAGTCCTTGTGGACAGACAAGATGGAAGGATGGGGGCTAGGCTATCAATAGAATGGCTGAGTAATAAACCAACAAATATTCATTAAGTTCTTATTATGTGCAGGGCGCTCTGTTAGCTACTGGGGATACAAATGCAAACAATGAAGCAATCTCTACTCATGAGGCGCTTACATACTAATGGTAAAGACAAAAAGTACATACCAAACCACACAAAGCAGAAATACAACAAATACAAGCTAGGTAAATCTAAGTTGGTTGGGAAGAAAGGTACACTAGGAAAGCCTTGGTTAAGCAGAAAATTATGCTTGAACCATGTCTTCGAGATAGATTTCATGAGGCAGAGGAGGTGTACGTTACACATACATGGGATGGTCAGGGCATGATGGCACAGAGAATAGTGTCCAATGAGGCTAAAGATGGGTTGGTGCCAGGTTCTGAAGGGCTTTACCAGTCAAAAAGAGGACTTTCTATGTGATTCTAGGGGCAAGAGGAAACCACTGGAGATTACTGAACATAGAAGAGTCACATTTTCAGATCTGCGTTTCAGGAAAATTACTTTTGGAGCACTGTATATGTATGATTCACTCCAGTGATGACAGACTTGGGACACGGAGACCAAATAGGAGATTATTACAAGAGGTGATTGGGGTCTGAAGTAGCCATGTGCGTGAAGAAGGGATTGAATGTGAGAGAAGCTGTGATAGTAGAAATGGCAAAATTTGGCAACTAACGGGACATATGGAGTGACGGATAGATAGTAAGGAGTCCAGAATAAAGTAAAAGTTAGGAATCTAAGAGACTGTAAACTCATTGATCCGTTTATAAAATTCTTTCCCAACAAATTTTTAAAGCAAATTTTTCCAGATAAAATTGACTAATCAATGAGTAGCTATTGGCTCTGGTCATTCAGTCAGTCCTCATTTTATTTGCACATTTTAAAATGAATATGTCCATTATTGAATTCATTGTCTTTCCCCTCTTATAAAAAAACTTCTTTCTTCTAAACTTTCTTATTTCTGTGAAAGTTATCACCCATCCTTACAGTCTCCCAGAGTTACAAACAATAATTCATATGAAAAAAGATCTTTGGGTTGAAGTGGAAGGAAAGCGTAACCTAAGTTAGTTGAATATAGTAGAAAAGAAGCCAATGACATCAAGTTTCCAAAAAGAAAAGGATCACATCCAGGCCTAGAGGAGGAATGGTTCATTTACACACTGCCCTCTTCAGATTACATCAACCAACTGATACAGATCTAGAGAAAGATGACTAGGATGATGAGAGAAAAGGAAATATACAACAATAGAATCAGTTGTGGAATTAGGGATATTTTACCTGGGAAAAAAGTATATTTAAGGACTATCTTGTATAGACTTATATTAGTATTACGTTTTTTCTGCTCAGCCCCAGGAGGAGGTCAGGGAAACTAAACAGGCATAATAGGTAGAAGATGCAAAGAAGAAAAATTACAATTAATATAAGGAAAATACTTATCAAAAACTGGCATGGAATGATCTAAGGCAATTCTAAAGGACTCATGATGGAAACACTAGAACTGTGGAGATTGAATGCTGATCAAAGCATATGATTTTCTCTTTTTTTGTTTTTTCTATCTCATGGTTTTTCCCTTTTGCTGATTCCTCTTTCACATGACTAATGTGGAAATATTTAATACGATCATACATGTATAGCCTATATCAGATTGCATGCTGTCTTGGGAAAGGGGAGAGTGGAGGAAGGAGTGGAAAAATTTAGAACCAAAAATCTTATAAAAGTGAATGTTGAAAACTAAAAATTAATTAATTAAATTGTTTTAAAAAAGAAAAAAATGGCATGCACTGCCTCAGGACATAGGTGATTCCTTACTAACTGAAGGCTGGATGATGACTTGTCAGTTGCACTGTAAAAGAGATTCTTGTTCAAGAATTGGATTTGTTCAAGTTGGACAAGATCATCTCTGAGGTTTCTTGCAATTCTGAAATTCAGTTCAATCTCTGTCATGAAACTTTTGAAGACTAGGGGAGAACTAAATACTTGCCCTTGGATTCTACTTTATTTGAAAATGCAATTCTCATCGCAGTCTTCATTCTGTATCACATAAAAAGGCTTGCACCACTGCATACATCCATATAATGTCTCTGAGTATATATAACCTTTCGTACGTTTGTTCCTATCAATATCATAGGCTGTAGACTATAAATTCCTTAAATCCTTGGGATTTATCCATTAGTGTATCCATCGTAACATCATACGTAAGGAATAACTCATGTAATGAGGGCTTTTAAAAGAATTACAGTCTTGGCACACACTCTATCAATTGCTGATGTGCGTTTATGTTTGTCCTTTGTTTTCAAAGAAGGCCATGCCATCAGAGAAATGATGACATGACTTGGACTTGACTTTGTTTTGAGTGAGGGAGGACTGTGCAGGTCACCAGCCTCACTTCTCCTCCAGAGCCATCTGAATCCAGTGACCAGATATTCTTCAGGATGACTGGAGATGACCCAGGATGAGGCAGTTGGGGTTGAGTGGCTTGCCCAAGGTCACACAGCTAGTGAGAGTCAAGTGCTGATAAAGTGTGTTAAAAGAATATGGACGTATCAAAAAATGTAAAATTAGATTAGATATTTAGGAGAAAACTCACTAAGTAGGGTATATAATTTTTTTTAAATACAATATCCTAAATCTTTCCTTAACCTGCATACATATTGTCAATTTTCTTTAGTAAATGCAGTACAAAATAATACAAAAAAATGAGTCTCTGAATGGTTTCAGAATATTGTAAAAATATACTGTTATTTTCCTAGTCATTAAAAAAAAAAAAAAAGATTTCCTGGTGGCATTAAAGAGGGAAAGAAAGGGGAGGAACCTGGGTCAGATTGTCATTGCTCAACACTAATTTTTCCCACAGGTCTAGACCATAACAAACAACTTTCCCTAACCGTCTCATCTCCTCTTCAGTTTACCTTATTTTCAACATATTGCTTGTTTCCTCTCTACTTGAAATGGCTTCTTTCCTTTCAGTGGAAGAATGACAGTATGTCATAGTTAAAAGAGGCCTTACAGACCCAGATCAAAACTCACTTTCTCAACATCAACAAAAAAAAGCCTCCCTTGATTAATACACCACCTCCCTCTGTCTAATCACAAAACCCATGTCTCCTCTCAGCACGCATATATAAAGTCAATACTAGGTTACGCTGCATGGTTTTAAATGTTGCAATTTAGGTATTTCTTTACGGTTTCATATAAATACACTTTTGTTTCCTCAAATAAGGTCCTCTAGGTGATACTAAACTTTTATACCATTCTCCTTTTTGAATGTCATGTTAAATATTGCATAGACGATAGTAATTTTGAAAAATGGTTCGATAAAGAATTTGTCTCTCCTCTTTATATAATATGAAGGCTTATTTAGGAAAGAGTCCTTGCAAAAGGGGCAGTCTTCTCCCTACTATCTATGGTACCCTTCTTCTATCCCTCTTTCCAACCCCAGGAAAAACCAATAAAGACAGTATGGAGCAAATAGTTATCTCTGGAGTGCTGAACTGGAAACAAACAGCTATACATAGCAGCAGAAATTCCTGTAGACAGTACAAAGTATACTGTGAAAAGAAAATAAACTATGTGCCTGTGTAGTGGGTACACTATATTGATACTATAAGCTTATAGATGAGTGGTGATTATTTCTTTTAAAATAATGAGATTCAGTTTTTAAATATTTAAGGGAAGATTGCAGGCACAGTTAATACAAATAATGAACATTACCAAAAAAAACCCGCCAATCCTCATTTCCCCTCAATTTCTCAAAATATTTTCAGTTGTAGCCAAATTTTAGTGCCAACAATTAAAATTTTTTCTTGACATATTTCTCTAAAGGTGGACTAGTAGAATAGTCTTGTTAGAAGTTTCAAAAATTTGCAGAAAGGAAACAGATTTTAATTTTGAACCATGTAGAAAGCATGGGGTTCAATTCAGGTCATTTCAAGGTTAAACCTGCACCTGGAGTTTGGGTCTTCATTAAGTTGGTCTTGTTAACAAAAGATTATTTAAAACTTGCAAACAAATTACTTTAACATGTCTTTTAATGATATTAAAACTGAATGATTGCACAATACCAATTCTTTTCCCTTCCAAAATAGACTAGAGAGAAAATTGATGAAATATGATGATTTTCTACCAGAGAAGCCTTCCTTAAAGTATCTACTCTACCACTCAGACTAGTTTCTTCTTCTCCCATCTCACCTTGCCAGGTTTTTTAAATCTGAAAAACTGAACCTGGATTTCAAATGACACAAAAGACTTTCTCCCTCAATATTTGATTAAACAACCAGACAGGAAAATATTTCCTGGCTATCTTTATGAAGGCTTTCCATACTTACCACATCCTCACAAAACCCTCAATGTGATATAGTAATATCTCTATTAAGGAAGAGAAAGCATTCTAGTAATATATGTTGGGGTCAGAAATTTCATTTCTAGAGGTTGAAAAAAACAGAGGTGGGAGACAGGATGGGATTGCTTTTCAGATTTAAGAATTCACTTCCCTTTTTTGTGTAGGAATGGAGCTCTTTGCTGGAAAAGGTTTTCCTTCTCTAGTCCTAGTAGGGAAGGGTGGTAAGGAAGAGAAGGGAAGAGAAGGGTCTAGTCTCTCAGCATAAGTTTCTCCCAGTCTGTAACCTCAGTAGTACCTACCTCACAAGTAAGTGGGGTTGAAACCCCTATCAATGTAGCTATGCCTATAAGAGGCCTCAGTCTAGGAAACCTCACTGTCTTTCCCTCTCAGCCACTTTGGCCACGTACCCTCTGTATCCAACTTTCTCCATCTCACTATCTACCCAGAGTGCTGTTAAAAACGTAATTGTTTGCAAGGAATTGGTTAATTAAGATATAGTATATCATTACCTTCCTGCTGACTTCATTTTTTAAAATCTTCCATTTCTGTATCAGTATTAGGAAAAGCCTGGTTTTTCTGAGGTTAAAGTGATATATGATGCAAAAAAATGGAATTAAAAAGACAAAGTAGCTGATATACAGGCTGTACAAAATACATTTAACCTTTTGTGTTGGTCTGGGAAATTTGACCTCTGCTATCTTGTCTATTAAATTGTTCAATAATGGGTACAGATATCAAGAACTAACTGCTTTTTTAGAAGTGACAAGCTGTGGTGAAAGCAACTTGACTAGTCCAAATGCCATCGAAATAACAGATTTCCTTTTCAAGCACTTGGGCCCTGCCATAGCTTTGCTTGTTTGTTTTTTTGGGGGGGAAGCAAGAAAGGGAAGGGAGAGAGACACCAAAACAGCCAAAGAAAATGGGTGTTTGGGCCTTAGTGCTATGACTCAGGAAATGCTACACCATTGGTGACTACACAACCTCCTCTAGCTGATTTCCTACTTAAAAACTGGATAGCCCAGCAAAAAGCAGAAGGGGTATCTCCTGATTCTGATGTAAAACCCTTTCTCCTAAAAGGATACAAAGAAACAATTTAGTTCCTTAAGATGTTCAAAACTAACACGTGAGTCAGGCTCTCCAAACCCTGGCTGGCAGCCTGAGTCCATGGAAGAACTCCGAAAAACCCAGAGATAATGGGAAAAAGAGTTAGGTTCCCCAAAGACTAAAGCTCCAAGTTTGAAATTCATTTCGATTCTGTTCAACCAACACAACCACTGGTGCCAAGTTGCTTATTTCTCAGTATCCTAAAAGAGGGGACTGGGCCAGCCCTAAGAGCAAGATGGGCTAGCTCCTGGCTTGCAGCTGAAATTAACAAAAACTGGAGAAGGGGGCGGGGTGGGGGGAAGGTGAAGCCTGGGGGCTGCATCTCAGGACCCTGAACGACTGCGGGGATGAGGAAGTACCCAAAGGGTTTAAGCCGATTGCCTTCCTGCCGCCTCCAGGCTCCGGGCAAATGCCACAGAGCACCTGAACCAGGGGCAGAGCAACAGGGGGCCAGAATCCAAGGAAGGGGGTCTGCGGGATGCTCCGGGCCCCCAGGCTCGGATGGTCGATCGGACGCGCTCGCCACGCCCCTTCACTCCTCCACCAGCATCCCCCCAACCATCCCCGATCTGCGTGGCACCTGGGCAGGGCAGGGCAGGGCGGGACGGGGCACCACTGCCCCCCGCAGCGGCGCTCCTTACCGGTGATGTCCAAGTAAACGTCCTCCTGCTCCAGCTCCGCCAGGTCCTGCGAGGTCGAGTGCCGGCTCTTCTTGGCTCCCAGTAAGTCCAGCGAGCTCTTGGTGCCGGAGACCTTGAGCCAGCTGGAGGATCGCCTCTCGTTCTTCCGCTTCATGGAGCCGAGCGCGGGGCGTCCGGGGACCCACGACCATTGCCCTGAGCGCCCGCCCGTGAGGCCGTAGCCGTCGCCAGCCCCGCACCGATGCGCTCCGGAGGAGGAGGAAAAGCGGGGGGCGGGGAATGGGAAGCGACGGGGTTCGCCGAGGATGGGGGGGCTCTGGCGTTGCTGCTGGGGCTGGGGGGAGGACCGGGGGGCCAGGAGCCTCCGCAGCTGGGGGGGAGAGGAGGAGCAGAGAGAAGCAGAGGAAGTGGTGGAGGAGGAAAAGAGGAGGAGCCCGAGCGAACGCTCCTCACTCTACCACGGGCTCCGCTGCCGGTCGAGGAAGCCCCTACTTCGCCACCGCCTCCTCCTGCCCGCAGCCCCCTGGGCGGCCGCAGCGGCAGCGGCAGAACAGCGGCAGCGGCGGCTCCTCCTCCTCCTCTCTTTAACCCGCCCCCACGTTCCCTGCAGCTCGAAGGTGATGATGATGGTAGAGGGCTGTCTGAAGATGGTGTCCCAGCATCTATGAAGTCTGCGAGAGCCCCGGTGGGTGAGACGGTCGAGGGCACCGGGGCCGGCAGCTCCTGGGGACCCCTGCAGGGGATTTCGGTGGAGTTTCATTCACAAAAAATGCCCCCAGCCCTCGTCTAGTCTTGCAAACCAAGGCTTCTCATTGGTCAGGGGCATGTGACGTCATGAAGCAAGTAGCTAATGACGCCATAGAGAAGTAGGGACAGTGCCACCAATCAGGGATAAAGAGGGTCCTCGAGGCTAAGGTGAACTGTCTCCCCAAAGCCTCCTGAGGTTTCTTCTCTGTTCCCCACCCTACCCCAAACTGTTTCTAAAATTCTGTCCTGTTTCCCTTGAAATTGTTTCCTAAACAGATACTTTTTTGATTTGTACAAGTTGTACACACCCCCTCGTGTATCTACATCTACATTCCTATCCCTGTCTATCTAGTTACCTATTATCTACCTACTTGAGGGGGTTATTATTCCAAAATACCTTTCTTGGTTTTGCCTCTCTAATCCAGTGAATGGAAATCTTGCAATAACGTTTTAAGAAAAGAGAGTAAAAAATTTGTTTAAAAATCTATGTTTTCTTCAGTTTTTTATGCTCAGCGTGACTTGAAGTTACCTGTCCCTTGAGTATCTTAAAACAGCGTGTCAACATCAACTTAACCCATTAGTAGAACGAGTTACACAAAAACCTGACGTTGTTCTTAGCCCAGGTCTTACTTATCACTTTATAAACTGAAGCATATGGACCTAGTTACTTATATTATGGTTGGGGGAAAGCAGCCCCCTAGAAGAAAGTTGAGTAAGTTTGTATTGTCATTGCCAGGGGCCAAGGTGTATGGACAGCTGAGAATTAGGGGGTCAGGGAAGGAAATAACTCTCCCCCTCCCCTAGTCATCACCCTGGGAAGAAGTCCCAACATCCAACCCTCATTATAAGCTCCCTTTCTGCATTTCTTTCACAAGTTTAGAAATTTCTCTTCTCTTAGCAAATTCATTGAATTACCACAATCTTTACTACACATATATGAAAATTATTTCCAAAACTATAACTTCACCCTATCTTCTGTGTTCCAGATCTAGATTTCCACTTGCCTACACATCTCAAGCTTATATCCAAATCTATCTTTCCCAGAAAACCTACTACTCTATCTGACTTCATTTATCACCCCTGGCATCAACAATCATGCAATCTCACATTTGAAATATGTTGATGCTTCCCTTTCTGGCAACTATGGTCAGACTGCTGGACTGTATGTATTGCTTACATCAGACAGTTTGGAAGCACTTCTCTGTTGATTTCCTGAACTAAGGGAATGGTATGTGTGCTTGATTAAAGGAGATTATTAACCCTTCAAAAGTTGCCTTTCCTTTTAGAAAAGCAGATCAAAGAACTGTGATAGCAGGCTTCCCTGTTTATGTTGGGGTGTTTACTGATATGCTAGGACATGAAAGTGATTAAGAGATCTGTCATCCTCACACATTATGTGTGTAAGCCACTATGTGTGTAAGAGGCAAGCCTTGAACAAATGTCTTCATGTCTCCAAGATCAGCCTTCTATGTGTTACATCAGCTGGTGACATACTGGTCATAGTAAAGGGCCTAGAGTCAGTAAACTGACTTCAAATCCAGCCTCAGACAGTAAAAGCTGTGTGACCCTAGGCTAATCAACTTTATCTGTGTTTGCTGAAGTTTCCTCACCTGTAAAATGGGGATGATAAAGCACCTACCTCACAGGGACTGTTGCAAAGCTCACAAGAGATAATATTTGTGAAGTGCCTAGCATAGTAGGTACTAAACAGATGCTTATTTTCTTCACCCCTTTCCATACCAGATTGCATCTCCTTATTAAAGTAATATTCCTAAAGTATAGGTCCCATTATGTCACTCCTTTATTTATTAAACTCTAGTAGCTCCCTATTGCTTCCAAGATCAAATATAAAATGCTCCGGCATTCTAAGCCCTTATAATCTAACTCCCTCCTAACTTCCAGTCTTCTTACACTTTTCTCCCCATCAAATACTCTTCAGTTCAAAAACACTGGCCTCCTGGCTGTTCATGAACAAGATACTCTTCCTCTAGGTTATAGCTTTTTCTCTGGCTGACCCTCATGCTTGGAGTGTTCTGTCTCCTCCACTATGACTATTGAATCTCTGGTTTCTTGGTGCCTACTAAAATCCCATCTTTTACAAGAAGTCTTTCCCAAATCCTTTTAATTCTAGTTTACTGGGTGGGGAACCTGTGTCCTCCAGGCTACAGGTCACCTCCAGGCCCAAGGTTCCCCACCCATATCTAATCCCTTCCCTCTGTTAATTTTTTCCTATTCCCCCCACCCCTCCCAGTCTGACGTCTTTTTCTTGACCTCATTAAAGGGGCCATGCCCAGGCTACTTCTTAAACAGGCCTATTCAATGAATGTAGGTACTAAGTGAGTACCTACAAAGACCTTGGCCTAATGGGCCCAAGGTCTCCCAGGGCATTCTGGATCATCTCTGGTCATCCTGATGAATATCTGGTCACTGGATTCAGATGGCTCTGGAGGAGAAGTGAGGCTGGTGACCTGTACAGTCCTCCGTCACTCAAAACAAAGTCAAGTGCAAGTTATGTCATCATTTCTGTGATGGCATGGTCTTTTCGGGCAACGAAGGATGAACGCAAACAATATCCTATTCACGTGTGTGTGTGTGTGTGTGTATGTGTGTGTGTGTGTGTGTGTACACAACAGGGAACAAACAGGACGTGTGCCAATCTGGCCAGAGTGTGGAGCTAATGAGGGGAAAAGTCTAGAAGGGTAAGTAGGAACTAGACTGTGAAGGTCTTTAAATGCCAAAGAGAGTTTACATTTTATCCTAAAGGTAGTAAGAAACTACTGAAGTTTGTGTGAACAGACGATATACCTGTAATTTAGGAACATCCATTTGGCAGCTCTGTGGAGGATGATTTGAGAGGGGAGAAGCTGAATGGAGGGAAAACCAGGAGGAAGCTATTACAGTAAACCAGGTGAGAGGTAATAAAGGCCTGAACTAGAGTGGCCATGTTTGTAGGGAGAAAGAGAAGGATGTGAGAGATGCTCTGCATGTAGAATCCATAGGACTTGGAAGTTGATGGGCTATGGAGAAGTCGGCGAAAGACCCTTAGATTGTGACTAGATGGTAGAAGAGTGAAAACTATGGCTTCTCAGGGCTTCATCAAAGTTTGAAAATGAAATCCACCTTAGTGTGGCCTTGTACAGGATATCTTTATTGAAGATATGGGAGTTTAGAGAAGCAGATTCCCAGTCAACAGAAACCTAACCAGAGGAGAAAAACTGGATTCCTGTGGCATGTACCTCCCTGATCTTGGGGTAGGCAAAGAAGTGGGGAAGAAGCTGTATCCTGGAACAAATGGTACATAGTTGCCATCTGTGGGTTTTGGAGTAAGTACACAAGGCACATATTTCCTTTTTCCATTTTCTGAGGTTGTGTGTTATGAGGCCAAGAACACTGATTTTGAAGTCAGAGGACTTGTATTTAAGGCTTCATTCCTTGGATAAAGTCACCTAAACTCTCTGGTCTTTGGTCTTCTCATAGGAAAATAATGAAACATTATGTACTTAGCCTACCTCACAGGATTATTGTGAGAAAAGCTCATTAAGATAAAGCACTTGGGTAAATCCTAAAGGATTTGCCCTAAATGAGCAATGCTCATATGGTAGAAAAGAAATGGTCCAAATTTCCCATAAAAATGATAATCAATTGCTGAATGCTATAAATTTGCAGAGGATTATAATTTAACCAAAAAAGAACAGCTTTTTAAAGTATTTTAAATACTTTATGCATTGTTTTAGCTTAATCACATGGAAGAAAAGATGATGTTCAGGAAATATGACTGGAAAAGAGACAGGCTTGTCATGTAATGAGAGTGAATGATAAGAGATATATAGCCAGTAGTGCATTGGCATCTACCTAGTGTTAAAAATCAATCAATTGATAAGTATAGTGAGTATCTACAGCATACCAGGCATTATGCTAAGCACTGGGCATAAAAAAGCAAAAATAAGATGGTCTCTACCCTCAAGGAACACACGTCCATAGAAGACTGCTTCCAGACATCAGATATATCTTATACAAAGGCCTTATTCAAGGACATAGAAGAGTCACACAGTTTGAGAAGGCATTGATGAGCCTTCTCCATTTCTCCTCATCCATTGAGATATAACATTACTTTTTTGGAATACTTTCCTAATCTACACACTCTTAAGGGTTGGATCTCCAGAAGGATGCCAACTACATTGGATTGTAGGGGTAGCCTTTTGGGTCTATGTTCTGCACTTTGAGCCCTTTGGCTCATGGTCCCCAACCAGTGGATGTCCTATTAAGTAGGCCAATGGACTCAATCTGCTGTTAACAAAGGCATTTCTTCAAATGGCATATTAAGAACAGGTAGTTCAAAAATATTCCTCTCATTACCCTCTCAGTACCCTCAGTACATTTTCCCACAAATACACACAGCATCCATGGAAAGAACTCTCTAACTCTGAGTATAATGTGAGACACATATACATGTGTACAGAAAAGGTGACTCATAATTCTTGATGCTATAGTGTCTGGAAATCCTTTGCAGCTTCCCTTGGGTAGAACACTTCTACTCATGCTCTTCTCCATAGCTAGCTTTTTTCTTTGCTAATAAGTGATCTGCTTCTTCAAACTGCTTTCTTCCTCAAGTGACTGATTCTCTTTTTCCATGTATCTCTAGAGTTGTCTGCTTGCTGAATTGTGGTTTGAACTCTCTTGAATTGACAAATTGGGTAGTATGTCTACTACTCTATTGCAAGACAGTATGACTGATTAGTGTAGAAATGACATCCCCCCCTTTAATGGAATTATATTAAAATGTATTATTCTAGCTTAACCAATCATTCTAAGGCACACACACTTAAATAATGTGTAATTAAATGTTTCATATGAAACTAGCTGCTAAAATAGCATTAATAAAAATGGAAATCCTTGAGATTCAGACTTTTTTTTTCTTAATCTAGTTCAGCATCGCTATCTGGTGGATTTATTCCTGGAGTTAGGATTTTGATGTACACTTGATTGCCTCTTGAGAGACAAGTATGCCACCTTAGGATACTTAAAGCTCTCCTGGTTTTGATTTTTGTTTTCTAGTGTTCTCAGTGAATATGGACTAGGTGTACTTTAAGCTCAATATGAATTAATAATAGGGTGATAAATAAATCTGAGCAATCTGTAATTTCATCAGCACTGGGAACTCCTTCCACTAAATTCTATCACAACTAGTCTAATGTCACAAGTTAGTAAATAACTCATATGGAGTAGTCTGAGAAACAAGGAAATGAAATGGCTAGCTAGGATCACACAACTGGGAAGTATCAGAGGCAAGATTTTAACAAAGATTTTCTTGATTATAAGTTCAGTAAACTATTCATTGGCCAGCATATACGGGAGGGCGGATTCCTCACCTTTACCTATTTCCATCTTGCCTCCCTAGAGACTTCAGGAAATTTTTCTTTGGAGGCATGGCAGAGACTCTCTCAGTTAAACTGAGATACATTGCTCTCAGTGGGAGAGCTCATTCACTCTGTATTTTCTGTCCCCTCTTACCTTTTCAGTCTTCTTACACCTAACTCACTCTCATGTATTCTGAGATTTAGTGCTGTTTCTCATTCATCACACATTCCATCTCTTGACTCCAAAACTTCCTTCAAAATAAACTAGAGATAATCAGTAGAAGGAAGGCACTAGTATTAAGTGAGATTAGGAAACTTTTAGAAGGTAGAATTTTAGTTGGGACTTGAAGGAAGCCAGCGAAGTCAGAAAACAGAGATGAAGAGGAAGAAAATTTCTGGCATGAAGACATCTAGTGAAGCCCCAAGCAAAGAATGAATGACCACTTGTCAGGTATGTTGTAGAGGAAGAAAACAAGGATTTATTAAGCACCTACTATGTGATGGGCACTGTGTTAAATGCTTTACAAGTACTTGATCCTCAGAACAACCCTAGGAAGTAGGTGCTATGATTCTTCCCATTTTGCAGTTGAGGAAACTGACATTAATTAAGTGACTTGCCAAGAGCCACATAGCTAGTAAGTGTATGAAGCTGGTTTTGAACTCAGGTCTCCTGACTCAATCCACTTCATCTATTATAAAGGAGATTCATATCCAATAATGGTTGGACCACATGACCTCTGGGGTTCATTTCAGCTCTGAGATGCTGCACTTCTGTGTTTTGGGGAACCAATATGAAAGCATTCTCTTTTTAAATAAATGTAGGTTGTAGCAAGCACAGGGAGTGACAAATATTGAACTCACTTCCAGTTGCATCCAGTTTCTTAACAACCAATCAGCCATCACAGAGAGGGCAACTTGTTTTCACTAGGATAATGAACTAATTATAATAACAATATATTACATGAAAATGTTACATATTACAATATAACTGTGACAATAATATAAGAAGAAACAACTGACCAAGAGAAGTGAGTTTTCGTTTCAAGTTACCCAGGAAGCATTTCAGATTTGTCTATGTCTGGGTTACTTGGGGAACTGGTTGATTTTAAAATCCAAAGCAATTGGTCAGCATTCATTTTTTGGTGCTTAAAAAAGAAGTAACATCACCTCAGACACAGGGATATGAGATTTAGAAAATATTTTGTTCACCATCTCCTACCCACCCCCACCAAAAGAGCCCACATTCTTCTACAGATCCTTATAGAGGCAAAGTTAGTTACCAAATGTTAGTTGCCTAAAGTTGTAGTCCGTGGATAAGCTGCAATTTGAATTCAGGATCTCTGACTTCAAATCTAGGACTCTTTCTACTATACCATATATATGACATTTTCAATACCTGCAAGGAGTTTACAGATAAAAGAGAAAACAAGTCTGACTATGTCACTTGCCTTCTCAGATAATCTTCACGTAGTTCCCTATTGCCTCTAGGATAAAAGGAAAATTCCTCAATAATAATAGCTAGCATTTATAGATTGCTTTAAGGTTTACAAAATGCTTTACAAATATTATCTCATTTGATCCTTAGAACAATCCTGTGAAGTGGGGGTTGTTTTTATCCCCATTTTATAGAAATGAAAACTGAAGCAGATTGAGTGAATTTCCTGACATCACATAGTCATGTTTGAACTCAGGTCTTCCTGACTCCAGGTCCAGTATCATTTAGCTGTTTCTGACAATTCAATCTGACATTTAAATCCCTCTATGGGGGCAACTAGGTGGTAGAGCAGATAGAGGAACAGCCCTGTAGTCATGAGGACCTGAGTTTAAGTCCAGCCTCAGATACTAGAGATGTGGTGCTGGGCAAGTCACCTAACTTTGATTGCATCCAAAAAAAAAAAAAAATTAAAGCCCTTTTAAATCTGGTTAGGACAGTTGGTATTAAGTGTGAAGTGCTGGGAAATGGTTTTGGCAAGAGGAGAAAGAAAAGGGTCTATGAGAAATGATATAAGGAAGGAGATTAGTAATGAACCCATTAGCATGAACCCATTTGAGGTTACATGCCATAAATTTGTAAGAATAAAGAGCAGGGTTGACTTTAGGAGATGCTGCAGTAATAGAATCAATATTATAGAAATGAAGGTAGACGAGGGAGGTAAACAGTATCTGTTCTCTCTAGAGTAATCTATTCACTATGATAAAATTTTGGTTTCAAAAAAAGTGGTTCTATCATTGACTGCATCTCATTGGGTTGCTAGAGTATGAAAAGACACCATTATGGTTCTCTTTCTCTCTCCCTTGCTGCTGTTTTGCTTTTTCTTTTTTCCATTTTGGCCTGCTCCTCATCCTCGTCCCATCCTCTAAACGATGGATATAGGCCAAAGATCTGTCCTTGGCACTCTGGTTTTCTCTCTAAGAAAGCTCTTTTACTCTCACAATTTTATTTATTACCTCCATCTGGGAAGCTCACAAATCTCAGTCTCCAGACCTGACCTCTATAGATCCACGTCTCTAGTGATTGATGGATATTTTCCCTTGGATGTACAGCCATCACTTTGAACTCAACCTATTTAAAACCAAACCCTTCATTTCTTCACCCCAAAACTGAGTGCCCCTTTGGATTGAGTGACAAACTCATTTTATTTTGCCTTTTTGAGATCCCATCTGGAGTATCATGTGATGTTTTGGGGGCTGTGTTTTTACTAAGGACATTGACAAGATGCTTCCTTCAAGGGAAAGGTGTCCAGGATTCAAGAAGAAAATACGCCATGGTAAATGAGAATTATTTGAAGCTACTGGAATGCTTAATATGGAGAAGGGAAAACTTTGACATGACAGACGTATTCAAGTATTTGAGGGACTTGTTAGGTAAAAGAGTGATTAGATTTGCGCTTCACCTCAGAGGACAGAACTCATAGCAATGAGTAGAAGCTGCAGAAGAATATTTAGGTTGGATGTAAGGACAAACTTTATAATTGTTGAAAGTAGACGAAGTGAAATGTGCTGCCTCAGAAGGTGATGTGTTTCCTATAATTAATGAATGGATGACCACTCATTGGGGATGTTAAAGGTAAGATTCTTCTTTTTATTACAGAACAAATCAGATTAGATGGTCTCTGAGATGAACAGCAAACTCTGACTTTCTGTGATTCTGTGGTTTTACCATTTCTCTCAGTGATACCCTTATTTTCCTAGTCAACCAGGTTAGAAACCATGGAGCCATTTTTTACTTGTCCTGCCTTGACCTTTGCATCCAATTAGTAACCAAGTCCTGTCAATTCTGTTTGCAATATTTTATTTTCACTTTTATCTCTCCTTTTCTCTTCCTATTGTTACTTACCTAGATCCCATCATATTACATCTTCTCCATTGCAACAATCTTCTAACTTTTCTCAAGGTCTTTGGGATACATTGGAAATGCATAAGATCACTGGGCCCGGATCAGTAATTTAAAAGACCTGAATTCTGGTCCTGGTTTCACCACTTTCTAGTCATGTGACATGAAGAAATTTTCTTCATCCTTCTGTGCTATGATTTTACGCATAAATTGGAGAAGATGCTATTCTCATTACTTGAATTCAATTAAATTGATCAAATTTATCTCTAAGGGTTACTGTGAGAACAGGGTTTTGTAAAGTGTCAAGCGTGATATAATCTGGGTGTCAGATCCAACTCAATCATGGAAGTTCTCAGTAATTAATACCTACTGTGGTCTACCTAGATTTAAAAGCACCAGGGAACTCATTCAGTTAGCTTGCTACCAAGATATTTAGTTGACTCATTTACTGGCAAGCCTAGGCTCCCAACGTCATTGAAAAATCATAACATTTACTAATTACAGAAGTGAATAGTAAAGCAAAAGAAAGTAATCACAGCTTGAATTCCCAGTTACAATTGCCTTACTTTCCCCAGAGTAAGTCAGATCTCTATCCCCTCCAAAAACATACAAACACAAAAGGGGATGCTTGAGGAATTACTGTGCAACTGGAGTGGGGGTCACCTTAAGAGAGTGGCTAGAAATTTCAAGGGATTCCACGTTGGCATCAATGCTCAGATCACCACATCTTTCATCTGGCAGCTATTAAGCTCTTGTAGATGGTAAAGCTTCCTCATCATCCTAGGTATTTTTCACTATTCCTAGTGATGCGATCCAAGTACACTGATGCTTTTTTCACTCCACTTTCCTCCGACCTTTCAGCAGTCTCTTGCTTGGTACCTCTCAACTAAGCTTTTGACTCAGAGAATTCTGGGAAATGTTATCTTCTACTACTGTTGTTCTCAAAGAGGACCATGACATCAAGATGATGACATGACTTGCAATTGACTTTGATTTGAGTGAGGGAGGGCTGTGCAAGGTTACTAAACTCACTTTCTTCTCCTGAGTCATCTGGGTACAATGGCCTGATAAACATCAGGATGACTGAAGATGGTCCAGGATGCAATGTGAGACCCTGGCCCTTTCAGGTTAAGGTCTTATCACATTTTCCCTTTGAGTGAGATGTACCTATTCAATGAATAGGCTTCTTTAAGTAGCTACTCAAGGGATGACCCTTTTAATCAAAAAAAATCAAACTGGCAGGGAAAGATCCTCAGGGTTCCTGGGTGAAAGAGAATCTCTTCTCCTCTCCCCTCCCCTCCCCTCTGGTGTTCTAGTTAGGGGAAGGAATACTCTATGGCCAAAAGCTGTCTTTCTTTCCTTTGGCTTTACTGGCTACATTTCTTGCTCAAAGATCAAGCCTTAAACTCAATTTACTCTGCAGCTCACAGACTGGACAACAAGTCCCCACCCTCCTACAATAACTAAATAGTAATTGTTTATCTTTTACCCAGGAATCCTGAGGGTCTTCCCCTTTCAGGTTGATTTTTTTCTTTTGATTAAAGGGGCCATCCCTTGAGTAACTTAAAGATGCCTATTCATTGAATGGGTGTATCTCATTGAAAGTGAGAATGTGATAAGACCTTAGCCTGATCTCCCATTGCTTCCTAGGCCATCTCCAGTCATTCTGATGAATATCAGCCCACTGGACCCAGATGACTCAGGAGAAGAAAGTGACGCTGGTGACCTTGCCCACCCCTCCCTCACTCAAATCAAAGTCAACTGCAAGTCATCATCTTGATGTCATGGTCCTCTTCGAGAACGATGGACAAACACAACAACAATTGGAGTGGTTTGCCATTCCCTTCTCGAGCTCATTTTATAGATGAGGAAACTGAGGCAAAACAGGATTAAATGACTTGTCCAGAGTCAGACAGGTAGTAAATATCTGAGGCTAGATCTGAAATGGTCTTGTTGTCTCCAAGCCAGGTGCTCTATCTGCTGTACCACCTAGGTGCCCTGTACTACTGTATTGCCATTTTCTAATTTTTAAATACTTTATTGCTCTCACTTCCTCTGCCTTCTCCAGAAGTATGAGAAAAGAACAATAAATAAGTAGGTAAGCCTCCCAGGAGTTGAACCATTAACTATTATTGTAATCAATGTAGGGAAGGGTAATTCCCCTACCTTTGCTGATAAAGCCATAGAAAGTCCAGAATATAATTACCAGGTGTGAAGATAAAGTGTAAAAGATATATTGAGTTTTCCTACAACTTCACAATAAATGTGTAAAGAAGTTCCTTTGCAAACTTGAGAGTACTATAGGGCTTTGGTCACTAGATGAAGAGAACTGACACAACATAGGAAATAGAGCAATTGACTAAATTTGTCATGTTATATAAAAAAGCGAGCCATCTAGTAGTTCGAGTTTGAGTGTGGCAGAGAACAGAAACATGGGTCATGAACCATAGCTCTTTGAAGGGGAGCTACCAAACCAGTAGGAGATACTGAATCTAGCAGTGAATAGAGGTAGATATTCCAGACACTGACACAGAAAGATAGCCATTCAGGGAAGGAAAGGAGGACTGAAGAATGGGACCTCCAGCAGCAGGAAACAAAGCTGGCTATGGGGAAGACCCTATATGCATGGATGGGCTGCCCACTATCAGCAGAGATGCTGAGCTGCAGGATGCAGGAAATATGTATGAGGATTTTATGGAGAGGGAAGGGATTTCTAGGTTTTGTAGCACCGGGAGTTGTGAATTGCCTTTGCCATACATACATACATATATATATATATATATATATATATATATATATATATATATATGTATGTATGTATATATATATACATGTAGCAAATAAAGTAAAAGTAATTGACAACAAAAGGAAAGGAAAAAGATGGAGGTGTCCACAGAAAGGTCAACAGGAGAAATGAATAAGCTAAAAAATGTCCCCTAAAGTCAATAAATACAAGTAAAAGGATACAAGGAAAAATCTTTATTGTGAAAGCTATAATTATTACAACTGGAATCCCTGAAAAGACAACAGAACCCCCAGAATTGCTAAAAAAAAAACTTAATGAGAAAATGAAAGGAAGCAAAATTGGAATTCTAAAAAATTTGAAAAGTGAATCCATGGTATAAAACAGAAGTTGGAACTTTTTTAATGAAGCAGTAGAAACCCTAAAGCAGAGAATGTGATGAGGTTGTTGGTGACGGGTGAACCCCAAAATACCGACAGTCTGGGTCGTGCTCAAATGAATTCGACTCAAGCCTTCTTAAAGCCAAAGAAAACAAGTTTAGTAAGGATTCGCCAAATTGGGTTGCCTCTTAAGGAGCCTAAGTATTTGTAACGCTTGTATTTACAAGAACGCTAGATAGAATCCCAGCTAGACAGTGTCTGAACTGGATTGGATCTGAGCACCTTCGTGGAGGCAAAATGGAACTTAAATACAGAAGAGTA
>CM053772.1:117823500-117837787 GCA_028658325.1 Potorous gilbertii | reverse complement strand
AACAAAAGGGAAAATTAGATTTGAGTAAGAAAGGCCAGGTTAAGTGGGAAGATTCAAGGGGAGCCCAAGGAGGCTCCCAGAGTCTGAACCCCATCAAATGGAAGAGATGACTCAAAATAAAGAGATGCAACAAAAAATATTAGAATAAAGACAAAAAGCGGCAACATTACATGTGAAGAAGTCTTGACGAGACAAAGCAACTGCCCCTGAAGTCATAGTGCTTTAGCAATGAAATTATCCAAGGAATATTTTATAGAATTATATAAAATAACATTAATTTGGAGAAACAAAATGCCAAAACTATCAATGGAAATAATGGGGAAAAAAAACAAGTAAGGAGAGGGGTTTTGTGGGAATTATTAAATTATCAAAATCACCTAGTATTGGATAAAATAAAAAAGTAGGTTAATGGAAAATAATTGCCATTCAAGACCTAGAAACAAATGTATATAGCTGTCTGGTATTAAAGAAAACTGGAGACATAAACTATTGGGGAAAACACCATCTGTCCAGAACTACTGAGAAAACTCAAAATAAGTCTGAAAGATGGACTGAGAGGTTTACTCTAGTACTTTGTCATACATCTATAATTTCCATATAGATAAATGTTGCAATTATTAAAAAATATAGCAGAGAAGGGAAAAGATATATCACAATGGATAGGGAAATAATCTGTAATCAGAGGATGGAAGAGATTATAAAAACCAAAATAGATAATTTTGTTCAAATGACCACTTTTACATAAAACCAATGATGCTAAAAGAAAAAAGATACAGAGTAAGAAATATCTTTGCATGAAATGTCTCAAAAATAGTCTCATATCCAGAATCTAGAAGTAATTGTCATACATCTGCACCCTTAAGAACCATTTCCCAATAAAATGGTCAAAAGAGAAGAAGAAAATTTTCAAAAAAAGAAACACAACCATTAACTGAAAAAATATTTTAAAATCATTAACAACTAAGACATGCAAATTAAAACAATCCTGGGATGTGCAGAGATGCTAAAGGATGGAAAACATTCTTGGAAGAGAAGAAAGGTATGGTAATTGGTTCAATTATTGTGGAAAGTCATTTGGAATTATACAAAGTTACTAAGTTATTCATACTCTTGGTCCTGAGATCTTATCTGTACATAAAGATTCATAGCTTTTTTTTTTTTTTTTGCAACAAAATACTGTTAAACAAAATGGTCAACAAAGGCAGTAATATCAGAGGCTTTGTCCTAGGGCATTTAAAATTTAGAGGATATTAACAGAATTTTATTCCTACAGCATGTACAAATAAGGGAGTGCTTAGCTAACAAGAACTGGTTAAAATGGGGAAACTACTGGAGATCACGCTTTTTTGCCTTTCCTCTTCAATCAGTTAGAGAATATAGTAGATGGAAAGGACTGGACTTAGGGTTGAGGACTTGACTCTTTCTTAACTTAGATATTAATTGGTTATGTACTCTGGACAAGTTACTGGAAAAAAAAGGTTTCTCTGTGCTTCAGTTTCCTTATTTATAAAAATGGGGATAAGGATAGCACCTCTCAAGGTTGTTAAGAGCTTTACAAATATTAAAGTGTTATATAATTATGCCACTGACCCATATATACCATCCACTCCCTTATCTGGTCCCCAGTTTAACTATTGCACTATTATCCTGAGCCTCTGATATGTGCCACAAACTACCAGGACACTTATGGTCATGTCCCAGGGCAGAGGGAGGTGAGAGCTGCTGTGGCTCCCTTGCTCCTAACTGGAGCTGGAGGATCTTGGAGTCATTGGTGTAGTACTGAAGCATAAGACTGAGTGAGATGAGGAGATTGTGAAGACTTTTCATAATAAAAATATGGGGAGTATTGGATTTTCTAAATAAATGGTCAGTTGCCCCCCCCAACCCCTTAGCAGCTACCAGCTTTCTTTGTGAAAGTGCTGTGGGCTGTAACCGAAACTTGGAAGTTACTCAAATCTCCCCTTTGTTTGTTGTACTGTTGCCACATCAACACTACCAGTTCCTGCTTCTCCCCCACCCCTCTTTTCTAAAGCCACATCAGCAGTTAAGTTAGATATTAGATGAGGTAATTGTGTTGGGATAGGTGAACATTTCCTGGGGTTTGTCTAGTATTTCGCGTTTAGATTGTGAGCCCACCTCCCAGCCAATGGAGAGGTGGGATGGTGGGGAGGTGGGCTCTGCATTGGACTATAAAATTGTGCTTCAATTTCTGTAAGTGGCCTCCTTCCATCAGGTTCTCCGACCTGGTGGAAAAACACCCTTTTCTCGAGAATTGTAATAAATCCTTTCCTTTCTGTTTTTATTGAGAAGCCTCTTTATTTAAGATTTTGAGTAAGGGTCTTTTTATCCTACACAAGATGGAGACTGTCCCTTCTCTAGCATACCTATAACCAGCTAGGGCAGTCCATCCTTGATGCTCCCCTGTCTAAAAGTGTGATGTGAGTTACTCAACCTGTCAGGAAACACAGGCCAAAGAGCCTTATCGGTACATGATTCAGAGGTTTGCATTGAAGCTGCAATGGATGTGAAGACCAGCATGTAACCCCAACTCAAGTAAGAATCCAAAGGCTCTACCACAACTGAAGTAAACTCTGCTCTATGCTGGCCTTGCCAAGATCATTTCCCTTAGATGTAGATGCTCCAGAAGCAACTTCCTTTGTCCTGGGGTCTGAAGAAAATTAATATAATGCTATGTCATATTAATCTGAAATCTATCCTTTTCCCTATTTGATCAGACCTCACTTTTTTCATTGTAAATTCACCAGGTAATTTCTGAAGGGCATGATCTAGTAAAGTGGTGCATAATATATATATAGTTAATCAGCTTGGGCTGGGGCCCTCCCAAGTGGGACCCTGACCTCTCTTTACCCCATAAACAAAAAACTAGCTTGAGGCAGACTCTTCCTAGGAGACACGTCTCTTGTCCTTGCTTTTCCTGTTTCAAAATTAGGGGTGACGACCTACAAGGGGGAGACCAAATCAGGGGAAACCTGATTGAGATGTCTTTTGTTTACCTAACCAAGATTGCTAGCTAGAAGCAGCTGCGTGTCAGAAAGCTAGCACTTCTTTAGTGTCATGGAGGGGAATAATCGGCCACATCTTAATGCCAGCCCACTTTCCAGTGTTGCACACTAATCTTACCATCTCAAGATTAGTCCTGCCTTCCTCCCTTCCCCCCCAACAATGAAGTAATAGGGAGGAACTGAGAACTCTAGACCCACCTCCACGTTAAACTGTCTACCAATTGGGACTGCCTTGCCTTTAAAGACCAGGGGAGAACCAAATAATGTACTCTTGGTTCAATTGGAAGGAGGGCGGTCTTAGGTTTTTAAAAGAACCTGTCAACCCTCATTCTGGGTCTTTGGACATCTACAGAAGGCCACTGGTCCAATTTCTGTTATTGCTATCCTAACTAATAAATTGATATGGTCCCTGGTTTGCTGGTGAGGTGCCAGTGTGACCCGTTTTAATGTGTCAGTCACTAAAATGGCATTTTGCCCTCAAGAAAACTACATCTCAGCATCATTTTTACTTACTACAGGTCTCTCTGTTCATGAGGGGAAGTATCCATGAGGTATTCTGTCCTGAGTTTCCTTCCAACAAAAGTATTTTTCTTAAAAAAGTTAATCTGGGGGCACCTTTTGGGTTTGCCTGGAGAATCAAGGTTCTTAGTTAAAGATACAAATGAATTCACCTTTGAAGTGGAAGACAGTTGATATCTAACCATATATGACCATGCTATTTTTTTTTTAATTATCATCTCATTCTCATCTTTTTTGATAAGAGTTCACAAGTGGTCTGAGGACATTACTATCCAGGTATCATGCTTTCATACATACGTGTGTGTACATGGATATAGATATATACATATGCACGTGTGTATGTATATGTATATATGTGTGTACATAAAATTTTATTATATAATAAAAATAATACCACATATCATTCTTTTATTATATGTATAACAGCCTATAATAAAAGAATACCACCATATATTTTTGTTGTTGCTTAAGTCATTTTTCAGTCACATCTGACTCTGTGACCCATTTGGAATTTTCTTGCCAAAGATGCTGGAGTGGATTGTCGTTTCCTTCTCCAGCTCATTTTACAGGTGGGGAAACTGAGGCAAAAAGGGTTTAAATGACTTGCCCATTTGAACAGCTAAGATGGAAGTGGAATTGAAGCACTGGAAATCTCATGCCTCTACTAAGACAGGCAGTTTGTTGTAATGAACCCAAGGAAAACTATGAAGGGGAGGGTAAAGGGCAATTAAGGAAGTCACTAGCCTGGGTGGCTGCTGCTTTGCGATGGTGCCTGACTAGCTGCTGTAGTAGACATGTTTTGTGAACTAAAATGATTGCTTTTAAAAAAACAGAATTAGAGCATTGAGATATTGGCACATCTTCTGTTTACTTTCTGGAAAGTACCTTCATAGGCAGGAGGATATGGATGACATATACTTTTATCTTATTCCCAATATGGTTTTAGTTACCTCTATATTTTGAAAGCTTTTCCATCTCAAGTAGTTGAGAGGCTAAGAGTATTTGGTATGAGGATGTTTATTTTAAAAATTATTGTGAAATATTACATCTGGGTTTTTGTGGGAAACACTTCTATCTGTAATGATGTAGTATTTCAGTGTAGTTTACGTAATGAATTCTCAAAAAATACTTTGGGGATCTATATTGATTGGGATTTATTGTCTATTAGGTTCTAAAGAACAGTGAGTTTCTGGTCTATATGTACCCTGCTGACTGTGTTCTATCTAGTCAACAGCTAAATTTTTGTATCCTTCAGCGCTGCACATTTTCCGTAACTTCTTCGCATAATCTCTGCTGATCAATAAGTCCAACTCTTTAAGGGTAATCCTTCTGTAATCCTTCTGATAATGATTAATTATCTTTATTAAATATTATAAGAAATGTTTCCATTTTTATTTTTTTAAAAATTTTAAATATTGCTCTTTTAAAAAATATACTTGCCGATATCTTAAATACATTACTTAATTTTAAAAATTTACACCTCTATGTTGTCATAGAAAGAAACATATGCAAAAAAATGAAATAATTCATAACAAAACTGTCAGTTGAGCATATTTTTGTTGTAACTATTTCGCCATTAACACAACCAACAGTTTATTATCTAGTCCCCCTAATACTCAAGCAGAAGGCTCTACCAGATGATTGAACAGGTGCTCTGCCATCTGCGACCACTGGACAGATTTTTCTGTGCATTATGTGAACTGAATGGAAGTATGTGAGCTATGAGCTGCTACAAAAAGAATGCCTTAGAAAGATATCTGATATTTCATAGTGACATTTAGAATACATTAAGAACAAATAGTATCTTTTTTATTCAGCTGACAGGTCATTTCTTAATCACCTCATAATTTTCTTTTGAAGACTTTTCCCCCTCAGGACAAAGTCTTGAAAAGAGAAGTGTGTGTCTCTAAATCATATGTCAATAATGAAAGACTTATTGGTAAAGTTCACTTTTTGAACTCCTGCAAGCTGCAAAATAGAGTTTATAGGCTTGTGATCTAGTCTATTCTTATCAAGGTGTATAAAATGGATGTTGTTACCTGGAACAGAAGAATAAAAACTGAGTTAGTGACATAAAGTATATTTTCTAGATTTATTATTAATAGTGGAATGAAGGGAGCTTTTAGATTTTTAATTAATTGCTCCAAAGAGACAAATTAATCACCTGGATTATAGAATATTCCCTTCTTACTCTAATAAATTTTAATTACAGCAACAAAGTATGCAAAGGAATACCATTAAGTGAGCGTGATAGATGACCCTTTAAAAGATCCCAGGGGAGAGATTCTTGAGTTATAACCTTCTGTTCGGTTTTGTTCTTTATTATGCATATTAAATCAAATCCCTGGACAGATTGAATGGCAGAATATAGGGGTAACATACACATGTTGAGGGGGTATAAATCATCCTTGCTTCTGAAATAGTTGAGTAAATAATTCATTTTTAAAGTTCCACTCCAAAACACTGATTTAATGGAATATTGAAGTTGCAAGCATGGCAAGAAAGATTTCAGGTACAAAACCCCTAGATCTCCACAGTCACAAGCCTAAATGCACTGCTTTTGTTTAGCATCTAAAATCCTTCACCATCTGACTCCATCCTATCTTTCAGGGTGGATTACACTCATAGTAGTATAAGCTTTAGTCAACCACAATACAATCCAGCTCCGACCTCAGTGGCTTTGCATGGGTTGTCTTCCATGTTTGGAATGCTCTCCCTCCTTGTTTCCCTTTCTTGGAACTCTTTTACTCCCTTCAAAGTCACATTAAGAATTACCTCCTTCAAGAAGCCTTTCCAAATTCCCCTAAAAGTTGTTAGCTTTTCCTCCCCTATCCTGTAAAATTTTATTCAATATTATTTATCGGTGTAGACCGTAAGTTCCTTGAGGGCAAGTACCATCTCAGCTATTTGTATTCTAAACACCTAGCACTGTGCCTCATTAATAAATGTCTGCTAGTTAACTGAGGGAACAAAAATTTATATTCTATGTTTCACTCCCATAGAATTAAATTAGTTATACAGGAGCCCTAAAAGGCAGAATTTGAATTTCTATCAGATTGTCTTATATAACTTTATCCCATTACCAACACTCTATTATAACTACTTTTAAAAGATGAGTGAACATGCTTAGTCATGTTGTCGAAATGTGTGAATAATCACATGCAGTTACTTCTCTCTCAGAATAATTTTTGTTGGTTGTTAGATTCTTTAATATTTCTCCTAATTAGTACTGAAGCCAGCTAGGTGCCATAGTGGATAGAGCACTGTACCTGGACTCAGGAAGGTCTGAGTTCATATCCTGACTCAGGTTTATTAGCTATGTATAATGGGGATATTTACACATTCAATTCAGTCATTTTTCAGTCGTCTCTGACTTTTCGCAACCTAGTTTGGCGCTTTCTTGGCTAAGATACTGGAGTTGTTTGACATTCCCTTTTCCAACTTATTTTAAAGATGAGGAACTTTCCAACTTATTTTAAAGATAAGGCAAATGGGATTAAGTGACTTGCCCAGCATCACATAGCTAGTAGGTGTCTGGAGAGGTATAGGAATAGAGAGAGAGGTCTTCCTGACTACAGGCCCTACTCTAGTATAATGTAACAGATTGGGTTTTCACTCTTCCAGTTGTTTATGCAAACGAACCAAAAGGCACAACATGTTTTGGGTCAAAATCCTAAATGAACTTATAAATATGAATTCCTTTAAAAGAGAGGCAGTCAGTAGAAAGCATAATCTCAAGGCCAGGAAAGTCTGAGTTCAAGTCCTGCTTCTGGCACACGATGGCTATGTGATCCTGGGCAAGGCACTTAACTTTTGAGTTCTCCAAGAAACTTTCTGTGATAAGGGTTCTTAACATGAAGTCTATGAACTTGTTTTTTAAAAAATGTTCTGATAACTGTATTTCAACATTATTTGTTATCTTTGTAATCTGATGTACTTTAATTTATGAATTTAAAAATATTACTCTTAGGGGAGCTATTGGCTTCAGTAGTTTGCCATAGAAGTCCAGGACCCAAAAAATGTTAAGTACCCTTGTCTAAGACAACCTTCAGAGAAGGCACTGACCTTGCAATGGCAGAGGGAGTTTCCTTATTTAAGAATTCTCCATGTTACTAAAATCATAGGTCCTTCAAAAGTACTTCCTTTCCTTTAACATCTGTAACTTAAAAAGTTGTGAGTCTAACTACACAAGTGGGAAGGGCTTGCTTGGCATCTTTGGTAAAGAAAAAAAATAGAGGAATTTTGTTGTTTTATTTTAAATATTGGGAATAAAGCTGTGAAGTTTGTGTGGCCTTTGTTCATTCAGTACATATAATAAATCTCCTCTCTTTTCAGCTTCCTTTTATGTTCTGACTTCTCCCCTTTAGATTGTAAACTCCTTGATAACAGACTTTTTCTTATTTGTACCACCAATGTCTGGCACATAATAGGTGCATAATAAATGTTTATTTAATTTAATTATAATCCTATGCACTCTGTGGAACTGAATAATATTTTGTGAAATACCTGCAAATCATTAAATTAGAATTCCTTCAGTTTGTCTCTTTTGCTATAATCTCAGTGACCTGACATTACTTGCTTTCTGAATATTGAGAGTATTACATTAAATTAGTCATTAGAAAGAAATGTCACGAACACATTTGAAAATCTAAAGTACTGGATAAAAGGATGAAATCCCTAGATTAGTCAGTCAATCAACCTTGAATTTATTAAACACTATGTACAGGCAAAGCAAGAAAGATGGAGGCATTTAATATGCTGGAGAAGAAATGGTGCTTATGTTGGAAACGGCCTCCAGATTTTAATAACAGCAAAGAAAAAGTCACAAAGAGTAGACATCTAATTAATGAAGTTGCTTGTTTTTAAAACTGAGACTTACCAGGACCTAAAATGAGCGTTCCCCCTTGCTGAGCTGGATCTCCTTGGAAGTCAAAGGCAGGGCCAGTCACTGCTCTCCACAGGCTTTGAATGCTTCCTGAGAGTAGATTGGATTTCACATGTGGACTCCGCACTAAAATGTTTAGTATTCATCTTCTGGTTATATTAATTCATATTTTATAAAGTTTAGGTTAAAAAAATCATTAGTCTCTCTGTGGGAAGATAGGCACACCAATATAGTATTGTTGGAACTGTGAGCTAGTCTAATCATGCTGAATATTAATTTAGAATTGTGCAAGAAATGTAACTGGGGCAGCTAAGTAGAGCAGTGGGTAGAATGATGAGCCTGGAGTCAGGAAGATTGATCTTTCTGAGTTCAAATATGGCCTCTGACATTCAACTAGCTGTGTGGCCCTGGGCAAGTCACTTAACCCTCTTTGCCTCAGTCTCCTCTTTTGTAAAACATTATCTGGAGAAGGAAATGGCAAACCACTCCAGCATCTTCACTATGGAAACTCCAAATGGGGTCATGAATATCTGAACATGATGAAATACTGGAACAGTAACAAAGAAATGTAATTAGTCTCTTCATATTCTTTGACCTAGCATTGCTAACAGTAGGCATGTATCTGAAGGAAATTCAAAGCAGATACTAACATCTAATGTGTGCCAAAATACTAATAGAATTACTTTTTGTGATAGTGAAGGAATTTACACAGTGTGGGTGTCCATCAATTGGGGAGTGGATGAATCAAGTTACCAGGAATGTAATGAAATATTATTGTGTAATAAGAAGTGACAAAAATGAGGAATTCATAGAAACATGGGAAAATTTTCTGAACTGACATGGAGTGAAATGTATGTAAGCAGAACAGTATAACATAATGGTAACAACAACGTAAATGAATAAATCACTAAAAGGAAATCAGACTTTGAAGAGATGAAAACCCAGAGAACAGATAATGAAACAGAAATCCTTGGCAGTCCATAAAAGAACACTCTACAAAGATCTTTGGAAGGCAATAGGACAAGGACCTGGGTTCTAGCCTTTTATCTGATATTGTGTGACTTTGGGAAAATGCATCCATATCAGATCGGTCATGATACTGGTCATTTCTTCGTTACAAGGGAGAAATAAATTCTAAGGTGAGGTCGAGGGCCATATATCTAAAAATGATAGTTAAATAAAAATAAAGTGACTCCATAGAACATATTTTTTAAGATTTAAATTCAACATAGAAAACCATTTTAAATAAATGTTTAGCCCTTCATGATATCGTCTCACAAATGTACCAACTTATCTTACTAGTTTTGCTTTCTATTTCCCTATTATGATTTTTGTCCATAATGGGGGTAATTACAGATTTAGCTTATTTTCTCTACCTAATCTTGCACAGTTGGCCATACTGGTCATGAGTTTTTTCTGCTTTCTTGGGTTGTTCCGCTCTGAACTTCACTCTACCTCCAAGTACCTTCTATTTTTCCCGAGTGCTTTTGTATTTTACTTGTTTGTCAACTTTTTTTCTTTTCCTATGTGAATTTGATTCCCTAACTTTACTCCCATACTACTACTGATGGAATAAAACTTGCTTCATTTTCTAAATTTTTATCTCTGCGTCCTTCTTTCTTTCTTAGCTTTTCCATTTATGCTTATGGCTTTTTACTCAGTTCATAATAAGATCATTGCAAGATAATGCCAGAGCTGGAAATGACATTCATTAGCATCTAGTTCAACCCCCTCATTATACAGATGAAGAGAACTGAGGCCCAATGGTGAAGTAGCTTGTCCAATATCACACAGTCACTGTGGCAGAGGTGGAATGTGAACCCAAATCTCCTAAGGCAGGTGACATTGCACTATCCCACACATCTGATCATTGGGTCTTTTTTAGAAATTAGTCTATTTCTAGCATCTTTCCCTTGATCACCCATACTCTGTTCCCTCCTTTGTCTTTGACTGCCTAGGATTTGAGAGTACAGTCCTGCAAAGGTTATTATATGTAAAAGACTCAATTTTATTTTTTGTTAGTCATGGGAACAAACCCTGACATTGGAAATAGTTTTAGAAAGAAATTCAATAGGTTTTTTGGCAGAGATAGAGGCAGAAAGGAGTGGCTCCCTCCTCGAGTCTTTGTGAGGTTACCTTATAGAGAATGCAGACATCGGTATAAAGTACATTTATTTGCCTGACTGGCTTCATAGAGGCAGTAGGTAGGCTCCAGAAGAGTAGTTTGAACTGTATATGAGCTGGTAGGTTAATCTAATTTAGGGCTATCCATCTTCCCTGAGTGTGAATCAGCCTGACCTCTATAGTAATGTTTTTGTTAGATGCTTTTCTAGACACATAAAGCTAGGTTTGAATAATATTAATAACTGATAAATAATAAATACTTTCTCCACACTTTTTTCACATACAGAACTTTTTCCTTGGAACAAAACTGACATGTAGCTCCCTTCCAACTCACCTCCATACATCTACCCTAAAACAGATTTTACTGCTTTAGAGATTTGGTATATCTTGGATTTTCAAAGAGAGTCAAAGGAAGGTAATTCTAAAACCTATTTTGGTTACTGATTCTAGTTCTCCTGTTTGTCAGTCAGTTACAGTTCTAATTGGGTTATTTTCTTTCACTACTCATATTTACCACTTTTCAAACCATTTTCCTTGCAATTTACTGCTTTTATCTCATTTCGTTTCACTTGCTTCACTTTGTCTAAATCAAAATTTTACTTTTCTATTTCCTGTCTAACAAGCAGAATGCTTTGTATTCGATTTTGGGATGTATAGCTTTTTGTTTCTTACTGGGGGAAAAAGACACTTTTTCCTATTAGGAGCTAAAAAACAAAATTTAACAGAATCATAAGCTCAAAGATTTAGTGTAGGAAAAAAAACTGGAGGTCATCTTGTTTAATACTCTTATCTTATAGATAATGAAATTGACGTGAAGAGAAAGTAAGTGATTTGTACTAAGTCACAAAAGTGCTAAGGTCAGAGTCAGGATTCCTTATACCACTCTGCCTTTATCATTATAGAGTGGGGTGACTGATTTATTCAGTCAAGTCAGGTCACTTAAAGTAAGTGATAAGATGCTCAATCAATCTCATTCATAGGTTTTAGACTAAGTGCTAAAAAATATACTTGGAAATGGAATTATATTGCACAGGAGGCAAGTTCTGGATAGGTCAGAAGAGAACCAGAGTCATCCACCTAGATAAACTGCCAAGTTACTTTCAAACTAGAGTCACTGGAGAGTTTGAAACAATGTGGCTTTCTAGTAAACCCCTGAAAAGTAGCACCCTGGGGACAGAGAAGGGAGGAGAGGTCTCTGGTTTCAACTTTGACCAGATCTTCGCCTTCCCTCCCTCCGCCAACATTGGTCAGAAGAGGACATTGTGTTTCCTGTTAGTGTCCTAGCAGCATCTGTACTGGGAGCCAAGGACAAGCTGGACAGAGATTTACAGCTTTACAAGGAATCTAGCAAAGAATCCATGTCATGCCTAAGGGAAATATCTCTAGCACTCCACAAATGGGATAAGAAAACTTCCAACATCTAGGAGCTGAGAATTATTCCTTTACCACATGTACTATCTAAGTCTGAGCTTATTTTCCCAGAGACTTGACATGTACTTGTGTGACAGGGTGTCTTTGTGGGGATATTTTCTACCAATTATTCTTACTATAAAAATACTCCTTTCTAAAAGCTAGTTGTCTAAAATGATTCTCAACTGATAATCTTGGGGTGAAGCTTAAGACAACAGCACTAGATAATTCTCATTTCAGGGATACCCCTTACAATCCTGAGGGGCAGATATATCTTTGCTCCAGGATCTGAGACTCATCTGTGAGAGTGTGAATTGGAATAAGGGTCTTCAAAACTTCTATGGGCTGTATAAGCAATTAGCAGAAACAAATTTAGAAAATCTCTGTGTACTGGAGAGGGGATATGATAAAGGGTTCCATGGGTCAGTTGAGTCCCTGTCCCATCTTAATCCATCTAACAAAAGTACAGGGTGTGGATCTTTATCAGAAAGGGACATATCCCTCAGAACTTGATATGTGTTCTATTTGCCAAGTGACATGCAGCTTGCTGGAATGACACAGACACTCCTGACTGGTCCCCAGAGACTGGAAGCTGCCCTGAGAGTGAGGAGGAACTGCCCATGTTGGTCTATAAGATGAATGAAGAATAATGTCTCTGTCTCTTTCTTGGATCCTTCTCTTTTAAGAGGCTTCCAACACTCTCTCACTTGTGGCAGTAGGGGAAGGAAGGAAGAAGTTTTTTCTCTCTTGATTCTCCCCATCATTCCCCAGTGCCAATGGAACCTACAAACACATGGCAGAAAGAATGTCTACTATCCCATGAGACTAGACTTCAAGTCCCTTCTCTTTCCTTTCCTAAAAACAGGAAATCAGTATTCTGAAAAATGGACCATTTTTCAACCTTGCCAGTTACCTACCTCACAGGTTGAGTTACGAAATTTGAGATTAGGTCATCAGTCAAGCAGAGAATGAGGAACTTCTCAGAGGAGAACATGGGCATCACCAGAATCATCCCAGAGACACAGACACATGTTGTCGGTATTTTTTCATGTGTGCTGTTCAATCCTTTGCATCTTAAATATTTTCTGGGACAAAGGATGTAAACAGCTGCCGTAGGCTGCATCTCCATATTGTGCCTTAACTGATTTTTCTAGAAGATACTCTATTACCCAAATCTTGCATAGACCGTGGACATGGTCCATACTTAAGCATAGTTTTAGAAATTTCCTTGAAGTTCTATTCCAGGATGAGGGCATAGCTAGACACAGAAAAATTTGACTCTGCCCAGCTGAATTGGTCTGTGTGAGCACAGAGCCAGAACCTTTTATGAAAGGGGGTACTCTGGACCATGGAGTATATCTGTTACCTTTCAACCTTTACATATTTACTATAAGAATCACTCTTAGTTTAGGCACAAACAACTAAACTAAACAGTTCACACCTAACTTATTCATCTGTAAAATGAAGAAGCTGGATTAGAGGGCCTCTGAAGTCCCTTTCATTTCTGTATATCATCCTAATTACACAGAGCTCTATGAATATAGAATCTGTTAAGATTCTCAAAGAGTGCAGGAATGATTTTTTCAAAATGTCATGGCCATGATTCATATGATAATCCACTCATACCTGCCTCTCCTCTGTCTCCCAACCCCCCTACATAATAACTACCATTTCGGGGAACTAAAATCCTAAATGAAGATGGAATGTCTATCTCAAAGTAAGACATTATAACATTTCATAAAATTATAATTTTAAGAGCCTCTGAATAGAGGAATTAATAGAAAGAAGTGTCATAAAAACTAACTGCATAATATGTAAAATATCTGGAAATCAATTTGCTAAGGTACACTCAAGACTTATGTAAATACAATTATAAAATAAGGAAATAAGGAATGACAAATAATTGGACATATGTAAGACATGTAAATACAATTATAAAATAAGGAAATAAGGAATGACAAATAATTGGAAAGATTGCTTTAAATTATTTGGAATTGTTCATTATCGGATCACAGTGATATAATAAAAATTAAATTAATTTATTGATTTAGGGCCAAATTAATCAAACCAACATGCTAGATGATAGATGAAATTACAAAATTAATCAACAAAGGTTGAAATGAAAAAATGTAATGTAAAAAATATAATTTATTTGATGCAGAAACAATCATCAAAACTAGTTTGTATTGGTTAATAATAAAAAAGTAGATCAGTAAAAGAGACAAGATAAGGAAGAATCAGAAACCAGTGAATGAACTAACTAACCAGTTTTCAATAAATCTGAGAACACACATGACTTGGGCAATGACTCCCTATTTGACAAGAT
>CM053772.1:117778050-117823000 GCA_028658325.1 Potorous gilbertii | reverse complement strand
GAATGGTGGAATCATCTTTCAAGAAAATAACCTTCTATGGTCTTAGTTTTTTTCCCTTTTCTGGGCATTTTCCCAGCCAGTTACTTGACTTCTGAGAGTCCTCTCCACCCCCTGGCCTAGGTCTGCCCAGCTAGTGCTTGGGGTCTGAGATTCAAATGCTGCTCCCCAGCCTCAGGGTTTTTGGCGGCAGGCCTGACTGCTCTTCAATGGGAGCTTATCTGCTGGTGCTCAGGTGGGGGCAGGGCCGCCTCTCAGGCTCAGTTCCCTCAGGGGGTTTATGCAGAGATCTTTTGTAATGGAGCTGCTGCTGAGCTCCTGCCTGCTCTGGGAGCCTCTGGCCGAGCTGCCTCTGCCGCAGTGGCTGCCTCCCAAGGGGGTTCAAGTCCCGGAGATACCCCGCTCCCCTTTCAGCCTGTCTCTCTCACTGACCTGTGAGTCCGTAGGTGGAGGGACCTTTATGGCCGCCAGAGATTACGGTCCCTGAAGCCTGCTAGGGTCTGCTCGCTCCTCTCAGTGCCGCGCTGCCGGGGCAGGGCAGGGGAGGGCTCTGCTCCCGTCTGGGGCCCGATGGACCCCTGGGGTCGGTTTTTCAGGGCTCTCTGCAACGGAAATCTCCTTCACTGTGTTTCTGCGTGGCTTCCACTCTTCCAGAATTTGTCAGGAGTTCTTTTTAGAGGAAATTCATGGGCTGTGGGTTCGGAGCTAGCAAATGTGAGTCTTTCTACTCCGCCATCTTGGCTCAGCGCCCCCAAGTATTTTGCTTTTTAACAATATCAGTAAGTTAAAACCGGTTTTTTTATAATCATGGTGAAAAGGAGTTCACCTCAAGGAGAAGGGATTCTTTAATGAAGTTGGTACTAATCTTGCATTCCTAGGAGAAAAAGAAGAGGAATCTGTTCCAACACCCGCAGAAGAAGGAAGTAAGACCTCACTAGAGACCTCTAAAAGGGCAAAAAAAAAGAGATAACATTCCACTTATGGGGCTCTGAGGGTGGGAGAAATTTTGGCTAAAGGGACAGAAAATAGTGAATGAGTGGTAGTACAGGGTGAGTCTTGGTATCATTGTAGAACTAGGGATACACTGCGTGAAAGAGGGTAATGATCTGTTAGCTACCCTACTCTAGATGACCTGTGCCTGTAACGACAATTGCTGGTGGTACAGGAGATGTTATCATTGATACTGTACCCAGGGCTGTTCCTGTTCGTCGTTGTTGTTTTACATTGGAAGATCCTTATGAAGTGCTCCTCATATATCATTTCCACTTCCTGAATTGTATTTTTAAGAGAATCTTCGTATTTTTTATTTTTATTACTTATGTTCTGCCTCTCTTGAAATTTGTGTTGGGTTTCTTTCTTAAGTCAGAATAATTTTAAGGAATTTTTAATGATGGATGGTCCCCTGGAGGATTTTTGGGTTCTTGCCACTAAGGGGTGGGATATTATAGGAACAGTATTTACTTTATTGGGGTGATTTTCCTTTAAAAAGTCAGTTGGAACTTCCTTGGGACTTAGTTGATCTGGATGAATAGAGGTATATAAATTCCACTCTGGATAGAGTTGGGGTGAGAATTTTAGTAGAATTCCCTCTGTGAGAAAGGAAGCCTTTCTGACTTAATGTAACTTGTCATGAAAAATAGGAAGGGAGAAGGGTATAGTTTTTTATTTGTCTTTAACAAGAAATTCCATCTTTTAAAATCTTCTAAGGAAATTAAAATTGGTTTTATTATATTTTATGATTTTCAAGTATTTATATCACTTATTTTTAATTCCAGACCTGAATCACTGGAGTGTTTTGAGCTAAACTTGGCCCAGAAAAAGGGAAATGTCCATTCCATTCCAAATGTCTAATTGATGACAGTCTCCAGAATTAGTCTCAATCAACAAATTTGTAGCTATGATGCAGTAGTATTATTAAGAGCAGGACTATGTTTGGTTTCAAATAAATTTTTTCTGTTTTTAAAAAGATATTTCCTGTATTTTAATTAATTATATATATTTTCTATTTTTTAACATTCACGTCCACAAGATGTTGAGCCCCAAATTTTCTCCCCATCTCTCCCCTTTGCCCATTCCCAGACAGCATGCCTTCTAATTACCCTGCCCCAGTCTTCCTTCCCATATATCACACCCCTCCCTTCTCTTATCCCCATCCCCTCTATTCTCTTGTAGGGCAGGATAGATTTCTATACTCCATTACCTGTATGTCCTATTTTCCAGTTGCATGTAAAGTCAATTTTTAACATTAAAAAAAGCTTTGAGTTCCAACTGTTTTTCCTTCCTCTCTCCCCATTCACCCCCATTGAGAAGGCAAGCAATTCCATATAGGTTATACAATTGTAGTCATGCCAAACACATCCATAACAGTCATGTTATGAAAGACTAACTATATTTCTCTCTATTCTATCCTGTCTCCCATTTATTCTATTCTCCCTTTTGATTCTGTCCTTCCTTAAAAGTGTCTACTTCTTATTACCCCTCCTCCCATTTACCCTCCTTTTTGTCATTCTCCCACACCCCTCTACTTTCCTGTAATGTAAGATAGATTTTCATTACAAATTGAGTATGCATGTTATTCCCTCTTTAAGCCAAATCTAATGAGAGTAAGGTTCACTTTTTTCCCTCTCACCTTCCCCCTCTTCCCCTCCATTGAAAAATTTTTTTCTTGCCTCTTTTATGTGAGAAATAATTTACCTCATTGTATTTCTCTCTTTCTCTTTCTCCCAATATACTCCTCTCTCACCCCTTAATTTTATTTTTTAAGATATCTTTCTTTCATATTCAACTCACCTTTTGACTTCTATATAGTCTCTCCAACTACCCTAATACTGAGGAAAGTCTCAAGAGTTACAAATATGATCTTTCCATGTAGGAATGTAAATAATTCAACTTTAGTAAGTCCCTTGTGATTTCTCTTTCCTGTTTACCTTCTCATGCTTCTCTTGATTCTTATGTTTGAAAGTCAGATTTTCTATTCAGCTCAGGTCTTTTCATCAAGAATGCTTGAAAGTCCTCTATTTCATTGAATGACCATTTTTTCCCCCTGAAGTATGATACTCAGTTTTACTGGGTAGGCGATTCTTGGTTTTATTCGTAGATCCTTTGACCTCTGGAATATCATTTTCCAAGTCCTTCATTCCCTTAATGTAGAAGCTGCTAGAGCTTGTATAATCCTGATTATGTTTCCACAATTCTCAAATTACTTCTTTCTGGCATTTTGCAATATTTTCTCTTTGACCTGAGAGCTCTGGAATTTGGCTACAATATTCCTAGGAGTTTTTGTATTGGGATCTCTTTCAGGAGCTAGCTGATTGGCGAATTCTTTCAGTATTTATTTTATCCTCTGGTTCTAGAATATCAGGGCAGTTTTCCTTGATAATTTTTTGAAATATGATGCCTAGGCTCTTTTTTGGTAATGACTTTCAGGTAGTCCAATAAAAGTGAGGAGTGGGAAGAGGAAGGACCAAGGTGAGTGGTCAGTGGAGCATGTATAAAATTTTCTAGACATGACTGCTTTCTGTTAAAGTTGTTGATATAATCTTTCATACAGATGTTGTCTGTCTAGTGCTTACTACTGAAGCATCATCTTATTTTGCACAAATGAAATAGTTGTCATCATTTCAGTATAAGTATGTATATTTCACAAATGGACCATGAAGAGACTTAGTTCCAGGTTAGTAGATGTGTTAGCTTCATATGGGAAATGCTGTTTCCTGTAGCTCACTCTACTTTGAAATATTGAGGTACTAAGTTATTATCTACAAAAGTATTTATGTAATAACTATAACTATACAGCCTCAATCAGAAATTGCATCTATGACATGAACCCAGTATAACATTCACATTTTTGTTGCCATATACATTCCATTAGTTCCCAGAAATAATTTTGTCTTGCTACTATGAAAATGTTATAGTCAACAATTAATACTCTACCTTATTTTTTAACTAATATATTCATAAAAATTTCTTTTTATGTAGTTATTTCTTACTACTCACCATATTATTTTAATCAATTAACTCTTTTGCTTTCATGCTACTTTTCTATTATTCCTAAGAAAATGGCTAAAACACAGCAGAATCTAGGACATACATGGAAAATAGCTACTCTTTCTAAAAAATGTCCTCTTCTGGGTTATTATAACTTTGCTAGGTTGCAGGAATCTGTGTCTTATCATATTCCTTTTATGTACGAGAAAACATGTCATATACAAATGTACTCTTCATGCTAATATTCATAAATACAAAGTTATTCAAAATGATGAATTGCTGATAAGTTTTTCACTTGCAAAAGTTTTCATCACAAGCTTCATTAAAGCATTGCATTTGAAATGTTTCCTTGAATATTACAATATTATATTTGACTTTTAAAAAGTAAGCTTACAGATAATTTTAAGAACACAAGATAATAGTATCTAGCATTTATATGGTGCTTATATATCACATTCGTTTCTCACAAGTAAATCAATCAATCAATCAATCAGCCAACAAACCTTTATTAAGTGCTTTCAGGAACTGCACTAAGCACTGCAGATATAAATAAAGGCAAAAAAAAGCACACCTATGCCCAAGAAACTCACCTATTAATTGAGGAAATTATATCTATTTATCTATCTATCTATCTATCTACCTCTCTATCTATCTATATCTATATGATGTCTACAGAGTGGAAGATGATAGTTTTAGAGAAGAGAGTGCTATTATTATAGCCATTTTGCATGTGGAGAAACTTAGGCTGATACATTAAATGACTTGCTCAGGGTCACAGGGTTATGTTCGTCCTTTGTTGCCAAAGAAGACCATGCCGTCAGAGAAATAATGACATGACTTGCACTTGACATGTTTTTGAACAAGGGAGGGTTGTGCAAGGTCACCATCGTCACTTCTCCTCCAAAGTCATCTGAATCCAGTGACCTGATATTCCTCAGGATGACTGGAGATTACCCAGGATGCACTGGGAGACCTTAGCCCTTTTAGGCCAAGGGCTATGCTTTTACTCATTTAGGTGAGGTAACACCCATTCATTGAATAGGCCTATTTAAGAAGTAACCAAGGCATGGTCCCTTTAATGAGGTCAAGAAAAAGGAAGACCTCAGGCTGGGAGAGAAACAGCAACAGTTACTATTGATAATCACTCTGAAGCCAGGGGGGTCCAGAAGAGAGCCTTTAGGCAGGGGGCAGGGCCCCCATGGTATCTGAGCTTCACAGTGCAGTAGGCTCAAGGTTTAGGGAATGGAAGGGAAAGGAAGAGAAGGAAAGGGAAGGGAAGGGAGACTAGCTAGTAAAACCCAAGTCAACTGGGTATCTTTTGACCATTCAAATTTACCTTTCTTTCGAGAGGAGAAGGAAAGGAGACAGACAAGAGAGGAGGAGCTGAATCTACTCACAGGGTTGTGTTCATCCTTCATTGCCAAAGAAGACCATGTCACCAGAAAAATGATGACATAACTTGCACTTGACTTTGTTTTGAGTGAAAGGAGAGCTGTGCAAGGTCCCTAGGCTCAGTCCTTGCTCAGGGTCACACAGTTAGTCTGAGGGAAGATTCAAACTCAGGTCTTCTTGACTCCTGATCTGGCACTTCATCCAGGAAGCCACATGGATACTTAGATCTTTTGAGTACTGCAGGTGTGCCTGCCTCAAGTTCAGTTTAATTCAATTCTGCAATCGTTAAAAAAAAATTTTTATTGATGTTTCCCCGTTTTCTGAAGAATCTTCTCATGTAACAAGCAAAACCAATCAGCAAACAAAATTGAAAGTATTTGTAGTGTATAAAAGTATTTTACATCCAAGTCCCCTATCTCTTTACCAAAAGGAAAAAAGGAGTTTCCTCATCTGTTCTCCAGGATCAATATTGGTCATTGCTATTAATCTAAAGTTTTCTGCCTTTTTGTGTTGTTTTCAGTAATTTTTCCTGGTACCCACAGGTCAAAAAAATACAGATCCATTTTTACATACTTAGATCCAAACAACTTAATATAACTATGTTCTACCAACTTTGTAGCCATTTTAAAAAATCATATAAAATAATATTTTAATTTCATTCTTTTATAACCACAGTTACTTGGTAATTAGATGTTGAGTGCCTGTTGAGCATTGCCCAAATTCTCAGACTCTGGAATTGGATCGTATGCTTTCATTCTTATCTCCTGTTCCATATTAGTTTTTTTCATGGTGCTTAATTTTTAATGCAGCCACCTTTAAAAACTCAGCTCCCTCCAAATGATGACATTACAAATGGAATTAAGATTCTCTGAGCTTTAGCACTTCGCAGTTTTGGCACTTAGGTTCAGCAGAGAGTAGGGAAACACCAATACAATTTTATTTTTAGTGGTTATGGAATTGAACTGAACTTGAGGCAAACATGGCTGCAATATTTAAGAGATCTAAATATCTAGATGGTCTCGTGGATAGGTATTTATATAGTGGATATTCATCCATTATATTTCTCTGTAAAGTATACTGAGGTACCTCTGTGAGTTTTTTGTTGTGTACAGTTAATTTTAGGTAAGATAAATTCCATGTCTTTATGGAGCTTATAGTTTAGTGGAATGATAAGAAACCTATCCAAATAACTATAAATTATGAGAATATTCGATAAATTCAATACAACTCTGCATGAGATTTGAGGGGAAGGTTATTATCAATGGAGAATTAGGGAAATCACGATGAGGGAGATGATACATAAATTAAGCTTTACAGAATGGATAGGCATATTATTTTGCTCCTGGTAGAACTATAAATTAAACTGACATTTTGAAAATCAGTTTAGAATTACTTAAGAAAAGTTACAACATTCTTAATATCCAGTAATCCTACTACTAAGTTTACATCGGAGATTTTTGACATCAGAAAGATACCCATATGAGCCAAAAAATTCATAGTAGCATTATTCATAATAGTAAGAAGTTGGAAATAGTAAGAAGTTGGAACAGGGGAATAGACTGAACTTTACTCTGGTGTAGGTAACATCAAACATGAAAAATTCAAAGACATGTTGGACAAGTTGTATGAAGTGAAGTAGAGTGAAGAAAGCAGAAGCAAATATGCAACTACAACTAGGTAGATAAAAACATTGCTGAACTGCAAGAAATCTCAGGACTAATACAATGGAAGATTCAGATACTAATGAGTTAAAGTAGAATTCTTTCAACTGACAAGCTACAAAAATGTCAGGTTGCATAGATCACCGCCACATTCACTCTTTTCAGTTTTTCTTGACTGTTTTCAAAGAAAATACTTTGGAGGTGGTTTGTTTATGAGTTTGGCTTTGGCTGTTATGTCAAAGCAAAGCTGATTTTCAAAAATGGTGGAAATCCAATAAACAAATTGGGGAAGGGAAGACATTCCAGATATAGAGAGCAGGTTGAACAAATGTGTGGACATGTGATAGTGCAGAGCATGTTTGGAGGTCAGAGAATAGTCTAGTTTGGCTCAAACTTAGAGAGTGTGAGGAGAGTAACATGTGTGAGATGGTGTCAAATTCAAATAGAAATGGTCTACTAACCACACATAGGGCAGCTAGGTGGTACAGTGGATAGGATGCCAGGCCTGGAGTTAGGAAGACTCATCTCCCTGAGTTCATCTCTGACTTCGGATGCTTACTATCTGTGTGACCTTGAGCAAGTCACTTAAGCCTGTTTGCCTCAGTTTCTTCATCTGTAAAATGAGCTGGAGAAGGAAATGGCAAACTGCTTCAATATCTTTGCCAATAAAATTCTAAATAGGATCACAAAGAGCTGGACATGACTGAGTAACAATAACAAATTATACGTAAGGAGCCCTGTAGGCCACAATTTGACTTAGACAACCATATATTGACATTACTTATGTTTTATTGTATTTTTATTTCCTTTTTAAAAAAATATATCCCAATTACATTTTAATCTGTTTTGTATCATACTCAGAAGTGTTTCAGGCCTCAATGCAGTCTGCACTGTGTGTTTGACACCTTCAGTGGAAGATATATGATGTGCAGCTATTTAAATATAAAAAAAATATGACTCAGCTTGTACATAGTATGGACAGATATCTAATCTTGGATCTGACCTACCCTTCTCTAAGGGAGACTATAATTTCTGCTGTTCTGGGGAGCAAGAGGAAGGCCAAGACTGGGCACTTCCTCCCTTCCTTGTCAGTCTACAGGGAGGATATTGAGCTAAAATTATATCTTTCTACTACCTCTCAAATATTGATAGTTCAGGGGTACAATCTGGTGGTTTAGGAACAATGCCTCTTCCCCCATTCACTCTCAAAAGCAGGGTAATGCTTAATTTGCTATTACCAATTTAGCTTTTTTACACCAGGTGCTATTCACACACAAGAGGATAGACAATAGCTAGTCAACCTCTTTATCAGAGCAAACAGTAAATTGTAATTGAGAAAGTTATGCAGACTAGAACAGACCAGAGAATAGGTAGAGTAAATGAGCTCCTCATAAGGAGTGAGATATCAATTGCCAAGGAGAGAGGATGATTCCCACCAAAGGTAGTCTGCTCTTAACATTTTCTAGGGTTGTCAGTACTGGAAGTTAAGGGTCATGTTGGAAGCTGGCTCTCCACCTGTCTAAGACTCCAAAGGGATTTAGCCACCTGAATTTACCTTTTGTGATTCCCTCTTTCAAAATTCTCTGACCATCTTAAGAAACCCCTTTTCCACTCATCCAAATAATACACTGCATCTTGGCTCAGCGTTCCTTCAGCCAAGTGGGAGTTGCATTTCCTTCAGCTATACAGGGCTATTCCTCAGAAAATAATCCCAGGTTTGGGAAGAAGTGGGATTATATGAAACTGGAAAGGTAGGATGGCATCACATGATGGAAGGACCTTGAATACCAGACAGAGAAGTTTGAACTTCATCCAATGAGTAATTCTAATCAGAAGAGCAACCTGAATAGGAAGTGCTTTGGAGGTATATATGAAATATCATTAGGAAAAAAGGAGAGTGGAAATGGAAAGACCTCTTAGGAGACTATTAGAATAGTTTGGATAGGTGATAATGAATGCCACGGTATAGAAAAAGTCTCACTTCTCATATTTAATTTGTTAATAATTTAATATACTTCGAAGATACGCATTCTCATTGACAATGGTACTACCTTTACCAACATAAATCATAGCCCATATATAATTTGGAAGATAGTGTTTAGTATAGTGCCTGACATGGAGTAGGTGCTTAATAAATGTTGATTGATTGATAATCTTAGAACATTGCTGGGGCAGAAGACTTCATTATACTGTAGTCAACCTGGTGATGAATTTTTCTGAAGTTATTGAGGCTAATCCACAGATGACAAGCATTTAATTCACCCCCTGACCCATAATCAAAACTTTCCAGATGAGCATAATCCACCAGGTCTTGCATTTCACTGTGTGGCTTCTGAAAACCTGCAAGCACTTCCAGTCCTTGATAGGAGCCAATTCCAACTCCACATTATCTCTTCTCTCCTTTCTATCCACATTCTCATCTATCTTCTCTATCTATCCTTTCACTTGTCCTTCCTTTAATAAACCTCCTCTCTATTTCTGTTTCTATCAACTCACTACATGTATTCATTGCTGACCACCTGGAGTATCAAAATAACTTTCCGATAGGTTTTTCTGACTTTAATTTCTTTTTCTCTAACCAATTCTTCATGTTGCCAGCAGAACCATCTTTTTTATATATATCTGGTCATGTCCCTCCTTTGCTCAAAAATCTTCAGTGATTCTATCCTATCTACTGAGAAAGTTCAAAGTCTTCTTCCCACCAGTCACATGGCTCTATAACTTGTCACATGTACGCTATGCACCAGTCAAACTGAACTTGTTTAGGTTCTGGATTCCATGGTTATTGATGTGGTATGTTTGGAATACCTTCTTCCTCCTTCTTTTTCTTATTGAATTCTGTCCTAACAGTTAAAACCCAAATCAAATGCTACTTTCTCTCTGATCCACCTTGTTGACATTAATCTTTCTTTGTAATTTATGTAATCTTTGTAATTTATGGAATAAAGCAAGCATTTCCATAACATGGTAGAATAAAAAAGATGATTGTACATGAAACTGCCAATCTCCTATGCACAACTTGCTATTTCTTTCAACCATACGACAAAATTACCATGTGAATTTCCTTTCTCTCTTTTCTTCCTTCCCCTGCTCCCACCCTAGAGATGGCATAATTCTTATAGCATTTTGTTCTATAACAATCTGATACACTCATCACACAACATTATGTATTCCCATTATCTATTTTTGCCTTACTCTCTTTCTAGGCTATAAACTCTTTGCATGCAGGAATTATATCTTTTCTAAGGTGTATATATCCCTAGCACTAGTATAGGTAGAGTTAGTACTTAATAAGTGTTTTGTTGCACTGAGTATGGACAGGGGATTTAGAAAAGAGGGCATGGATACAAGAAATGCTTTTAAAATAGAAGTGACAAAAACTGATTGATATGAATGGGAGAGTGTGAGGTAAGAATCAAAGAGAACATCGACATTTTGAACATGGGAAAGGAGGTGAATGGTGTTACTACTGGTGGAAATAGACAAATCAGAAGAAGCTGACTTAGGGAGTAAGATAGCAAGTTCACTTTTAGACACACTGAACTGAGTTCTTGGGAGACTTCAAGGAGATATAGACTGATGAAGAAATAGATCTAAAGCTCAGAATGCAAGTCAGAACTGGAGATTGGAAAAATAGCTACAAAGACGATATAGGATTATATTTGCAAGAAATCTTGAGGGTCACTTAGACTAGCCTTTTAATTTTTCAAGTGAAAACCTCCCAGAGGGATAGTTACTTACCATAGTCACCTAGTAAGTGAGAAAGCCAAGATTAAATCAGAAATCCTCTGACTCAAGATACAATGCCCTTCCACTTTAAGTCATGAGACTAAATGAAACTGAAAAGAGTTGCCAAGAAAAAAGAGCTAATGACAGATCACAAGAAGCAACCAACTTTGCTTATTAGGAAGAAAATTAAGATTTAATAAAGGAGACAGATTAGGAATGGTTAAAGAGGTGGAGGAATTGTTAGAATATGGTTTCTCTGAAGCCAAGTGAGGAGAAAGTATTTAGTAAGAGGAGTTGGAATATAGAGTTAAATTCTGCAGAGTGCTAATAGAGAAAATTGATATGAATGGGAGAGTGTTACATAGGGAAAGATGTTGCATAGGTTCATATTCTTAGGTGCTCCTTTTGATTTTGGGAGAACAGATTTCAAAGGGCATAGAGAGAGCATAGGTAGGACTAGGACCCCTGGCCTGAACTTCTATGGGCAAAATCAGACCAAAAGATAGGGGAAGTTCTGAAAAATGAAATTTGAAGATGTGACAAAGAATGGTTCTAGTGAGGAAGAAAAAGCGAAAGCTGTCTAAAGAGACAGAGGCACAAGGATTTCATTGGCTGACAGACATGAATAAAAGATGAAAACAAGGGTAGGTAATGAAGGATGAATACAAATGATTGACACAGTTCTATAAGAATGTTGTCAGGAGTGCTAAAGTATGAACTATTTGAGGCTGTCAAGGAAGCCAAGGAGAACAACAACCTAAAAACTTTTTTTTTTAAAAAGCTATGTTCGTAACAAGAGCAAGGTCAAAGGAGAGATGAGACTATCTGGAATTGAAGAGAAGATAATAAAGGATGGTGGAAAAGTCCAATACCCTGTCAGTTTGGTGACAAGAGGAAGCTCCATTTCTAAAACCTCAAATAGAAAGAATTGAAAGCAATGGGGAAGTCATAAACTTTAATTTTTCATGCCACCAAGTAAATCACTCAATAAGCATTGTGCTAAGTGCTCGCAATTCAGAGAGATAAAAAAATCAAGCAGAATTCAAGAAATCTCTTGCCCCATTGTGCTACTGGGACTCTAATTCCATGTAAGGCCCATAGCATAAAAATATTCCTAGCAACATTATTTGTGTTAAACAATATTTGTGCCCATCACAATTCATGAATGACTAAACAAATTGGAATATATGAATTGAATGCAATATAATTGTGCTATAAAGGAATGGTAAATATAAAGAATTCAGAGAAACATGAAAAGATTTATGTGAAGTGATGCGGAGTGAAGAAAGAAGAGTCAAAGGAAAAACAATGGCTTTAGCAATGTAAATAAAGACAATATTTCAAGGCAGCAACACTTGGGTCAAATAAAACAGACAAGGATGGTACTATATTTCAGAATTGAAACCAATGCATTGCCCTTCTACTAACAATAAGCAAACTACAAAAGTGGAAAATGGTATGTTATTATGTGTAATGGTGCAATCAGGCCATTTTGCTTAGCTGTTTTTAGGTAATATACTTTGGGCTAAGTTGGGAGGGAGACGTGAATATCTGGATATTTTCTGGGAAGTGTCTGTAGTATGCAAACCAAATGTATCTCCCTCTCGCCCCCTCAACAATGACAACAAAAGGGCATAATCCCTTATTTAAGTAATAGCATTAGAATTACATTCCTTGGAGATTTCTAAAATCTTGGAGCTAGAAGAGATCTGTCTGATCAAATCAGATTGTATTATATCACAGAGGTTTTGGTAATCTATGATAACACAAGCCAATGAATAATGTTATATACAGGCATCAAGGTGGCACAGTGAATAGAGTGCAGGACCTGGAGTCACAAAGACCTGAGTTCAAATCTGACCTCAGATACTTACTAGCTACGAAACCCAGGTCACTTGACCCTGTTTGCCTCAGTTTCCTCAAATGTAAAATGAATTGGAGAAGGAAATGGCAAAATGCTTCAGTATTTTTGCTAAGAAAACCCCACACAGGGTTAAAAAGAGTTGGACATGACAACAACAAAATGTTACATACTCTTTTAAAATAAAATTTTTTGATATCTTGTTTTCCCACATAATCAAAATTTCTCCCAGCACCCCTATTTTTCCTCCTTCCCAGACAGCTCTCTCATATAAAATACATTTTTTTAAAGAAAAAAAGAAGAGAAAAACCAATCCATCCATGGAATATGTGCAATATATGATACCTACATATGTTCTACCTTTATAAAGGAGTGGATGAGGTTGTTTTCTCATATCTTTTCATTTTTATTCTTGATAATTTTGTAACATATACTTCTGATTTTATTGTGGTTACTCTTTACATTTACATTGTTGTTACTGAGTATATTGTTATCTTGGTTCTGTTTATTTCACTCTGCGTCAGTTCATGCAAATCATTCTGTATTTCTCTGTATTCATCATTTTCAACATTTATTACAGAATAATATTTCATCGTGTTTATGTACCTCAATTTGTTTAACAATTACTCTATCAACAGGCATTGGCTTTGTTTCTAATTCTTTGCTATCTAAAAAGTTATCAATAATTTGAAGTACTTGAAGACTTTTTTTCTGATCAATGGCCTCCTTGAAATATAAGCTTGGTAAGGTACTCTGTGGATGAAAGGGTATAGAAATTTTAATTGCTTTATTTGCATAATTCAAACTGCTTTCCATAATGGCTGTACTCATTTACAGTTCTACCAACAAGACACTGGTATGCTTACCTTCTCACAATCCTTCCAACACTGGCTTTTGTCATTTTTGCCTGTCTGCAGAATGTGATAGTGAAACTGCAGAGTTTTTTAACTTATACTACTCTAATTATTAATAGTTTGAAACATTCTTCAGTATGGTTATTAATAGTTTGCAATTCTTTTGACTACTGTTTGTCCATATCTTTTGGTGCCTAATGTCATATTACAGTCATGGAAAGAACCTCTCTTGCCTCTGAATTCCTCTAACTTTTTATTTCCTTCTCTTTATTTTACCTTTGCGTTCTTCCTTATTATCATTCTTTATATGCATAGATAAGCTCCTATAAGGGCAAGGAACATGCTTTACTCTTCGTATTCATAGTAGCTAACACAATAGCATGTACATAATACGTAATTAATAAATATCTGATGAATGGATGGTTTAACATTACATGGAAACTTCATGCCTTTCTCTATGTTATGTGCCCTGCAACTCTAGCCATCACCTCCTCTTCCCATTAGAACTCAAGCTCCCAGTCCTGGGACTCAGTTCCTATTAGTCAGCATTTGTCTTATCTGGTCCTAGATCATGCTACTTTAAGTCACTGGACCTATACCCTCCCCTTCCACCCTTTAGCTTGATTCTTAATTTTAGCTCAAAGATAGTAATGAAATCAGCACGAACGTTTCTGGAAAAACCATGCCAATCAATCGTCATCATCCTTGCAGTCATTTCAGTCACGTCCGACTCTCTGTGCCCCCATTTGGGTATTTCTTGGCAAAGATACTGGAGTGGTTTGCCATTTCCTTCTCCAGCTCATTTTGCAGATGAGGAAACTGAGGCAAACTGGGTTAAGGACTTGCACAGCTAGTACCAGATTTGAACCCAGGTTTTCCTGACTCCTGGCCAGTGCTCTATCCATTGATACCAATATATCCAACAGCTACCCCTGTTGGTCAATTGCACTATGACTAATCAGTACCTCTTTGGCTTCCTGCTTCAAAATACTCCTCCCTAGCTACCATCTCTCTATATGTGTTGTGTTGTTTGGCTCTGTTAGAATGTAAGATTGTTGACGGCAAAGATTATCTTGCTTTTTCTATTTCTGTCTTCCTGAAACAATGTCTGGCTTATTTGCCTTGGAATTAATTAATTATAGTTATCTATGTGAATTGAGTCGTTATATCTTGTTCTATATTAACTAAGAACCCTGTCCTACCTTTTCTTCCCCTCAAGAGCTATCTTACTACTCCAGAACTTCCATGCTATAAAAGATAAAGATCAATGTTATTAGTGCCAGCTTCTGCTCAGAACTATCTCCAAAAACAAGGGACCCTTTGGTCTTTTATAGAGCTGTTATAAAAGGGCTGGGAATCTTTGATATATAGCTGTCTGGCAAGTGTTAAAAATGATCTCTCTATTTATGCTTATGGTGTTGAAAAATCAATGCAGTTTTAACAGTCTTTATCAATCAATCCTGGTCTCAGAGAAAAGCTGAGGAAGTACCTCTGCTTCTTCTTTTCAATAGAGAGGTGATAGTCTATGAGCTTGAAATTTTGCATACACTGTTAGATACAGTTGGTTTTGCATAATATTTTTTTGGGGGGTTAAGGGAGTGCTAATTTGGTGGTGTCTTCCTATTGGGGAACTGCTAAATCAATTACATAATGAGATACTATTGTGACATAAGAAGTGATGCAAGGAACAGTTTTGGAAGAAAATGGGGAAATATCTATGAAGTGAGCAGAAGGAGAATAGTTTATGGAATGACAAAGGCATGGGAAAAAAAAACACTGGGAAAGATGAGTTGATCAACCCCAAGTCCAGAAGACAAAGATCAAACACCATGTTCACCTTCTACTGGAGAGCTGATGAACATAAAATGCAGAGGGAGACATACCAGGCACAGGCAATGTGGGAGTTTGCTTTGCTGGAATATTCAGGTTTTTAAATATTTTTTCATATTGTTTGACTACGAGCATGGATAAATAAGCAAAATTTAAAAAAATATGTACAAACAATAACAAGAAAGATAGGGAGAGATGGGAATAATAAAGACCTCCTGCTCTTCTAAAATACCTTCGTTTTCTTTATGCTATGGCTCCCATTGTTAAAATAGCCTCAGCATAAATAAATTATTTGAAAAAATTTTTGCACGTGTACTATCTTGTCACTATGGTGCATTTCCCCTCACTGTCTTCCATAACTTGCTTTATTACCAGGGATGATTGTATAAAAAGAGGATCATTACCGCTTGGCAGTCCACCTGCTTCTGTGCCTGGTTTTATACGTGGCTATAATCCTGTGCGTGTGACCTTCCATATATTTAAAAGTAGGTGGAGGAAAGGAATGCTGATGACTCCTATGATGGCCATGATTCCTATGCAAAGAATAAATAGTAGGCACAAGTAGATTATGACAAAACAGAGGGAATAATTTGATACAAAGATGCTATTTTTTTAAACCAATACCAAGGGCATTGAGCAATGTGAAGCAGGTTCACATTGTAGTACAAGACTTGAAACAACATTTCACTGGGAGTGGGGTTACAAATATCTTTCATGATTTTCTCTCCTCAGTATTGATACCTTTCCTGTCTATACTTCATGATGAAAACAATCCACATTGATATAAGGTGTCACCAAAGTCTTAGTGCAGGATGAAGCTTTAATAGTTATTAAGGCGTCAACATTTTCATATTTTTCTGTGCTCGGAATTTATACTTTCATTTTTAAAAACTATTCTTCATGAGGAAAATAGTGATCATCTTTACAGACTATCCTAGAAGTCTTAAAGCTTCCACAGGGACATGTTTGTAAAGTTCCTTTATATATATTATTTCCTTTGGGTCTCTCAACAACCCTGGGAGGAAGGTTCTACAAGGTATTAATCTCCATTTTACAGATATGGAAATAATATTTGTCCTCAACAAGTTTCCATTCTACTTGGGGGTAGGGTGGTAGTGATGAGAAGATGACAGTGACAAATCAGGCATAGAAATAAATATGTTACAGAGATCATTGAGGAGGGAGAGAACACTGACAACTCAAAGGATGAGAAAGATGGGGGGCAGGGCAGGGATTGATAGAGAAGGTAACAACTGAGTTGAGCCTTAAAGGTATGCAAAGGTTTTGAAAGACAGAGATGAAGACTAAATCCATTGCATGCAAAGCAATGCCAATGACTTATACAAATGCACAGAGGTGGTAAATAGAATTTGGATAGGGGAATGACTGATACTCTAGTTCGACTTAGAAGAGTTTCTAAAAGGAAGCAGTATGAAATATGGCTGCAATTGTACATGGGATCCAAATTGGGAGGACCCTCAATGCCACACTAAGGAATTTGTATTTTATTCCATTTTTTTTTTAGCAGAAGAGTGGTGTGGTCAGATCTGTATTTTAGGAAGAATAGTTTGTCAGTTGTGTGGAGGATGGTTTGGAAAAAGACAGGAGCGGAAAAATAGATACTGATGAAAGACCTTAACTGAAAGACCAGGTGAGAAGTGATGAGGGCCTGAACTAGGATGGGGCTTATGTGAGTGGAGGGAACAAAGCCTCAGATATTGTGAAAGTAAAACCAATCCATGAGACGTGGCAAGTGGATATGGAGAATGAGCTAGAGTTGGATAGTTCCAATAGATCCCTGGCAGGATCTGCCCTCAAACAAAGTGGGACATTTGAAGGAGTGGCAAGAATAGGGAGAGGGTGATGAGTTTCATTTCAGACATGTGAAATTTGAGATACTACGGAAGATCAGGGACTATGTGTCTTGCAAGCAGTTAACATAATTAGGGCTAAATGTAGCTTGTGTGTGTGTGTGTGTGTATGTGTGGCCATTGGGCTAATGAGTTCTACATATACATTTCTATTAAAAACATTGTCATATTAATCATGTTGCCTAGAAAAATTAAAACGAATGGGAGAAGCCATGAGAAAAACAAAACACAACAAAGGAGGAAATAATCTGCTTTATTCTGTGCTCTGAATCCATTAATTCTTTCTCTGGATGTGGATGGTATTTTGCATCATGAGTCCTTTGGAAATGTTTTAAGTCCTGCTTCAAAGGGCTAAGTCTATCAAAAACTGTTCTCGCTCACTGTAGCTGTTGCCATCTATAATGTTCTCCTGGTTCTGCTCACTTCAGCATCAGTTCATATGTCTTTCCAGGTTTTTCTGAAGTCTGCCTCTTCATTTCTTATAGCACAGAAGCATTCCATTACATTCATGTACCACAACTTGTTCAACCATTTCCCAATTGATGGAATCCCTTCAATTCTTGACCACCACAAAAGAACTGCTATAAATATTTTTTGTGCATGTTGTTCCTTTTCTTATTTTTATGATCTCTTTGAGATACAGCCCTAGAAGCAATATTGCTGGGTCAAAAGGTATGCATATTTTTACAGCCCTTTGGGTATAGTTCCAAATTGCTCTCCAGAATGGTTGGATCAGCTCACAGCTCCATAAACAATGAATTAGTGTTCCAACTCTCCCACATCTTCTCCAACATTTAACATTTTCCTTTTTAGTTATGTTAGTCAATCTGATAGTTGTGATCCCCAAAGCCATTATTAAGGGGAGAAATCATTGTAGAGAAAGGACCCATCTTCATTACCACATGCAACAATTGCTAGTGAGTTACTACTCATGGGGCAGACAAGCCAGGTTAGCTAATAAAACAGCAGGGTACCTTGAGGGGATGATGAGAAGCAGCATGGGTAAGGCAAGCTAAACCACTACCACCATCACCACCACTTTCTTTCTGACTCTGGTGGAGAGAGCTGAGAATCCTGACCCTAAGAGCCTTTTGAATTAACAATAATTCCATTCCTTCCTGGAAGGAAGGAATCTCTGTGGACATGTTTATCTCCAAAACCCTTGGCTCTGTCAAATGGTTCAAGATCAGAAATTGATATGACTTTATTGGTGGAAATGACATAAAGAAGAGGTATTGCCATCTACTTTGTCATTGTACCCCTTGACACCTTTCCATAGATTTGTAGCAGTGTTGGCAATGTCCTCCCCCACCCCTCTTGCTCTTAGGTCATGGTTTCTCCTCCCTCTTTTCGTATTCCACATTTTATTCCTCCCTCTGGACATGGCTTTAACCCTCCTGGAAGGGCTAAGTTCTCCCATAGCCAGAAGTAGTGCTGATTCCTCATGGTCCTCTCTGGTGCTGGGTGGTGAGAACAGGTGTGTGTGTGTGTGTGTGTGTGTGTGTGTGTGTGTGTGTGTGTATGTGTGTGTGTTTGTGTGGGTGCGCATGTGTGTGTTTATGTGTGCATGTGTGTGTGTGTTTGTACATGTGCAAATGCTTGATTGACAGCATGTTTCTACTGCTGAATGTACTGGTACATTGATACTGGTGACATTATTCCCTATAAGTTATCGATTAAGTACACCAATGATATACTGATTCCTCTGTTACAAGTATATTACAAAAACAAATGAGCTATGACTTTGGTAAATATGAGAAATAGAGCAACGTATACTTGACCAAAGAAATGATGGGGAAATTACCTAAAGATTTTACAGAATAAAATGTAAAGATATTTCTGTTTTTTGCTCTCTCTCTCTCTCTCTGACATTTTTATTTGTTTGCTCGAGTTTTGAATAGGGATCAGAATTGAACAGCTGATATTTGTATGAAGAAGGCAGTCCAAAGATAACATAACCTCTATATTTATTGAATATTTCTACCATATTTCAAAGCCGTGTTTATCCAACTGACACGCCTTTAGACTTACAGACAAATGCTCCCTATATTCACAGTTGTTTAGTACATTCAGATCAGACGCAACACAGGGACTTAATTTACAAAAAGGCCTTGGTGAAAAATTAAAAATATGATCACTATCCTAAGCACAGCATTTTTAGAAATACATTTTTCTATGGCATAGGGCTCCATATTTGATGATAAGTCTTAAGACTTAGGAAACTATATTTCCCCTAGTGTTCAGAACAGGAAATACCACTGATCGTCTTTATCTTGAGTTGACAAGTTATCAAAGGCAGTTAATTCTGTGAGCATGAGCCTAACTTGAACTCCTATTTTCAACATAACTTTTACTGGTAGTTTCATTAATTGAATTCCAGCATTCTTAAAAATCAGTTGCCTCTTAAAGCAAATTTTAGGGAAAAATTTACTTTCTGGGACCCCAGTCTAATGTTTCAGGAAAGTTTTCCTTGTACTTTCTTAGTAAGTAAATAGATCTCAGAGAGAGTGGTTTTTTTCCCCAGCATAGAAGAAGCATAGAGGTTTCTTGGGCAGTATTTGTAGCTATGTTCTTAATTACATTACTTTAGACTTGTCTCTTATTTGATAATTATTTCTATTTATATGATACTTTATACTTTAAAAACTCCTCACAACAATCCTGTGATTTTGTGCAAATATTCAAATCCCTGTTTTACAGATGAAGATACTGAGGTTCAGAGAAGACACATTGCTGGTAAGTATTATAACTGATACTTGAATTCGTGACTTCGGAATCCAAGACTGCTGCTCTTTCTATTACACCTGTGTTGTCTACTGTATTGGCCTGTTTTTTGAAAAAATACAAAAAAGATAAACAACACTGACTCATTAATATTTTTCTCTTACTGTCTATGCCCATAACTTATGCCTTTTCTACCTACAATTGATTCCTTCTCTTTCTTTTCTTTCATTCTCCACTTTTTGCCTTTTGACCTCAAGAGCTTCTACTTAACCTTTCACAAAGAAAAGGTGGATGCTAAAAATAGAATAAAATGTGGTTGAGAAATCACTAGGACTCTCCATGACCAAGACAGTGTTTAGCATCAAAGAGTTTAATGTCAAAGGAGGTGGTCTGGATACCAAAGGGTGAGTGAGATGATCACTACGTGATAGTAAGGCATAAACACAAATGTTCTGGAAGATATTGCACCTCCTAATTGTAACACGAACACACACTTTGTGAGTGTGCTCCAAAAAAATTAAAACATGAAGTCATGAAGACACTAATTCCATTCTAAATATACCATCATATAAAATTACTTCCCTGCATCTTACTACTGTGCAAGTCATGTCTATTGATGCATAACTTTCATATTTTTAATTGACATACTATCTCAGGATTTTATTTATCAATGAGATCTACAAAGCAGCAGCAGCAGTGACCAAGTGAATATTCAGCAGATGACTTTATAGCCTGATCTTGAACATTAAATACTTCAATGACATTAAAACTAGAAATTAGTTTGTAAATATAGATCCATCAGGAGCACTGAACTAGGAGTTAGATGAACTAATATTTAATGACTCTAGGGTTCAGCAAAATGGAGTTGGACTAGACAACAGCTTAGGTCTCTTTCAGCCCTAAGTCTAAAAGCTTTGGCTCTCAATAATCTTGACTAAGTCACTTAATAATAACAGTGAATGAGAACTACCAATACATCTCCAACTGGAAATGCTTCAGTGAAGATACTGACGATTAAAGCAGAAGAGCAGAGACATTCGTAAAATGGACTTAAGGCGTGAATACTTTTTTTATGTGCCAGTATTATAAAATGATAGAATTGGTAACTGATCTCATCAGTTATAGGCAAAGGTTTCATGTTACTTTTTGTCAACACTCCCCTCGGCTCCAAGTTAGAAAATAAGATATTGCCAGCCAGTACAGGACAGTCATAAAATAAAATTTCATCAGAATTTCTACAGTAACAGCAGCATTATAGAGTCAGAAATCTTTGAAAGGCTCAAGAAATCTCATCAATGTAATGGCCATTTATGATTTCAGAAGGCCCATGAGGAAACATACTGCTCATGTCTCAACAGAGGAGACAGACTTAGGGTGCAAATAGAGACATGGGGGTTTTTTGGGACATAAATTATGGGGGAATTTGTTTTGCTTGACTATTAATAATTGTTACAAGGTTTTATTTTTTTCTCCCTCATTTTCCAATGAAGTAGGAGGAGAACATTAGGAGGGAGAGAGAATAGATTTTTGTTCATTGAAAAAAATAAATAATAAAGACATCTTTTCCCCTAAATTTAAATTTGATGAAATTAAAGGATACAGTAAAATCTGAATTGCAAATTCTGTAAATTCCAGTTATTAATGAAATAGAGGACAAAATCATGGCTGAAATTCAAAGTTATTTTGAAAATGAATGTTTTGATAAATGAATATGAGCCAGAATTTCAGGCAAGACAAAGCTAAAAATTTTCAAAATATAGGGACCTAGCAGGACAGATAAGAAAAATGGAATTAGGATTTCCTGCATAGCATACCTGTTGTTTTCCTATGAGAGGATGCTTCAGTAAAGCCACAGAGGATGAATTCATATTCTTATACTTCTTATCAAACTGTAAGAGTCAGTTATTTATCTACCTATATTAGAACATCAAATATAACAGAACAATAGGAGGGTAGTGACTTGTATCTGGTTAATTACTAGCGAAACCTCATGGAAAAAGATAAGAAAGGGCTGCTAATATAAATCACTTTAAAGCCTACAAAAGCCCTTTCCTCACTACAATCCTATGAGGTTTTTATCATTTAGGAAGATCCAACACAGTTTAGTGGCTAGAATCCTGGACTTGGAGCCTGTATTCAAATCTTGCCTCTGATACTGACCAGCTGTGTGACCCTGGGCAAGTCATTTAAACTTTATACGGTAATTTCAAATTTATCTGTGAGATTTAACTACCAATTTCTATACATAGATTAAGAGGAAACTGAGGTTTAGTAAGGCTAAATGACTTTTCCACCATCACAAATCTAGGAAGTGTCCCTGCCAGAACCCAAACCTAGGTATTCTGAGTCCCATTTCAAAGGCAGGTCTGTACCATGTGCTGTGGTCCTTAATCTCTCTATTTTGAGTTTCAATTTACTTAACTACAAAAAATGAGAATAATGGTACTTGCTTCATTTATCTCACAGGGTTGCTACATGGATAAAAAGAAATATTTGTGAGCACATTTTGAAGAAAGAATTGAAGAAAGTTAAGTATAGTTTTATTGGTGTTTCCTGTGCTAAAATTCTTTTTGAGTTAATTTTGAGCATTCATGCTAGACAAATTTACTTAAATTACCAAGAAAGAGAAGTCGTGTAACTGAATAGAACAAGAAGTAGAGTGTTGTTGTAGTAGTAGTCATTGATAAACTTTGATGTCAGGGGAAAGACCTGTGGGATTTGTGTGTGTATGTAGAGGTGGTGGGCAGGGAGAGGAGACTTTTCTTTTCCTTTGGGTTCATGGGTATAGAGAACTTCCAATCTGGAAACTCTCTCCACCAATGTCAGTCAGAAATTCATTTGTGATTTCTAATCTTAGAGAATTACCCGAGGGCCTTGAGAGGTTAAAAAGTCACACAACCAGATGAAAGACTTGAACCCAGGTCTCTCAGACTCCAAGACTGGTATTCTTTCAGTTGCAGTACTTAAGTTTGAGACAGATTCTGATCCATAGAACAGCTAAATCTACATCATGACGAGTAATTTTCTGAAAGGATTCTCTTGTGATCTGAATGAAACGATAAACATGGCTACAATTTCATATTGAGCATCTTCCTACGTGACACACATATCTCAAAATAATAGTTTAAAATTCCTGCTCAACATTCAACTTGGGTTTCATCTTTTCACTGCTCCACAGAAATCTCCTAAGGAGGCTTTCACTCCCCATGAAACAGTGCTTATTACCTTTTGATTTATAACTTTAGCCTACTGTTTTATCGACAAGGTGGAAAGATTCGATTGGGAGTAGGGATGACTTCTTGGGTACTTCCTGGGGCTGCTGGAGCATCCTGAGTCTCCTTTCCAGTCTCTGAGCCCATTCACAGCGGAGCCTGGAGACAGAGAAAAGATCATTTGAGCATACATGAACCAACTTTCAGGCCTAAGTTTTTAAAAAATTATTCTTCTTCCCCTCTTTTCCCTCCCCCCTCCTCAGCTTCTCTCATCACTCTGGCACAGGTGCACTGGAGGGCTCTACCCTGTCACATCCCACTACCCCCAGCAGCCCTTTGACTTTCAAGGCTGAGAAATTTGGAAAACACATGAGTGGGTCGTATCACTTCACAGCGAGAAGCCTCTGTGACCTTGTCACATTCCTAATGAGTCACACAAGTGCAAAGTGTTCTCATTAGTATTTAATGTCACATCTTTTGTAGGTTATGTCCTTAGGCACAAGGAAAGGGCTCTCATCTATTCAAATACTTTTCACTCAAGGCTATAGTTTACAGGAGAAGAGAAAGCTTTCGTTTAGTACTGACATCGTTTTCTGTCTTTCTCATTGTGCTGGGATAGTGGTGGCTGTATTCTTCTGGAGGGAGTTGTGGGAAACCCATGAATCAATCAGTGAACATTGAAAAGATGAATGACACTTATTATTAAGTATTTTCTTGGGAGGGAGGAAATGTCTGCTTGCCTAACTTCTTCATCTCCCATAGATCTGGGAAGAGGGGATAGGATGCTTAGAACAACTAATTCAGAATACTTTCTTTAAGAAAGGGTTCAAGTGAACCAACTACAGCATTTGCTGTTCCAGCTATACTTCACACATAAATGGATTGATTACTCTTAAAAGTGGTTATGTATATGTGAGGTTTGCCTGCTCCTACAGTGATTTCTCTTTTCTTAGAAGCTTGCTAAGTCAGTATTTCCCACATATTTAAGTTCTGCTCTGGAACAAAATCTCCATTGTGATAGGGGCTGCCTTTCTTGACGATTGTAGGGAGGCTGTCATGCTACTACTTCAAAAGACATTCCATTAAGGTCCTTCGGAGAGGGATGCTGCAGATGTACTGCAGTGGAAAGAAGGCTAGATTTGGAGTCCAGAGGACTTTGGTTCCAACTCTACCACTTGCTACTTCTTTAATTTTGGACAAGTCATTTCATCTTTATGTCTATTAATAATCATAGCTAGTATTTATTTAGTGCTTTATGGTTTGCAATTGAACAGGTAGATGGCACAGTGGATAGAGCACTGGGCCTGGAATCAGGAAGACCTCAGTTCAAATCCAGCCTCAAGATATGTACTAGTTATATGATCCTGGGCAAGTCACAGAACCTGATTTGCCTCTGTTTTTTCATCTATGAAATCAGCTGGAAAAGGAAATGGCAAACCACTGTGGTATCTTTGCCAAGAATATCCCAAATGGAGTCATAAAGAGTTGGATGTGACTGAAATCGAACAACAGAAAGGTTTGTAAAGCACTTCATAAATATCTCACAATAACCCGGCAAGGAAGGTGCTATTATCTCCATTTTAGGATGCGTAAACTGAGTCTGAGAGGTTGTGACTTGCCAAGATAGATCCATCCACATAGCTAGCAGGTATCTAAGGCAGGGTTTGAACTGAGGTTTTCCAAGTTCAGTCCTCTATCCACTATGGCCCTTAGCTGCCTATAAATTGAGAGGATTGGACTAGGTGACCTTGAAAGTCCCTTTCAGTTCTGAATCTATGACTCTCAGCCAGCTACATGTCCAGACATTCCTTTCTTGCTCAGTAATTGCTGCTTTCTTGTCCTGCAAAGGAAAGCTCTTTTGGGAGCAGTTATGATGATTGCTGGTGGAAGAGAATGATCTTTCACTAACACTCCATGTAAAGGGAAAGTCTAAGCTCAAGACTAAATCACCCATATTAAGCTAATTCCTTGGTTGTATGTTAGGAGACTGGAATTACCATGAACTCAGGCTATGAGGATAGCTTGCCAGAGTATTCTATAATGCACTAGGTGTCTACTTGGAATTCATTTTGTCTTCAAAGGTGCCCTTGGGCGATGAGAAAATCTGGCTTAGTGTTTGTATTTCTATATAAGCACCTGAGAATTCAGAACTGGGTAGTTTTGATCTCCAACGATTTTTGAAAGATGGATGTGTTAATCCCAGAGAATAGATGCCAATGACAATTGCTGGCAACCTTGCCAGGAAACACACACACACACACACACACACACACACACACACACACACACACACACACACCAGACTTCAATGTTGACATCTTAGATGTCCTAGTTACTACTTCATGGAATGGGATTTTACGTAATTTTGCTTAGTTTTTTTTTTTTTGAGAGGAAGTGACAATCCCTGTTCCTAAAAACCCAACCAAACACATAAACAGAAAAGCAACTAAAATATTTCTTAAGGACATACTACTCTTACTTGCATACTCCCATAAACTCATTTTTTGAAAGCCAATATGGCATATTTTTCCCAGTTAAAAATGTTTTCTTTGAGGAGTTTCTTTAGTTGTTAGTGATATAGGATCAGTTGAAGAGGTGTGTAACTCTCCTTGCTGAAAGTCACACGGTGTTTTACTAGTTTTTACAAGTTATCAGAAGCTCAATGGGAAAAGAATGCTTAGGTCTGTCAACACTATGCATATCCATGTGAAACAGAGTTGAACCTTCTTTATCAGCTTGGGTCACAGAGGACAAAAATTGTAGGAAAAAATGGTAATTGCAGAAGACAAATTTTAGACTTAATACAGAAGAAAAACTTACTAAGAACTAGAGCTATCCCAAAGTAGAATGGATTGCTTTGAAAGGAAATGAATTTCCAATCACCAGAGGTATTTAAGTGGAAAATGAATGTATGTGTTCTATAGAAGGGATTCCCATTCAGGGTTGAGTTGAACTGCATGGCCTCTGAGATCCCTTTATGCACCAACATAGTGTGATTCTAAATTGCTAGTGGTAGTGGTACTGGTGGGACTTCTTGGTTCAGCCTCTCAGCAGTAGCAATTGAGGGTAATGTACGTATGTAAATGAGCACAGTGCCTGGTTACACCTATTACGCTCATTTTGTTGTTGAGTCATTTCAGTCATGTCTGCCTCTTTGTGACCTGCTTTGGAGTTTTCTTGGCAAGGATACGGGAGTGGTTTGCCATTTCCTTCTCTAGCTCATTTTACAGATGAGAAAGCAGAGGCAAACAGGGCTAAGTGACTTGCCCAGGGTCACAAAGCTAGTAAGTATCTGAAGCTGAATTTGAATTGAGATCTCTTGATTCCAGGGCTGATGCTCTGCTCTATCCACTGTGCCACCTAACTGCCCAAAGTAAGTGAATAGTAAATGCTTTTACTTCTTGTGTTCCTCTCTCCTTTATGAGATAAAATATCTGGTAAGAAAGGGGGAATTTGGGGTAACTGCATAAATTAATGGGTATCTCACTATAATATGTCCTTTTATTAGGTGGATTTTATACTGTATTATAATGGAGGTCCATCTTGGACCATGATTAAAAAAGTTCATTGCTGGAAATATTAGAATTGACTTTATTATATTACTATCTCATTTACAATGAAATCCTACAGAACTTGGAAGGCAATATTAATTGATACACTCAAAGTGCAGATTGAAGCATATTTTTTTCTTTTTTTCAGACTTGATTAATATGGAAATATGTTTTACATAGTTTCATATGTGTAATAGATATCATTCTTGTTTTCTCAATGGGTGACAGACTTGGTGAGGGAGGGAGAAAATTTGCAATTCAATATAAAAATAAAGTCTAAAATTAAAAAGGGAAGATAATATTAAAGAGAGTCTCTTGTATGAAGAAACAAGAGGGCAAGAAAAGTAGGGAATGAAATAAGGACTCATATTTTTGTAGTGCATTTAGTTTTAATTTTTTTTCTCTCCCAAGCCTTGTGGGCTAGGTAACATAACTATCATCTTCCTCATTTTTCAGATGACAAAAATGAGGTTCAGAAAGGCTATGTGACTTACCCAAGATCACTTAGCCAGTAAGTATCAGAGACTGAATTTCAGATGCCAAGTCTCCTGACTCTAAAACCCTGAGCTCTTTCCACTACATCAACAGGAAAACACCAACACTATGTCCTTGGCCTTCAGGGCTGGTGTAATGACAACTGCATCATGAGAGAACTTTTCTGTTGCCTCTTGACAGGTGTTTGGGGTAGGATTCAGCAGATAAAAGGAAGGCACTAGTCCATGCTGAGCATGGTGGGCAATCTCATGGAAGGTACAAGAAAGTCAAATGTAATAGTCAAGAGAGGGGTGGGCAGATGAAAAGTGAGAAAGAAGGGGACAGAAAATTGTGTGTGGTGCTTTGGTGGTAAGCAGATTTGCTTAAGCTTGAAGATTTGGTACTTAAAGTATCATCTAACCATATATGTGCTTAATAAAAGGAGTCTTGAGTGACAGAGACAGGACCCATATCTTAAAGACATAGTGGAACATAGAGGGAAGGGGGTGCTGACAGAGTAGATTTTCAAGGGAACCTTTCACACTTGGCACAGGCATTACGGTGGGATCAAATCTCCTCTGGCTGTGCCAGATTTGAAGACTGACAGTCTTCATTTCCAGCACTGACTTAACAAGGACAACAGCTGGGCACTTTCATTTTGAGATTAGCGCTGGGGATGTTTCACATAGAGCACTTTGTTAATTTCTAACTCTTCAGAGTCACACTTTCTTGATATGATTACAAATTAATCTTCCCACTTGGATATATCCTATGGTGACAAGCACTTAAGGAATATGTTTTTGGGTCACAAAAATTAGTTTTATATAATACTCAAACCATGGAACACACACTCAGTTCACAAGAGTTAGAAAGGACATGAAAGGTCATTTAATGCAATCCCCTCCTTTTACAGATGAGGAAACTGGATCTCAAAGACATTACCCAAGGTCATATAAGTAATAAATTAAGTTATCTTTCCTTTGAAGCAGGAGCTTGGTGGAATGGAATGCACAATGGAGCTGAGATCAGAAGATCTAGATTTTAGCCCCTTACTAGACATGTGATAGAAGGAAAGAGCACTGACTATAAAGTCACTTGGGTTCTTATTTACCTAGGATGCTTACTACCTGTGTAACCTTGGGTAAGTCATTTATTCTCCCTGGGCCTCAGTTTCTTCATCTGTAAAAGGTGATTGGATTAGAGGGTCTCAGAGTTCCCTTACAGGTCCAGACAGCCTTCCTGATAATTTTCCCATCTGTGCAATGAAAATAATACTTGTAAAGAGAGGCTGGCCTTGATGCTAAAGACCTGCTATCAAGTCCTCTCATATAGACCAGCTAGATGACCGTGGGTGAGTCACTTAACTCTCAGTATTTTAGGCACCTCTCTAAGATTAGAAGCTACAGATGAGTTGCCTGTTGGCATTGGTAGAGGAAGTTTTGACACTGAAACTTCCCTTGTGAAATCACAAATTAAGACCACTCTCTCCACTCTTCCCCTCCTCCCATCCCCCCCCCAATATTCTATTATTTGTGTACCATGGACAGATTGGATTTAGTCTATCAGCAAAGGGAAAGAATATTAGTTTTGGTCTCAGGTTTCTTACCAACTTCTGAAAACAAATCTGGACGCTATTACTATATGTACAGTACTTAATGTTCATATATCCCCCATAAAAATTGGGTTGTCAAAGCCCAAAGTTACACTCCTTCACCATTAATTACAAGGTTCATTCCAGATACTGTATCATTTATGAGCAGCAATTTCTGTAGAATTATGGCATTATAGTCCTAAATATTTCTGAGTGATTTGTTTGGAAATACTTTTAGAAGTATGTAATCAACACACGGAGCATCCCAGCTCTCATGGAGGAAAACCTCTTCCATTGTTCATTTAATGTTTCCAACTACTTGCTTTTCCTATCCTGATTATTTTTTTCTTTAACAATTCTAAGCAGAAATTAAGACTAGTCACTTCTTGGAATTAATTCCCAGTTAGTGCATTTAATCACTTGTAGATATGTAACCCTTTCCCAGAGAGCAAATAGATGGCCCCTAAGAAGTGACAGTATCTTTTGGTTCTTTAATATTCTAAATAAATCTTTATAGTAAATTCCAAGATGACAGCGTTAATAAGTTGAAGGGTTTCCAGTGTCTTGTCAACATGCAGCAACCTTATAATCTGTATGTAATCCACCACTCTATATATAGGTGGGGGTTGGATGAAGCCCAGACAAACTTTACCATTGCATGACAACTACTCACTTATCCAGGGCACTCCTGCTTATTCGAGAGTTTTCACTTTGCACTTGTTTTGCATGGTGTTCAATTTTTTTCTCCCAGAAGTTTTTCAGTCCACCTGCATCATGCACAGTCATTTCAGAAAATTTCCTTCTATAGTTTTTACTCATTTTCTGGAAGAAATAAAAAAAAAATTGTAACTTTTTTTTGGGAGAGGGGTATGGTTTAGGATGTTTGTAGGTGGGAACCAGGAAGTGGACTGAAACAAATACAACAAAATGCCACCCAAACCAAACCCTCCTCCCCAATCAAACCAAACCAAACAAACAAAATGCAAGAACAAAACCCAAAAAATCAGAGGAGACCATAACTGGGTCTTGCATTTTGCATAGTGGAGGTCCACAGTTCACATCGAGGCTTATATCCGAAAGCAACGTAAAAGTATCTTATAACAAAAAGCTGCATTTGAGAGAGAACTCTGGCATAACACTGTACTGCGCCAACAATTCGTTAGTGATATGCCACTGTTAACCCTGTCTTTTATAATAATAGCTAACTTGAATACAGCTCTTTAAGGTTTGTAAAGCAGTGTGTGTGTGTGTGTGTGTGTGTGTGTGTGTGTGTGTGGTGTGCAGAGTTATTATCTCATTTGATTTTTACAACTTTGTAAAGTAGGTTTTATTATACCTTCCATTTTCAGATGGAGAAACTGAAACTTGGAAGTTAAATGACTTGCCCAGGGTCAGACAGCAGTAAGTATCTGAGAAACTGGATTACCATGTATATCCTACTGACTCCAAGTCCAGCTCTCATCTCTGTGCAATCTTACTGTTGATGGATTATCGTCTGGGAATGTTCTATGGAAGGTGCAGAAGTGGGAGCTGGCAAATCACCTTGATGAATCTTGGGGAACGAGTAAGATTTGGTAGGAAAATAGGATTGTGCTTCTCTGCTGTCACATTCTACTCTGCATTCTAGTCACATGCAGGTGTATCTTATCTTCCCAACAGAACTGTTGACATTATTAGGACAGGGTCTGTGTCTTTAAAAGTATGCTTTGTCTCACATGGCATTTAGCACACAGTAGTTGTTTAAAAATGTTGCTAAATTGATTGAATCATTGCACAGCTTTAGTGAGTTTGACTCTGTGACATATTAAAAGAAAGAATGTGATACTTTCTTGAAGTACTTCAACTAGTTCCCCATTAGTCCAAATAATAAATCCCCTGAAGTGATCACATTATTCAAAATTTCACTTCATATTTTCATTGAGTTGGAGCCAATGACTATATTTTAAATAATTAAAATTTACAACAGTATGAATTCTAATATATGCAATCACCTCATGGGATACATTATTTATACTAATCAGTACCTAGTTCAATTTCCTATAAGGTAAATTTATTCATGAATACATGGTACCATTTGGAAAATGGTCAGGATACCAAGAAATATCCCAGTGTTCCAAAACATTTCTTTTAGTTGATTTTAATTTTGTTGAATTCACTTTCATGACATCTCAAACTCAACATGCTCAAAACAAAACTCATTACCAATTCCCTAAACCTATCACTTCTCAAATCGTCCCTATTTTTGTTGAGAGTACCAAATCCTTCCACTCATCTGCATTTACAATATAGGTGTTATCCTGAACTATTTTCTCTTCCTCATCTCTCCTCCATATCAACCTAGACTCCAAATCATATTTACTTATTTTACTTCCATGTCATCTCTCAATTCACCCCCTTCTCTCTCACCCTTCTCACACAGCTTCTACCCTAATTCAGGTATTCACCAGCTCACCTGGGCCATCACAACAGTCCCCTCACTGGACTCTAAGCTTCCAGACTTTCCATACTACAATATAGCTCTATATGGCTGCCAAGATAGTCTTCTTGTAATGTCAGTTGGTCAGGTGACTAGCATTTATTTAGTGGCTACTATGTGCCAGGAACTGTGCTAAACACCAGAAACTTCAGTGCCCGCTTTTTACCTTCAGGAAAAAATACAGACTTTCCAGTTTATCATTTTAATCTCTTCACAATATGGCTCCTGCCTACCTTTCCAGAATTGTTCTATATCACTCCTCTTCAAATGCTATAGTTCTAGAAAAATTGACCTATTTGCTAGTCCCTAAATTCTGCATTTTGTCTTCCATCTAAATTTGTGCTATTGCCTAGGCTGTCCCCAATGCTAGGAATGCTTCTTTTAGCTTTCACCTCTTAGAATCCCTAGCTTTCTTCAAGGCTCTGATTAGGTAGCACCTCATGTGCCTTCATTGATCGCTCTGTTTCTAGCTCTAAATCTTGGTGGTACAATCTGTGATCTATTTGGAATTATTTTCATCCTCTTCAAATGATCATGTATATACTTATCTGTTCATATATTATGTAGTCATAGTATATAGGAATTAAGCCCTTTGACAACTTGCTCTGGTTTTTTTCTCTTGTATTCCCAGAGGCAAGCAGAGTAGTTTGCATAAGTAGGTATGTAGCAAACTCTTGTTGAATTAGACTGGACTGGATCAGAACCTTTATTAACTGCCATAATAGAACTCATAGGATCATAGGATTTAGAATTTTAAAGATTATCCAGGCCAATCCCCTCATTTTAAAATGATGTGCAAAATTTACATGAGAATCCTTCTTTTATGAAGCTTATAGTTTAGAAGGGGAACATGACATATATAATAACCCTAATACGAATATTAGGGAATTAAAAATACATAAAAAATAATTCGGAGAAATATGAAAAATGACTGTTAGAGTCAAGGTAGAAAAGATAATCACTAACTAATAGAAGGTCAGGAAGAAATGGAATTTGTCAGACTTTTATAGATGGGTAGGGATTCTACCAGTTAGGTAGTACAGTGGATAGAGTACCGGGTCTGGAGTCAGGAAGACTCATCTTTGTGAGTTCAATCTGACCTCAGACGTTTATTAACTTCATGACTCTTGGAAAGTCACTTAACCCTGTTTGCTTCAGTTTCCTTATCTACATAAAGAGCTAGAGAAGGAAATGGCAAACCATTTCAGTAACTATCCTCCTGAAAACCAAATCTAAATGATGTCACAGAGAGTTGGAAACTACTGAAAAATGCCATAACGAAAACAACAAAAAGAAATTCTATGGGTAAAGATGGAAGGGGAAGGCATTGTGGGCAAAGGAAAGAACATGATCAAAAGTCTAGAGGCTAAAAAGTGAAAAAAAGTATATACTTCATTTTGGCTACAGCCATAGAGTACATGAAATGAAACAGTTTGAGATCAATATGGAAAAAGAAGGAAAAGGACATCCAGATTGTGGAGGACCTTGAGTATTAATGAAGCCAAAGAGCTTGAACTTTACTTGATAGGGAGCCATTGTAGGATTTTGAGTGTAGGAATGACATGACCAGATCTGTCAATATTTTGAAGACTGGTTTGAAGAAGGTGTGGGCACAGAGTGGAAGTGGGAAGATTTATTAAGATTTATCTTTAACACTTCAACCTTGATCATACTATTACTATTCCCCTATTATAGATGATGAAATTGAGTTTCATGGGCACTAGTAGACTTATCCAACATCACAAGACTAGTAAGTATCTCATGTGGTTTCTGAACTTAAGTCTTCCAGATTCCAACTCTCTATTCACTCTGCCACACTATCTCTCCCGTGGGAACTTATGTACTTGTAGGGAGGAATATGACACTATTTAGTGGTTATCTTATTCAAATAGTACTTCAAAGAGTAAATCCCGAAAAGATAATGCAATTGAGAAATTGTCATGGCCAGAAGGGCCTTGCCGACTCAAACAGAATTATTACAATACCATCTGAAAACTACTTCTAAAGAACTAGAGGAATAACATTTTAAAAAATCCTTTACAAGGTTGTCGGAATATGAGAAAAATGAAGTAAGTTGTGTGTGCATTCCTCTGAATTGCCAAATGTAAGAGATATGAGGCTCCAATTGGGATGTGAATTAGAAAATAACTAGGAAGTGACATCTTTAGGAGGTCTGTGGTAGAAGGATTGCTACTGAGGTGGGTCACTTTCTCTTGTTACCTGATGAGGGTTTTGTTTTTAAAAGAATACAAATAAAATGCAAACAACTCTTAGGACAGGAAGAATCTTGTTTTCATGGTGTCCATTTTCCAAGGAGATCCAAGTACTCCTCAGAATTGTTTCGCCCTTGTTTCTGAAACTGGTGTTTGGGATAGTTGTTTTCCTTTTCCCTTTGGGAAAATGAAACTTAAAAAGATTTTAATTTATTTTCAATCATCTAGTTGGAAAACGGGTGGCCAAATTTCAAACTTACTAAAAGGACATTTAAAAAAATAGAATATTTTATTTTTTCCCCCGTTACATGTCAAGAAAATTTTTAGCAGTCAGTTTTACAAGATTTTGAATTTCAAAATTTTCTCCCTCCCTCTTCTGAAATGGTGGGCAGTTTGATATAGTTTATACATGTGTTATCATGTAAAAAATATTTCCATATTAGTAACAGTTGTGAAAGAACAAAGGTTAAAAAAACACAAGAAAGAATAAACTAAGTGAAAAAAGTATGCTTCTAACTGCATTCAGAGTCCATCCCTTCTTTATCTGGATATGGATAGTATTTTCCTGTGTGAGTCCTTTGCACTTGTCTTGGATCATTTTGTTGCTGAAAAGAGCTGAGTCATTCATAGCTGATCATCACACAATGTTGCTGATACTGTGTACAATGTTTTTCTGGTTCTGCTCATTTCACTTTTCAGCAAGTGAATACAAGTGCCTACAAGTCTTTCCAGGATTTTCTGAAATCTGCCTGTTCATCTAAAAGGATATTTAAAAAATAAATTTCTAAAGCAAATTAAAACAATATTGAAGTACTATCACCTGAATCTGTTAGACTGACTAATAGGACAGAAAAGGAGAATTGATTAATGTTGGAGGGGATGTGAGAAAATTGAGACACTAATGCATTGTTGGTGAAGTTGTGAACTGATTCAACCATTGTGTAAGCAATTTGGAACCATACCCAAATAGCAGTGCTTTTCTGGTGGCAAAGAATTGGAAACTGAGGGTATGCTCATCAATTGGGGAATGGCTGAACAATTTCTGGTATACGATTGTGATGGAATGCTATTGTGATATAAGAAATGATGAGTGAGATGCTCTCGGAAAAACCTGGAGAGACTTATATGAACTGATACAAAGTGAAGTGAGAAGAACTAGGAGAACATTATACACATCAACAGCAATATTATAAGATGACCAACTGTGAATGACTTAGTTATTCTCAGGAATACAATGATCCAAGACAACTCTGAAGGACTTACAATGAAAAATGCTATCCATCCCCAGAGTATCAACTGATGGAGTCTGAATGCAGACTGAAGTATACTTAAAAATGCTTTCCTTATTTTTCAATTTTTTTCTGTGTTTTATTTTACAACATGACCAATATAGAAATATGTTTTGCATGACTATACATGTATAACCTATATTAAATTTCTTGCCTTTTCAATGGCGGGGAGGAAAGAGAGAGAGAATTTGGAACTTAATTTTTAAAATGAATGTTGAAAATTGTTTTTCCATGTAACTGGGAAAAATACATATAAAATTAAAAAACTTCTAAATAAGATGTGATAAATTTTAAACTGGAATTCACACTCTCTGAGAGTCCTATTTAGACTTCTTGGTACCACCCATCAACTATTCATTTCTCTGAATTCTATGTTGAACTGAGTTTGGAAAATGAAGAACAGTAAGAAATAAAATTAAAATACTGTTAGCTCACAGCTTTCCCTTTGGGGAAATTGATTTTTACTGTAAACTGTTATGTTCAATAGAAAGATCTGATCAATGATTTTAGAAGAAAAAACTAAGAAAAAAACAGCCATAAGCACAGCTGGAATGCTCAGAGGCCACAGAATAATAGTATCCTGACTGTTGCCAGCAGCACCTTGCTTTACAAAGCAAATGAGACATATACTAATGGCTCCTGGGAATTTGCCCTTTCATTTCATGAAATTGTGTTCATAGAATACTTCATGAAAATATTAGACTGTCTTCCCCAGGAGTCACCATTTGTTTAAAAAAAAGTGAGAGAATGTGCTATTTACATCCTCACACCCTTTCATCATTCTGTATCTATAAATCACGCTGACACCCAGAAACTCTTCCAGGACGGGCTGCTGGCTCTCAGACAAGCTCTTTAGATAGTTACACTCTTGTCTCTAAAATCCAGTGTAGGCTGTTGATGGGCTGTCTAAGCCAGCCTGCCCTACCAGTGCCATTCTCCTTTGAATCACATTTCATTCCTCTATGCTAAGCTTGACTTTGATTCAGGAGTGAGATCTGAAATATCCTTCACTGTCCAATTGCTATTAAAAAAACAAATAAAAAAACCCACCCTTTCCCTAATACAACAGAAGACCCTTTAATTCCTATGGATATTTTTCTCTCCAAATCCTCTTGGTCAAGTTAAATGTTACCAGGTACTCTTGGGTGAATTATTATGTTTTCTATTTCATTTATAAAATGAAGGCTACAACACCCATGTTAGAGAGTTACTGTTCAGTTGGTATTTATTTCCTAAAGTGTTTTATGCCCATTGTGGTGTGTACAGAACACTGAGTTCTTGACTTCACCAGTGGAGATCAAGCTTTGGCCCATTTGAGTATGATCATCAAGACAAACTTTGGCTGTTTACTGGGGACCAGTCTAGTTAAGTGTGGAGAGACTCATCACCAATAGATTGGCCAATAAATGATGAATTATTTGGTCATAGCAACTAGTGAAACAAAGAAAAAAAATATACACATATGTGTGTATATATATGTGTGTGTGTATGCATATGTATATATATATATGATGCCTGCATCATATGTATATATATGCAGCCCTGATTTCACTGCTTCAGTGATGCCTGGCAGACTGGCAGAACTGGGGGCCCGAGTTTTCAGAATCTCATGATTTAGAGCATTTAAAAATATTACTAGGAAGCAAAAGGAAATTAAAGTTAATGGATGATTTGGAGGTTCTCCTTGGAGAGACAAATCAGAAATATAGTGGAGCTGGTGTTATCATATGTTTCTCTAAAGGTAACAAGAAACATTTCCTGGGATAATTAATCTTCTTACACTGCAGTGCTCATGATGAACATTTGTGAAAAAGAATACTCTGAAGAGAGTTTTACTTTGTCTGAAAAGTATAACTTGCCGATGATGAAAAGTAGTGAAATTCTATTATGAACTTGATATGACCTTCCAAATTAAATCGACATATATTTTACTACTTAATAGGCCAATTCAAAGATATGAGCAATGTACTGGAAATACGCCGCAGGATTAAGAAACAAAAGAGTTCAAGGATCTGTAGCTTTCACAGGTGCCTCACACTTTTATATCATAAATGCTTTTTCTATGAAAACAGTAAGAAGGAATTGAACATGATGAGCACTGATTGGATTGCAGCTCAAAAAATAAATTTGTCTATATTGTAGGAAAAATGATAGTAGAAATAGGGACTCAGTTAGAGATTTCACTGATCCCAGGGTGAGGAAACTCCTTCTACCAATGCAGGTCAGCAACTTCTCTGCAATGTATAATCAGTCAGAGAGTTGCTTAGAACAGTCAGGACTTACCCTGGGTGCCATAACTTGGTATGTGTCAGAGATGGGAGTGGAACCTAAGTCTTCTGAGCTTCGAAGTCTACCCTCTATCCACTAATCTACACTGCATTTATGCTAACTGTGTTTGAAAGTTTGCAAAGTACTTTGCATACATAATGTCTTCTGAGTGAGGGCTGTGATAATATATGAAGTGGGTCCTACAAGTACTATTATGACTGACTTTTTACAGATAAGGACTTGAGCCTCTGAAAGGTTAAGGAGTCACACAGTCACATAGCTAGTAAGTAGCAGGGTTGGGATAAGAATTTAGGCTTTTTGACTCCAAAGCTGACTCTTACCACCACACCAAGCTACCAGTGATCAGTAGTAACTGATTACTAAGGTTAGAATCCTGTATGAATTAACTACATCAGTATAGTTAGCACAATGACTTATTAAAAGGAACAGTAAACTTACTATCACATTACAAGATGGTTGATTGCTTGCTGTCCTTCTTTCTGGAACAGGACCAAAATTATATCAGCATGATAAAGTGAAATTTCAGTGTGTCCAACTGTGGCTGATCAGACCAATATGAGCTTGGAATGTGCGTGGGGTTGGGTACAGATAGTCCATGTGAGTATTTTGGGTGGATACTCCAAATTTGCACATCCTATATTTATTTTGTGCTGTCTCGATTCTGCTTTGCTCATAGAGCACAGCAACCTTTCTCATATGGGCATGCCATGCTGAGCAGTTCTGTGCCAATGTCTCCCATGTGGCACAGTCAATATTAGAAGATAGAATAAAAATGAATAGAATCCGTAACATACCATTAAAACATCTCTAACTGATCTTGCTTAAACAAGTTATTGTTGCTCCCAAAAAGGGAAATGGCTAAAAGGATAGACATTAATGCAAACCACAACAGTTGCCACAATAAGTAGGTCAAATGAACCCAGAAACTGCCTCATCCAACAAAAATTTAATATCTTTATCAAATAGAGATAAGGAAGCTAGGAGCATCAGTAACTTGAAATGCAAACTGTACAAAAGGTTCATTTCTTAAATCTTATCGTGACCCATATTGCTTTATGAAATAGTGAAAACTAATGCAAAGAAAAACAAGCATGGAAAGTGCTTTGTAAATTGTAAAGGGATATATGAATGCAAACTATTACTGCATGACCAATTGAGCAGGGATCAATCTCTGAAGACAGTGATACAATTTCATGTTCAAATGATATGACCTTATCTAGCAATGAATCAATATATATTTTTAAATGCCTACTATGTGCCAGGTACTATTCTAAGCACTGAGGATATGAAAAGAGGCAAACAATTGCCCTTGAAATCTTGCTGCTTTCAAAGAACTTGCAATCTAATACAGCAACAACCAAATCTATACAAAGCAAACTATATATAGAATAACTGGGAAAAATAAATTATTAATTATAACTATTATTATAAATTAATTACTAATAATTTATAACAATGTCATTAATTACTGGTAACTTGAATTAACAAAGGTTGAGGAAAGATTTCCAGTAAGAGATAGGATTTTAGTTAAGACTTAACTGAAAGCCATGAAGGTCAGGAGGGAGACTGGAGGAGTGAGAGCAGTCCAGGCATGCGGGACAGCCCAAGAAAATGCCCAGAGCTGAGAGAGAGTCATGGAACTTTGAGGAAACCAATGTCACTGGATAGAAGTGGACATGTGTTGGGGGAGTAAAGTGTAAGAAGACTGGAAAGGTAAGAGGGCGATAGTTAAGTTATGAAGAGATCTGAGCACCAGATAGAGCATTTTGTATTTGATTCTGGAGGCAATAGGGAGCTATGTTTAAGGACTTCTCAGTAGCTGATTTTGAAAAGCTTTTAAAACTAATATTCCAGCTCTTGTGGTTAATTGGTTATTGAAATAGATGAAAACATTGAATCAAATGTGCAGTGATGTTAGGTGCTAATCCTTAATTTACACAAGCCTCGCTTATTGTATCCATTTCTTACAGAAGAAAGACCCTCATCCCTGCTCCCACAACAGTCAAAGGAATAGGAACTTGCTTCCCTGCTTCTTCTCTTTCCTATACCTTTAATGCTGTGACATTGTAGTCTACTAGAGTCATTCTGTTTTCAGTTCAAACTGGATTAGTTTCTCATCTCACCTCAGTACCACTCCCAGGTGGGAACACTTGGTGATGATGAGTGAAAGAGAAAGAATCTGAGTGGAGGGGAATGGAAACTCCTATTGCTGATGCTCTGAGGCAGTGTCCACTCCCTTTGTTTGGTAGGTAGAAGGGATACAGGTGATGAATAGGTGTTTCCATCCCTTGGGAAAGGGAGGAAGTGAGAAGAAGGAAAATACATTCTTGGGATTCCAAGTTAGGATGGAATTTGTGGTATTTAGAAGCAGTGCTACCAATGATCATTAGGTACTAAAAGCACTATTGACAATCTGTTTTAATTTATGTACATTATGGATTAAAGAGACTTCTATAGATTGGTTGGGGGAACTTATATTAATAATAATAGCTGACATTTATATAGTATCTACTATATGTTAGGCACTGTTTTAAGTGCTTTATAAACATTATTTATTTATCATTATACCCCTGGGAGGTAGATACTATTGTCATCTCCATTTTATGGTTAAGGAAATTGAAGTAAATAGACATCAAGTGACTTGACCAAGGTCACACAGCTACTAAGTGCTTGAGGCTGAATTTGAACTCAGGTCTTCTTGATTCCAGGCTCAGTGTTCTATCCCGTGTACCACCTTACTGTATAATAGTGTTCCTATAGAAATATCATTTCTGAATTCTGCACAAACTTTTGAACATCGCTTGCTTGCCAGTTGGGCAAGTGTAAAGTTTTCCATTTACTATACAGATAGGTCTAGGTCTTCTGTGAATTATATATTGTATGTCATAGCTGAAGATAGAATGTTGGCTAATGTGATCTTGTTTAAAGAATAATAAGCAAATTCATTGACTTACAAGTGTTTTAGCTAAGGTTGTGTTAAGGTTTACAAAGAGTTTTATAAATATTTATATTTTATAATTTTATAAATATTTATAAATATTATATTATTTTACCTTTTAATAATGGTCATAATGGTAGGTACCATTATCCCCATTTTACAGATGAGAAAACTGAGGCAGCCATAGGTTAAGTTACTTGGTCAGGATCACACAGTTATTAAGTATCTGAGACTGGATTTGAATTCAGACCTTTTTGACTCCAGGTCCAGCACTCTATTCACTGCACCCCCTGTTTAAATGTAAGGGGTGACCAATGGTGTTTGAATAATTTGAGGAACTCCCCAATCAACCTTATGAGATTTAGGGTGTGGGCCATTGTTGGTAATGAAAGGGACATGGAATATACAGAATTCATTAAATGTGAATCTGTCCCCTGATATCACACGGATGATTGAGTTTTGCAGACTGGAGCTGGATAGAGTGCCAGACCTGGAGGTAGGAAGACTCATCTTCCTGAGTTCAAATCTATCTTCAGACAATTACTAGTTGTGTAAATCTGGGCAAGTCACTTAATCCTGTCTGCCTCAGTTTCCTCATCCGTAAGATGAGCCAGAGATAGAAATGGCAAATCATTTCAGTATCTCTGCCAAGAAAACCCCAAATGGGGTCACAAGAGCTGAACATGACTGAAAAATGACTGAACAATAAAAGACAGGGGCTACCTTCTTCTGTCTGACTGAATAAGAATCAGCTCTCACTCCCTGTGATCTATAGAAGTGACTTGTTCAGTTCAGTCTCTGTCTCTTTCACTCTCTTGAGGACTTCCTCTTTGCTTATTTTTCTCCTTCTGCCTGCTGGAGGGCAGCAGAAATGGACAGTCCATAAAGTTCCTTTGAATTATTATACTTTGAGAGGGAAGTCACTGAATTACTTGGACAATGTCTGTCTAACATGGAGGGTAGTTTATTCAGGCACCCCCAAATACTTTTAACTTGGGAGGGAGGGAGAATCTAAGCCAACCATGATAGAGTGGCACTATGAATCTGGAAGAGGTTTTGTAGAACTCTGTTGGAGAGGATTTTAATGGAATTTTTGGATCTTGTTCCTCTAGTAATACCAAATTTATTTGGGGGTTAGGAGCTAATGGATCACTTGAGTGCTCTGTTTCCGTATCAATTCTTAGGTTCCTGTGACGTTTTCATTCTCTGTCAGGAGAAATCAAGTCTATATCATAGCTCATTCTCATTTATGCCTTGGATGATTTTATAGACAGGAAGAAAATAAGCATTTATTAAGTGTCTACTGTGTGCCAGGCATTGTGCTAGTCATTTTATAAATATCTGATTTGATCTTCATAACAACCGTGGGACATAGGGGTTATTTTTGTTGTTATTGACCCCATTTGAAGTTTTCTTGGCCAAGACACAGGAGTGGTTTGCCATTTCCTTCTCTAGGTCATTTTACAGATGAGGAAACTGAGGCAAACAGAGTTAAGTGACTAGCCCAGCGTCACACAACTTGTAAGTACCTGAGGTCAGATTTGAACTTAGGTTTTCCTGACTCCAGTGTTGGCACTTCATCTATTGTGCCACCTAGCTGCCGATAGGTGTTATTGTCACCCCATCTTGTAGTTGAGGAAACTAAGGCAGACAGTACACATGACTTTTCTAGGGTCTCCCACCTAGTAAGTGTCTGAGGCCAGATTTCAACTCAAGGCTTCTTGACCATCTATTTACTTCACCACTCAGCTGCCTGGGAACTCCTTTCCACTATATTGGGTGAAACCTAGACATAAGATATACCCTGAATATGTTAGGATATTTTCTTGGAGAAACTCCAGATTGGGGGTTAGGGCCCAGGAATGGACCTGGTTTATGTGATTCCAGAATTTTGGGGGGAGGGGTTGTGGATTATAGATTATATAAATTATATATTTGATATAGATTACATAAAATTCTCTTTCAAGATTTGTTTTTTAAAAAAGAGGCTTTTGCCTTGACTTAAGCCATTAGAGACTGAGTCAATGAAAATATACATTTTTTTCACATCTTACATTCTAGTTTTAAAGGTTTATGAACCAATGACTCTACTCCAGCTCAACTACTGCTTGAAATTGATGATGTGTATAATACAACGTAAACTAGGGGAGAGGTGGAAAGAGCCCTAGACTTGGAGTCAGGAACCCCTGAGTTCAAATCTAGTCTCGGATATGTACTAGCTGTGTAACCTCAGAAAAATAACTTACAAGCCCTCAGCTTTAGTTTGCCCATCTGTAAAATGGGGATTATAATGTCCTCCCATCTCACAGAGTTGTTGTGAGAACAAAATGAGATAATATTTATAAAGTACTCTGCAAATCTTAAAGTACTGTGTAAGTGCAACTATAAGGCCTTATTCAAAAAAGTTCATTCAGTATGGGGAAAAGAAAAGTGTAATTAGGACAAAAAGTCTTGAATTTTCTAGTTGTTCTCTATTCTGCAGATTATCTGGTATTTAAATTATGTCGCTTAGGGCAGCAATCTTGCATGCAAATATTTGGAAAGTGTTGTCTGAAGCCAGGGTATATGACAGAAACCTGTGTAAAATATTGAAGGAGTCAAAATAAAATTACCTTTCGTGAAATTGAGCTGAATCAGCCCTCTCCTGCACAAAGATGGTGACTCTGATTTTCTGATAGTGACAAACTTGAGAAGGTAAAGATGATAAAAAAGAAAATGTGATAGAATATTGACTACCTCTCATCTATGAGAACTTCTCAATCTCTTGATGAATGTTTGTTTCATGATATTGACCTTGGCTATCCTTACCTCTCTAGGCTGCAGTGGATTGAGCACAGGGCCTGGAGTTGGTCAGATTGGCAGAGTTCACATCCTGCCTCCAACGTGTGGCCTTGAGCAAGGCACTTAACCTCTGTTTGCCTCAGTTTCTTCAATGGTAAAATAAAAATAATAATGGCACCTACCTACCCTGTAGAGTTATAGTAAGGATGAAATAAGATATATATTAAAAGGGGGAGAGGTTTAGCATAGTCTGGCACATAGTAGGCATGCTATAAATGCTTATTCCCACCTCAAGCCTTTTTAATTGTACCTTCTCTTGCATAATCTATTTTAGAAGACTAAGAAATAATCTGTACTCAATAAAAAATGAGAAATTACTTTTGCCACAGCAGCCCACTTTCCTTTCCATGTTCAAGGCTGTCATGTTTTAAGAGCATCCATGTTTAATTTTGTAAAAGATTAGTTATGTGGCATAATTGAAAGATGGACAGTCCCCTTGATATCCACATGATGTCAAGGAAACAAGATGAAGGCATGCATGGAGGTGAGGGGAACCAACCAGGAGAATGTCTAGGAGGATGTGGACAAAAGAATGGGAAAGCATGGCTGGTTTGAGATCTGTGTCATTGAACAAAATGCCCTCATTAATGAAATTACAGTTTCACTACAGTGCTTTTTAAAAATCTTAATATTTTATTTTTCTCTACTTTTTAACATTAGTTTTTTAATTTTTAAACACTTTTCAACATTAGTTTTTTTCAAACTTGAGTTTCAAATTCTCTCTTCCCCTCCCCTTTCCTGAGATGGTAAAGAATTTAATATTAGTGATACCTGTGCAATCATGCAAAACATATTTCTATATTAGTCACATTTTCACTGTCATGTTGGGGTATATATTATATTGTATTATATTATATTATGTTATGTTACATTATATTATATTATATATCTTCCACTGAATGTTTAATAATTATACATTAAAGAGCAGCGATATCTTTGGCTTTGTATTCTTAATGAATATAAAATGGTTTCAATGCAAACAAAGTACCATAGTTCCTGTCCAGAGTGCTGTTTTCAAAGAATTGCTATATTGTTGCTTAATTTTTGTGAGAAAAGCACTTTGCTGCTAAGTAATCTTACTAAGGTAAACTACTTTTTTCTAATTCCACTGTGTCTTTCTTTCCATTTGTTTCATAATTGCAGCAAGTTCTGAAAATGAGCTCTGCCAAGCAAGTCATCATGGATAATTTTTGGAGTTTAGATGGAAACAAATAAACACTGAATAATGACTGAAGAGACGCTTTGCAACTCTTTCCCTGAAAGAATCATTTGCATTTTTTAAAGGCCTCAGGTTTTAAGAGCATCCATTTCCTCCGGAAAAACAAAAAGATGAAGAACGAGACTGAATGCTACCAGTTTTCTATATGCCTGAAGTGAAATTGCAAATACTTTTAACATCGCTATTTTCTATATAGACTCTGTACCAGCACACTGAGCAGCACACGTAGTCACCAACTTTGAAAACAGGCATCTTACAACAAGGGAGAATTTCAGGAGTATAAACAGCAAACTTTGGAATGCACAGAAAAAAGTTTATAAACTTACCGGGTTGATAAATGCAAGGAGGCGGATTCAGATGAAAGGAACTGGAAGAGGAAAAAAAAAACATTGGTCCTTTTAGAGTTAAGGATGAGAATGGAGCATGGTGCTAATAGCAACTTAAAAATAAAATGATAGTTCACATTTAGGTAGCACTGTCTCCTCTCCTTTTCTGCTTCTTTTGTGCGTTGTCTTTCCCGATTAGATTGTAAACTCCTTGAAAGCAGACTCTTAGTGTGTGTGTCTGTGTGTGCATATGTATTTATATCTCCAGCTTAGAACAATGTCTGGCTCATAGTAAGTACTTAATCCAAGTTTATTTACTATTATTAACTACAACTGGTAAAGAGAAGAGTTGGGACTGAAACCAACATGGTTCACAATGCTTCTTTCATTATAAAAGGCCCTTTTCCCAAAGGATAGGAGGAGAAACTAATTGATACATTGAAGGATATAGAGGTACTGAGATCAGGTAAAGACTTTGACCAAGTCATTTCTTTGGGACTTAGTTTCTTTTCTTTTTTTTTTTAAGTGAGAGCACTGGACTAGATTAGTGGTCTCCAAAGTGAGATGAGTACATACCAGGAAGTACACACGATATTTCCTTGGGGTATATAACACTCACCTGTTA
>CM053772.1:117747207-117777550 GCA_028658325.1 Potorous gilbertii | reverse complement strand
GTGCGGCCAGTGCAGGGGGAGGGGAGGGCTCCGCTCCCGTCTGGGGCGCGATGGACCCCTGGGGTCGGTTTTTCAGGGCTCTCTGCAACAGAAATCTCCTTCACTGTGTTTCTGCGCGGCTTCCACTGTTCCAGAATTTGTCAGGAGTTCTTTTTAGAGGAAATCCATGGGCTGTGGGTTTGGAGCTAGCAAATGTGGGTCTTTCTACTCCGCCATCTTGGCTCCGCCCCCCTGGGTCATTAATGCCAATGGAATGAGAGAAAAAACTTTTTTTATTCTGTTAATAAAATAATACCATGTTTAAAAATATTGTTTATTACATCTTTATTTCATCTGTTTCAAATTTTCTTTTGAGCATATTTTCCAATAGAGGAATTTGGTGACTTAGTAGAGTGCTGGACCCAGAGAATGGAAGGTCAGAGTTCAAATCCAGCCTCTGATACTCACTTTACTCCCTGTTGAGTCACTTAACCTCTGTTCACCTCAGTTTTCTTAACTGTAAAATGGAAATGATTATAGTACCTATCATGCTGGGCTGTAGTGAGGATCAAATGGAATAATATTTATTAAGCACATAGCATAGTACTCAGTACATAATAGGTACCACATAAATGCTAATTCCCTTCCCTTCCCCCTCTCCCTTATACACAATGTATTAGTAAAGATGTAGCATATTGAGTGTATGCTCATTTTTTTTAAAAAGATAGTATAAAAAAGTAGTTTCCAGACTATTAGATCAGGATCATCTCTAGATCCTTTCAGCTTCCAACCTTTCATTCCTATGATCTTAAGAATAAAGATATCTTAAGGAGGTTTATATTTGAAAGAAAGAGCTTTGGAAAATGAGTTAATGCAATTACTTTAGGATAGGACCAGGTAAGCTTACTTCTTGAGAGGGATGTGTGTGTGTGTGTGTGTGTGTGTGTGTGTGTGTGTGTGTGTGAGAGAGAGAGAGAGAGAGAGAGACAGACAGACAGACAGATAGACAGACTGAGATAGAGACATAGAGAAAGAGACATAGAGAGACAGAGATAAAGAGAGAGAAGAAGAAAGAGAAGCAAAGATTCACACTATGCTTCATGTGTCAGAGTCTGTAAAGCAAACGAGTTTGACCATGATAAAGAATTTTGCAGTAGTTAAGGGAAGAAGAGAGAAAATTTGAGAGAATTTCAACAGAGGTAAAAGTGTGTCAGCTGGTGACAGGCCAATTTGCTAAAAACAAATCAAGAGAAAATAACAGAGAGAGGGAAAAGATTGGAGCTACTTTTTAATATTTACATAGCAAAATACATTTTGATCATTGATACCTGTTTTTGTCTGGTGGGTCGAGTGAGCTGAATGGATTAGGGGATTTCAATCCATTACTTTATGACAGGTTGACTTTCCCCCTTTCATCACCCAGTCCCTGCCAAGAGCCAGCCAGCCTGCCTAAGCTCTGCATAGATCCTTTAGTCAGAGTGTTGGGAACTCCGTTCCTTTATTCCTGTTTATGGCATCAGTGAGATTAGCTCTTTCATACAAAATGGGCAAGAGGGATACACACAGCATTCAGAGAACATTATTAGGACCCAACCTAAGGCAGGCGATATCTGAAAGAAAGCTTCCCAGTTTTCTGGAAAAAATGAATAATAGTTTTAAATCCAGAAATCAATCAGTCTATACCCATAGAACCTTCTATGTGCCAGAGACCTGTTAAAAACACTGTAAATATAAAAAGAGGTCCTTGCATCCTTTGGATGGAAAAATCAGTCCCTGCTATGAGGGACCTTACAATCTAAAGGGGGAGAAAATATGCAAACTATGAACAAACAAACTTTATACAGGATAAATTAGAGATATTTAACAGAAAGAAGTCACTAAAATTTAAGGATGTTAGGAAAAGTTTCTAGTAGAAGGTTTAATTTTTATCTAGGACCTGAAAGAATCCAGGAGGCAGAGATGAGGAGGGTGAGAACTGCAAGCATGTGGAGCAGGCAATGGAGATGGATGTAACCAGGAGATGTAATATCTAGTGCAAGGAACAGAAAAGAGGCCACTGTCACCGGATCACAGAGTACATAGGGAGGGCTCATAAAGTGGAAAAAGACTGGAAAGGTATGTATAGGGAAGATTATACAGAGCTTTGAATGCCAGTCAGAGGATTTTATATTTGACCCCAGAGATGGTAGGGAGCCACTGGAGTTTACTGAGTAGTCAGTGACATGATCAGACCTATGCTTTAGGAGGAACATTTTAGAAGGGATGTTAGAAATCAGCTGGACCAACTCCCTTATTTTACAGATGAGAAAACTGACACCAAAAGAGATGGTTTGTCTAAGATGACAAAAGCAATAAATACCAGGATGATGATTTTAACCCCGATTCTGAGTCTATAAATCAGGAGTTTTTAAATGTGTGCATGTGTGTGTGTGTGCACGTGTGTGTGTGTGTGTGTGTGTGTGTGTGTGATAGACCCCTTTGGTAGTCTGATGAAGACTGAAGACTCTTCTCAATAATGTTTTTAAGTTCTTAAAATATAATACATAAGCTTATAAAGAATGTTGAGTTCTTTGAAATTCAGTTTCTCTTTCTCTCCCTCTCTAACTCTCTCTGTATCTCTCTCCCTCTCTTTCTGTTTCCCTGTCTCCCTCTCCCTCTCCTTTCCTGAACTCCAGCTTAAGGATCTGTGTGAATCCAAATCAAAGACTCTTTAAACTACACTGTGAAGCCTTGAGTCCTAAGAATAAATGAAATACTGTTGAACACCAGGCAGGAATCCAGCCTTTAGGCTGGCTCAGTTAGAACATTCCAGGGTGATGTACTCTGCAGCTAAAGCAGAAAAAACTGCTCATTGACTCAGAGTAGGTGTTAAGCTGATATGTATTACCAGTCAATCTCAGTGATCATGCCCTGTCTCCTCCTTTACCCAGATTTCTTAACGGTTTCAAGGATTCATTAAACCACCACAGAGTTCAAAAACAAAGCACTAAGCATCTGATGATATTAAAAAGGCTCATAGCAATGGGTAGTCAATGTTTGATATGGAAACTTGGAAGGTTTTAAATTACTCATGGCTTGATTTCTTTCCTAATTGCAAAAAATAGCAAATTTGGTTCTTTTCTCTTAGCATAGCCTAAACTTCTTGAGGAAAGGAACTATTCTTTTGTACCCTCAGTGCTGAGCATGGTATTTTGCATATGATAGTCACTTTGTTAAACACTTATTGAATTTAATTAATTCCAACCCATATTAAAATTATCTGTGTATATTTCATCCCTATCCTCACTTAAAAAATCTTGGTAGCCTGGAAGCCTAGAACATTGTACTTCACATGGAAGGTACTTAACAAATAATTATTCATGTCTCTTTGAAATGATTGTAATTGAAGTCACCACAGTAGTCTGTAAGCTCCTTGAGACAAGGACTGTCTCATCTTTGCATTTGTGTCCCTGGAATCTGCAATACGCTCCAATATTTTAATAGATGTGCTAATCAGCATATATGTATATATACACACATAAATATATGTAAATGTGTGCGTATGCATACATATACTCACACACATACACACAGATAGATCACCTACTATGTACCAGGCACTCATCAATACAGTATCTCCCCAGAAATGTAGATCACGAACCATTCATACCTGCTCATCTTGTGTAGCTCTTGTTCATGCCTCCCTTAAGTTCACCACAAGGTTCCATTCAACATAATAGAGCATGAGGGCTATCCATAGTTTATACTTATGACCCATCTAACTTCCTTTTTCATCATACATTTATTTAGAAACCTTCTTGGCATTACATTTCCTACATAGTCCTTCATTTATAATGTATCACCATAATGAATCTCTCCATTTTCTTTTGGGTGTCCCTAGACTTACATGTAGTACAACATTAATAGTGATTATTAATTACATATTACAATTACAATAATACGATATTAACCGTAATAATACAATAATACTACAATACTTTAATAAATATTTGTTTATTGGGTTCTTTGCTACCACCGCTATGATTGTTAATATAACCTCAGAAACACCAGTCATATACAACCTCAACTTTAACCTCAGAAACACCAGTCATGTACAACTTCAACTTGGCTCCTTCCATGTTCTGAATGTGATCCACAAAGTTAGGCATATGCTTGAGTTCTCCTTGAGCTAAGTGGTCAAATGCAGAGCTCCCTTGTGAAGAAATAATCTCCTCATCCAAGTGTACCTTAGATCACTCCTAGGAGAGTAGGGTAAAATTCAGCACTGATTGAATAGCCAGATTCATCCCACAAACACACACAGGAGGATGCTTCGGACATACTTCTAGAATTTTATGATGGTTCATTTCTCCCTTATGGTATGGGAAATTGAGGACCAAAATGGAATAATGATAAAATAATATAGTAACTGAGAGTTATGGAATACTTTCAGGTTCACAGAGTACTCTATCTCATGCAAATTAATAGGTATGAGCTTATCTGAGCCTTGTAACAATCCTGTGAGCTAGATACCAGAGGTGATGCGATTCAGATTTTAAAGAAAAGAGTCTCAAAATGTGTCTGACCTAGAATGTGCTTGTAATTGCATGAGTTTTTATGCTATAAATTAACTTTCACATATTAGAGACTATTTAGTAAGCTCATTTTAAATCCAAGAATGCCTTAGGTAGCTCCCAAGACAGTAGGGGAAAATTCAGAATTGCTTGAATGACTTGTCTCAAGTAATTCAGTGTCACCTTGGGAGGAGGTCTTGAGTGACACATCCCAAGGATTTGTCTTGGGACAAATACTATCCTAAACTATTTGACATTTTTACCGATAACTCAGATAAAGTCATAGATGATACGTTTATCAAAGCTGCAGATGACACAAAGGTGAGAGGAATAGCTGACAAGATGACAGGATCTGAAATATCTCAATGGGCTGGGCCAAATCCGATAAGGTGGATGTTTATAGGAGGGCATGTAAAATCTTATACTTAGTTTTAAAAAGTCAATTTCAGAGGGATAAGATGAGGATATATGTTTAGCTTTATATCTAAAGAGTCGTGACTTCTAGGAGTAGGGAAGTCATAGTCTGCCCAGGTAAGAGTACATCTAGATTATAATGTTCCAATACAGGTACCAGAGCACATCTAGATTATAATGTTCCAATACAGGTACCGGAGCATATCTAGATTATGATGTTCCAATACAGGTACCAGAGCACATCTAGATTATAATGTTCCAATACAGGTACCAGAGCACATCTAGATTATGATGTTCCAATACAGGTACCAGAGCACATCTAGATTATGATGTTCCAATACAGGTACCAGAGCACATCTAGATTATAATGTTCTAATACAGGTACCACATTTTAAGGACATTAATAAGGTGAGAAGCAACCAGAAGAGGGCAGACATGAATGAGAATGGTTGAATGAACCTACGATATTTAAAGGTGAGGATGTTCCAGGGACATGCCAGCTGTCTTCACATATTCAAATGCTTGTCATGTGGAAGAGGGATTAATTTATTCTGCTTGGTTCCACAAGGAAAGACTAGGAACAAAGGATGAACTTGAATATAGGAGGATTTGGGGGGAGGGGAGAGGTAGTTCCTTAAACTAGAGATTTCTCAAATTGAAATGTTTCCTCACTCTACAAGGGAAGCATGTATGACAATTTGTCAAGTATATTGTAGAAGGGTTTCTTGAGTAACTACAGTTTGAATTATGTGGCATCTACTGAGGTCCTTTCCAAATCTGAGATTCTGGATGAGAACCAGAAAGGAAATTAGATGTCCTCTCCTCTAACATATCTATTTACCCAGACATTGGACTTTACTGTCATTCTTGTTAGGACCTATGTGGCACAGTGGATAGAGTGCTTGCTGAGTCTAGATTCAAGAAGACATCTTCTTGGGTTCAAAATTGATTTCACGCAATTAACTGGCCGTGTGATCCTGGACAAGTCATTCAACCCTGTTTCCCTCATTGTCCTCATCTGTAGATTGAGTTGGAGAAGGAAATTGTAAATCGCTCCAGTATCTTTGCCAGAAAAAACCCAAATGGGGTCACAAAATATTGGAAATGACCCAACAGCAGCAGCAACAGCAAAGTTTAGGAATGTTATCATTATCAAGGAGGCAGAGCAGTTGAATTGAAGGCATGGGAAGGCAGCCATTGTTGATAACAGACCTAGGTGAGCACAGGAGCTATCTCTTACTATGGTGGTATAGAAAAGCAGGGAAAGTCCAGTCTTCCATGCTACTGTTCTTAAGCTGCCCTTCTTCTGTGACTAAGGAGCTCCATATGTTTTCTGGGAGGTGGAGCAACAGAGTCAGATGAGACCTCTTTCTGGTAAAGCACTGCAGATCAAGGCATAAATCTATATTTGTATTCTCCTGTTTTGAATGTGTTGACGAGAAACTCTTATGCACTGTAATCTGCTATAAGCCGCCTGAGGTTTTAGAAGAAGAAGACATCCAAAGGTTGCTGATAATTATGTCACAAGGTCAGCAACAGCTGTGTCCTTGACAATGTCTTCTGAGGGCTTCCCTATTTTCTTAGGAATACTTTTGTCAGTATTAATGGGACTCTTATAAGGAGTAAAAATATTGACTTGGAAACGGAATATTGCTGATGCCTTCTCTATTACGTTTTTAACTGTAAAAACTGATGAATTCTAGGACAGGAACTAAGAAGAGACATAGAAAGTGCATCAAGACTTTTCATTTCTCTCTAAAGTCACATTCCTCCCCTAACATCCAACTAGGGTGTTTACCCACTGAGCTGGGTAAATTTGTGTGATCCTTGACTCCTCATTCCTTTTAACTTTATATATCCAATCAGAAATCTTGGTGATTGTACCTCCACGATATTTCTAACCACAATCCTCCATTTTCCACTTATATCACTAGCTATCAATCAGTCAGTTAGCAGTTATTGTGTAGTAGCAGCCCGATCACTAGTCCTAGAATTGGGAAGACCTGAGTCCAAATCTGTCCTCAGATACTTACTAGTTATATGACTCTGGGCAAGTCACTTAACCACTGTTTGCTTTTGTTTCCCCAGCTGTAAAATGGGGACAAAAGTAGCACCTGCCTCATAGAGTTGTTTTTTCATCAAATAAATATCAAATGAAATATATTTGTAAAGTGCTTAGCACATTTAGAACATAGTGGCTACTTAATAAATTCTTGATCCCTCCCCCAACTGTATGCTATGATGTGCTAGAGATGCAAAGAAGGGAAATAAAATAAACAAAAAGCCCCTGCTCTCAAGGAGCTCATGGATTAATGGGAGAGCTCACAATCTAGGCCTTTAGCTCCTAAATTATTACACTATCTTCTGTAGTTGTGTCTCAGACTCAAGCAGATTTTTTTCCTGGATCTGTCTTACTATCAGGAGAGAATGAATACTCTGGTGAAAATACACTGCTTTCAAGAGAATGTAATATAAAGCTAGAAGAAATCTGAACGTAATCTGACATACATCTTAGGTTTGGAAAAGCAGTTTTCAAAGGATTCAGAGGAAAGATGGGCGTTATCATCTCTTGAACTAAAATACTACAGATGAAATCAATTCTGGAGAGAGATGTTTAAGAGTGAAATTCCAAAGAGAAACCGTTTCAAGGAAGAGGAAAAATGGAATTTATCTGAAGAGACTGATGTAGACAAACTGGCAACTCACCAAGAAACTTAGATTTTATTTCATTTATTTCAAATTGTACTTATTTATTTGTCCCACCTACCACCACCCTTTGATTGACCCAAGGAAAAAAAGATATGAAAAATATAACTTATCATAAGCTTGCATAATCTGCCAAAACAAATGCCAGTAATGCCTGTACTTGAAAATGTATGTGTTTCTCTGAATTTTAAGTTCACTACCTCTCTGACAGGAGGTGAGCAGAGGATTTTATCTTCAATCCTCTGGATTTGTGCTTTACAATTGCATTGACCAGAGTTCAAAAATCTTTTGAGATTGTTTTTCTCTACAATGGCAACTTAGATTTTAAGAAGATATGTACAGAAAATGGAAGCAAGACCAGATATCAGAAAAGTTAATATAAGATCATGGCACTATTCTGTAAAAATAGCATCAAGAATGCTCAAGCAAAAGAAACTAAAGACAAGTCAAAGTTTCAAGCTATACTGAAAAAAAGATTGAAGCAGGGGGACCTTTACTTGGGAAAGATCTGATGATAAGAACTGAAAACAGAGGGAAGACAGAGCTGCATGGGGAGAGACTGGGTTCAGTTCTGAGGGAGCAAGACTTCCTAATATAAAGGTCAGGCTCTTGTTTTCTATTCTTTAGCTTTTCACTTTTCCATCATCATGACCAGGGGAAAATTCCTTAAAACTTACATTTGGTTCAAGTCCAGGGTTTCCCCAAAGGACAGAATGAGTGGAAAATAAGCAATATACATTCTAGACCATGTTTTGTTTTATTTTCTCCTCACAAAAGAAGCTAAAGGCAAAAAAATAAAGTTCACAAGCATGCATTTTCAGAGACATAAAACAGGATGTAGTAATTTAACTGTTTTCATACTGTCCTAGGAGGTTGAACTTTAAGGTCATTGAAATATAAATCATTTGAGAGACTTCTAAAAAGGCATTTCACAATTCTCCTTGGCTTTGCACTGTCTAACTCCCTCCAGGTCCATGATTTCTATCAAGAGAGGCCAGGAACAGGAGAGGCCTTCTGTCACTGGTGGTCATTTTCTCTGATGCAGAATCTCTTTACTGACAGCCAATTATGACTCAAAGACCCAACCCACTCAAAGTCACAAAGTTGTCTTCCAAAGCTGGATACATCCACCTAAGGTATTGCTACTTAATTGTATTCAAAAGAACAACAAAAAGAGGGGGTCCCATGACTCAAGTTCACCTAAACTTGTCCATGTACCTTTGTTGCCTTATGATCCTAGTTCACCATTTCTCCCAGAGTGGAGAGGTCACTAGCTCTCTCCTCTACCCTCCCATGGATTGTATCAAATATCTTGGCATAATCTGCAGATAGGAGGGAAAGAGAAAAAGATGGCAAAGTTACTCCCTTTTAAAAGTTTTACTGAGACAGCAGCTCTTCCTGTTCAGTGACCAATATAGGAATTGGTACATCAGTCTCAAAACACCAAATTCCTAATTGCATAAGAGGTTCCTTGGAAGTGGCTATGACTTAGGCTCAGCATTCCATGGAGTATACTGTAATCCAAACTTCCACTGTATAATCAAATTGATAGTAAGAGAGTACCTAGCTACCTTCAACGAACCTGGGTCACTTAGCCCACAAGAACTGGCTGATGTGTTTGCTGAGTCACTGTCAGTGTTATTTGAAAGATTGTGGAAACCATGAAAAGTCCCACAAGATAGCAGAAGGGAGATCAGTGTCCCAATGTTTAGAAATGGTAAGAGAACAATATAAACTAAAGGACTTTGAGTTTGACTTCAATTTTTGGGAACTTTTAAAAACAGATCATTAAAATGAAGATTTTCAAACATCTAGAAAGGAAAAGAATGATTTTAAAGCATGATTTTATGGCTTTATCATACCATGCTGATCTCATTTTCTTTTTTTGATGGAATTATTGAACTAGTAGAGCTTTTTTTGTCGTTTAGTCATGTATGACTCTTCATGACCCCAATTGGGGTTTTCTTGGCAAAGATACTGAAGTGGTTTGCTGTTTCTTTCTCCAGTTCATTCAACAGATGAGGAAACTGAGGCAAACAGGGTTAAGAGATTTTCCCAAGGTCACGGTTAGTGTTTCAGAGCCGATTTAAAGTCAGGAACTTGAGTCAGTCTTCTGATTCCAGGCCCACCGCTCCAACGGCTGTATCCCCTAGTTGCCCAGTAATTGTTCAGCCTGGGGAAAAAGAAGACTGACAGGGATGTGATAGCTGTCTTTAAGGATTGTTTTATGGAAGAGGAATTATAGGCTTGTTCAGTTTGACCTCAGAGGATAGAACTAGGAACAGTAGATAGAAGCTGCAAAGACATAAATTTGGGTTTGATGTCAGGAAACACTCCCGACAATTAGAGCTATTCAAAAGTAGAATGGGTTACTTTGAGACACATAATTTGAGAGATGGTGGGTTGCCCTCCTTGAATGTCTTAAGTCAGACTGAAGGACCATTTATCAGGTATGTTAGAGCAAGAATTCATTCATGTCTTGATTGGACTACAATGTCACCATGATTCTTTGTCAATCCATATTCTTCAATTCTATGAAGCCTCAGTATACTCCAACTTCCATAGCCTCCTTACAATGGTCTAAGTGATTATCCAAAAACTAAGATCAGACCCTGTAATCTTCCTACTCAAAAAACTACAGGGGCTCCCTATTACCTCCAGGATCTAATATAAATTCCTCTGTTTGATATTTTAAAGCTCTTTACAATCTGGCCCTAACCTATCTTTCCCAGTCTTATTATACCCGCATAAAGATTACTATGTTTAGCCCTTGTAACCACCCTCTTAGGACATTAATAAGTTGGAAAGCACTCAGAAGAGGGTAAACATGATGATGAAAATCTTTTTGTCGACTGTATATATTATACAGTTCATAAAACTGGTCTTTTCATCATTTCTGACACAGGATAATCTCTGTGACTTTTCTGTGGCTGCTTCTGCCCCTCCACTGCCATTTCTGGAATGTGCTCTTTCCTCATTGATGCCTATTAGAACCACTAGTTTCCTTCAATGCTCAACTTTTCCTGATTCCTCCAGGTTCTAGTTATTATATAAATTACATGTATTTATAATATCTATATTTTAATATGTAAATATTTTAAGCACCTTATAAGTAGGGGACTACTTCATTTGCTCTTTTTACTCCCAATGGCTAGAAAAGTGTGTGACACACAGCAGGTCTCCAATAAATCCTTACTGATTGAAAGCTATGGGGCGGCATATAAACTCTGTTGTTGGTCCTATCAAATTGTAAATTTGATTCCAGTGATAGATTCTGTATGCATGTTATTCAAGGACCAAGCTTTAAGGAGTATACTTTTGGCAAAAAGTCCATTTCTCCAACTCTAGCCTTGATTACAGTCAACAGACTTCGAAAATGATTTATCGTATCTCCAAATCAGTGAAACATGTTTATTTTCATCTCGTGCATACGTTTTGTAATCTTTTGAGATGTATGGCATGCTGGAAGACCATGTTTGATATTTCATTTCCATTTGGGAATTCTGTGATTCCAAAACAAATTCTCATACATCACCATATTTATCAGAGTTCATCATTCCTTGAATGGGAAAAAGACTTCCAGCCTTACTGGAAGTAAAAAATTCACCAAAATATTTTTAGGGTAAAAATTTTACAGTCTGATGAACATGCTCAGATTTTATAGGCTCATACAACATTCTGACAATAGTTTGGGGATACATTTGAATGAAAAAGTGAATTTTATCAGTAAAAATGACTTTTCCTCAATACTCCTGTCTTTGTATTGTTTTGCTCATGGCAAGTTACTTTACTTCATAGCAATGATTAACAAATGGTTTCTTTTTTGTTTATTTTACTAATCTTCCTGCTTTGTTGAATTTCAAGAAGTATATTCCTTTACCACATGGTAGAGGAATCAGTAATAACCTTTATAGTTTCCAGATTCCTCTGAAGGTCTTCACTTATTTTCTGAGGCTTAAATAGGCTGTTTTGCACAAATAGTTTGTTGGTTGTGGGGGTTGTTTCCCTCAACAAAACTTTCCTTTGCCCTTTCATATGACTGACCCTATTTTATTATAGGTTTGAATCATACTTGGAACACTAGAATTTCCTATATCAGTAATCCTTGAAATATTTCTAATAATCATTGCTCCAAAAAGCTACAACTTTTGTACATTTCTTTGGAGTAATATCTATTCTTAACAACTACAGAATTAAAGTCACAACAAAAGAGAGTGAGGAAATGCTTGTATGGAATGAAATTTAACACAGCTGACAGAGACTTTCAAACTGTGTGGAAATTAGTTCAATCTGTTTTCATCTGGTCAAGTTAAGTCATTTTCAGTAGCTTAATGTCAGCAGAACATACACTCACAATTTTTACTGTCAAAAATGAAATCATGGGACAGCTCGGTGACTCTGGCCCTGGAGTCACGAGGACCTGAGTTCAAATTTGACCTCAGATACTTACAAGCTATGTGACCTTCGGCAAGTCACTTAACCCCAATTGCCTTGCCTTCTCCCCTCCCCCCAAAATTAAAATCATATTAAAAATATTGTTTATTTCAAGAAATCTACATACCACTGCAGTATGTATCAGAGATAAGATGTAAAATCTCCTCTTGTTGATTCCAATGATGGCCTTCTGACCACTACACCAGAGTCCTACTCTTCAAAAGAGAAAAATTGTCATAATTTGCTTAGCTCTCCTCATCTAGTTTCAAATGGAAAGGAAATGCCACTCCTCTCAGAAATGAAAAGGAAAAAAATCTTTCATCTCTATGTTGAACTACTTAGTTCTACTATGTTGATCACATTTTAGATAGAGAATGAGTCGTCTGTATTAGTCATTAGCAAAAATAATTTCTTAAATTATCCATCTATAAGAATAGCTGTCAGAATGTCTGTGTAGAACAACGCTACTGGTAGAATAAAATGTTTTCATTACCAATTTCAGCAGACAGATCTAAGCAGTCATAGCCTGGTGACACAGGTATGGGTAAGGAGGTTATCATGACCCATTGTCTGCTTCTGGAGATGCAGAGCCAGTCATATCATACACGATAACAAAACAACTGAACTGATCCATTCAGTGGAAAAGTTAGCTGTTGACACATTGCCGACTATGTGACACCTCTCCAAATGTTCTGCTTTTCAACCAGTTTTCTTGAGAAAATATAGATACAACCAGTCCGTATCTTGGGGTCCTGATACCTCTGATCCAGACATTCCAGAGGGATTGAGGAAGGGCTCCAAAGGTGATGTCAAGGAGGTAGCTAGCAGTGACATGACACAGAGTCATCATTTCCCAGCCCTAGCAGGTAGCTCACAGCATAGGCCAGCACACAAGACTTCCTCAGGCCTGCAAACAACACAGGGAAAGCCAGCTGGGACTAACAGACTGCTCAGAGTTATACTACTCAGCCAAAAGAGGTCTTACATAATTTTCTAACTCTCCTTCCTTCAATGACAAATATCCTTGAAATAATAGTCTACGTAAAAGGCCAGTGCACAAGTACCAAACACAGAATTCTTCTCTCTGTTATTATCTATTGCCTAGAGGCAGCCCCAGAGTTGAAGAATGTTTAGTCTGATACTGAAGGCTATTTCTTATAACTGCGGCTTTCATTCCTTACACATTGACTGCAATATAAAGGAAAGGTATTAATTACAGTCAAAATGCAATTCTTTAATGAATTTTGCTGTAGATGACAAAGGGCAAATGTTAAAGGTCACTTAGATGATTTTATATATATATATATATGCATATACACACATATAAATGTGTCTGTGTGTCTGTGTATATACATACATACATATATATATATATACGTTATATATATATATATATATATACACACACACACACACACTCTGTATAGCAAATGGGGAGAAATCCTATAGGAGTTTCACAAAATGAGATCAGAATGATTTAGGAATTAATCAAGATTGTGACATGCTAGTCTTAATATTGGAGAATTTCCTGTGGTTGTGCTTAAAGAACAAAATTTTCTGATTGTTTCAGAAAAAAAAAAAAGACAATACTGAAGTCCAAATCACTTCAGTATGACTTTAGTTACCTAGATGCACAGGCTACAATAGTCAAATTCTTCACTGTATTTTGCTGGTATAATAGACTAGTGTTCTCCAGAGTGTGGGCTAGAATCCCTAGGGGGGAGAGGGAGACCATTGTGGCCTCATCCCTGGAAATGACTCCAAGGGTAAGTCACTGACCAATCAGAGGGTAGAAAAATGAGTTTCATTCCATCAGTGTTCCCCTTATTCCCTTGAATTCCTCCTCTCCTCTGCTCCTCTCTGCTGTGCAAGGTCCTAATCTCTCCCTTTCTTGAGGAGGAGCTATACATATATGTATATGTAATACATAATATGCCATATCGATAGATTATATACATGTTTAGCTGTATTATATAAGTTATGAAATTATGGCATAATATATGCATCTACATGTACAATTAACATATTACCAGTATATTATATACATATGTGAGTATGTGTACTTAATACATCATACAACTATATATAATGTATCTATTATAAATAAATAAATATATCTCAAACATATATGTTCTATGTACATACATGTATAACATACATCATATTATAATATACCACACATGTGTGCATATGTGTAATTATATATTAAATATAATATATAGTACAAATAAGCAAATTTGTGCATGCAAGAGATTTTTTATTGATGACCACTGTACTTTACATGAAAAAAGAAGATTGACTAGCAGAGAGAGCTCAGGAATGCTGCTGTCCTGGTTTCTATTTTTGGTTTTTCCATTATTTTATGTTGTTTCCTAAGGTGTCATCAAATGCACTTGTATTTTCACAGTGTATGTTAGAATGTAGAATGTTAGCGTATGGAATACAATTATTCTAAAGGTCTAACACAACTGAAGCAACTTAAAAGGAGAAAAGCTGAGAGCTTCTCCCTAGCCTTCTCAAGTAAATAAAGCAGGGTAAAGTAGAAGAGATGAGGACTCAGAAAAGCTGGACTTTTGTGGTGTCGTTATCTAACTGTGCAATTGTTAGAATCCAATTTAACTCTGCTAACATTTATTAAATCAAGGAGTCAGTCAGCTAGTATTTATTAAGTGCTTCCTATGTATCAGGCACTGTGCTAAGTGCAGGGTTATGCTGGTAACAACTGACTCTTTGAGGGGAGAGAATGAAATGTATGTCAGGACACACTTTTAAGTTTGATCTGTGTTAATAAATTTTTTCCATTGCATTCTTAAGTCTAAGCAATCTATGAAAAAAAAAAACAAAAACCAAAACGCAAGCCCTGATTTGTATTGACTTTCTGATTTCATCTGATTTCAAATGTATATTCTCGCCCTTGAACATAGCCCTGACAACACCTATAATGCTCCAGAAATTGTATTAGGTGCTGGGGACAAAACACATCATACCCTCAGGGGCTTGTACTCCACTGGAGGAATTTCCATTCAGGTAGACAAGGCCTATTTTCTCTAGGTTTCTTTCCTCATTTGAAGAATGAAAGACTTTAACTAGACGATTTCTAAGATAGTTTTCCCATTATTCTCTACAAAAATATTCTTAGTAGAGAAGGGAAATATGAAGCTGGGCTTCTAGATAAATGAGATTATTATAGGATCAGAGATGTATAACTAGAAGGAACCATAGAGGTCAAATAGTTCATTCCTCTGAATTTGCAGGTGAGGAAATGGAGGTCCTGGAAGTGACTTGCCCAAGGTCACATAGGAGTGTCAGAGTTGGAATTAAAATCCAAGTTCCCTGACTCTAAATTCAGTCCCTGACTCTTTCCACTTCTTTAATCTGTGTGAAAAGGCTTTGCAAAGTATAAAATATGGTGTAAATGTAGGACATCATCATTGATGGTTAAAAGAATGTTGAACGAGGAGTCAGGAGACCCTCTATTCATTCTGAGTATGACCTTTGGCTGAGGCTTTGGGTCTCAGTCCCCTCATTATGAATAGAGGGTCTCTCAGTTTTATATCATCATTAGCATCCTTATGGCACTTTACAAATATCTCATTTTGTCCTCACCAACATTTTGGGAGGTAGATGTTGTTAAATCCCCATTTTACGTATGAGGAAACGGAGGCAGAAAGCTGGTAAGTGTCTTGCCCAGTTCACAGACATACTAAGTGTCTGAGTGACGATTTGAATTCAGGTATATCCTGATTCCAGGGCCAGGGCTCTAAGCGCTGTGTAATGGACCTGCCTCCAATTTAAAGCTTCCCATCTAACTCTAATGAACTCTCCAGCGTTCTTAATTTTGGTATTAATTTAGCTGTCACCAATATTATTTTTGCCACTGATAGAAACAGGTTAAAAAAATGTTCCGTGATACGTGAGACTGTTAGGATGCTTGACATTAATGCATTTAAGAAAACAAGTAGTTTGATGTCCATCTACTCACCATTTATTTTAAATGTTCTCTGATGTATAAATCTCAGATAATTAAGCTTTTGCTTTACTGAGTGTGCTAGTAACTCAGAAATATGACAATTTATTGAAAAGTGACGGAATCAGTCATAACTATCTGTGCTGAATACTGTCTATGAATTAAATAAATGGAAAGGTCACCATACAAAAAGGACTGTTTATCATGAAATTATGGAATCTCATTAACTAATCAGTATGTTGCTTATAGGCTAAAGTGATAGGATAAAAGAACTGAAGTCAAGTTTACACCTCAATTAGTGTTACAGTATAACAGTAATTCTTTGTCATTTTAATAAGTTCATTTTAATGTTTTAAAAATATGATAGACCTTAATGTCTATGATTGATGGAGAAGACTCTGCTATTTGTGATCTCTCTTGTTTCTATCTGTTTTCATTCCAGTCACTATCAAAATGTAATCTCCTGAGGTGCAAAAGTATTTCTGACTTTTTACTAGACTGTCAGGGACATCCTCAGAATGAATGTTAAGGAAATTCAAGGCAACGGTAATGTCCCTTAAACCCTAAGGTTTAGAGTGAGATTTCTGAGATTTGTTAAAAGAAGAGAAAAAATTCAAACCACATTTTAGTGCTTAGAGGCAATTTGTCTAGTCCAACCTCCTCAGAATCTTAAAAATCTTCTGTTTAGTCCAACTCTGTCATGTTACTAATGAGGAAACAGAGGCCTGAAGTTAAGTGACTTGTTCAGAGTTTCACTGGTAATAAGTAGGGGAGATGATTTTGATCCCATGGCCTCCAAACTCCAAACTAAGTGGTCTTTCCTTGTTCCCCACTGCTTTCTCTTTAAAAAAATTGAGGGGTGGAGGGCTCAGAAGTACTCTGGTAAATGACAAGTAAAGGAAGGGAGAAGTTTACACAGGATACACTTTTAAGATTCACCTGCATTAACACTTCCTTAAGTCTACACAGTCAAGAAAACAATGAATCAAACCCTGATTTGTTTTTATTTCTGAGATGTAAATACTCACATCGAAAATTTAACAATTGGTTTTGGCCAGCTTGTTCAAGCTGGCTCCAGTATACTCCTGGGTGAAGTGCCCTTTTTCATTAAAATGAATGTCTGCCCATTTTAAAGCTATTTGCATAGCTTGCTGGTATTTGGTATTTTAAAGGTATCTATCCTTCTTGAGTATAATTTTTATTCTAGAGATTTTTAAGTCCTGTAAGATTATTCCTTCTAAACACAGAAAACCATTTCCTTCCATCAAAGAGCTAAAAGCAAAGATAAGAATGCCATCCCTAGAACTGGGATTAAAAGGCTCCTGTGAGCTAGAAAAGTTGAACACGAACTTATTTTCCTTTTTAATGTGGTTTCTAAATAATACGGAAAAGACTTAAACAGCAAAAAATATTTTTTTAAAACAAACTGAAAAGGACATGCAGAAGTAGTTGAGTGGCATAGTGGACAAAGCATTCAACTTGGAATCAGGAAGACTGTAGTTCAAATCCAAGGTCAGGTACTTACAAGCTGTGCGACTTTGGGCAAGACACTTAAACTCTCCAGGACTTAGTTTTCTCACCTGTAAAATGGGGATAACAGTAGTACCTATCTCCTGGGGTTGTTGAGTGGATCAAATGAGATAACATATATAAAATATTTTACAAATTTAAAGTACTATGTAAATACTAGCTATGATTGCTATTAATTACTATTAAATAAAATGCTTTACAAAAAACATTAGGTGCTACATATGGGCAACTAGGTAGCCCAGTGGATAGATAAAGTGTTTGGTCTGAAGTCAGGAGAATTCAACTTCTTGAATTCAAATCTGACTGCAGACACTTACTAACTGTGTGACCCTAGGCAAATCACTTCACCATATTTGCCTCAGTTTCCTCACATGTAAAATGATCTGGAGAGAAAATGGCAAATCACTCCAGTGTCTTTGTCAAGAAAATCTCAAAATGTGGTCATGAAAAGTTGGATACAACTGAAATAACTGAACAACAGCAAGAACATAGTGCTTCTATAAGTGCTAGATGTTTTTTTTTTTAAAGAAAACAAATGTGACTTATTTAATTGTCAAGGTAGTAGAGTATTTTCCACATACTCATCCAATTTAATAGTCTCAAAAGATATAAAATATACACCAAATCTAGAATAATTAAAAAGCTAAGCAACTTTAAGATGAGAAGATAGGAATCTCAAAAAATTAAAAGCTTCATGAAATAGCATTGGACAATTGAAATATTTAGAACTCTTATATAACATTCTTCCCCCTGGTTCATGCCAAGTGTGATTAACACAAGCAACCTTGAAGGTTTGAGTTTCATGATCTGCCGCCAAGATCCCTGACAAGTTTTGTTGCAACAATTAGTCTGAACCCTGCTCCTTTTAGAGAAGGAAAGGGAAAAATTTTTATTTAGTGCCTACTATGTGCCAAGCATTACACTTGATGAAAATTATTTCATTCTATCTTCATAACAACCTTGTGAGATAGATGCTGTCACTATCACCATCTCATATTTGAGGAAAATGAGACACACAGAGATTAAATGACTTACTCAAGCTAATAATTATCTCAGATAGGATTTTAACTCGTCTTTGTGACTCCAATTCCACTGATCTGCTATACCTCCTAGCTGCTTCTGCTTCATGTCCAACTTGAGTCAGTCCTATCTCCACTGAGCTTGCTCTGAGCAGGGAGTCAGTTGAACCTACAGACTTTCCAACGCTGAGAAGCTCTCCAGCCACAGGTGAATGAGAGGCTGAGAATGAGGAGGGAAGCCAGAGAAAAGGCCAAGGCTATAGAAGAAAAAGACACACACACACACACACACACATATTTCAAGAGAGGTAGGGTAGGTATAAGCTTAGTTCCTAAGCAGATATACCAAAAGTGAAACTCATATTGGCTTAAGAAAAAATGAATAAAAATTCAAAGATGGGAAAGCATATCATGAGTAATCTGTGCCACCTATAAAATTCTCATACATCACATTCATAGTGAAAAAGAACATTTTGTGGATTTCCCAGAGATCATTTAACAAGAGGCAAGAAGTTCTAGAGTGTTTCAAAAGAGAGAAGTTAGATCAGAAATCAGAATTCTCATGTCAGAATCAATGAAAGGAAGCAGTAGGTTGTAGAACTTAAGAAACAGAAGTTTTGAAAAAAGAAAATGGCAGATCTAGAGAACAAGAAGTGTGGAAGTAGAAGAAATATTTTAGAAGAGAAACAAAAGATTCTGATGGATATGTAAAGTTTATAGTAGTAAAAGCAATTGACCTTGAAAATGGGACCCCCAGAGACAACTTAAAAATCATGGGTGTCCCAGAAGAACACAATGTAACCTGGATACTATATTATAGGAAACAATTTCAAACTTTTCTAGTACTTTTGAATACGGACAATGAAGTACTACTGATTAATTGAATCTTTAGATTACCATCATGGAGAAAAATCCAATGTTTGAAACTCCAAGGCATATGGTGATGAGATTTCAAAAGTTTATTACCAAATAACAAAACTTTGCAAGCGTCCAAGGAAAAGATTTCATTAATAATGAAACATCAATTCAAATAATTTAGAATAATTCCATAGCCATGAGGAATTAGGGGAAAACATGAAATCAGATATTCCAAAAAGCAAAAGAGCTCAAGTTGTAACCTAAAATAATATATCCAGCAAAGAAAAAGATAGACTTTCAACAAAAGGAAGGCATTTGAAGCATTCCTTTAAGAAAAAAAAGGATATCCTACAACCTACAAAACCTAGAAATGAGCAGGAATTTCAAATATTACAAATAAAGGAATTGCAAAAAAGCTAAATATGTACAATTATCAAGAATAAAGCAATGAAATAACTTCATATTTATAGGCTATTAACAAAAAAACAAGTGGGTGACAGGTAAAAGAAAGAACAGAGAGGAATCATCAAAAAATGGACCTCATGGGTTAATGATTTTAAAAGATCTAACAATTGGAATGGATTAAATCCTTTATTCCCTTGTTAGTGAATCAATATCTTTGGTGAGAGAAAGAACACATTTTGGAATTGCTTGCTAGGGAGAGAGAAAGAAAGAAGGAGATATAAAGATGACCCCTGACTCAGTCCCGGTGCAAAAAAAATGGATAACAATTTTTTTAGTTTCTAAATAAATGTAAGAATTGTGAAAGATTAAGAAAAAAGTAAAAAAGGGGAAGAACTTTGAGAGAGGAAATGAAAGACGGATCTTGTCCTAGGAGGAGAAAGCACTGAGTGCCATTAAAGAACATTCTCTTGCATTGAGGGAACTGTATGTAAGAGGCAAGGGCATTGTAAGTGCACACATATATGTGTATATGTACACATACATGAATATATGTATTTGTGTATATAATGATTCCATATAAATTTTTCCCTAGGGGAAATGGTAGCTCTCAGAGATTGCATTCCTGCAATCAAAATTGTACAGTCCAAGGACTGGATCCTTCCCAGGATGAGATGTAAAAGTCACCAAGCATGGTCAGTACACAGGATGTTAGGGAGGACATAGAACTTGAAGTGGCGTAACCTCATATTAGAATTGGTAACTAATCATGGTAAAGGCTAGAGGTAGGACACATTGGATATTTTGGGATAAAGAATGACTCCCACTATATGATACTCATTTCTTCATGAGTGATATACCCTAAGAGTGAGATACAGCAGAAAAATGTCCGCACGGTATTTACACAGGGTAAAAGGTGATTAACATCAAACTTTAAAAAAAATGGAAAAGAAAGAGGAACTCAAAATTGGTTCTCCAGAAACTCCCTTTCTGAGGGACAGGCAGACTAAAGAAGGAACAAGTGAGGGTACACACATAAATGAAAAAAAATGAAATTTAAGATAGGCTAGGGGTAGATAGAAATAAGGACAATAAAAAAAGAGAATTTATAGAAGAATGATACCAAAAGGAATATTATTTAATCCAAGAAGTTTGGAAAGAGGAGGGAAGAATGATTTTGAATCACATATTTATCTTGGCAGAGAAAGAGAAGAGTCAAAAAAGGCGACAGGACAAGAAAGAAAGAGAAAAAAAAGGAAAGAAAAGAAAGAAGAGAGAAAAAAGGGAAGAGGAAAAGGAAAAAAAGGAAAGAAAAAGAGAGTGGAAGAAAGAAAAGGATATTTATATTGTGGATATATATGCATATTTATGCATACATATATATGAAAGAGAAAGAGAGAAATTTTTTTAAAGAAAAAGTACCAGTTAAGCTTGGTCTGGCTTATATACTACTACCAGTTCTAGAAAAAAGTACATACACACACACACACACGCACACACACACTTAAACTCACCCTAGGATAAAGTCATAATCTTAAGCACAGGATAATGTAATCTATCAAAGTATAAAAAGCTTACTTTTCAAATAGCAACCTCTTCACCCAAATCAATGGATTCTCTTGAATGCTGAAGAGGATGTCTTTATCTCAGGCTTCCTCTCTGTAATATGTCTCACTGAATGAATACCTTTATTTCACCTGTCACTCATATTTATTTTGGATTTGGTGACAGGATATATTTGGGATTGATTCAGTGGCAGCAAAAGACCAACCCCATTTTGAGAAGTTTGCAGCATGCAGTGTGGGATGGTCAGACAGTTACAGGGCATTGACTCAATGCCACACAAGCTGCACTAGAATTTTTGGCAAGTGCCCCTGGTATCACAACTGGGCTCAGGAGCAAATAGTTCTTCTTTGACAGGCACAAATGACTGGAGCATGCTTGGTATGGGACTTACTGGGGCTCAAGGCTATCCTCATACAGAAAAAGACGCAATGTACCTTGTTCAACACAGCTCACACATTTCAAGATTGTGTTGCTACAGTGGCTAACAGAAATCTTTTTAATCCTATTTTCCTCTTTTCTCTTTTCTTTTGAAGTACTTCTCTGAAAATAGCCTTGTTAGTTACAACAGCAAGATTGTAAATTCTGAAACTGACACACACAACTAAATTTGATAGGGATGCAGCCTCTGTGATATTTGCAAGTTGATTCATTCTCCTTCAGAACAAAGGAAGAGAAATCTGAACTGTGCTTCTAAAATGTCATGACAAAAGTGTATCAAGGAGCAAATGAATTAAATGCTGAAAGCTTGGACTTAAAATTCAGGTTTAGCTGATTTATACTCAATTAGCTATGAAAAATGAAAAAACAGATAGAAAATTTGGATCATTTGTAAGTCACATATGCATAGAACTGAATGCCTAGATAACATTTTGTATGTATTAACTCACTTCATCCTTAAAATAATATACTGAGATCCTGCAATTGAAGAAGTTTTGACCCTCAGAGAATTGCCTGAGATCACACAACTGGTTAATGTGGGAGCTGGTCTTGGACTCTCAGTCTGGTGTTCCTTTGAAATATCAAAGGACCGTATTCCCGAATGTCCCCAACACCATCTCCATGTCCACTTCCTTTACTTACCTTTTGCCCCTTAGTATTTAAACACTTCACATAAGGCGTTTGAAAATGTTTCCAGATGAGAAATTTAACTTTAATGTTAAGGAAAAAGAGGGAACAAAAACCTCAAATAATTTTTGTATGTATTTTATAGGTCAGATTCCCAAAGGTTTATCTTAGTCATTTGGTATATTCTGAAGGTCATCTTTGTCTCCTTTCCTTTCTCTACTTAGTATTCTATATTCTTTTAATCCTGACAGTTTTTCCTTCAAGATATTTCTTCTATCTCTTAATTTCCATTCCCACAGTCACTAACTTAGTCTAGGTCAGGGGTTCCTAACTCTTTAATTCATGTCTCCTTGGCAGACTGGTGAGACCTCTGGACCTCTTCACAAAATAATTTTAAAAAGTAATTGAAGGAACTATTTAATTTCAGTTAGAGGTTAGTGAAAATTAAGATGTAATTTTTTTCCTCATCCAAGATCACAGATCCCCTGTCATCTATCTACAGACCCTTTCAGAGTCTGTGAACCCTAGATTAAAAGCCCAAAGGTCCTCATTCCCCCACTTTTGGATTGTTTCAAAAGCCTCAATTGAAAACTTTGATGTATAAAATATACAGAGACCTGTAAGGGATTATGATATATTTGAAAAGAGTATGAAATCTGGGATTTGGGTCTCAATTCCCACAATAACTAGATGAGGGGCATAAAAATCTCTTAACCTCTCTGACACTCAATTTCCTCATTTGTTATTTGTGATGATACTTGCAATACCTCTCTCACAGGGTTATTATCTTTTTAGGATGAAGAAAGTACTTTGTAAGCCTTTGTAACAGCAAGGACTCCAGCATTCACAGGAGGGCTCTTAGATCTATTTTTCTAAAAGGAAAGCAACTTTTGAGGGGTCAACAATCACTTTAATCAAACACAAATACCAAGAGAGAAAATGCAAACAGTGAAATAAAGACCAACAGACAGGACTTCTGACTGTCTGACCATAAACAATATATAATCACAGATCAACAGGCAGATTCAACTGTCTGATCATATATACATAGTTACCAAAGAGAGAAGCACCAACATCTGAGTTTTCAAAGTCAGGGGGATCCCTAGTGGCTGTCCAGAGTCTTATCTGGCCAAACAAACAATGAGCAAGCCCCAAAATAAAACTGCATCTCAGAGTATTCATACACTTTTCAGAGCCAGAGAGCATGACCTTCTGACCCAGTGCCTCAATAGAAATTAATAAAAGATACTGGGACCTATTAATGGGTGGGGAAGATTTTTAACTCTTTCCCCCACCCACCATTAACCTTACATTAACATTACACCCTTCGAGACCTACATAAATGTGAAATACTATTAGTAAAAATATTTAAGAATGTTATTTAATTACCATTTGTTTAGTGGCCAGGGGTTACAAATAAATAATTAAGAGGAGATATAAAATTGCAAATGATCACTGGGGGAAAAAATTAAATGTAAAAAATGTGAATGAAAAGATATTACCCTGAACTCACCCAGTTAGCAAAAATATATTTTAAAAAATTGAATGGAGAAGCATGATGGAGAAACAGTTATATACATTCATTGCTGGGGGTATTTCAAATAATTGAAAATAAGTTTCAGAGAAATTACTTTTGTGTGCTTCAGAATTAATAAAAACTATACCTTAGATAAAATAATCCCAATATTTGGAATATATGATCAAAACATTATCAAATATCTTTTTAAATTAAATTTTTAAAAAAATTTTCATGATTTGTCTTTTCTCCTTCTCCCTCCATTTCAATTGGAATTGCATTCCAATTGAAAGAAAAAAAACTGTTAAAAACATGTATTGTCAAGAAAACAAATTCCAACATTGGTCATGTCTGAAAAAATGTATCTCAAGCTGCACTCTGAGTATTTCATATCTCTCTGGGTAGATGGATTGTGGTTGGTCATTGTGGTGATCAGAGTTTAGAAGTCTTTAAGAGTTGTTAGTCTTTACAATATTTTGGTCATCATGGAAGTTTTTCTCCTGGTTCTGCTCACTCTATTCTGCACAGTTCTTACAAGTCTTCCCACATTTCTTTGAAACCATTCCTCTTGCTCATTTTTTAACTATTAATGCATTATTTTTAGAAAGTTAATGATCTGTACAAGGATATTGGCCAGTGATATTTACAATGTGGAAAAATTAGAAGCCAGCAGTAGGAAAATCGTTAATAAACCACAGTAGTATGTCACAGTTTAGAGCATTTAAAATGATAAATGATAAATTAGGAATAATACGGCCAGACGTACAAAGTGTTGTAATTCAAAGCACAGAAAGTAGAACTGGACCAACAATATAAAATAATAATAACTGGCATTTGTGTCATACTTTATGATTTACATAGATAATCTTATTTGAACCACATAACAATTCTGAGGACAGATATTATATCCCCAATTTACAAATGAGGAAATTGAGTCTCAGAGAGGTTAAAAGATTTGCTCATAGTCACAGAGCTTGTAAGCTCTGTCAGTGAGGTTCAAATGCAGGTCTCCCAGAGTCCAAGTCTAACATTTTTAAAAGTAGAAATATTTACATGTGCTTGAGAAGGAGGAACAAAAGAGAAAGGAGGAGGCAGGGAGAGAGAGAGAGAAAGAAAGGAGTGACAGAGGGAAGAATCAATAATCCTCTCTAGTTAGCTTTATGTTGGAATTCATTTTTGCACAAATAGCTCAAAATGTATAATTGTATTTATTAATTCTTAAAGATATTTCAGTAGATTACTTAGTAAATTAATTCTGTTTGCAAGTTTCATATGATATTTTCATTTGTTCATGATTCATCAAGTTTTTCTACCTATGTTAATTCCTACTCATTGGATAGTAAATACCTTTCCAAATAAGTGACTTTCCGGTAAATCAGCATTCAACCTAGAAAGAGAAAAAGAGACAAGACCCAAGCAAAAGCTATGTATCCAATTGAGATTCATTAAATGGTATCAACACCTCTATTGGTAGTGTTATCCTTCAATGAATCTCATTTGGAGATATTTATTTGTATGTATATACACAGACACCCACCTACCCACCCACCCACACACCCCCCCCCACACCCCCCCCACACAAAGATTTACAGAATCATCTTGAAGACTAGAGATAGGATATGCTGAAAATTTCCAAATCTTTGTGTAGTATAATACATGGAGGATGGTTGAGTGGGAGGTAGCAGCTCACAAAAATGCCTTCCCAGCTTTTCTCTTTAGTATATGAGAGATCTATCTCTGATATGTGAAGGTAGGATTTCCTTTGGTTTCCATGGGTTTTGAGTCAGTGATTGTTGGAGAAGCAAGGTTTATCTAATACCTCTTCTCCCAAACTTAGGTTCTGGGAACTGAATATTTTCATTGGTGATGGGGTGAAGGAAGGAGAAAAAGAAAGGAAGGTGGGCATCTCATTTATCTCATGACCAACTTTGAGCCTGTTTTCACTGAGACATGCCTCTAACTTTCATAGCCTTGACTGGACTCAGGGAAACTATTCTAGAGCTCAGGAAATAATTTCTCACACAAGCATCCATTAGTTCATAACAAGTATCATGGCAAAAATAACAAAGTTATTGGTTTGTTATGACCTGCATTTCTCATTAATTCTTAGTTCTGAACCAGTATCTACAATGGGATGGGGAACCTGTGGCCTTGAGGCCACATGTGGCCCTCTATGTCCTCATGTGCAGCCTTTTGACCAAATCCAGCAACAGTTCCTATGCTAGAACAGGACCTAACAAACTTAAATACAGCACAAGCAGAAAGTCTCCTATCTAGCTAATGAATAATCCAAGAATCACACAATTACAATATCATAGAGTGTTAGAGCAAGAAGAATTCTCAGAACCATCTAGTTCAACCCCACTTCCTATTTTACATATGAGAAAACCAAAAATATGCTTATACATTCTTCCTAAGCTAACTTATCTTGTATAATATCATATGGTTAATTTCCTGGAATACTGATTTCCTCAAGTCATCACTTCAAAAAATTTTATGGGTTTCGATTTCATACATGAATAGGCTTAAAATCTTTAGTTTAACACTCAAGCCTCCCTTCTATGAAGACTAAATCTCAAAGGAACCTTAGTGGTCATTTAGTCCCTCTCATTTTACAGATGAGAAAATTGAAAATCAAGGAGATTAAATTAATAATTAATATTAAATAATTTAATTAATTAATGCTAGAAAGAGCCTCAGATGCCATCTAATAGAATTCTCTCATTTTTCAGACGAGGAGATTGGGGCCCAGGAAAGCTAAATTATTTGCTCAAGATCACACAGGTGACTGAGGCAAAATTAGAATCCAGATCTTCTGACTGGGTCCAAAACTTGTATTCTTCTCAATATACCACATTGCCTCTCTTAGACAATTGTTGAAATCCAGTCTTCTGCTCCAACCACTCTAGTCAATACGTTCTTCCTCCAAAAGACCTTACCATTCTCCTCTTCATTTTTCATAATGCCAGAAATCTTTTCCCCCATTTTCAACATTTATTTATGTAACTTACCTTATGTTTCATCCAAGTCCCTAGAATCTGATTTGAGTTCACAATCTACTCAACCCTTGATCTGACCTCCCGTTTTCTCTATCTGAATCCCTCCTCGCCCCTAGATCATTTAATACTAATCACATGATACCATATTATATTAGCCAAAGGACAGCTTACTTAAAATAGAAATGCAGAGAAAGTAATCAGGAAAATACAGTAGAATTGTATACTCCATAGTGGACCAGTTCTCAACTATGACCCCATTAACACAAACTGTGACCTCTTTCATTTATTCTACTTTAATAGAATGAAAACCCTGGAAAGTTTTTTCAGTCTTCTCCTTAAGAGATGAACACTCTAAACTGAGTGAGTAGCAGTGGAGTATTGGAAGAGGAGAGAAACAAATGACTGGTACAAATGTTAGAAAATGAAAACAGATAATACATAGGAGAAAAAGCAAAACAGGTTCTACATTCAGAAAACAGAAAATATAATTAAGCATCTAAAAGGGAGGAGATTAAATGCATTATTGTCATTCATAAAAATTAGAAAAAAATTTAAAAAGTAAGATAACTCATCAACAAAAGAGACAAAATCCTTTGAAGAGTCAAAATAAACACTGATCCTTGAACTGACATTTAACATCATGGATGCAAAACCATAGCAAGACATACCATCAGCAGGGGTTTTCTGCACTTGGACAAATGGAATGCATGCTGTTGAATTCTCTAAATTGGTATCAGTCCAGTGACTCAACTTGAACACCTCATCCAATATTTAACATAGCTAAACATAAACAGGGTGTCACATTGCTTAGAAAACATGTGCTATGTACCACGCACGTATTCATAATTAATTTAGAAGTCTGGGCAGTCTCCTGTGAATATAAAAACATAATAGTGTTTCTACATTCTAACTTCCTACTCCTCTTCTTATTTTTCCCACTTTACCTCTTTTCTTCTTTCGCTTATCACTATAGTCATTGAAGAGACATTTGTTCACTATAAAACCTGAACAGGAAAGCAAAAGATGCAATGCAATAAGAGCATGGCTCCTAAATGATATGGATGGGGTATAAATGTGCCTAGTGTTAAGAATATTAACAATAAGTTCTGAGATCCTTTCAGGTAGATATCAGGATCAAAACTATTTTCATAATAATAAGTAAAGGCATTATTTGTCTACTAAAATATTCCTCCTTTTTCCAGTTGCACATCTATATGACATCAGTGTTTCTACATTTATGTCAATCAAAATGACATTAGCAATAGACTGAATGGAGAAGCATACTTAGAGAGTCTAGTTTCTCTATCAAGCTAGACATTAAAGAGATTTGCAAAAATATGTAAAACAATGTCACTCTTCTCATTATGTTTTTTTGTTTTGAAAAATGGTATTTTTCATTAAAATACCTTTTTCTGTTAACATGTAATGGGTTTAATAGTTATTTTTGAGTGAATTGGTAATTAAAAAAATTATCCCTTCTAATTTCTAACATGGAAATATTGACAGCTATACCCCACAGAAACAAAAACTCATTGGGGTCCCCAATAACTTTTAACAGAGTAAAGGTGTCTTGACACCCAAAAGTTTGAGAACCTCTATATGAGAGTCACAAAACGAATCATACATTTTGCATGATTATACGTAATTGTTATAAAGGAGCACTTCAGCTTGGTGTGGCATAGGAAAGTGAGTGACACAGAAAATAATAAGCATCAATAAAACATTTTTAATGTAGAGAAGAAAAAATAAATGAAGGATACATAAATAGATCAATTGTGTTACTATCTTATTAAACTCGATATAGATTTTAAAAATTGTATGTAATACAGCTTACAGTTTTTTATGCAATCCATTTTCATATTTTCCTTTGTACTTGAACTATTTGGGTTTGTTAATGATTGTTAAGTTCGCAATGAAAAAGAAAAAAATCAAAATAAATTTAAGAAGAAATTTTAAAAGAGCGTGGAAAGCTAAACTGTCGTACTGACTGAACTAATATTTCCCTGTTTGTTTTAGCTGTTTCACTTATCCTATGAATAGGAAAGGATTAGTAGTGATTCTCAATAGCTTTGAATTTAATGGAAGAATTTCAAGTATGAGCCATGTCTTTTGAATAAATCCCCTCTTCTACGGAGCAACTGCTAGGTCAAGGCAAGAAGAACAGATAATTGTTGATATTTACCAGAGGGAAGCATTGGCCAGGATGATTAAATTCTTACATGTATTCATGTTTTCCCCAGTGAACTCTTTGTTTTTGATGTCTCTCCAGTGTGCTTTTATTTTCATTGAAAACTAAGACTCAAACTAAGTTCAGATAAAGCTGGGGCAATTTCTTGGTTTTAAAAATAGAAGGCAGTCTTACATTGTCAGAACAAATAGAAATAATCTAATCAGGACATAAAAATTTATTTGAACATATTAAGATTAGATTTCTCCCACATTCATGTTGTATGGAAGATCTCGTAGGGTCTAGGAAGTGAAGAGAAAGATATTTTCATGTTTCTTTTGAGTCTTGTATTTGAAAGTCAGTTTTTCTCTTTAGCTTTTTCTTTTCTTAAGAATGTGTTAAATTCTTCTCCATCATTGAATATTAATTCCTCTCCCCTCCCCAGAAATGACACTCAGTTTTTCTGGTTAGATGATTCTTAGTTTTAATTCTAGCTCCTTTGATCTCCAGAATAGCATATTGCAAGACCTCTGATCCCTTCATCTTGTGTTATCCTGACTTTGCTTCCATAATACTTGAATTGTTTCTTTTTGGTTCCTTGCAATATTTTCTCCTTGACCTGAGAACTCTGGAACTTGGCTATAATATTCCTGGAAGTTTTCCTTTTGGGATCTCTTTCAGGAGGTGATCAATGGATTCTTTCAATATCTATCTTACCCTCTGGTTGTAGAATTTCATGGCAGTTTTCCTTGATAATTTCTTGAAAGATGATGTCTAGGCTCTTTTTTGATCATGGTTTTCAGGTAGTGTAATAATTTTAAAAATATCTCTGCTGGGTTTATTTTACCAGGTCATTTGTTTTCTACTGAGGTTTCATATTGTCTTCTATTTTTTCATTCTTTTGGTTTTGTTTTATAATTTCTTGAATTCTCATAGAGTCATTAAGCTTCCATTTGCTGCATTCTAATTTTTAGAAATTATTTTCTTCAGTGAGCTTTAAGACATCCTTTTCCACTTGGTCAATTCTGCTCTTTAAGGTATTTTTCTCCTTTTTGACTTTTTGGACCTCTTTTTGTGATTAAGTTTAGTCTATTTTTTTTTAAAATAAATTTATTTAACTTTTTACATTCATTTTCACAAGATTTTGGGTTCCAAAATTTTCCCCCCA
>CM053772.1:117724904-117746707 GCA_028658325.1 Potorous gilbertii | reverse complement strand
TTTTTTTTTATTTAATCTGCAAAATCAAACTGTAAGAATGGTCACCTGAAGAACTAAGCAGTATATTGAATTCTGTCCCTCTTTCTGGTTTTCCACCTTATTTTTCCACTGTTTTTCAATATCTTCATACACATTGTGATTGGGGTATATGGGGTGTTCCAGAATGACTCATGCCTCTGGTGTGAGTGCTTTTAAACCTTTTTCAGGGCTACTCATCCACTTTTGGTGTCCATGCTTCTCCCAAATCACATCTGTGGCTCCAAGAAGCTGTAGCATGCACAGTGGCCACACCCCAGAGAACCATCTTGGCAGCAGGCTAAACCAGGTTGAGGGTAAACCTGTTGGCGAATAGGGGAATGTCTACCCCAAGCATGAGAAAACATCCCCTGGCAGAATGGGCAGATGAGAACAATTTGTTCCTTCAGCTATGAAGGTGCTTGAAACAGACTCTGTGGAATGCTTAGAGGTTCCTCAGAAATCAAAGAAGCCACTGCATCCCAAGACATCCCCACTCATCTTGATTTTTGTCTTGTCACTGGACTTCAAAGACTCTAGAAGAATGAGTGAAGCAGATGACTGTGCAACTCTGCCTCAAATCTAATTCATGCACAAGTCAAGACATCACCCATGATATCTTTGGTCCTCTGAAAACAAAGGACAAACAATTCATTCCAATTGACAATCTTTCTTTTGTCACAATTATCTTGTTGATTGTTCTGTATATTTCTGAGTCATTCTTTGTTTGACATTTAAAGCTCTTCAGAACTTGACCCCAATCTACCTTCTATACTTATGACATATTACAACATGCAATCTTCAGCCCAGCCAAACTGGCCCTCTTACTGTACCACATCTTCCATCTTTGATCTTAATAGTGTTACCTTTGTTAACCTTTGCCTCTCACAGTCCGTGGTTTACTTCAAGGTTTACCTCAAAGATTTTAGACAAAATCTGTCCTGATTTCCCTCAGATTCTAGTGCTTCCTTGTAATATAAATATAAAATTATTATTTCTTTTTTATAAATAAATGCACAAATATGTAATATATGATGTAGATAATATATACACATATTTTATTAGTAAATATAAAATAACCTTATAAAAGTTAATAATAGTAGCATTTATATGTCACTTTAAGGTTTGCCTATTGTTAGTATAATGAAAATTGTGACTGCTAACGTTTATATAGCTGTCACTATGTGCCGGGCATTATGCTAAGTGGTTTACTATTGTTAACTCATTTGATCCTCCCAACAACCCTGGGAGGTAGGTGCCACTATTATCTCCATTTTATAGATGAAGAAATTAAGGCAAATCTAAGTTAAGTGACTCACCCAGAATCACACAGGTAAGAAGTGACGACAGCAGGATTTGAACTCAACTCAGGCCTTCTTAACTTCAAGTTCAGGGTTTTACCACCACATCACCTTGCTGCTTCATGTATCTATATATGTTGATCTTGCCTGTATCTTATATATACAATATATGTACAATATTGTTTCTCTCATAAAGGATAAACTCCTTGAACTACTTTATTTTTGTCATTGGATCCCCAGGGACTAGTAGAGTTCCTAGCAATAATAGATCATTAATGAATATTTGCTGATTGATCAATTGTCATCTTTCCTCAGCAAAATGAACCCAGTGCCTTGGCACAGCTGTTTCCAGGAGCTACTCTGATGGCTACAGCTGCTATTGATTCCTCTGTTCAGATAACTTCTCCCAGCCACCTTGGCGTGTGATTGGTCCCAGTTTTCTGTCGCTATTGGAGCCTCAGTTGCCTATGAGCTCCTTGTTATCCTGCATCTATCTGTCCAATAGTGTTCCTGTATTTTTTGGAGAGATGAGAAAAAGGAGAGAGGAAAGATAGACCATCCTACTAATCCCATGGATTCCACTGTCTCTTTGGACCCTATGGACCCACAACTCAACCCTCCTCAGTTCTTTGCTCTTCATCTCCATGTGGCATTTCTTGGAGACATTGCCATCCCTGCTTCAGACCCTGGCCCCTAACCTGCGTGCTAACACCTCTGGAAGTTCTGATTTCTCACTTGGCCTGTATCTTTCCCCACCACCCATCCTGATCAGGCTTTGGAAAGCATAGGGAAGGAAAGTAGCTGGCGTGCCACACTTACTGCCACTCTTACTGCTAAACTAGAACAGCCTCCAGCAGAAACTGAACTTTCTAGAACACCAGAGTTCCTGGCCCATGTTTTCTTCTCAAGCATCCACCATCTCACACATTTCTGAGGAAAACAATCCCAGCTTTTGAAACCACTGACAAATGATAAGAAACGGAGATGGTGAATAGCAAAAAAGAGATAATACTGAGTTGGAGCTGATTTAAAGTTTCCTCTAACTCATAGGTAAATTTATTATTTAGTACAATTTCATCAAGCACCATCAAGCCTAGATCCTAGTCTTTGAAAATAGAGACTGTTTTCATATTTCTTTCTTAATCTTCCTCTCTGACTTTAAAAAAATGCACTTAACAAAAACCAAAACAAAAGCATTTTTATATAGAAAGTGTGTGTGTGTTCATCCTTCATTGCCAAAGAAGACCATGTGATCAGAAAAATAATGATATGACTTGCACTTGACTTTGTTTTGAGTGAGGGAGGGCTGTTATGTACAAAGTACAAAGAAAGCAATGATTGATTTTGAAGCCATGAATCTTCATTATGGCCATCATACTTTTTCGTGGAAATAAATTTAATATGATCATACATGTACAACCTATATCAGATTGCTTGCCTTTTTGGAGAGAAGGAAGGAAAGAGAGTGAGAAAATATTTGGAATTCAAAATCTTATAAAAATGGATATCATGCTTTTTAATAATAGATGATAAATTCAATCTGTAATTTTCACATCTCCCTTGATAATTTATATTTCCTTCTGAATTCCCTTTTATTCCATTTTATGTATTTTCTTTATCTTTTTGTTGCTCTCTTTTTCTTTCTGTTTTTAACAACTTTTTTTATACCATTCCTCTATCCTTTCATTGAGAAGGAAGGGGGAAAACCCTTGCAAAAATTTAGCATAATTGGGGGGGGGTGGAGTAGAAAGACACATATGCCATAGCTCTTCCCCCACAGCCCATAAAATACCTATGAAGAAAGACTCTCAACAAATTCTGGAGCAGTAGAAGCCATGGAGCAACATAGTGGAGGAGATTTTCAGTCCAGGGCAACCTGGAGGGCCAAAGGAAAGGGTCTGACTGGATGTGGAAACAGAGTCCAGACCTGGAGGCACTGGGAGGAGGAAGGCCAGAACAGGCCTCGGGGGCAGAATCCCTGGCAGAAGCAAAAGTGTGCAGATTCCTTAACCCACAGACACCAAAGGTCAGTGAGAAGGCTTTTTCAGCCAGAGCAAAGGGAGAGCAGGGTCCTTCCCTGGCCCCAGCCCCTGGCGGTGGTAGCAGCTGTGACAGTGGCAGAAGCAATAGCAGGTGGCTGTGGTACCCAGGGCAGTGACCAGCCAGGATCCATTGTTGGAGTACTCAGCTTGGAGCCCCTGGGGGAATTGAGCAGCTGATCTGAGTCTCAGCCCTGAGTGGTAGCCCTATCCCTGCCTAAAGCCCCTGGAGGAACTGAGCAGCTTATCTGAATCTCAGCTCTAAGTATGGTCCTGGGCAGTGGTGGAACTGGAGGCCCCTGAGGAGTAAACTCCTCTCCTTTGATTTTACCACCTTAGAGGAACTGAGAAATCACAGGTCCCCAGAGTATACCCTGTTCTTGACAAAGGACCCAGAAGTCAAGTAACTAGTTGGGAAAATGCTCAAAAAAGGGGGAAAAAATAAAATTATAGAAGGTTACTTTCTTGGTGAGCAGGTATTCCCTCCCATCCTTTCAGATGAGGAAGAACAATGTTTGCCATCAGGGGAAGATGTAAAAGTCAAGGCTTCTGCATCCAAACCTCCAAAATAAATGTGCAATGGTCCCAGGCCATGGAAAAGATCAAAAAGGATTTTGAAAATCAAGTAAGAGAGGTGAAGGAAAAATTTGGAAGAGAAATGAGAGCAAGGCAAGAAAATCATGAAAAGAGAGTCAAGAGCTTGCTAAAGGAGACCCAAAAAAATGCTGAAGAAAATAATACCTTGAAAAATAGGCTAACTAAATTCACAAAAGAGGTTCACAAAGTCAATGAAGAGAAGAATGCTCTAAAAAGAAGAATTAGCCAAATGGAAAATGAGGTTCAAAAACTCACTGAAGAAAATAGTTCTTTAAAAATTAGAATGGAACAGACATAAGCTAATGATCTTTTGCGAAACCAAGAAATCACAAAACAAAACAAGAAGAATGAAAAAATGGAAGATAATGTGAAATATCTCATTGGAAAAACAACTGAACCAGAAAATAGATCCAGGAGAGAAAATTTTAAAATTATGGGATTACCTGAAAGCCATGATCAAAAAAAGAGCCTATACATCATCTTTCATGAAATTATCAAGGAAAACTGCCCTCATATTCTAGAACCAGAGGGCAAAATAAATATTGAAAGAATCCACTGATCACCTCCTGAAAGAGATCCAAAAAGAAAAACTCTTAGGAACATTGTGACCAAATTCCAGAGTTCCCAGGTCAAGGAGAAAATATCGCAAGCAGCTAGAAAGAAATAATTCGAGTATTGTGGAAATACAATCTGGATAACCTAAAATCTAGCAACTTCTACATTAAGAGATCGAAGGGCATGGAATATGACATTCCAGAAGTCAAAGGAACTTGGATTAAAACCAAGAATCATCTACCCAGTAAAACTGAGAGAATACTTCAGGGGAAAAAAATGCTCTTTCAATGAAATAGAGGATTTTCAATCAAAGACCAGAGCTGAAAAGAAAATTTGACTTTCAAACACAAGAATCAAGAGAAGCATGAAAAGGTAAACAGGAAAGAGAAATCACAAGGGACTTACTAAAGTTGAACTGTTTGCATTCTTACATGGAAAGATAATATTTGTAACTCTTGAAACTTTTCTCAGTATCTGGGTAGTTAGAGAGATTACACACACACAGATATATATATATGTATATATATATATATATATACATATATATATGTATATATATATATATAGAGAGAGAGAGAGAGAGAAAGAGAGAGACAGAGACAGAGACAGAGACAGAGACAGAGACAGAGAGACAGAGAGGGAGAGACAGACAGAGACAGAGGCAGAGATGGAGAGGCAGAGGAGCACAGGGTGAGTTACATAGGAAGGAATCATGTCTAAAAAAAAATTAAGGGGTAAGGGGAATATACTAGAAGGAGAAAGGGACAAATGGAATGGGTAAATTCTCACAGAAGAGGCAAGAAAAAGTTTTTCCAATGGAGTTGAAAAGAGGGAAGGAGAGAGAGAAAAAGTGAAGCTTACTCTCATCACATTTGGCTCAAGGAATGAATAACATGCACACTCAATTTGGTATGAAAACCTATCTTACACTACAGGAAAATAGGGGAAAAGGGGATAAGCGGGGTGAGGGGGATGATGGAAGGGAGGGTAAATGGGAGGAAGGAGCAATTAGAAGTAAATACTGTTGGGGAGGGACAAGGTCAAAAGAGAGAATAGAAGAAATGGGGGGCAGGAGAGGGTGGAAGGAAATATAGTTAGTCTTACACAACATGACTATTATGGAAGTTATTTACAAAACTACACATATATAGCCTATATTGAATTGCTTACCTTCTCAGTGGGGATGGGTGGGAAGGGAGGAAGGAAGAGAAGTTGGAAGACAAGTTTTAGGAACAAAAGTTGAGAATTGTTTTTGCATACAATTGGGAAATAAGAAATAGAAGTAACAGAATGTAGACATTTGTCTCACCCTATAGGACAAGAAAGAAGATGGGGATAAGGGAGGGGAGGGGTGTTAGAAGGGAGGACACTTTAGTGGAAGGGAAAATCAGAATGCAAGGCTTTTTAGAGTGGGGCCAGGGAAGAGATGGGGAGAAATTTGGAACTCAATTTTGTGGAAATGAATGTTGAAAACTTAAAATAAATAAATAAATAAAGGCAACTATGATGGAAAAAAATAAGCATAATCAAGCAATATTAATCTGTTCTTTCCCATGTCCATAAATGTATGTCTTATTCTTTACCTTGAGTCTCATCTCTCTGTAAGCCCCTATTCCCTCTTTAATACTATTCTCTACACACAGCTGGCACCCAATAATGGTAGTTGGTTATTAACTATTTGATTATTAGTTTATAAAAATTCAAATATATTATGAATTAAATGAGAGTCACAATAATATGGCAGCAATCTTTAGCTCACAGAAACCAAGTTTAATGTGGGGATGTAGTCATTTATGATTGTTCTCAGTGAAAGCAAGTAAGAACGATAAGCTAGACTAGCAAGCTAGAGAGCTCAAGGGATAGTTTTATTGGATGCCCTCATGTCTTTTCAGTACCACATTTAGTATCTCATGATTGAAAGAGGTCAGATTTTCTGCCCTCCTGCTGCAAGTAAGAGTTCTCAGCTAGACTATAAATGACAGAATAGGCAGTTAATTATAGCAAAAATGACAACAGACTCTAATCATGTTTCATCCTTGTGTTCCATAGGTCATAAGATAGGATTGCAGGCCTCATAGACTGAGATGATACTTCCATCAGTGATTTAAGACTCGATAGACTGGCCATGAAAGGTAGCATAAGGCAATTCAGTTTGCTGTTCAGAAAAATGCCAAAAAGTGTTTCTGGCAACAGTGCAGTCTGTGGGTAATCGCTTGAGAGCATTTGTTTTTCTAAGACTCTCTTTGCTTCACAACCTGCTGTGACACATTTTAAGAAGTATGTTCAGCACCATGACTGGTCAGCGCCAGCAGTGACAGCCTTCAAAGAAAAATTAGCAAGTCATATGAAATACCAAACCAGGAAATTTGCTAAAAGAGGCAACTTGAGATGCTCTTCTATGGTTGCAGTTCTCTATCTGTGTGCTGTATTTGAATGGGAGATGTACTGGAACAAGGTCAACCAGATGTCACTATGTCAAAACCCAATTAGGCCCTACAAAATGAAAAAGTGATTAAGCTATTAAAGTCACAGACCCAAATTTCAGACTAGAATGTCTGGAAAAGGTATTTTTTTTCCTTTTTTGCAGCTTGAAATAATGGAAACATCGCTAACACTTTATCAGCTTAGTATGAATTTACTTTAAGGATTCTTTGGATTTTTTTTGTTTTGGTTTGGATTTGTGATTTCATCGACAGAAATTATGGAGGAGTTCTAGGTGTGGAAATCCCCACCTATGATACAGATAGGCATCCCATTTCTAATCTCAGGGAGTTGTCTGAGTTAGTGAATGATTAAATGACTTTTCCATTGACACATAATCAGTATATATCAGAGACAATAGTCCATCCTGACTCTACCATATTGTCTATCATTTAATTCAGTTTCTTTTAAAAACTCAGATTCTTATATTTTAGCTGGAGTTAAACATCACACCAAGTTTTTACACTTTGGTCAAGGTAACTTTAGAGAGTCTCCAGCTGGGTACGGTTGTTACTTTTATTGTTTTATTTTAATTTTTAGAATGGATCTCTTTCTATGACTCAGGCTTAAAATTTCAAAGACTACTCACAGACCTGACTCTGCTTCTGTTCTACTTTCAAAATGGCAAAGTAAGGTTTAAAAGATAAATTTGTAAAATAAATTTTACTTGTTCTTGTTCCAAATGGGACAAATATCAGTAAATATGAACTCAACTATTTCCATATATAAATAGTGATAATGTGAAATGAACATTTCCATACATAAATTTCCATATTCAAAAAACATACAGAAAATAAAACTGAATTTCTAATATATAAGGCTTGAATATAATAAATCTAGTATATTATTTAACACCATTCTGCTTGTCTCTGAACAACCTTTTACTCTCTTCTGTGTATTAAAAAAATGCTTCAGTGAATCTTTTTTGTTTGTTATCTTCTCTTTGAGATATCACTTCCATTAAGCTCCTCATCCTCTCCCCTCAACTTGAAAAGAAAAACTACTTCCCTGTAACAAATAATCCTAGTTTAAAAAAAAAAGACAACATATACTACCAGACAAAATTCAAAAATGAATCTTTCATGCTGTATCTTCTATGTCAAGAGATGGGAAACATCACCATTGATAGGTCCATTGCAACTCTGGTTAGTTCTTGATTAGAATTCTTAAGTCTTCCAAAGATGTTTTCTTTACAAATGGAATATTGGAAACCAGGGTGTGTGGGATATTTAGTCTTGCAAAAAGTGTGAGGACTTGCAAAATCATCAGGGTTGCTCATTCACCTTTGGTGTCCACCTTTACCCGACTCTCAACCCTGACTCCGAGAACCTATAGCACAGGTAGCAGCCACATTCCAATAAAACCATCTCTGCATACAGGTTAAACCAGGCTGAGGGTAGCCAAAAGGCCTCAAAATCATTGCTGACAGAGGTAGATGTCTACCTCCAACCATGTGAAGACTTCCCCTAGCAGAATAGGTAGATGAGAATATTTTGTTCCAACAGCTATGGAGGTGATACTTAGAGGTTAGTAAGACATCAAAGATGCCAAGGTCATCCACTGCTTCTCAGATCATCACCAATTGTCCTGACTTTTGTCTTACTGTTAGACTTTGATGACTCTGGAAGAAAGAGTGAGGCTGAAAACTTTGTGCAACTCTGCCTCCCCTTAAATCCAATTCACTTGTAAGTCAAGACAGTGATGGCACTGACCCTCTTCAAAACAAAGAATAAACAACAATAATGGAAACCTTCTCCACTTCTTCCCTCATCCCACATACACCTCACAAAAGACCAAGAATATAATCACCATGTATAAATCAGGTGCCAAGAAGTCTTCTTACATTCCACAAAGTGTGAAGATATTTCTTAATCAACTTGAGAGGACTGTAGGGCATTGGTCATTAGATGAAACCATTTAACTCCTAATTTATAGATTCAGTATCACACTCATCAACGAACTCAAAAATTACTTTGTAGAACTAGACAAAATGATAACAAAATCCACTGGTAAGAACAAAAGGTCAAAAATCTCAGGGAATAAAATGGCAAGACAGAATATCAAATATACCAACTATACCAGAAATACCAAATATATAATTATACTTTGAAGCAATAATCATCAAAATATTTTGATACAGTTAAAAAAATAGAAATCAGGAGAATTGATACACATGGTCTAAAAGAAACTGAACATGGAAGCATAGTGTTCAACAAACTCAATTATTCCAACTTCTAGAGTAAAGTCTCATTAGTCAACAAAACATCTGGGAAAATTGGAAAGAAAACTGAGAAAAATTGAATTTAGATCACTCTCACATAATGTATATCATACTAAGCTTCAAAGGATGCACAGCCTAGATGTAAAAAGTGATATCATAAAACATTTAGAGAAGAAAAGAAGTCAGTTTTCACAACCATGAATAGCCTGAGTACTCAATCAAATAAGAAAAAAAGAGAATTGCAGAAGGTAATATAGACAATATTGATTACATGAAATTGAAAAGTTCCTTTCTAAAACAGGAACAGTACAGTAGAATTAGAAGATAAAGAATGGTTAATAATCTTTGCAGAGAATTTCTTTGATAAAAAACTGATGGCTAACATATAGAGAACTGAGAGAATTATGTAAGAAGAAAAATCATTACCCAATAGATGAGTGGTGAAAAGATATAAACAAGCAGCATTCTAGAGAAGAAATACACACCATCAACAACCATATGAAAAAATGCACCAAATTGTTCATTAAAAGAGGAATGCAAATTAAGACATTTCTACCTCACACCCATAAGAGTGGCAAAGATAATAAAAATAAGCAATTATAACTTTGGAGGAGCTATGGAAGGCATACTGCTACACTACTGGTTGATTTATGAACTGGTTCAACCATCCTAGAAAGCTACTCTTTGACCTAGTGAAACCACTACTAGGCCTATGAGCCCAAAAGATCAAAGAGAGGAAAGACTCATGTGCATGAAGAATATTTGCAGCAACACTTTTGGTTGTTACAAAGAACTAACTGGAGACTAAGTTGGGGAGGTTTCCCATCAGTTTGGAAATGATTATATCAACTATACTATATGAATGAAAAATATTATTGTTCCATAAGAAATAACAAAATAATTGGATTCAAAGAAGCTTTGAAAAACATGTGCACTGATACAGAGCTAAGTGAGGAGAGCTAGGAGAATTATTTATATAATGACTATAAATTTATAAAGGAAAACAATGTTGAAGGACATGAGAACTTGGATCAATTCAATGACCAATCATCACTTCAGATGCCTGATGACAAAACATTCCTCCCACTTCCTGATGGAAACATGATAGACTATAGGTGCAAAATGATAGACACTTTTAGACATAACCAATACAATATTAATTTGTTTTTTCTTGATTGAACTTATTTCTTTTTTAAATATTTATTTTTACTTTTCAATATTCACTTCCATAAGATTTTGAGTTTTAAATTTTCTCCCTCTCCCTTCCCCAAGACAGCACATAATCTTATATAAACTCTACTTAAACATTCATATTAAACATATTTTCATTTTAATACTGATGCAAAGAAGAATTAGAACTAATGGAAAGAACCACAAGAAAGAAGAAATAAAACAAAACAACAAAAGAAAAGGAGAGCAAATAGTATGCTTCCATCTGCATTAAGACTCTAAAGTTCTTTCTCTGGATGTGGAGAACATTTTCCATCATGAGTCTTTGGCATTGTCTTAGTATTGCTGAGAAGAGCTATCAAAGTCAGTCATTGCACAATGTAACTGTTACTGTGTACAATATTCTCCTGGTTCTGCTCACTTCACTTAGTATCAGTTCCTATAAGTCTTTTCAGATTTTCCCAAAGTCTGCCTACTCATCATTTTTTATATCACAGTAGTATTCCATTACATTCATATACCACAACTTGTTCAATCATTTCCCAAATGATGGACATACCCTCAATTTCTGATTCTTTGACACCACAAAAAGCTACTACAAATACTTTTGTACATGTGGGTCCTTTTCCCACTTTTATAATCTCTTTGGGATACAAATTTAGAAGTGTTATTACTGGGTCAAAGGGCACGCACAGAATTATAGCCCTTTGGACATAGTTCCAAATTGCTCACTGGAATGATTAGATCAGTTCACAACTCTCTCAACAATGCATTAGTGTTCTAATTTCCCTACATCTTTACAACATTTATCATTTTCCTGTTGTGTCATGTTAGTCAGTCTGGTAGGTGTGATGTACTACCTCAGAGTTGTTTTGATTTGCATTTTGCTAATCAATGGTGATTTAGAGCATTTTATCATATGACTATAGGTAGCTTTAATTTCTTCTGAAAACTGCCTCTTCAAATTCTTTGATGATTTGTCAATTGGGGAATGACTTGTAGGCTTATAAATTTGACTCAGTTCTCCATGTATTTTAGAAATGAGGCCTTTATCAGAGACATTAGTTGTAAAAATTCTTTCCCAATTTTCTGCTTCCTTTCTAATCTTGGTTATGTTGGCTTTGTTTGTAATGTAATATAATCAATGTAATCAAAACAATCCATTTTACATTTCATAATGTTCTCTATCTTTTGTTTGGTCATAATTTCTTCCCTTCTCTATAAGGTACACTATTCCTTGCTCTCCTAGTTTGCTTATAGTATCAGCATTTATATCTAAATCCAGAAGCTGGAATATTTGGATTTATCAAATAGTAGATTACTATAGTCATTGACTTGCTTAGCTAACCTATTCCACTGATTCACCACTCTATTTCTTACCTAGTGCCAAGTAGTTTTAATGATCGCTGCTTTATAATACAGTTTAAGATCTGATACAGCTAAGCCACCATTCCTTGCATTTCTTTTTATTTACTCCCTTGATATGCTGTACCTTTTGTTCTTCCAGATGAATTTTTTTATTATTTTTTCTAGCTCCATAGAATAATTTTTGATAGTTTGATTGATACGGCACTGAATAAGTAAATCAATTTAGGCAAAATTATCATATTTATTATATTAGCCCAGCCTTCCCATGAGCAACTGATATTTTCCCAATTATTTGGATCTGATTCTATTTGTTTGACAAGTGTTTTATAATTGTGTTCATATAGTTCCTGGGGTTTTTTTGGCAGGTACACTCCCAAATGCTTCATAATGTCTACAGTAACATTAAATAAAATTTCTCTTTCTATCTCTTGCTATCGTGCTTTATTAGTAATATACAGAAATGCTGCTGATTTACATAGGTTTACTTTATATCCTGCATGTTTGCTAAACTTGCTTATTATTTCAAGTGATTTTTTTACTTGATTCTCTAAGCATACATCATATCATAAGTGAAGAGTGATCTTTGCTTCTTCTTTGCCTATTCTAATTTCTTCAATGTCTTTTTCTTCTTTTATTGCTAAAGCCAAACTTTCCAGTACAATGTTGAATAACAGCAGTGATAATGGACATCACAGTTTCACTCCCAATCTTACTGGAAATGTTTCTAGCCTATCCTCATTGCATATAATGATTGCTGATGATTTTAGACAGATGCTACATATCTTTTTAAGGGAAACTCCATTTATTCTTATGCTTTCTTGTGTTTTTAAATGATTGAACTTATTTTTTCAAGGAATGGTTTTTATTTTGAGGAGGTAGATTTGGGAGCCTACGGATAGTGACAAGAAGGTAGAGGAGGAGGAAGATGGAGAGGAGAAGGAGGGGAAGAGGAGAAAAAGAATAAGATCAACAAAAGGATAGTATAAACAAAATATTTTAATAATACAAAAAGAGAACAGTGAGAAGTCCAGAGGATAACACAGATAAGCAAGGTCATGTTAACACTATGAGAAAGAATTTCATATATATGCAAAAATACTGTAACAGATTCATGATTTCATATACAATTCTGTATATGGAAATATTCATGTTTATTGATGATTTTCTAGTTCATAATACATTTTGAAAGAGTATACTGCATTACAATTAACAAAATCTAGGATGAAAACTATTAGTAAAATTGTGATTTGACTTAATTTTCATGGTTTCCCATTACCTCTAATGGCTCAAAACTGAGGCATCATTTTCTTGGCTGACGGAGATTTTTTTAGCCGTGTTTATAACTATTCAGAATCAAAGGGTGTAAAGCAGTATTAGAATAAGTCTGGAATCACCTACCATATGAGAAATTGGAGTCATTGGACTTGAGGCAGAGTATTAATTTGTGTCCTTTAACTAAGCAGACAAGGAAAATGTAATCAAACTTTTGCAGTGATGCCTCTTTGCATCTTTACTAGAAACCTAGTTTATCACAGGGGAGTGAAAATTTTTACAGCAAAAGCATCCTTTGCCTATTCTCTCAGCATGTTAATAAGTGCAATTAGATTCTAAGGGCGAAATGGAAATTAAAATAGCTCCCCTCCTCCCTCCTTTCTGCAAGCTTATCTCCTCCCTCACTGCCCATAAATGGTCCCTACTCTGAGGAGTTAATGTGTGCAGTGAACTTAATTACTCTTGTACAAGATTATGTATTTTCTACTGTATTTATATGTGATAGTTATAATTTCTTTGGCTAAATTATTATAGTTTTAATATTTTAGAATTTTTTCTTTTTTCATTTGTAGATCTTGCTCTCCTATGCATGTATTAATTTGACTTTCCTCCCCTAACGAAATATTGTAGTCCCTGATTCCTCTTTCCCCCTCCCACTCCATTTAAAAATAGTAAAAGTGAAAATATTTAAATTTAAATGTTCTCATTTAGGATTTTATGAAGCTCACTGAATATACATATATGTATATTATATATGTGTTATATATATTATATATATATATATATATATATATATATATATCATGAGGCAACCTTTTTAGCCGTGTTATAAGAAATAAATGTAGTCAGGTGAACATCCTCTCCTGCTCCTAACACCCCCATTTGCTAGACTGAGGCTCTTCCCTTGAATTTGAGCATTCATCCTGGCCCCTCCTGGTGGGCTTTGTTCCTTGCTAAAGGAAATGGGCAACCTCTCACATCTCTCTCTCTCTCTCTCTCTCTCCCTCATTATGATATCTACCTTACTAGTTCCTTCCTTTTAAAAAAAACCAGTCAAATCTTTTTCAAAATTTAGTTCAAATTTTCAATTAACACATACTTATTTTCTATTATTCCTACTTTGCCTCCTAGAAAAAAAGGAATTTTTAAAATTCTGTAACAAATATTCATAGTCATGTGGAACAATTTTCGACAGATAAAAGTATCACAGTGAGAAGTCTCTTGCAGATCTCCTTAATATCTTCCTTTGAGATAATCTCTGTATCAGCCAGCTAGCTAGACACTATAGTACAGATAGACTGGATTATAGATATACATATTCATTCACTCATTCAATAAAAATGTATTAAGTGCCAATAAAAATTTATTATATTCCAGGAACTGTGCAAAGCACTTGGGGATATCAAAAGAAGTACAGTCTTTCCCCACATGGAGCTTGAAATCTAATGGAAAAGATAACATGCAAACAAATATATGCAAAGCAAGCTATATACAAGATGAATAGGAGAAAACTAAAAGAGTAAAAGAACTGGAATTAAGAGGAGTTAAAGAAGGCTTTCTGAAACATACCTATCTTATTTGCACATAGTTATTTGTATTACTCCCTCCCAGTCTTAGACTGAGAACTACCTGAGAACGGTGATTATTTTTCTGTCTCTTTTTATCCCTAGCACTTTGTGCCTGGCACACTTAGGTGCTTAATAAATACTAGTTGACTGATTGATTGACATTAACCATGTCCAAGAATGTAAGCCTCATTCCACATCTTAAATCCATCACCTCTCTGTCTGGAGGTGGGTGGGTAGCATCGTTAGTCATTGGCCCTTGGGAATCATTAACTTGATTTTGTCAGGTTTCCTATTTCCTTTCCCCTGACCCACCCAATGTGTCTGAATTTTCTCTTTATCCATCTCATCTGTATTCATGGTACAGTAAATCTCTTCCAACCATTATCTTTCCTGTTTTCCAGCTCCTATTTCTGCAGCAGTAAAGCCCACAAGTGCTATTGTGTATCCCTGACCAAGCACATGCATACCAACTTGTCATTATAGTCAAAGGAATGTGCGTTGAACCATAAGTCAAGAGCTATTCTACACTTCACCATTAAATTACTTTGTGACAAGGGACTACTTCTCTTCCCTTTTTTTTTTCTTCCATAAAGTTAGAATGATATTGTACTATATCTTCCTTGACTCTTAGGAGGATTTTTTAAAAGTACTTTCATGTTATTATCTGTCAAGCATAAATAATCATGTTTTAAATAAAACATTTTTTGAGTAGCTATGCACACCTCTCAGCAGGGGTATCTCATTATTTCTCCATTTTCTAACTATTTCTCACCCAAGAAAAGAATCAACTTAGGAAAAGTACTCTGCAATTGTGCAAATGAATAAACAGAGACTAAAATATTAGTTACCTTTTTCTGGGTCATAGTCTGAGAGTGCATAGAATTGAACTTTGTAGGCATTCCATGCCTTTCTTTGGGTTCTAAACCTTCGTTATAGCTATTCTCAACGTAACAGAACAACTGGATAGAGAAAACAAGTTCTGAAGAAAGTGAACATGATAACATAACCACAGTTCAGTTCTAAGGTATTTATCAAACCCTTTGCACTGTGTTAGGCATTGAGGGAGAGACATCCTCAAGGAAATTACAGTTTACTTTAGAAGATCAAAATGATGATGGGGAGGAGGACAGCTTATGTTTATACGGCACTTAATGTGTTCCAGGCATGGTGCTAAGTGTTTCACAATTTTTATTTCATTTGGTCTTCAAAATATGCCTTGAAATTGGGGAGGGGGTCTATTATTAATTCCAATTTTACAGATGGGAAAACTGAGGCAATGGAATTCTCTTAATCAGGTTAAATAACTTACACAAGGTCACATAGCTAGTAAGTAGCTGAGGCTAGATTTAAACACAGGTCTTTCTTTGTCCAGGCCCAAAGTTCCATCCAAATATAAACATGTATAGATATAAAAATGCAGATTAGAATATGTAAAGAATTTAGCAGCACTATAGAGAAGGAAAAGATTCTTTCCAAACTGGAGAAGATGAAAAACAGGAAATGAGGAATTCAAGGAAAGATATTTTAGAGAAGGGAACATCTGAACAGTGTCTTGAAAAATGATAGGTAGGATTTTAATAGGTGAAAATAAAAGAGAAGGGAACTCTAGACATAGGCTACGTCATGAGCAGTAGCATGGAGGTGACCCAACATATTTCATTATGGTTTATTTTTTTAACATAAACATTTATTGAATATTTAATGATAAAAGGAATTATTTGTTATTCATCAGACAAATGAAAAAAGGAAATTGTCATTGAAATGACTTTCAAATTACCAACTGAATTTTACTTAAAATACAAAACATTAAAAAAAATAGATACAAAATTCCCAGTTCTTGCTGTAGTAGTAATCAGGCAAATGTAAAGTCAATTTTCATGACCTTTGTCTCTAACCAGATAATGAGCAAATTTAAATTGCTCCCAAGGTTTCTTCATCTCTGTATCATGAAAAATGAGACATTGGTTTTCTGGTGTTACGTACTTAAATTCCTCAGTCACCTCACTGTAATCAAGTGATAAAATCAACTCTTGTTCAACATGTAAAATCTCTCATGTCAAGACACTGTTGGAATAGTGTAATTATTTTGTGGGATTGTTTTTAATCTACTAAATTTGGAAAGGCTCTTTCACATGACCAGCTTATAAGAGGTAAAACTATAGAACAGATTTGGAACAGGTCTTATTAATTTGCTGAACTGATCCTTATAGGACTCTAATGATTCTATGAGATGGAAATATTAGGTGAACATATTATGAACACAGAGGACAATCTGAACAAAGACATAGCAACAAGAGATGAAATGTTGAGTTTGGGGAACAGCAAATAGGTCAGTAAGTTAGAGAATATCCACATACCTAGCACGTGATTAAATACAAAAATTCAAGGTACACAGGAGCTTGGAAGAGGCCAAACTGGACCCAGAATCTTGAATAAGATTTGGAATTAAGGAAGAAAGGAATAATAAGATGTTTCAAGTACAAATTAACATGTCATTATTGGAGAAACCAAGTGACTAAAACGTAGGATAAAATGAAACATATCAAGAAAGGAAGATGAGAAAAGAGAAGGAGTGTGCCTAATTTATACATAATTAATGATTTATATTTATATTCTGTTGTATAGAAAAAGAAATCCATTAAAGACTCTTAGGGAGGCAAATGAGGTATGTAAACTGAGAAATTTATGCATTTCAAAAGATGAGTAGACTAGTATTTGGCAATTGGATTATGGAAAATGAAGTCTGAAAATTTCTCAGAGTAGTAAATCAAACAATAACTTTTAGAGTTGTTTTTGTGAGAAAATAAGTTGTTTTGAACATTTTGAACTTGAGGTGATAGCACAACATCCAAGTGGAAATGTACAGTAGGCACTAAGAAATAACATCAGAGAATTTTTCCTCAAAAAGAGTATTTTTAAAACCCCTTAAGCTTCAGGAAGGACTATGGTTCATTTCAGATCTATGTGACATGCTGAGTTCAAGATGTACATGGAACACCAGAGTAGAGATGAATTCCAGACAGTTGGAAATTTTGGAGTGGCACTTGGGAAGTTGTCTTGATATAGACATACATTTGTGAGTCATACTCACATGAATGAAGCCATGGGAATGAATGTCAAGAGTGATAGTGTTGAGAGAGGGAGAAGAGGACTGATGATGGAGCTGTGAGACTGCATGTATTTAAAGAACAGGGAGAAGAGCCAGTAGAAGAAACAAAGTAGGACTTGTCAGGAAGACAGAGGAACTTAATGAGTTCAGTATTTGTGAAGCAAGGAGAGAACTTCAAGAAAGGAGAAATGATCCACATCAAAGCTGTAGAAATGCCAGGAATTTAGTACTTAGGTATTATTTCCTTTTGAGAGGAAAGGTATGCTAATTTATTTGATTAGGAGGAATAAGTAAGTGAGTGGGAGAGAGTGAAGGCAGCATGCTTACCTTACTGTTTATGTATATTCAATGGCAAATGTTAGCGAAAAGTTGTGGTGGTATAGTGATTTTGGAAGGATAATGGAAATCTAAGCGTGTTTACAGACAAAAAAGCACTGGAAAAAAGATACTCATTTCAATTCAGAAAACATTTACTAATATGAGCAAAGCATTATATGATATTAAAATGCAAAAAAGAAGATAATTGTTGTAGCACAGATTCAAAAGAAATGGAAGAAAATGAAACTGAAAACCCATATGTTAAGAAATTGTCATGAGAAAGAAAGAAGGTGCTTTCTTCAAAGAATAAATGGTGTGAAGAAAGAAGAATGGGAAGCAAAGTACAGAAAAAGGTTGCAAAGAAAAAGAGGAAGAAAAGCAAGAGTTCATAAAAATGGCCTTGACCTCCTGATACAGTAGAAATTAAGATAATGTGTGACTTTGGGAGAGTAATAAAATGGTAACTGCTATTTATATATCACTGTAAGGGTTACAAAATATTTTGCATACATTGTCGCATAATCATAGACTTAGGGCTAGAAGAGATTGAGAGGACATCTCTACCAATCCCTTCCTTTTACATCTAAGAAAAGTAAGGGTCAAAGAATCTGAAAATGAAGGTCAATAAATTGACCAAGGTTACATAGGTCTTACATGACAGCTGGAATTCAAACTTAGTTCATTTGACTACAAAGTGGTGGCCACATGAAATAAAAGCCAATAGATGTCAGAAATGTTGAGGTAGAAACAACTGGGCTTGACAGTTGATTGGAAAATGGGGTAAAGATGAATGGAGAATTGAGACTGATGCTGAGATTTTGACCCTGGATGCCTAAAAGAATGGAGTTGCCCTTGGCAGAAGTTATGATGAGAAGTAGGTTTACAGTGAAAGATCTGTACGGAAGAAGCTGACTTTGATACACTTGTGGGATGTTTAGGTGGAGGTATCAAGTGGGAGTTATTGACTTGAGATTGTGCAATGGAAAGAGATGAAATCCAGATGTTCACATCTAGATAAAGATGATAACAAAACATGTAGCCATTCATACTATGACCAAGAGAGAAAAGAAGAGGGGCCAGGAAAAAATCATCAATCAATCCATCAATCAATCAATTAACAAGTATTTTTAAAATTTTTATTATGCCCAGGCACTGTATTAGGCATTGGGGATACAAAGTTTAAGGAGTTCGTGTTCTATCAGAGGAAACGGTATTCATCTGTACAAAATAAACACTCAAAACCATGGCGAAGAGTATATCCAAGAGGACAGGGTGGTCAACAGTGTCAAATAATACTGAGAAGTCAAGAAGGATGAAAACTGAGAAGAGGTCACCAGATTTAGCAATTAAGACACTTTATAACTTTTGAGGGAGCAGTTCAGTTGAAGCTGAGAAGCCAAATTGCCAAGGGTAGAAAATGGGATGTAAAATGGTGATCCAACAAAGAAGACTGCTAAGGAGCACAAGGAGGAGAAATCTGAAGAGCTGTGTCCCTAAAAACCCAGGAGAAGAGAATATCAATGAAAAATGGGTGATCAGTAGGGTCAAATATTGCAGAGATGTCAAGAAGATTAAGAATTCAGATTTTTTAAATTTTTAATATTAATTATTCATATTTGTTGCTGTTTTTTCTTTTTTCCAATGGAGAAAAGAAATGAGTATGCTAACTGAAAAAAAAATACAATAAAAAATAAAAGGAAAAACCACCAAAAAAAAGAAGTTATTGCTAACCCTGGAAACATGGTTTCATCTGAGGGGTAAAAAGTGAGTGTGAGGTAAGGAAGTGGGGGCACCAGGAGTAGATGACTTTTTATAAAGATTGAGAGAAATCTGGATACATTCGTAGGCCAAGAAGAAGGAAAATGGATAAAGAAAAATCAAAGATCAAAGAGGGGAGAGAGATATGGCATTCTTCCAGTAGAATCTAAGAACCTTGAAGGGAGGAACTATTTTTTTGTTTTGTTTTATCCTTGCTTCTCTAGCACTTATCCCTATGCCTTGAACATAGTAGATGCTTAATAAATGATTATTGTTTTACCATTATTGAAGGATATGGTCAATGGAGAAAGCTTCTGAAGAGATAGGAGGGAATTGGATGAAAGGCATACAGGGGTTGACCTTAACCAGAAGACTGCTTCTCATTCAGAGTCTGGAATAAGAGGAAAAGGAATGGGGAAAAGTATTGAGAATATTTGAGGGTGGATTATTTTGGGGAAGGAATGGAGCTCACAATACATGGCCTTTATTTTCATGGTAAAGTATGAGTCAAAATCCTGAAATGAGAAGGGATGGAGAGCAGAGAGTGTGGACAACTGGAGAAGAAAAGAGCTTTGGGATCCACACCTTGAGGAGAGTGATCACCAATTAATGATAAATAAAAGGTTTCCACACAGCAGTGGGACCCCAAATGAAATTGATATGACTAGGCAATGGACCTGCAACTAACATAGGGAATCCCAAGGTTAGGAAAGTCTCAACCAAAGCATGCTGGTACTTCTTCTGCCTCTTACTTCCTTAGAGAACTGCCTAAATCACTGAGCGATTAAGTGACTTGGTCACGGTTATACTCCATTATGTGTCAGAGGCAAAACTTCAATTCTGATTTTCCTGGATTCAAGACAGGCTCTTTTTTTAATTATGTCATGCCACATTTCCTAAATGATAGATTGCATTAATTTGCAATTGTCCTAATCAGCATAGTTTACAGCAGGATTTAATAAGGCACAAGTAGGTTCGGAGAAGGCAGATGCTAGGGAGTAACTCAAGTCTTAGGTTTAGAAACAATGTGAGGTAACAAGACAAGATGATTAGAAGACAGGCAGGGTGAAGCTGACATAGTTTATCCATCGAATAGAGGATCCCATGAAGTTGACATGATAGTCTATAGGATGACATTTGAGGAAGGAGAAAAATGAGACCAGAAAAGAGGTGCAGAGATGGGTGGAATGACTGGAGGGCAGAATGAAGAGAAAGCATAGACTTAGGAAGAGCAAAGGAAAGTCTTAAGGATAAGAATTTATGGCATAAAGAAAGAATTTCAAAGTTCATATTCATGAAGAGTCAATAGCTCTGCTCTAGTAGTGGTGAGTTCAAGGCTATGACTATTCCTAGGTAAGACTGAGGTGAAAAAAAAAATTTGCAGATGAAAAACAAAATATTCACAGAGATTCCCAAAGTCACATAGTTAAAAAATAGTCTGAATTTTATCTCATTTTGACTTTTAAGTAGGTAACATGTACAGAAATGGGGCATGTACTGAAATAACTATAACGCAGAGAGTTTACAGCATAGTTTACAGCAGAATTTAGATTGCCTTTGAATCAAAGGCATACAGGGGTTGGCCTGTACACACAGAGAGAAATTCCCCTATGCTTCATGTACAGAAATAACTATAATATGGATTGTAATATGACAAATTCATAAGAGAACTACATATGAAAGTTTCTATTGTGTAGTAGAGAGTGGACAGGGATTTGAGGTCAGAAGATCTGGTTTAAAATCCTGGATATACTACTTATCAACTGTAGATACTTCATCAAGATACTAAACCTCTTTGGGTCTTAGTTTTCTTGTCTATAAGAGAAGAGGGTTGAACAAAAATAACTCCAAAATAAGCTCCAAATCCTTGAAAAACATGGATATAAACAGAGTGCTTTGAGAATTCAGAGGAGAGAGATTCTATTTCCTTTTGGAGTGAGTATCTGAGATGGTTTTATAAAGAAAGTGGCATCTGAGCCAATAAATATTGATAGGATATGAATAAGTAGAAAAAGACTAGAATGAGGAGGA
>CM053772.1:117693469-117724404 GCA_028658325.1 Potorous gilbertii | reverse complement strand
CTAGTTTGATTAAAATGATGAGGAAATTCAGAAGTTGCTAAACAAAAAATGAGAACTCCACTGGATATACCAGCAGGGTAGTTCATCCACCCCTAAGAAGGCAGTATTTAATTCTATCAAAAGCAAAGTACAAGCAAAGCTTAGAGAGTTGCAGGATTCCTGGCTCAGTAAGAAGACAGATGAAATTCAGTTTTATGTGGATAGCAAGAATCCAAATAACTTTTATGATTTCCTGAAACCTATTTATGAACCAAAAACCTATGGTGCATCATAACTACTCAGTGCTGATGGAGTCACATTGATTAGTGATAAGGACATGATCCTAGAGAGATGGGCTGAACACTTCTGTAGTGTCCTCAACACACCATCATCAATCGATGCTGAGGCCATTGACTGTTTACCTCAGGTTGAAGTCAATTCCTCCTTGGCTGAACTTCCAACTGAAGAAAAGGTTTTGAGGGCCATTAGGCTTCTTTCAGGTGGCAAAGCACCTGGTGCTGATTCTATTCCAGCTCAGATTTACAAGGCAGGGGGACCATAGCTCATACAAAAGCTGACTGAAATTTTCCAGGTTATATGGCAAGAGGAGGTTATCCTCCAGGAGTTCAAGGATGCCTCCATTGTCCATCTCCAAAAAAGTAAAGGGAATAGATTGTCCTGCAACAATCACAGGGAGATCTCTCTCTTAGTCATTGCTGGCAAAACTCTTGCTAGAGTCCTCCTTAATAGACTGATCCTTCACCTGAAAGATGGTCATATACCTGAGAGCCAGTGTGGCTTCAGAAAAGGTCGAGGAACAGTTGATATGATGTTTGCTGCCCTACAACTCCAGGAGAAATACCAGGACAGAGGTCTGTACACAATATTTGTGGATCTGACCAAGGCCTTTGATACTGCTAGTTGTGAGGACTTATGGAAAATTATGTCAAAATTTGGTAGCCCAGAGAAGTTCATCAATATTGTACATCAATTTCATAATGGCATGTTTGTCTGGTTTCTGGATAATGGACAGTGCTCTCATGCCTTCCCAGTCACCAATAGAGTGAAACAGGACTGTGTACTTGCTCCCATGGTTTTAAGCATGATGTTTTCAGTCATGTTCATAAATGCTTTCAATAAGGATGAACACAGTATCAAGGTCAACTACTGTATTGATGGTAAGTTCTTCAATTTGAAAAGCTACAAGCCAAGACCAAAGTGGAGGGAGTGTTGGTGCATGAGTTTTTGTTTGCAGATGATTGTGCACTCAATGCAGCCTCTGAAGCTGAGATGCAACAAAGTATGGATCGATTCTCTGCTGCCTGTGCTAATTTTGGCTTAATAATTAACACCAAGAAAACACAGGTGATCCATCAGCCACCACCACACCATCCATACATGGAACCATCAGTTACAACAAATGGAGAAGTTTTGAATGCTGTGGATAAGTTCACTTACCTTGGCAGTGTACTTTCCAGAGTTGTACACATTGACAATGAGGTTGATGCATGCATTGCCAGAGCTATCTCAGTGTTTGGGAGGCTCTGGAGAAAAGTTTGGGAGAGAAGAGGTATTACACTGACTACCAAACTAAAGGTCTATAGAGCCATTGTGCTGATCTCATTGTTATATTCTTGTGAAACATGGACAGTCTACCAGCGCCATGCCAGGAAACTGAATCATTTCCATTTGAACAGTCTTAGGAAGATTCTGAGGATCATCTGGCAAGATAAGGTACCAGACACTGAAGTTCTTGCTTGAGCTGAACTGTCAGGTTTTCAAACTATGCTTCAGAGAGCACAACTCTGATGGGCCACGTTGTTCAATTGAAAATGTATGCTAGCCAAAAAGACTATTTTGTGGAGAACATGCATGGGGCAGGCGATCATATGGTGGCCAGAAGAAGTGGTACAGGGACACTCTTAAGGTCTCTCTCAAGAACTTTGGATTTGACTGTGCAAGATGGGAGACACTGGCACAGGACCACTCAGCATGGCATGCCCACATCAGAAATGGTGCTGTGCTCTTTAAGCAAAGCAGAACTGAGACAGCACAAAGTAAATGCAGGATGCACAAATTTGGGATATCCACCCCAAATATTCATATGGACTATCTGTGCCCAACCTGTGGTAGAGCATCCTGAGCTTGTATTGGTCTGATCAGCTATGGTTGGACACACTGAAATTTCACTTTATCATGGTGATGTCATTTTGGTCCTCTTCAAAGACGAAGGACAACAACCAATATTGAACCACTTTGAGCTCCAGAGTGAATTGGGTTTGAGGCTTGATCTTAGAGCAAGAGATGTAGCCAGTAAACCCAGAGGTAAAAAAAGGCAGCTTTTGTGGGGGTAGAACACTAGAGGAGAGGGAGAAGAGGCAGGAGGAGGAGGAGGTGGAAGAAGAGGAGGAGGAATTGCTACTCATTCGTAAGTTGTGTTTGTCCTGAGTGAGGGAGGTGCAAGGTCACCAACCTCACTTTCTTGTCCTAAGACATCTGGATCCAGTGGCCTGATATTCATCAGGAAGTCTGGAAATGGCCCAGGATTCAACAGATAGGAAAAGAAACAAAGGGATGGTGCTAATAATCCAGGATTGGTGGTTAGCAAAATGTGGTTGATGCAGCCAAGCAAACAAGGTATTGTAGGTCAGAAGATATCATAGAATTCAATTGGTTCTCTAAGGAGTCAAGCTCAGATAGGGAGGCTTGGTAGGCATAGCCTGAGTAAGGATGGTGTATAAGGAATATGGTTGGAGTTTACAATGAGGACAAAGAATATGTTAGGGATAGTAAGACATGGTGAGAGAAGAATAAAAGGATTATGACCAGATAAAGGAATCTGAGAGTTCTTGAACATGGAGGCTGGTATTACTTAGGATAAAAAAGACTTTTAAAATACTATTACCTAAAGAGAGGTTTGGGCTGATTTCAGGTAATAGGGTAAGAGCAAAGTAGAAACTTTCAATCTTTTCCACAGAAAGTTGGGCAATATGGGATTTAGTGAGGGAAAAGGCATGGTAAATGAGAGGAAATGGGGGAGGGAGGAGAAACACTGAAGGCAGCCCGAGGGATTTCTGGTAGAAGAAAGTAAGAGTACTGGAATGTGGTAGACCTGTAACATTATAAACTCTGCTGCTTAGAAATCCTCAGTGGGTACCCATTACTCATAGAATAAAATTCAAATGCCTTATGTTGTCATTCAAGGACATCATAAAGATTTGTTACAAGGTATTTGAGAAAAACAGAGGGAGAGAGAGAAAGAGAGAGAGAGAGAAGCATTTATTAAGTCTTGGTTATGTGCTTTACAAATATTATCTCATGTGATCCTCAAAACAACCCTAGGAGGTAGGTGCTATAAAAGGTGACAGTGTCGACTTATAATAGACTTCTAACAAGAATTTATTTAATCAGGTGACAGATATGTTCCCAAGGACATAGACAATAGAAAAAAGTACAAAGTCCTCAGGTTGTGGCCTTGAATATATATAGATATGTATGTATGTGTGTATATGTATGCATGTTTGTATACATATATATCAATTCATACCCATTTTCTGAATAAGTATTGAAACCATAGCCAAAAGAAAGGGAAATAAAGATTTTAAGAAAGAATTAGGATTTCTTTATCTGTTTAAATGATCTGATTTTTCCCTTCCCCTTCCCTAGCTAATATCATCATCTTAAAGATTGTTTTGATTTTCAATCAGAAGGGCCAGAGAAACTTCATACATGTATACATATATATATAATATATACACGCATACACACATACACACATACATACTACATACTAGATACTAATGAACACTACTGATAGAGGCCTGAGAGGAAGATTATATTTCCACTTTAATTGATTACAAAGCTAGAAGACAATTTTGGTGTTAACACTGAACATTTGGATGCCATCTACTAAATCAACAATCTTTAACTCCAGGTATTCTGAACAATTCATCCAAGTGTACAAAGAAAGTAATTGATTATGTAAGAAACAAGGTCTTAAAATGTAGTAGACCATAAATCTTGTATTTTTTCATGCCTGGGTGAATCATGCACTTCTAATTTACACATTTGAAAACATTCCAGGAACTCTTGAACAGTCAAGGCAGACCTTCTTGGTAGCGAGGTAACCTATCATTTCCATAATGTGAAGGTGACTGAAACTGACTTTTAAATTGGATATGCAAATCTAAGACTGAGTTCTGCATAGTGGATAGCAAGACAGTCTCATGGTCAGAAAGGGCAGGAATTAAGTCCTGCTTCTGACACGCGCTAGCTGAGTGACCATGGACAAGTCACTTGACCTTGAAGTTTCTCTAGATTATAAGGCCATAAGATACATTTACTGATGATCATCTACATCAATGGAGAGATTTTTTTTTTACCCTGGAATTCTATGAAATAACCCAGATCACAATATATGTAGAGTTTTCAGGGAGATAGAAAGTGTATGTGTGATGCTTTTTATGCTAAGGTCTTCCTATTTGACTAAAGTTCCTGAAAAATTCATTAATTAGAATGTTGCTTGCATCATTTTTTAAAATTAATCATTTGTTCAAAGTCAGATATTTCATTCCAAATAAAATTTCTCCAAGGTAAGTCTAAATGGTGCTAGAATTTCCCTGAGTAATCTGGACACTCACTTATGTTGACAACAATGATGGATTGTTAAGGTGTTGCATAACCAAACAGATTATTTTCCTTCCTGACAGAAATACAAACAGAGGTTCCTTTTCTGTCCCCCTCCCTCCACAGCTTTGTTGCTAAATCACAACAATGTATTTTTAAAGTTTGTCTTGAAGCATTAACAGTCAAGAGCAAAGATACACATTTACTAGTTTTAAAGTGACTTTTTATAGAGGTCATACCATGAAGGAATTTTTTTTTCCATTTTAGCCATTCTTGGTAGATTGTCTTAAGTATATGTATAGATAAGTAATTCAGCCCAAAGGTAAGAGATTTGGGGGAAAGACTGGAGTAATTTTTTAAAAATCCATTTCTTTGTAGTTCTTCAGAGAAATTACATTCTTGAGTGCCTCTGTGTATAGAAGAACACTGTACAGTCTGTTTTATAATTGCCAATCCTGCATATATTCATTTTGAAATAGGGATTTGTGATTATGAAGGCTGAAAAGGCAAGTATTAGAAAGAGATCAACAAGGGAGCTGCTGGTTGTTTCTATCAACAGATATTTTGAAGTATCCAATGAACGTGTTAAGTGCCACATTCAAGTGGAGACAGACACTAATAACAACAAGTATTGTTCTTTTTTGGGAAACCCTAATAGTCTCAAGGTCTTAAAATGGAATCAGGATCTGTGTCCCTAGTCAGATGTGTTTATCTCACATGGCTAAATTTAACCTCTGGTTTTAAGCTACGTATCAGTTTCTCTGAAAATACTCTTGTAAATGTTCTGATGAACAGAAGGGTAAGGGTCCTTGAAGTGCCAACGTCTTGTCACATACACAAGATTTCAAATTTTCTCCCATGGCAAAATGACTGATTGTTGTACATTTTGTGATCCTTAGCCCAGATGCACACACACTAATACAATGACTTATACAAACGATTAAGATGGTAGATTGGTGAAACAAAACTGGGCATGAATTTCCACAAAGGCAAAGGTAATGGTATCTGTGTCCCAGTCAGACCATAAAGAAAGACATAATATTAAGTGAAAATATATGTCTTTTTAAAAATTATCCATTTGGAAATATATAATAGGCATCTGGTGATATAGGACTGGAGTGCAGGAGAAAGAACAACATTGGATATATGTCTGGGAGGTAGCTCTCAAATGTGATAATTGAGGAGAGAGAGAGAGAGAGAGAGAGAGAGAGAGAGAGAGAGAGAGAGAGAGAGAGAGAGAGAGATTGAGAGAATAGATGAAGAAGAGAGCTTAGGCTTGAGCCTGGCAATACTCCTGATTGTACTGTATAATGGACCAGCAAATCTTTTGAAGAGGAGTGGTCAGATAAATAGGGTGGAAATCAAGAGCAGGCAGTGATATGAATACGAAAACAGGAAAAGGTGGTCAATATTGTCCCATGATTCAAAAAGTCAAGAAATATGAAATTGAGAAGACACTACTGTATTTTGTAATTAAGAGATCACTGAGATAACCATTGCAATTAAACAATAAAGATTGAAATCGTGTTACAAAGGGTTAAGAAGCAAATGAGAAGGAGGAAAGAGTAGACAACTAGTGTAGAAAATTCTTTTCTAGGGATTTTCTATGCAAAGGGGATACATATGAAGTAATAGTTTGACAGGATGGTAGAATGAAATGACTTGAAATTCTGGATTTGAGGGATGTGTTACAGTTGTCCTACTAGTACATACCAAATATGTTACTAAATGAAATTAAAAACATCTCCCAAACTTTATTCCTTCACATTTTAAAGAGAGAGTCATAGGAGTAAATTGTAAGAAATTTGAATCCATGTCTCTGCCTTTGTGCAGAACAATTGAGTTCTTCAAGTGGGTTATCAGACCTCCAGTTATAGTTTGAAAGCAGCAATTATCATGAATATCTGGTACTACTTTAACATAAAAACAAAAGCAACATACAAAAGAAAAGTAGATCAATAGAATGAGGATAAGCAAGAGCCAATTGTGTAATGATAACAGCTGATGTTTTCATAAACTCAAAAATATAAATTACTGAGGGAAGTTGTAATTTTTGATTACTATTAGGAAACTGGAGAACAGATTGGCAGAAATCAGTTTTAGATTACCTTCTTATTCCATTTACCATAATAAACTCCAAATGAATCCTCAAATAAAATATGTCACCTTATAAAAACATTAAAGGAGGAGTACAGAAGGAGGCACCTGTTGCTAGGGGGAAAATCCTTAGCTAAACAAATACCAGTAGTTATTATCAAAGAAAAAAATGGACAATTTTAGTTATATAAAATTAAAAATCTTTTGTACCAACAAAACCAATGAAGGTAAACTAAGGAGAAAAAAATGGTCAAGTGAGAAATCTTTTTATTAAGTATCACTTACAAAAGGCAGACATCCAGTACACATAAGGAATTACACAACCATAAGGCCAATAGTTAGTCCCTAATAAAGAAGTAGTTTAAAGGATGTGAACACCATTTTTTTAAAGGAAGTTATAAATAGTTATACAAAAACACTTCCTAAATCACTAAAGGTGAGAGAAATGCGAAATTTCAGCTTTTACCCTGCAAATTAGCAAAGGTGATAAATAATAGGAGCAGACAAGTTTGAAAATTAAATATTCTAGCAAATAACTTTTAAATATTGAAGAAAAATGACTTTCTAGTCATTCCTCTTCCGACCATATAACCCAAGAGGCTGAAGACAAAGACAAAAGTCCTATACATGACAAAATAGTTATTGCAGTAATTTTTTTGGACGGTATTGAATAAACGTGTGTGTGTGTGTGTGTGTGTGTGTGTGTGTGTGATCAGTGGCTATCTTTTTGGTGAATGACTGAATAATCTTTGGAATATGAATTCAGTAGAATTTCCTCTGTTGTAAAAACTGGCAAATATGAAAAACTCCAAGAGTCATGGGAAGATTTATATGAATTGAAGCAGAGTGAAATAAGTAAAGCAAGGAGAACAATAAACACAATTACTGTAACTCTGTTAATCACTAAAAAGAAAATCAATGATGGCTTAATAGATCTGCTAAAGAAGAAAAACTACCTCTTTTCAGCAGTCAGGAAATGTGGAAGAAAAAATGTTATTCTCATTGTTACACAAAAATCACTGCAGCTGATCATTTTAATTAACTATATTTTTTTGTTACAATTTTGGAAAGAGCTGGACAGAGGGTTTGTCATGTCCACAAATGGATGTAAAAACAGAAACCAATAAAGTAAAATAAAACTGATTTTAAAAATGAATATATACTTGTTGAATTAGTCAACTTGAGTCTGGACAAGTATGAGAAGGTCTCAAAGAAACGAAAAAGCCCTGAGTTAGCTTGAACCTGTTTTTGGTATATAGAAATCCTCCTGGTTTTTGGTGTTAGTGAAGTACATGATAAAATAAAATAATTTTTTAAAAATATGCTACATAAATGGAAATTAATATTCTATGTCTCTCCTCTCCTTTTCTAGTGCCTTGAATAGCGATGAACTAAAAACAAACAAAAACTTGTTGATATGACGTCCTATGAAAATATGAAAAGAAATAGACTTAGAGGTTGCTCCTGGCTCATCCACAAAAGGGATTATCTTATTACATTAGGAAAGGAAAAATAATATGAATGATTGTCTTCGTTTTTCTTTGTACTTGTCCATCATCCTCTTCAGTGTGATGGATGATAATAGAATATAATTCTATGTCAATTGCAGAGAAGAGGAATGAGTGGAGAGAATGAGGAAAGGGGGGAGAGGAATTTATAAAAGTAATGGTGAGTCCAGAATGTCTTGAACATAATACAAGTTCATTTTGTTGATCTTTTGAGAACATGGGTTTTGTACGGCTCCTATTAAAGGAATAACTCCATTAATTGACTCATTTAATACCCAGGTTGAACAACACCTTCTCCATCAAAGGATTTCTTTGATTAAACTCTACCGGCTAACAATCTTTTAGAAAATCTGAATAGAATCCTAATCTAGTTTTTTTCCTTAAAAAGTGGTGTCTCCTGCCTATTCTCTTGAAAAGAGACAAGAGGGCAGCAAAAGCCAGCAGATTCAAATGGAGCCCCAGGTAGCTAATTGCCGGAGCTGCAAACTCTCCACAGAAACACTTCAAAGTCCTGATGGTAGGAACCAGCACCTCTGTTCCATATTTCACTACAAATTCAAGAGGTATCATCACTGAGCCAGAGAAGCCTGGAAATCTTGGAAGCTCACAGTCAGCTGGTCTTTGCTCTGGCTTTGAGCTGGGTTGTATCTTGGGTAGCTAAGACAGAATGTAATGATGAGCAACATCACTTATTCTGAACAAGAGTGGTTGAGGGATGAAGAGGGAGAAGAGAAGACTTTATGAAAGAAAAACAAAACAAAATCCAGGACTAGTTAGGCAATGAATTGAAGCTTAAAGTGAATTGAAATAATGACAGTATTATTTTTTTTTAAAAGTTCTTTCTTGATCTTTTTCTTTAGACAGCATTTCTGTTTGCCTAGTAAGGTAACATAGCATAGTGGAAAGAGGAAAACAAGTATTTATTCATCAATTCATGAGCACCAGTAACTAAACTAAGTGCTTTGCAATTATCTCATTTGAATCTCACAACAACCCTGGGAGATGTGTACTATATTACTATCTTCACATTAGAGTTAAGGAAACAGAGGCAGATAGAGGTTAAGTGATTTGCCCAAGGTCACACAACTACCAAGTCTCTGAAGCCAAATTTTAACTCAGGCTTTCTTTACTCTAGATCCAGTACTCTGTCCATGGTACCACTAGATGGTGGTGATTAGAGAACCAGTATGGTATAGTGGATTGGACGTAGCTTTGGGAATCCAAAAAAAAAGTTAGCCCAGTTTTGCTTCTGAATAGTAGCTATATGATCCTGGTAGATCATCTTACCTCACAGTTTTCCCAGGTAGTTCTCTGAGGGTATAAGATTTCACGTTTGAAAATTTTTATCAGAAGTTCTTTATCTCAATCAAATCCCAGGTCTGGTTAAAAATTTTTTTTCACATACTCTTGCTCCTCCCATGCCCTCAGACACCTCTCTTAAAATAACTACATATAGCAAAATCCCCCCCAAATCTACTATATCACTCATAGCTAACAGCAGATGATTTGCTCCTCCTTTTTTCTACCCACAGAAAGAAGATATGTTTCATCATCAGTTCCCTGAAGTTGAGATTTCATCCTTGTATTGAACTGAGTAACTTCCAATGTTATTTCCCTTTTCCCTGTCATTGTATGTATTATTCTCTCCTTTTGGCTTACTTTATTCTGCATCAGTTCATATAAATCTTCCACAATTTTCTGGACATCTTTATTTTCATCATTTCTCTCAACAAAATATTAATATTTTCTTATTTATTTACTATAGTTTACCAGGTAGTAAACACAGAATTACTAGAAAGCAAAAGGAGAAATGAAAAGGAGAAAACCTTTTCCAATGTAGAAGAAAAATTCTATGTATTCAGTGAACCAGGGAATAGAAAATTAAAAAAAAAAAAAGGTTTACAGCAGTTTTTCAGTGACAACTCCTTCCTTCTTAAAGTTTTGAGGAAGTAAAATATAAGTTTGATACTTAATATATTTTCATAAGTTATATATGACTTGAAAAAAAGCTACTCATAAACAAGATTTATTAGAATAAGCAGAATAAATGGTGTATCACAGCCCGGGATTGGTTGGTATTCCTACCTATGCTCATATACTTTAGGTATATCTCTGGTAGTTACTTTCAGTGCTCCTTAGAGACCATGACTACCAAAATGATGCTTAGTCAAACCCTTGGCTCGTCTTGCCAAATTTGAGGGATTTCTTGGGGCAGTGCATAGCCAACATATGGGGAAATATTCATTTGACAGTTCTCCAAAAGACGTAGAGTCTAGCTTCTGATCTAATTATTTCACTGAAATTGCTCTCTGCAAAGTTGCTAATAATCTCAGTTGCCAAATCTAAATGTCCTTTTCCCAATCCTTATTGTCCTTTAACATCTGCAACCTTTGACATGGTTGATCACTTCACTTTGATACTCTTTTTTTGTAGGTTTTCAGGATTCTTTCCTGGTTTTCCTCCAGCTCCTTCTTCTTGCGTCTCTCTTGTTGGATCATTCCCTCAAGCTGTAACTGTCCTTCAGGGTTAACTGTCAATATCTCTCAAGATTCTGTTAAGATCACCCTTCTCTTCTTCCCTTATACTTTATTTGGTAATCTGATCAGCTTCCATGGATGTAATTACTATCTCTATGTTGATGATTCTCAAATCTATCTTTTCTGCCCCAATCTAATCTCCCATCTCCATCTGATATCCAGTAGACATCTTACACTCAAAATGTCCAAAACAGAACTCATCTTATCTTCCCCCCTAACTGCCCCTACTCCCCACCTCCCTATTTTTGTAGAGGGCAACCCCATCCTTCTCCTAGTCCCTCAGGCACACAGATTACAAGTCATTCTGGATTCCTCACTATCTCTTACCCCTACCCCTCTAAGCCCCATATCTAATCTGTTGCCAAGGTCTGCTGGTTTCACTTTTGCAACATCTCCCAAATACTCCTCCTTCTCTTCTCTGACACTGCTATCAGTCTAGTACAGGTCCTTATTACGTCACTCCTCAATTACTGCAATAGGATGCTGATGGGTCTGTCTACCTCAGGTCTTGCCCTACTTTAATCTATTCTCCAATGAGCTATTAAAGAGATTTTCCCTAAAAGGCAGGTCTGACCCACCTAATCAATAAACTCCAGTGGCTTCCTATTGCCTTCAGGAACAATTACAAAATGCTCTATTTGATATTTAAAGCCCTTCATAACCTAGACTCCTCCCACCTTTCTAGTCTTGTCACACCTTACTACTCATCACATATTCTTCCATTCAGTGACATTGGCCTCCTACTTGTTCCACAAACAAGACACTCCATCTCTCATGTACTATCTTCATTTTCTCTGGCTGTCTCCCATGCCTTGAATCCTCTCTTTCTTCCACTCTGACTACTGATCTCTCTGATTTCTTTTAAGTTCTAACTAAAATCCCATTTTCTATAGGAAGCCTTCCCCAATTCCTCTGAATTCAAATGCTTTCCCTCTTTTTGTTATTCCTATCTATCCGGTATATGGCTTGCTTTGTATATATTTGTTTGCATGTTGTCTCCATTGAATTGTATTCTTCTTGAGGGCAGGGACTGTCTTTTGCCTTTTTGTATCATTAGCACTTAGCACAGTGCCTGATACATAGCAGGTACTTAAGAAATGTTTGTTAATTTATTGATTGATATTTTGATGTTGTAAGTATCAAATTGGGAGAGTATAACAAATTGTGTTATTGTTACTACTTGTTTATATCTTTGTAAACACATACACATGAGTCTCTCATGTTAAGCATTTCTTTTGGAGGAAATAAATAGCTATTTAATACCTGATTTTTATTCTACAGAATTCTCTTCCATTTCTTCATTTTGAGGAAACTCTAGGTATGAGCTGTACCCAACTTTTTCTTGAGGTTCTGTGTCGGGGTGTAAAGAGCCATGTAAGCTGTTTCTTTATATATTATTATTTCTTTAGTACATTTTGCACATCATAGTTGCTCGATATTTTTTTAAAGAATGAATCATTGTTACATCAAAAAATCACTCAATATCAAGTAAGTGCCTTCCGTCATCTTCTAAAATAAGAGACCACTCAACTCTCTTTGTTGGTTCAGATGCTGTTTCCTAATACCATATTTCCATGGAAAGAAATACAGTAAAGGAATTAATCTGATCCTGAAGCAAAGAGGAAACAAAAAAAGAGGCAGATTTGGCATCTTACTGGTTCTATGGAGTGAGTTAAAGTCAAGAGTCAAGGACTACACTGATGTTTCAAGGTTGGATGATTGGAAGGATAGTATTCCACTTGGCAAAAATAGAAAATTCCAGAAAAGGAGTGTTTGGGGGATTTTGTACAGCTTGAGTTTAAGATGCCAAGATGATAAAACATCTAGAATTCAATATTCAGATTAACCCTTTTTTTTCCAGTTCTGTAATGGGTGATATAAGCTAGCATTTTTGACCAAGAGCAAAGTCTCCCAGCTTGGTTGATACCAGAACTTTAGACCTAACCACTATACCTAGTCACCTAAGTGGGAAGTTAGGAAGAGGACTGAAATTTGTCCATTTGTATTTCCCAAATCTCTGGAGTTGAGTATTCTCTTCTGCCCTTCCTCCACTCCCTATTATGCAGTATTAATAACCATTTCCCTGAGGGATCTTATACAGATTGGTTGATAAAACTGAATGAAAGAAAATACAATTTATTCAAATGAATCTATACTTAATGCAGGCTATAACCCCTACACACTTGCTCTTCTGGTGCAAATCTTGATCTTGTCCTCTGATCAGTATAGCATGGTGAGTCTACCCAATGTGTTAGGGGGTCTTCTCTGATTGCAAATATTCCAATGTAGAACATGGGTTATTTAATAGTTATATGATTCTCTTGCCATGTGACCAGACCATCATGTCGCAAATATTTCTTTGATGACATCTTTTTTTCTCTGATTCTCTTTTGTAATTCCACATCTGTAATGTGCTATAGCCTGCTCACAAACACCATGATCCTCTGTAAAAGAGGACCTAAGAACAAATTTTGGTCTTTCCATATGTGACCTTGGATAAGTCATTTAATTTCTCTAGACCTCAGTTTCCTCAGCTGTAAAAGGGGGGTAATAACACCTATCTTCCATGATTGTCATGATATGAGATAGTGGCAACATTTATAAAATGTTTAGTACACTGCTTGGCATGCTGTAGGCATTTAATAAATGTTTCTTTCTTTCTTAAGGTAGCTTTCAGTTCTAACTCTATGCTTTTGCATTCATCTTGGAGCCTCAGTTTCCTAATCTATAAATGCAGACAATATTTGTGCTAAATGCTTTACAAAACACTGTAAAAACAAGAACTGTTAGAAAAGGTACAAGCCTTCCAATAATATGGAATAACTGCATACCTGAAATGAGAATTAGATTTAAGATTTTGTTTTGGAATGCCTTTAGGAAAGAGGAAGATGACATTTTATGTGTCTGATGGAAGAAAAAAGAGAGGATATAGATAGATATGTCCAGAATGATCTGGTCTCATACAAGGCAACCATTTGACTAGATTCTGAGGTAAATCGGTAGAGTGAAAAGACTCAGTGTTCCAGGGAGCCACAGTACAGTTGATATATATTTCTCCTTCACCTTCCTCTCCTTTCTCTGTGAAAGAAAAGAGTGCACCCATGAAGAGTGCACAAACTTGTGGCAACAACATTGCCCAGTTTGTTAGGTTATGCCACAGTTGACTGAGTGGCCAATAAAATGGGTTAGCACAAAGCTGGGAAACAAACATTATTTGTAATAAAAATTTTTGAAAAAACAGAGCCTGTAATTGCTTTGTTAGAAGGATGGTCTCCTTGAAGTAAGAGCTGGGAGCAATTCTGAGTTTGGGGTGGGAGAGAGTTCTTTTTATCTATTTTCCTCAAAACTGTAGATGGATAGGATACTTACTCTGGCAAGTAATTGAAGGTGATTAATCTTTTGATTCACATTTCATTTCTATTTTTTTAATGAATGTTTATGCATGTGCCAAACTCTTTCCTAACAATTTGTATGGGAAGCAGCTTTCACAGATCTTAAACTAACAATTTCATTGGCATATTGGCTTTCTCATACCTCATCTTGTTTGATAATGTTTCTATATGTTATTAACACTCTCGTATGTTACATACAAGAAATACCTCTATTTAACATTTAACAGCCTGCCTCCAACCCACTGTACCTTTCTAGGTTTATTTAGCATTTCTTCCTTTATGTATGGCAATGCAATAAATATTTATTTATTCATCACCTGCTATGGGCAAGGCATGGTGCTAGTTACTATGGATATAAAAACAAAATGAAAAATAGCTTCTGCCTGAAGGAGTTTACTTACATTCCAGTGGGGGATGCAACCCACGGAAAGGAAAGTCCAGGGTATCCTAAAAATCTTAGTGCAGATTTAAGTTAATTGTTTAGTAAGCTGTAATACACACACACACACACACACACACACACACACACACACACACACACGTAAATGCATATACATAGGCATACATACATATACCTATGCATATAGACAGTTATTGGGTTGGAAGAAAGCACTGATAAATGGGAAAACAGAGATATGACACACGAATTGAGTGACTCTTGAAGGAAATTGGGGCTAAGTTGAGGGGTACCTTCAGTCATGGAGGATAGCCTATGAAAAAGCATAGTAGCAATAGGTAGAGAGTTAAATGAACAGGAAGAATGTCTTTAGTAGACAAGAGGAACAGTAGGGAATAATATGAAATAAACCTTGAAAGGTAGACTTGAGCCAGATTGTTATGGGCTAATGAATTTATATTAAGTATCAGTATGCTCTTATTGTATCTGCTATGCTATTTAAATGAGTAATAAGACAATATTTCAAATATTTTCCCTGCGGGAACTCCTTCTACTAATGTAACTTCAACAACTGAATTCTTTTCAATAGGCATAAGCGGGTAAGTTTTAAAGAAATGCTTGAATCTCAGAGAAGTTAAGTGACCTGTCCATAGTTTGGCAGTTAGTGAGGGTAAGAGGCCAGATGTAAACAGCTTCTTGATTCCAAGTCCAGGACTGTTCAAGGTGTTCAGTTTCCATACATATTTTTGTACATAAGGGACTTTTCCCCTTTGATTATGTTTGAGTATAGGCTTAGCAGTGCAATCAAAGGGCATGAATCACTGAGTACCATTTTGTATATAATTTCAAATTGCTTTTCAGAAGGGTTGTATCCATTCACAGGTCCACAACAGTACATTAATGTGCCTGTTTTCTCACAGTCTCACATCATTTATTATTTTCCCTTTTTGTCATCTCCACTACTCTGATGGGTATAAAGTAGAATCTCAGAATTGCTTTAATTTGCATTTCTCTAATTAGTGATTTAGGGCATCCCTCTCACCCTATTCCTCAGCCACCAATAGGGCAGTTTGGCCTACATTTCTTGCCTTGAGAACTATTTGTTTATATGCTTGGATCATCTATCAGTTCAGGAATAATAACTCATAAATTTGAATTTGAATTTCCTTATATGTATTGGAGATGATACCTTTGCCAGAAAAATTTGCTGCCAAGTTTCCTCTCCTTCTCCCAGTTTATTTTTTCCTTTTCCTCTTCACTTTTATATTTAATTTAAAATTCATGATATTAGATATTAATTGATAATAGATGTTTTATATAGTGCTTTAATATTTATACAATGCTTTATGTATATTTTTTCATTTCATCCTTACAGTACATGATACATAAAGTAGATGATATCAATCTCTACTTTACAGAAGCTTAAGGGGTATTTGTTCATGGCCAAACAGCTGGTAACTACCAAAAGCGGGTTTTAAAGCTTTCTTCTGACTGCATTCAGTGTTCTGCATTAGTACCTCTTGGCTTCATTTTTGGGGTGTATATTGGATTTTGAAAAGTAGTATAATCAATTGTCATTGTAAAATGTACTCAATGGGTACACTATCAAAATTGAGACTATCTTGATATTAATTGTATATTTTCTACTAAGAACAGATGCAACTGGAAAATACAATTTTTTTTTTTCAAACTCAAGTACTCATGGTAAGAAACTTTTAGCTTTTTTGGGGGGACTCTTTAGATATCTGTAGCTCTAGATGATGAGAGATCACTTTGGTCACAGTCAGAAACAATGGTCTTTCCCCCTTATAAAATTCTTCCTGGCATTTGCATCAATTTACATTACGCATAGAAATCAAAATTAGCATCTTTTGCTTTAGGGTCAATAGAAACCTAATTTTTGCTTTGCCCAATATGTAAACTTAGGTTTGAGTTTTTTTTCCTCTTCATTTCGAAAGTCATGAAGGATTCAGAATCTCACAGCTTTTTAAATTAACTACTAATTAGTTTGAATTATGTTGCTACATGGCATGAATGACCCAGGATAAAAGTTTTTCTTCTCCTCATTTTAAAAATAAAAACCAAATTTTGGGTAAAATGGATAAAATTATAATTTTTTGTTAAATCTAGGTGGTGCAATGGATAGAGCACAGGATATGGCATCAGGTAGACCTGAATTTGAATCCTGCCTCCATATGCCTAATCTACGTGATACTAGGCATTATTATTTAAGCCATTTAAGAATCATGCCTCAATTTCCTCATCTGTAAAATAGGAATAACAATAGTACCTACCTCCCAGGCTTGTTATAAAGATCAAATGAATTAACGTATGTAAAACACTTGTTAAACAATAAAGGACTATATGAGTACTAGTTATTTTTACTTAAAACAATTTTACAGCTGTCTTTTGTTTTCACTTTATCCAAATATCTCCTAGTACCTCCCTCTTCTGTCTCACAGAGAGACATCCTATGTGACAAAGAACATTTTTAAAGAAAAGGTCAACAAAATTTATTAATGCACGAAAGTATACACAATGTTCCACATCCATGGACCTACAGTGGTGGGAGGGGGTGCTTTTAATATTCCCTCCTTGGGACCACACTTGCTCTTTGTAATTCTGCAACATGCCCTTTAATCATTTTGAACATCACAATTCTTCCCTACTATTTTGCTCTCTCCATTCCATTAAGGTATCTTTCACAAGGCTTTAGAAAAGCACTGATCCCATTGGTGGGGGATGGGGAACTTCTATTGGGAAGCACATGGCACAGTCTATGAGAATATATTGTCAGGCTGGGCAAAATATGCAGTTGGGGAAAAAAGGTTCTCATCTTTCAGACTTTCTATAATGTCAAGTTCATTAATTCATTCATTTATTCCTACGTTTTATATGGATTTATTATACCAGACTCTGCTAGATACTAGAGATACAAAATATAAAAATAAAATGTTAAGACAAGAACCCAAAGATATTGTTCCCTTCCTGCAAACCCTGAAGTTTTCTAGACTTTGTTCACCTGGCATTTCCTATAGAAAGTCTGTCTTGATCCTCCTAATTTTAAAGGTTTCTTCCCGTTGCAATTATCTAGTATTATTACTTATCTGTGGGCAATTGTATTCACATCACTCCCAAAAGAATGTAAGCTCCTATGTGGTAGGGACCATTTTCACCTTTGTCTTTCTATTTTGTGTTGATCTGAGGTATCAGCGAAGGCACTCCAGGTGAAGTAACTCCCTCTCCAAATTCCAACAGGGCAATGACCCCCTGGAGGTAAAAGTAATTAGGACAGGCAGTGTGGCATACTAGAAAGTGTAGAAGCCTTGGAATCAGATATTTCAGTAAGTTTGAATACTGGTTCTTTTATCTCTTCATCAAAAATATTTATTAAACACTAATAACTGGAGGTACAGAGAAAAAAAAAATCATCATTCCTGTCCTTGAGGAACTTCCATTCTAAAGAGGGAATATAACTAGTTATACAAATAACTAGTATATACAAGATATATACAGAGCAGAGGGCTAAAGGTAAATTACATATGGAAAAGGGTAGGCAATCGTGAGAGGGGAGAACTGGCTTTGGAAAGGCTTCCTGCAGAAGGTGGAATTTGGGCTGAATTTTGAGGAAGGGTGGGAAAACTGAGATGAAGGTTGAGAAGAAAGAGTATTCCACATTGGGGGACAGCCAGTGCAAAGGCATGTAGTTGGGAGATTGAGTGCCAGGGGTAAGTAGGCTTCTATGGCTAAGTTATAGAAATGGAAAGGAATAAAGTACAGGAAGTGGAGAAAGAAGTGAAAAACCACTCCAATATTTTTGCTAAGAAAACCCCAAATGAGAACATAAAAAGTCAGGACTGAAATAACTGAACAACAAAATATAGGGAGACTGGAAAGGTAGGACGCATGAGTTAGGAAGAGCTCTAAGTGCTAGCAGAAAGATTTTATATTATATCCTGGAGATAATAGAGGGCCGTTGGGATTTATTGAGTAAGGGCCAATGTAAGATCAATACAATATTATACTATGTAATAATAATATATAGCAACATGACCTATGGCTTAGGAGAATCACTGTCTGTTGAGGGCAGGTTGGAATGGAGTGGGGAGACTTGAGAAAGGGAAAATAATGAAAAGGCGACTGAAATTGTCCAGATGAGACAGCAAAAATGTCTCCTAGGGCCAGTGTGAGAAGAGTGAATGGAACACATAGGAGAGATTTGGAGGCAGAAATGACAAGATTTGATAATAGATGTCATTTGTGGAGCAAAAGAGAGACTAAGGAGTTGAGGATTGGGAGCCATGGTCAATAGTGACATCTTTAATAATTAGCTGCTGTTGTCCATTTTGTTTTTTAAATGGATCAATGATATGACATAATAGTAGCTAACAATTGTATAGCACTTACATGCATTGTATGAGGGACTTCACAAGTATTAACTCAATCCCCATAACTACCTTGGGAGGTAGGAGTATATTAGCATCCCCATCTTACAGATGAGAAAATTGAAGCAATCAGGTTATGTGACATAGTAATAAGTATCTGAGCTTGGATTTCAATTAAGGTCTTCACAACCGAGGTCCAGCACTCTTTCTACAGTACCACCTAGGTAGCTGCCAACTATAATAGGGAAAGTAGGGAAGAGGATAGTTCCTGGGGAAAAGAGTCAGTTTTTGGATATATTGAATTTAAGATGCATATGGGACATGGCATTGATTTGCTTCCTTATCTGTAAAAGGGTCTGGACTAGATCAAGAGTTTTTTACCTCTTTTCTCTAGACAGCTTTTAGGGGGACCATGGACTTGGCTGAGGAAAAAATACATCTTTATTTTCACTAACCTATAAGCTAAATTTAGCATTTACTTCTATTATGACTTTTAAAAAATATTTCTAGAAGCAGTTTATTGATTTACTAGACTTCCAAGAGGGCTCATGATAAAAAACTCCTAGGTCTATAATGTTAAAAATATTTTCTTCATCTTATAGATAAGAAAAATGAGACTCCACAGCTAACTTGCACAGTTTGTAAGTAACAGAGTGGGGACATGAAGCCAAGTCCTTTTATTCCAAGTTCAGAACCTCCAAGGTCTCCACACATACTGGACTTGCATTGAGTTACTGGGATCCTTTCTTACAAAGTCCTGTGGGATTGTGGGCAAGTTGCTTAAACCTCTCAGAGCTTTTCCTCATTAGTAAAATGGGAACAATGCTTGTATTTCTTACTTCAAAGGGTTTTGTTGAGCAAAAAATAGTGAAAACAAAAGCTATAGAAATGTGGGTTATTGGTTTTACACCTTAAGAGTTTTGGTGGTAGACTTCCTTGTTCTTATTTTAATACATTTTAAGTGAAACCTTTGTACTCTCTGACATGTCCCATACCTAACCATAAGGTTTAAAGAAGGAGAGAGAAGCCCTTTTCAAATAAGTTGTGCTTTATTAAAAATAATAAAAAACTATTCATTTACCACCTCAGTATAACTGAAACAAATAATAATTTATGATTTACAATAAGCTTTAAGCTTTTCCACTTGAAATAACAAAGTATAAAAAGTATTGTCGTGGCAGAAGGGGAGGGGAGTTCTTACTCTTTGTTAAGATAAAGGATAAAAAGGCAAATCCCCCCAAAGTCAAAGAAAGGTGCTTCTTGTCTGATAAAACCTCTATCCATTCATTTCCACAGGACCAAAGATGAAGTCCTCTGCAGAAGGATCCATTGCAGGAGAAAGCAAGGAAAGGGAAGGAGGAAATACAGGGTATATTGTAATCTTGGTCCTTCAGAGTATAACTGGATAAATTCTTCTTTCAGGTCTGAAAAAAAATTATTCAGAGAGTAGAAGAGATAAAATTGGTGAGTCCTTCCTTTAAAAGGAAATGAAATATGAAACGTTTTCAGCAGATTTTGAAATGGGAATGTTCCCCTCTTACTTTTGAAGTTAAGGGTTATCAGCTGAGGAAGCCAATCAAAGACTATTCTCTGAAAAAAAAGCTGTGAATGGAGGTCGCAGAAGATCATTTAAGAAACAGCTGATAGCACTGGAAGGACCCTGACTCTGTAAGCGTCACTACAATCAAAGTAAACACAGCACTCGGACAAAGATACCGCGGACAGAAAGTCAACTGGTTCTTTACCCCTGGGGCTGGGGAGGGAAGGTTGGAGAGGGTCTGGCGGGTCAAAGACGACTTCCTCCTACAAACTAACAACTGGCACTAAGAGGAAGAAGCACATTATGTAAACCTGAAAAGAAAAAAGCCAGCAGAGTTTGTTAGGAGCAACCAAGGTGGGGGGTTCCCTGAATAACATTACTATTCTTTTCACCTGAGATAAAGGTAATTAGATTAATATGGGGCTGTGAGAGCTTAAAGAGAGAGAAAAAAAGTGTTGCATTATTGACTTGAAAGATTTAACAAGTCACATTCCTCCCTCCCTAAGGAGAGAAAATCCAGACGAAGAGAGATGGGGAACTCACTCCAGGTCATTGAGTCGTGGGTGACACAGTTATTAACAGGAATAAAGAATGTTTTCAGGGAGTATTTATCTCCCCAAAGTTCGAAGTGGGACCATGAATAAATTCAATATACAATCCTGTAAGGAGGGACAGTTTTATTAAGCCAGGCAAGCAACTAGAAGGGATGAGGTGGGTATTAGCAGTCCTTTTCTAGAGAACCAGGGATCACCTGCCAGCCTTGCCAGGATAAAATAAACATTTACTTCTGGCTGCCATGACCATGGTTGTAAGACTTAAATCTTAAGAATACAAAAGTCCAGGTAATTTATTAGATGCTACTCTGGCAGAACCATAAATAGAGATATATTATTACAAATACTTCCTTCTATGGTCCCAAGTTGAAAATGCAGCACTGTGGATTGTAAAGTAGAATGCGGTAAGGGACCACGAGACAATCCCATCTATACAAAATACCTGGCTGGCAATCCTCATTTTTACTCCTAAAGAATAAGGCGAGATGAATACTGACATAGATATTAGCAACCTATTTTTAAGGCAGGTAGTCTGGGAACAGGTATTCTCATTTCCCTCTGGGAAAAGACTTAGGAGAATATTTGCCAGAAATCACAGTGATGTGGAGCCATAGCGGATCAGTCTCCATCACTTCCATCAATAAGGGTGAAAGAAAGAAATGAAATGAAAGAATCAACTAAAAAAAGCATTTATTAAGCACCTATTATGTGCCAAACACTCTTCTAAATGCTTTCCAAATATCATCTCACTTGATCCATTTTACAATTAAGGAAACTGAGGCAGATGTTAAGTGATGTGCACAGGGTTGCACAGTTAGTAAAGGTCTGAGGCTGGATTTGAATTCAGGTCTTCCTGACTGTAGACCCAGCACTCTTTCCACTATATTACCTGCTGCCTCACACATATATAGAGGTTAGTTTCAAGGTTAACTCTCTCTATTCACTACACTGTGTTGACAATATATATGTAAAGGAGATTGTAATTTAGTATATTTATAGATATATCCAGCATGTACATATTTATGTACACAGAAAATTGATAATATATAATTTGGAAGTGAAGGCCCCTGCAGTTAGGGGATCAGGAAAGGATTTATATAAAAGGAGGTACAATTCAGAAATAAAGACTGATATAAGCAAACTAGGAGAGCAAGGAACAGTTTATCTGTCAGGTTTATGGAAAACAGAAGAATTTATGACCAAGCAAGAGATATGAAATGCAAAATGGATAATTTAGACTACATTAAATTGAAAAATTTTGCACAAACAAAATCAATGAAACCAAAATTAGAAGGGAAGCAGAAATCTGGGAAAGAATTTTTACAACCAGGGTTTTTGATAAAGGCCCCATTTCTCAATATAGAGAGAACTGAATCAAATTTATAAGAATACCAGTCATTCCCCAATTGATAAATGGTTAAAGGATATGAACAGGTAGTTTTCAGATGAAGAAATTAATGCTATCTATAGTCATATGAAAAAATGCTCGAAATCACTGTTGATCAGAGAAACGCAAATCAAAACAACTCTGAAGTACCATATCACACTTATCAGATTGGCTAGCATAACAAAACAGGAAAATGATAACTGTTGGAGAAGATGTAGGAAAATTGGAACACTAATGCATTCCTGGTGAAGTGTAAACTGATCCAATCATTTTGGAGAGCAATTTGAAACTAGGGATATTAAACTGTGCATACCCTTTGCCCCAGTAATACTTCTTCTAGATCTGTATCCCAAAGAGATCATTAAAAAGAGAAAAGGTCTTTCATGGACAAAAATATTTATAGCAGCTCTTTTTATGGTGGCCGAGAACTAGAAATTGAAGGGATACCTATCAGTTGGGGATTGGCTGAACAAACTGTAGTATATGAATGTAATGGAATACTATTGTTTCATAAGAAAAGATGAGCAGGTGGACTGCAGAAAATCTGGAAAGATTTACATAAACTGATACTGGGTGAAGTGAGCAGAACCTGGAGAACATTGTACCCAGTAATATCAGCATTGTGTGATAATTAACTTCGATAGATTTAGTTCTTTATAATAATGCAAGGATCTAAGACAAATCCAAAAGAATCATGATGGAAAACGCTATCCATATCCAGAGAAAGAACTATGGAGTCTGAATGAAGATGGAAGCATGCCATTTTTTCTCTTGTGGTTCTTCCTCTTTTGTTCTGATTCTTCTTTCACAACATGACTAATGTGAAAAAGTGTTTAATATGAAAGTCTATGTAGTGTCTATACCAGATTTCACACATCATCTTGGGGAGTGTGGAGGGAAGGGGAGAAAATTTAGAACTCAAAATCTTATGGAAGTGAATGTTGAAAACTAAAAGTAAATTAATTAGTTAATAAAAAAAATAAAAGGAGGCACTCAAACTGAGTTTTCAAGGAAACTAGGAATTCTAAAAGGCAGAGGTAAGGAGGGACTGCATTCTAGGCATGGGGATCTAGCAATGCAAAAGTACAAAGAGGGGAAAAAGGATACTGTATGTGGGAACAAATGAGAAGGTCAATTTGTCTGGAAGGCAGTGTATGCAGAAAGGGAGTCACAGCTGGAATTTTCCATGCCCAAGAAGGTAGGACAAGGCTAGGTTGTGAAGGAGTTTAAATGCCAAGAAAGAATATATATATTTGATCCTATAAAATAAGGGTTGCCAGCCAGGTATTTCGTATATATGAGATTATCTCGTAGTCCTTTGCCTCAATCTACTTTAGAGTCCATGGTTCTGCATTTTGACTTTTAAACTACTGGAAACCATTTAAATTATAGGAAATCACTGGAGTAAGGGAAAAACATGGTCAAATATGCACTTTAAGAAAATCATTTTGAAGGATGGATTGAAATAGAGATAGATTCTTTCTATACAAGGAGACTAAGTAGGAAGCCATTGCAATATTTTAGGTGAGAAGTGATATAACTCTGAACTGAAAATGGCAGCCACTTGGTTGAAGAGAAGGAGATATATATATATATATATATATATATACACACACATACATATATATACATGTATATATGTATGTATGTATGTATATGTGTGTATATGTATGTATTTGTATATACATGATAACAATAGCTAGCATTTAATAGTGTTTACAATGTATCAGGTACTACGATAAGCAATTTGCAAATGTTGTCTCATTTGATCCTTATAACCACACTGGGAGGTAGAGATGCTATCATTATCCTCCTTTTATAGATGAGAAATCTGAGGCAAACAGAGGTTAAGTGACTTACCCAGGGTAATACAACTAGTAAGTGTCAGAGGCTAGATTTGAGCTTAGATCTATCATGACCCAAGCCCAGGGCTTTCTTCACTTCAACATCTAGTTGCCCCAGTTTTATGGAGGTAGAAAGGAAAAGACTTGGAAACTGACTGAATCTATGGGGTGAGAGTGAAGAGTAAAAGATGACACTGAAATTTGGGGCCTCAAACTAAGGTGGTGCCCTGAATGGACTAGGATAGTTTGGAAAGGCATTAAATGTTGGGGGAATGATAAGTTCTGTTCAGGATATCCAAGACAGCTCATGGTACAACTGGAGCTCAGGAGAGACTAGGCTAGGATATAGACAATCACCAGCCCAAAAGTAGTAATTGACTGCATAAAAACTGATAAGGTCACCAAGAACGCATATAGAAAGGAAAAAAAATCAGATTAGTGCCTTAGGGTAGGTCCACAGTTAAGGGGCATGACATGAATGAGGATTCAGCAAAGAAAACTGAGGAGCTGTCAGACGGATAGGATTCTACATTTATGAGGTGAAAGAGACCTCAGATATTGTCTAGTCCAGGGGTCAGCAAACTATGACTCAAGCAGATATTTTTGTATGGCACTTGTTTAAAAATGTAAAAAACCAAAACAAAACACTCTCATCTTGAGAGTCATAGGAAAACAAAGAGAAGACCAGGTTTCGTCTGTGGGTGGTGGTTTGCCCACATTTGAGAAAGAGAAACTCAATAGATGTAAATGACTGGCTCAAGGTCACAGGGGTATGTAAACTGGTCATATCCATATTAGGAGTCCTCTGACTCCTAATCCCTGGATTTTTTCTACTGTGTCATGCTGTGTTTCTAGAATCTAGATTAAATTATTTGCCCAGGATCACATAGCTATCAAGGACCAGGTTATGACCTTATGACTTGTTAACTCCAGATCAGTATTCTTTTCTTTTATTCTGTTTCATATTTCTACAAATTTCAGTTTAGTTACAAGCACTTAAATAGCTGAAATGAAGGGTCTATATTTTCATACCTAAGTATATATATATGTATATGTATATGTGTGTGTGTGTGTCTGTGACATACACATGCACACACACATATACTTACATATAGATGGTAAATAATGTCATTGTGATATGTTGATGACAGTATATTAAAGTGCTTTCTTTTTCATAAAAATACTCACGTTTCTTCATAAGATATTGAGAGGTAGAACATTCAACTCTTATTCTGCCCATTTTCAAGGTAAGAAAAGTAGCTGAAGCTCTGAAATTTGGTGACTTACACAGACCCACACATATAACAAATGATAGGGTCAAGGAAAGAATATTGATTCGAGAATTCAGAATATCTGGTTTGAACACAGCTTATTTTAACAGCTAGTATTTATACAGCTCTTTTAAGGGCAGCTAGGTGGTGGTGGGGATAGAGTACAGGGCCTGGAATCAGAAAGATGAGTCTTCCTGAGTTCAAATATGGCCTCAGATAATTACTAGCTGTGTGACCCTGAGCAAGTCACTTAACTCTGTTTGCCTCATTTTCTTCAACAGTAAATGATTTGGAGAAAGAAATGGCAAACCATTTCAGCATCTTTGCCAAGAAAACCTCAAATGGGGTCACAAAGTGTCAGAAAGAATTGAAATGATTCAGCAACAAAGAACAAGGTTTGTGAGACACTTTAAAAAAAATTATCCTTACAAAAACCATGGGTGGTACATGTTGTTATTAGCTCCAATGTACAAATGAACAAGCTTAAGCAAATAGTAGTTAAGTCACTTGTGCAGGATCATACAGCTAACCTGAGTCTAGATTTGAACTCAGATCTTCCTTACTCCAAACCTATTCCTTTATCCACTGTGCCACCTAGTTGCTTCTGCTCTCTGTGATCCTCCACAAATAACTTAACTTTCCTAAGACTCAGTTCACATCTGTAAAATTAGGAGGTTTGCTAGATGGCCTCGGAGGTCCGTTGTCTAGATCTATAATGATATCCTTGAATCCAAATCTCCCAACTTCATGCCCATGGCCCTTTCCTTTATACTGTGCTTGCCTATCCTATTTGGCAATTGCTATAATTGTCTGTTCTAAGGAGAATACTGAAAAGTGTCTATGTTGTAAAAAAGGAACCAGACTTGACCCAAGGTCCTCTGATGGATTGCCCAGTATGCTTTGCTCCTTGCAGTTATTATGCTGTAAAAATTATTTTGAGGAATTCAGAGAAATATGGGGTAGGAAAATGTTAATGAATTTGTAGAGAGAAGAGAGTAGACTCAAGAGATTGGCATTTACAATGATCAATGTAAAGTGACACAAAATTAAAAGATATCAGAACTCTGATCAATACATCGTCTATTCTTTCTCACAGAAATCTGATCCTGAAATGGACGTTCCTTCCTTCTTTGGCTAAAAGAGAGATGGTGACATGGTCAGTGTGCAAATTTCTTTTTCTGAATTGCACTTTTTTGTTTCAGGGGAATGTTTTATTAGGAGCAAGGGTTATATTGGGAAGGAATGGTAATCTTTAAAAAAAAACAAACAATAAAACATCAGAAAATAAAGATAATGAAAATGGTAAGTTCTGTTAGCATTCCATATCTCTGTGGCCTCTGATAGCTCACAAAATGATGGCTCCTTCAATTCTCAAGAAGTTCACATCTCCCCTTTAATTGCAGGGGAGGGGAAGAGTTCTGCCCGACAAGTTCCTAGCAGAACATGGTGACAAAACCTGTGATTTCATTGGCATATGAAAACTCCTACCAAAGCAAGTCTGCACTTTCCCTGCAAATTAGTCTTAGAGGACTGAAAAACCTAGTTAGAACATAAGTGACTCCATGACCAGTGTTATACAATCAGTATGTAGCAGAGATTAGCTGTCAACAATTTGTATCATGCTACCTGTCAATATAATAGGATGTATTTTAATTTTTTTATTGCTCAGTTGTTTCAGTCATATCTGACTCATGACCTCAATTGGGTTTTGTTTTGTTTTGTTTTTTGGCAAAGATACTGGATTGGGTTGCCACTTCCTTCTCTAGGTCATTTTACAGATGAGAAAACTAAGGCAAATAGAGTTAAGTGACTTACCCAAGTCACACAGCTAGTAAGTGACTGAAGATAGATTTGAACTCAGGAAGATGAGTCTTCCTGACTCTAGGCCCAGTACTCTGCTCATTGTACCACCTAACTGCCCCTTTTAATTTCTTAGCAAGGCAAATATTATAACATTTACTTATTTTCTTGTCAAAATATTTAGTACTTATAGTCTATCTTCTGGGATCTCAATCTGAGGATGTTTGGGGCAGGACTATGAGACTGCAGCAGAGGACAATGGAGAGGACGCTGGCTCTGGCATTAATAAACTTAGATTTAAATCCTACCTCAAAGTCATTTAAACTCTCTTCAGTTTCCTCATCTGTAAAGAAGTTGGAGTAGTTGGCCTATCAGGTCCTTCCCAGCTCAAGATCTTTTATTTAACTCATCTAAGACCCCCAAATGTGTCTAACCTTGGAAGCGGGAGAGCCTATGTGGTACCCATAGAAAAGCATACTACAATGAAAATCAGGAGGAATCTGGCTTCAGGTCTTGCCTCCCACAATTACCAGCTATGTGATCATGGTCAAGTCATTTAACTTCTCTAAACTTCAGTTTCAATATCTGCAAAATGGGGACAATAAGTATTCAGTTTTTTTATTAAATTGAAATTTAAAAAAAAGTTCATCCTGCTATTTGCAAAGATTCATTAGCCTCTTAGACAAGAACTAAGTACCTAATTAACATGTCTAAATGTAGCATGAATACTTCCCATATTGAGTATTTGTATGCAGATCATCACTTTAAAAAAAAGTTCTTACCACAGTTGTTTAATGTTGGGTCTCTGAAACAGTGAAGTTTCCCGTAAATACACCTACAGAGGTAGCAGCCCTTGTAGACCCAGTCTCCATGGGCAAAGACACCACAGTTGCTGTGAATGACACAGTCAGGGATTTATTTAGGGACAGAAAAATCCAGTTCCTCTTTAGCTGAGAAGATAGAAATTCTTTCTTACCTTTTCCGTTCATCATGTTCACAGTGTCGCCCAACAAAGTACATTGGACAGACACAAAAACTGCCCAGGACGCAGGTCCCTCCATTTTGACAGCAGTGTTTGGTACCTGTGAGGATACAGTCACCAAGATCTTGTCTAGTAAATAAGCACACTTCCAAACCCTTTTACCTCCTCTCACTTACACCTTCCCTTTCTCCCCCTCCTAAGTTGCTAAGGGATCTGAAAGATGTCCAATTTTGTTGTCACAAAGGGCAATAAAATTAGCTGCCTGTTAAGTGTGTTTGCTCAGTAAAGCCTAGTTTGTTTACAAAGGGATTAAAAACTATCTATTAACGACCCGTGCTAGTCAAAAAGGGAATCCTGACAATTCAAAAGGAAAAACATTTGAGTATACCATCTCTATTGAAAAAAACAGCACAAAACAAAAACTAGCTGTGATTTCAATTTCTACAATTATCATTAAACAAGAGTTTCCTAGCAGAGACCACACAAGTATTTTAATGGGCCAAACCCATTAGGAAAAAAATGAGAAAGAGAGAGAGAAAAGGTTTCCCTCCGTCCATCAGTTTGAAGTTTATAACTGATTACAGCACAATCTCTCACTTGAAAGTGTGTGATAAGAGGAGCCGGAATCTGCCATTATCTTTCTTGTAGTTGTTTGTTTTAATTACATTTTAATCGCACAGACTAGCCTGGCAGGCTGAAAACATTCTTCTTAATAGCAAATGACAAGTTTTGCCCAGGAATTGCTAAAGTCATTTTTCTTTTAAAAGTAGGTTGAATAATTAAGGCTACAGATTGGGCAATGCTTCCATTAAAGCTCCTTTTCAGTCTTTGTGCTGTTTGAGTATTTGAACTTTCTCTTCAGGTTCTACCCTTTCCTCTTAAAGCAGACTCAGCTTCTTGTGTTGCATTGTTTCTTACCATCTCTAAATCCAATAAAAGGTATAAATGGCCCAGAATGGAGCTGCTTGGGGCCGTCAGAAGTCCTGTTCTGCTCACTGATGTTATTCGAAGTATTCGGGGGCTGTTGCTTTTGGGCTGTTGTATGGATGTGTCCTCCTCCGTTGCTTTTGGATTTCTCTTTTTGATCCAAACCTTTTTTTTTTTTTACAAAGTCAGAGAAATGAATGATGACAGGAAAACGCAAATATTTTCAAGATGTGTAATAAAAACCATAAGAAATGATCAGTAGGTTGCTTCTTACCATTTCCCAAGTGGAGAATTTGTAAGACCAAAGTGATGGCGAAAAGAAGCCTGAAAATAAGCAAACTTTTTTAAAATGAGATTTTAAAAAAATCTATTTTTCAAAGACAATATATTTAGGCCACATTATCATTTATAGATTGATTAATGTTGAATTATCTTAAAAATTCATTAAAAAGTTTATGAGAAAAGAAGAAAAGGCATTTTTATTAATTAGGAGAAAGACTCATTGTACAACTTATTCTTGTGTTCCTTTTAGCATCCTCAAGGTCCATATGACATCTGTCCTTACCTGACATGATATACCCAGGCCATTTTCTCAAGACCACAGCTAGGAGGGGTGTGATTCTCTCTGCTTCTGCCACAGCTTCTGCCTCTCTTTTCAGTTAGCTGCCTGGAATTTGTTTCCAAGGTGAAGTTTCCAAAGGTTTCTCACCCTCAAGCTGTTTTTGCAAATGAAGGCATCTTCTTTACTCCACACTGTGAAACTTATGTATCCAGAAACACATGGAAAATCTATTGGCACCCAAGAAATTCTGCCTTCACCATAAAGATATAGGTCGGTTCATCCCTAAGTCTGCAGCTTTCAGTCCTTTAGATGAGGTGCTGAGTCTGACAGGCCGTGATCATCACTGTCCATCTCCCTCCCCCGAAACCACACAAAGCTTACTGGAGGTGGGGCAAATATCTCATAGGCCCACCCATGGTTAGCCTTTTCACACACAGTTTTTGCAAGTCAGACAACAGTAAACAATACTAAATTCTTTATTTTTAAAAAAGAAAATAAAAACTGACAAAGGAAAAATTTAAACGTATGGTATTAATGTCAGGTGATACAAAGCAATACTAAATTCTTCATTTAAGAGAAGTAAAAACTGGCAAAGAAAAAAAAATATACAGTATTAACAAGTCAGGAAACACAAACAAATGTTTTTTTTTTAAGAAAGGAAAGAAAAAGCTGGCAAAGAAAATTCTTGAAGACTACTAATGAGTCAAAAAACACTAAGCAAAATTAAGCTGTAAAAAAGAAGGAAAAACTGGCAATGAGTATTCTTAAAAACATATACACACAAGAAAGAAGCTGTCTGGTGAGAGCTAGACTTGAAATGGCTTAGGGGAATAACTTCACCTCTTAACCACCATTTTTCTCCTTTGCAAAATTTTAATATTTGAATTGCTTATCTTTCATTATAGTGAGGAAGATGCTTTGGTAATCTTGAAGTGTTGTAAGCATGGTAAGCTTTTTAAGCTACCCCTAAAATAATAATGGTGAAATAGTCATTAGAATTTATTAGAGGAATGTAGAATGACTTACTTGTTGCATATTTTGTATTGCCAAACATTTTTGTGGGTTTAATTTTTTTCTGAAAAGACTAAAAAAAGATAAGAAAATGTTGCTTCAAGCAAAAGTTAACTCCCAAATTTAAGTTTTGTGT
>CM053772.1:117674403-117692969 GCA_028658325.1 Potorous gilbertii | reverse complement strand
TAACCCTGTTTGCCTTAGTTCCTCATCTGTAAGATGAGCTGGAGAAGGAAATAGTAACTGCCAAGAAAACCCAAAATGGGATCATGAAGAATGGGACACAACTGATATGACTGAACAATAACAATCATAAATACAGTAACACCGTAGTGTCTTTTCAGCATACTTTTGTATAGCGAGCTCAAAGACTCAGTATTCTGCACATAGTAATGGCTTCTTAAATGTTTAAATGAAATAACTTTTTTTGCTAACTTTAAAATGAGAAGTTAGGACTAGATCACTATGAAAATGTAAGGTATTGTGGTGATGATTTAATCCTAGTTATATGTAAACCTATAACTCCAGTCTTTTTCCCCATCCCCAGTTGTGTCCTACCCTTCCACCAATCAAATTATAAAACTCTTGAGAAGGCTCTGTATGTGTCTCTCTTTGTGCCCACCATGTAGCAGTGTTTTTCATAAGGTAGGGTTTTAACCAGTGATTGCTGAATTGAAAAAAGTTTTTTAAAAATTAATTTATTTTTAGTTTTCAGCATTCGCTTCTATAAGATTTTGAGTTCTAAGTTTCTTCCCCTCTCCCTCCCCAAAGCAGTATGCAATCTGATATAAGCTCTACATGTACAATCATATTAACCATATTTCCACATTAGTCATGTTGTAAAGAGGAATTAGAACCAAAGAATTCTATAAAGAAAAAAACATGATATAAAAAACAAACCAAAAAAGTGAAAATAGTATGCTTCAATCTGCAGTCAGACTCCATAATTCTTTCTCTGCATGTAGATAGTATTTTCCATCATGATTCTTTTGGAGTTGTTTTAGATCATTGCATTGAGGAGAAGAGTTAAGTCTATCAAAGTTGGTCATCAGAAAATGTTGTTATTGTGTACATTCTTCTCATGATTCTGTCCAATTCACTCAGTGTCTGTTCATGTTAAGTCTCTTCAGATTTTTCGAAAATCTGCCTGCTCATCATTTCTTATGAAATAATAGTATTCCATTACATTCATATACCACAATTTGTTCAGCCATTCCATAATTAATAAGCATTTCCTCAGTTTCCAGTTCTTGCCACCACAAAAGAGCTGCCATATATATTTTTGTACATGTGGATCCTTTTCCTATTTTAATGATATCTTTGGGATATCCACCTAGTGGTGGAATTGCTGGATCAAAGGGTATGCAGTTTTATAGTCCTTAAGGCATAGTTCCAAATTGCTTTCCAGAATGATTGGATCGGGTCTCAACTCCACCAGTGATGCATTAGTATTCCAATTTTCCCACATCTTCTCCATTTATAATTTTCCTGTTTTGTCATGTTAGCCAATCTGATAAGTGTGATGTGGTACTTCAGGGTTGCTTAGATTTGTAGTTCTCTAATCAATAGTCATTTAGAGCATTTTTTTCATATGACTATAGATAGCTCTAATTTCTTGATCTAAAAACTTCATATTCATATCCTTTGACCATTTATCAATTGGGGAATGACTTGTATTCTTGTAAATTTGACTCAGTTCTTTATATATTTTAGAAAGGAAACTTTTATCAGAAACTAGCTACAAAAATTATTTCCCAACTTTCTGTTTCCCTTCTAATCTTGGTTGTATTGGCTTTGCTTATGCAAAAACTTTTCAATTTAATGTAATCAGAGTTATCCATTTTGCATTTCATAATGTTCTCTATCTCTTTTTTAGGCATCAATTCTTCTCCTCTTCGTAGATTGGACACATAAACTATTCCTTGCTCTCCTAATTTGTTTATATCTGAATACCCTTTATATCTGAATTGTGTATCCATTTTTAACCGTATCTTGGTATGCAATGTAGTATGTTGGTCTATGACTAGTTTCTTCCATATTATTTTCCAGTTTTCTCAGTAGTTTTTGTCAAATGTGAGTTCTTATTCCAGAAGCCAGAGTCTTTGGGTTTATCAAAAAGTAGACTACCTATAGTAATTGACTCCTGTGTCATTACCTAACCTAGAGTCCACCACTCTATTTCTTAGTCAGTATCAAGTATTTTTGATGATTGTTGCTTTATAATACAATTTAAGACCTGGTATGTCTAGGCTATCTTCCCTTTCATTTCTTTTCATTAATTTCCTTGATATTTCGGATCTTCTGTTCTTCCACATGAATTTTGTTAGTTTTTTCAAGCTCTATAAAATATTTTTTAGTAGTTTGATTGGCACTAAGTAGATTAATTTAGATAGAATTGTCACTTTTATTATATTAGCGTGGCCTACCCATGAAGAACTGATATTTTTCCATTGCTTATACCTGACTTTATTTGTGTGAAAAGTGTTTTGTAATTGTGATCATAGATCATATCCTTGTTTATCTTGGCAGGCGGACTCCCAAATATTTTATGCTGTCTACTACTTTAAGTGGAATTTCTCTTATACTTCTTACTGTTGGGCTTTGTTAGCAATACTTAGAAAGAACAATGATTTGTGTGGGTTTATTTTATATCCTGCAACTTTGCTAACGTAAATTATTTAAAGTAAGTTTTTAGTTGATTCTCTAAGATTCTTTAAATATAAGCTCATATTATCTGCAAAGAGTAATAGCTTTATTTCTTCATTGCCTATTCTAATTTTTCAATTTGTTTTTCTTCTCTTATTCTGAAAGTTAACATTTTTAGTGCAATATTGAATAACAGTGGTGAAAATAGACATCTTTATCTCACCTTTGATCTTATTGAAAATGCTTTTAGCTTTTATCTCCATTACATATAATGCTTGCTAATACTTTTAGATAGATACTACTTACCAAATTAAGGAAAACTGCATTTATTCCTATGTTTTCTAGTGTTTTAATAGGAATGGGTGTTGTATTTTGCTAAAAGTTTTTTCTGCAGCTGTTGAGATAAACATATGATTTCTATTAATTTTGTTATCGATATGGTCAATTATGCTGATAGTTTTCTAATATTGAACTAGTCTTGAATTCCTGATACAAATCCCACCTGGTCATAATGTATTATCCTCATGATAAGTTACTGTAATCTCTTTGCTAATATTTTCTTTAAATTTTTTGTACCTATATTCAGTAGGACAATTGGTTTATTATTTTTTTGTTTGTTTGTTTTGACTCTTCCTGGTTTAGGTATCAGCATCATATATGTATTGTAAAAAGAATTTGAAAAAATTTCACTTACTTTTCCAAATAATTTATTTAGTATTGGAATTAATTATTCTTTAAATGTTTGCTAGAATTCACTGGCAAATTTGTCTGGCCTTGGAAATTTTTTCTTAGCGAATTCATTGATGGCTTATGCAATTTCTTTTTCTGAAATGGGAGTATTTAAGTATTTTATTTCCTCTTTTGTTATTCTGGGCAATTTATGTTTTTGTAAATATGCATCAATTCACTTAGAATTTCAGATTTGGACAAATAGTTCCTAATTATTGTTCTAATTTCCTCTTCATTGGTGGTGAATTCATCCTTTTCATTTTTGATACTGGTAATCCAGTTTTTTCCTTTCTTTTTTTAAAATCAAATTAACCAAAGGTTTAGCTATTTTTTTTTTTCATAAAACCAGCTCTTAGTTTTATTTATTAGTTCAATAGTTTTCTCAACTTCAATTTTATTAATATATCCTTTGATTTTCAGATTTTCTAATTTGGTAATTAATTGGAGATTTTTGATTTGTTCTTTTTCTAGCTTTTTAGCTGTAGACCCAATTAATTGATCTCCCCTTTCTCTATTTTATTCATGCAGAGATATAAAAATTTCCCCAAGAACAGCTTTGACTGGCTCTCATAAGTTTTGGTATGTGGTCAAATTGTTGTCCTCTTGGATGAAGTTAGTGGTTGTTTCTATGATTTGTTTTTTGACCCACTTATTCTTTAGGATTAGAGTATTTAGTTTCTCATTATTTTTTCATCTATCTTTTCATGGCCCTTTATTATGTGTAACTTTTATTGCATCATGATCTGAAAAGGATGCATTTATTATTTCTGACTTTCTCCCCTTGATTGTGAGGTTTTTATGCCTAATATGTGATCAGTTTTTGTCTAGGTGCCATGTACTGCTGAGAAAAAAGTATATTCCTTTCTATCCCATGCACTTTTCTCCAGAGGGCTACCATATCTAAGTTCTAGTCACCTCCTTAACTTCTTTCTTGTTAATTTTATGGTTAGATTTTTCTAGTTCTGAGAGGGGGAGATTAGGGTTCCTCCACTAGTATAGTTTTGCTGTTTATTTCTCCCTGTGACTCACTTAACTTCTCTAAGAATTTGCATGCTATACCACTTGGTGCATATATGTTTAGTACTGATGTTACTTCATTGTCTGTGGTACCTTTTAGCAGGATGTAGTTCCTTTTCTTATCTCTTTTAATTAGATCAATTGCTTTTGCTTTGTCTGAGATCAAGATTTCTACCCCGATTTTTTTTTTACTTCAGCTGAAGCATAATATATTCTGTTCCAGCCTTTTAGTCTGTGTGTATCTCTCTATTTCAAATGTGTATGTTGTAAACAATATGTTGTAGGATTGTGGTTTTCCAACTCAACTATCTACCTCCATTTTATGGGCAAGTTCATCCCATTTACTTTCACAGTTATGATTACTAACTGTGTCTTTCTCTTCATCCTATTTACTCCATTATGCTTTTCTACCTCCTTTCTCACTTTCCCTCCTCATTAGTGCTTTGCTTCTGGCCATTGCCCTCCCTTCTATCAGCCTCCCTCCTTTGTCTTTCCCTTTTCCCCTATTACTTCTTCCCCCTCTTTTCTATCCTCCCTTCTATTCATCCCCTCCCTTTTCTTTCCCCTTTCCCTTCTTATTTCCTGCCTACCTATTGGGTAAGATAAATCTCTATACCCAAGTAAGTATGTATGTTATTCCCTCTTTGAACCAAATCCAACGAGAATAACATTGAAATAATACTCATCTCTCTCCTTTTTTTTCCTCTACTTTAGTAGGTCTTTGAATCTCTTCTTGTGATATAATTTACCCTTTTCTGCCTCCTCCTTTCCTCTTCTTCCAGTACAATCCTTTTTTAACGCTTAAGTAACTTTTTTATCATCACATCAAAGTCAACTTATACCCACATACTTTGTCTATGTATACCCCTTCTAAATGTTGTAATAAAGATTTTTGTCCTTCCCCTTCCAAGCTGTTGATTCTCTCTTGTATGCTTCTCATATCTTTTTCCAATTTTTCTCCTACTTCTCTTATTTGACTATTAAAATCCTTCTTGATCTCTTCTGAGAAGCCCACTTCATAGTGGTATGCATATGGTAGGTATATTGACAATGTTGCCCTCCTCTGAGTTTGTATTTTGATCTGCCTTGTCCCCAGAGAAGCTGTCTATGGTCAGTATTCATTTTTGCTTTTTGCTCATGGTATTTGCCTATTTCCTGGCTTTTAAAGCTGAGATCTCTTGCTGGGGGACAGGGGGCACTATCCCAAGCTTCTTGTGCTAGGGGCTAGAGACCTGGTCACTGGCCTTGTATTGAGACCTCAGGTACTGGCAACTGGAGGCTGTAGAGGTCTAGCAGCTTACCTGGTACTGAGCTGGTGTCCTAGTGGTGAGGGCTGGCATGTACTGAGGCTAAGTGGGATTTTCTTTGTTTCCCTGGTGCTACACTGAAGCACAGGGAGGTCCTGCCACTAGAAGTTGCTTGCCCACCTGGGGCTGTGCTGGAGTGTTTGGTTGTTCTCTGAGCTGGAGTCTGGTGGTTCCTCTGGCTATGCTAAGGCACAGAGTGGGTCCTGGTGTTGGTATCTGTTTGCCCCACTGCTTTGGGGTTCAGAATCTCTCACTGGTTTGCTAAGGTACCAGTTTATTGTTGGTTTACTGACATGCTTCCTTTCCTGGCATGCTCTCCCCTTTTATCTTAGTGAGATGGACCTTTCTTGCCAACCCTTCAAGTTTCATGGGATAAAAGACTATTCCACCCCATCTTTCCACTGCTTCTGCTGTTCCAGGATTGTTCCTGGGGCTCCTTTTCCTGGTTTTTTTGAGAGCTCAATAAGGAAGAGTGACAGCAATTTACTGCTTATTCCACCATCCTGACTTCTGAAAAATGTTTTTAAAATAGCATTAATATTTTGTTTCATGGATTGCAAAGTAATAATAAGGCTTTAAAACATTGTTTGATTTGCTATAATAAAAAGTTTCTACTCAAAAGTCACCTAGTAATATTGTTGAACAATTTTGATTGTTTGATAACTTAAAGACAGCATTCATATATAGTGAAAATACTGATTTTAGAATCAAGAAGAGCTGAGTTCAAGTCCTATGTCAGATATTTGCAAGCCTTGTGATCCTACATATTTAATCTTTTAGGACTTCTGTTTCCTCATCTATAAAGTGGGGATAAAGGAAATGAATGAAATAGTATTTAAAGTGTTTAATATGTCCCACTCACCTACTTCTCTCAGTGGATAGAGTGTTGGACCTGGAGTCAGGAAGACCTGAGCTCAAATCTGGACTCAGACATGCACTAACTATGTGACCCTGGGCAAGTCATTTATTGTCTGTTTGTCTTAATCTTATGGAGAAGGAAATGGCAAACCACTCTAGTATCTTTGTGAAGAAAACTCCATTTGAGGTCATGAATAACTGAATAACATTAACAATTAATATGTTATCCCAGGCTCTGTGCTAAGAGTGGGGGCTACAAATCTATACTTTCAAGGACCTTATATTTTAATAGGGAGAGACAAGGCATGAATGAATTTCAAACTACCAAACAAATGATAAGGTCTGGTGGACTACTGGATAGAGAAACAGTTCAAATGATGGAGCATGGTGGTCTAGATGAAAGTACAAAATTTGGCTGCAGTATAGAGGCAAGATAAGGCTGACATACAAACACATCTTTAATGCCATGTCTGCCATTATGTAATATCCATTTTTATGACAATAATATTAAAATTATTTACCTCATAAACTTGTTATGAGAAAAGAATTTTGCTAACTTTACAATTCAGTCAGTCAAGAAACCTTTATAATTCTCTTTTCCGCATAGTGGAGGTTAGGGGTGCAGCACCCCTGAGGTCTAGAAAATGTGTGTAAAATTTTTTGACCCTCCCTTTGTACCAGAAAAGAAGCCTGGGAGGTAAGTGCTATTATTGAGGAAACTGAGGGAAACAGAAGTTAAGTGACTTGCCCAATGTCACACAGCTATAATTTGAAGTCAGAGCTTCCCAACTCTAGACCCACTGCTCTACCTTACCATGTAGTTGCCCCATAATAGTACTATTGTGCTAATATATTATGTTCACTATAAAACATTCACAAATTACAAATGAAAAAGGATAAGGAAGAAATAAAATAAATGACATTTTAAACTATATTACCCATAACGAGGTGGCACAGAGGAGAGAACACTGGATTCAGAGTCAAGAAGATTTCAAATTCTGCCATAGATACTCAGTTGCTGTGTGATCCTTTGGCAAGTCATTTTGCATCTGTCTTCTCAGTTTCCTCTTCAGTAAAATAATGCTAGCATCCACCTCCCAGGGTTGTTGTGCAGATCAAATGAGATAATTTTCATGAAATACTTTCTAAACCTTAAAGAGGTATATAAATGCTAGTTCATATTATCAATGGCACAAAAACCCATTTCCCTCTCATTTTTTGTGAGAGTATAAGTGAATAAATTTCATTATTAAAAAAATTTTGGCTTAACATCTTGTGATATAATCAATGATTAAAAGGTTTGGCTTTAAGTTCAGGTTACTCTGATACTTATTTTGAATGACTGTCATAGCTGAAAAGATATCTTGAAAGAAACAAAGCAGTTGAAGGAAGTTTATTGTTGACTATACCTATTTCACAACTCATTCTTTCAGTCCTATCCACCTATTATGAAGAAGTTTTTGATGAAATCTCTTAGTAAATTTCCATCTTCTCTAACAGGGACAGGAGGGGAAAGGAAAGATCATGGTCTCTGGAGGGCCAGTTCTCAAGACTGGCATGTAGCTGTGCTGGTTGGAGAATGGGAGACCGGCAGGGCAGATAATGTGAAGCCTAGGTAGGCTCTGGTTGGGGCAGATGGCCTTTATTTGCTTCTAGTGTGTCAGATGGAATAGCTAGTTGGGAACCCGTGCCCTGGAGCAGTGTTGCAGACATTAGAGAATTAATTCTACATTGGGTTCCTTTGAGGCTTAGGCTTATCTGCATTAGCAATTGCCACCTGTCTCGCCTTTACCAGCTGCTGTTACTGGTTCCCACTGCTGCTCCTGTTCTTGTGGTGCTGCCTCTGCTCTGTCTGCTCCTCTCTGGCTCCCTGTGCTGTAGCCTGAGCCTTCTCTTTTTCCTTGCGTCACTCCTTTCTTTCAACTCTACAATCTAGTCACTCTGGACCAGGGGTGGGGAACCTGTGGCCTTGAGGCCACACGTGGTCTTCTAGATCCTTAAGTGTGGCCTTTTGACTTGTTGAGGATGCAGGTTCCCCACTCCTGCTCTGGACTATTGGATATTTTCATGCGTGAAAGGCCATATTTGCTCTTTGGCTGTGCTCTCGCAGCCCTCATGCCTGTAATGTTCTCTCTCCTCACTTGTGCCTCTTTGTCTCCCTTGTTTCCTTCAAGACTCAAATCTCACTTTCTGCAGGAGGCCTTTCCCAGTCCTCCTCCTCCCTCCCCTCTCTTGTAGTTCATTTCCCCCTAAGATTACTTTCCATCTATTTTGGATAAATATTGTACGTAGAGTTATTTATATGTTGTCTTGCCTATTAAAATGTAAGTGCCTTGAAGCCAGATGTCTAAATCTATATCTAATATCCCTCTTCCCCCTCCTCCCTCTCTCTCTCTCCATACATATATGTAGATAGAGAGATAAATATATTTACTATGTGTTGGTCACTATGCCCAATGCTGGGAATACAATGGAAGGCAAGCTCACACACATATTTGTATGAATGTATATGTAGACAGACGGACACATATACACATATAGGTATGCATACATGTACATATAGGCAAACACATGCACATACGTACCCATTGGCAAACACATATGCATATATGTAATATGCACATTGTAAACACAACACACACATACACATATACACACATTTATATGCAAAGCACATATACACACATAGGACACTGATACATCCTTGTTGATCGATTCATAGTATCAATTGGGGGAGTTCTAGATTGGACTCACCCCATTGTGTTTGGACCAGATCAAATTATACGATCTTTTCCTTTCTTCACCCCTCACCTGGCTCTGATATTGTATACAGATAAAATCAGATGTAATTTCCAATAACTTCAGAGTCTTATGCTTGGGAATTCTAGTGAACACTCTCTACTTTGTCTTGGTGGTTGTGCTAGAGTTTCTAGGCTGAGTTCTTTGCATAAAATGAGATTAGTTTTGCTTTGTTATGTTTTAAGCAGTAGCTGATGGAGCAACCTCTTCGTTTCTCCCCTGAGATCCACCCATCACTGAAGCAGTGTGGGATTTCTTATGTATAAATGTAAATTCCTAGAGATATTCGACATAGCATATGGAGACCTAGACAAGGTAGGCAGCTAGATGGTGCAGCAGTTGGAGCACTGGGCCTGTACTCAGTACTGGGTTCAAATCTGAGCTCAGATATTTAGTAGTTGTGTGAACCTGGGCAAGCCACTTAACCTCAGTTTCCTTGCCTGTAAAATGGGGATAGTAATAAGTCCTAGAGTTGTGCAGATCAAAAACAATTATATTTATGAAAGCATTTAGAATAGTGCCTAGCCCAAAGTAGGTGCTATATAAATGCTACTTTTGTTATAGTTATTAGAGTACTCGAATCAGTAACATTAAAGTTCAGATCTTGTCTCTGGAACTTGCCAACTATGTGGCAATGGGCAAACTAATGTGGCACAACAGCATAGTACAAGGGAGAGAGTGTCAATGTGGAGTTTGAGGACTCAGGTCTGACCTCTTATTAACTGTGTAATCTTGAGAAAGTGGCTTATCTTCTCTTGGCTGCAGTTTTTTTATCTGTAAAATGAGAGGATTAGACTCGATAACCTCTACAATCTATGAATTATGGAATCGGTAGCAATAAATTCTGGGGTTATGAGAGGTCATGTTCTTCCTGGTTTACCCCAAAGGGATGTTTTACTGAAAAATGTGTGGTAATTCTTTCCCTTTGCAAAACAATGGCGTAGTTTACTGAGATTCCTTGGCTTAAGCACAATGTAAGAAATAAAAAATGTATCATGATGGCCATATGAGTGACCTTAGATAAGATACTACATTTGTTTGACCTCCACTTGTTCATGTGAAAAATGGAAAAATTTTAACTGATGATATTGTTGAGATCTGAATGAAACCTAGGTCTCCTGATTGTAAATTTGATATTTTCTCTGTGAAACCACATTGTCCCTGTCTTTGGAATATATTCATTTACAGAGATTGGGGGAAGTGGATTTTACTAAAGACAAATAAAAACCATACATATTGTAGTATTATTGCAGTATTGTAGCAGTATTTTGTGTCTAAAATGTAGTAGTGAATGCAGAGCTAACTTCAAAACTGTAGAACTAGTTCTCCATTCCAGTCCTTTCTTTCATACATCCTGACTGTGTGACTCTGAACAAGTTACTTATTCCCCATATAATTTTCTAATAATCTAAGTTGCTGACTTGCAAGAAGGAATTATAGAAGCAATTTTCTCATCTAGGAGTTATCCATGCCAATGTAGTTACAGTTGCAATTCCAACATTATGTGCAAGGTCATTGTTTAACTCTATTTTATTTTCATTTCTGAATTCTCTCCTTCTCACCTATCCCTATCCTGATGAATATCTGGTCACTGGATTCAGATTACTCTGGAGGAGAATGAGGCTGGTGACCTGCACAGCCCTCCCTCACTCAAAACAACGTCAAGTGCAAGTCATTTCATTATTTCTATCATGCCATGGTCTTCTTTGGCAACAAAGGACGAACACACACCTACCCACGGAGAAAGCAAGAAAACCAAAACCTGTTACACTTGTGTATGTGTATACACAAATACAGATATAGAGATATATGTATAGATATATGTATGTATAGATATAGATATGTGTGTATACATACACACAGAGACACACACATAGTCAAGCAAAGCAAAAATCTCATATTAGCCATGTCCAAAAAAAAAAAGCTTCAATCTACACTCAGGGTCCGTCATTTCTAACTGAAGGTAGATAGCCTGATTCATCACGAATCCCTTGGAATTGTACTGATCACAGTTCATAAGTCTTTCAAGGTTGTTTGCGTTTAACAGAATTGTATAAACTGTTCTCCTGGTTCTTGTGCAAGGTTTTATGGGAGGCATTTTAGTACCCTTAGAATGGTTTAATGTAGAAATGACATTGAACTTGGGAATTCACCTGGGTTCCAATTTTATAAGTTCTATGATCTTGGACAAGTCTGAATATTACTGAGTTTCCATTTCCTTATTATAGAAATGAGGGTGATAAAATATCCTCCTTACCTGTCAAGCAGTTTTAAACAAAATAAAACCCCTGAACAGACTGTGAATTCCTACTGGAAGAACTTTCTATAGAAAATTATTTTGTAATGCAATGTATTAGCGATTTATCTATTTTGTACATTTATATAATCTATAGTGTAACAGGGGGCTAGCCAATTGGAATTCCGTCCCCAGAATATGCACAGAATGTCCCGCCTATTTCTAGGCGATGTGAGAAGTTTCTGGCTTCCAGAAAATCATGATGATGACAATGAATCTTCCCACATTTGGAGCATTCCGAGATATTTTGACTGTTTCTTGTCCACTTAACTCAGCATAGTTAAGCGGGCCTTTTTGATTGCCTGCTGAACCTGAACTGAGAGGCAGACATAAGATACTTTGGGGACAGCTCACCTTTCCTTCCTGCATGGATGGTTCCAATGAAGAAATAACATATTTTAAACTCCAGGGTAGGGAGAGATGTCAATTAGCCAGTTAACAAGCATTCATTAAGTGCCTGGTATATGCTAGGCACTGCGCTAAGCACTAGGGATACAAAAAAGGGTAAAAAATAAGGTTTTCTTCTCAAGAAGTACATGTAGAGTAGATGGAAGATAATTTTAAAGGAAAGGCACTAGAAGTATGTGTGTGTGTGTGTGTGTGTGTGTGTGTGTGTGTGTATGCTTGTGAGTGTGTGTTGGGGGGCATTCAGGAAAGGGGATTGAGTAAGGCCTCCTGCAAAAAGCAGCATAGGACTTAGTCTATAAGGAAGCCAAAAAATCCAAAAGGTAGAAGTGAGGATGGAAAACATTCCTTGTGTATGGTCAGGTGAACTGTCACATCCCTAGAGGGCATTCACATATTCAGCTGATGCAAATTCCTGATACACACAGGGCTGAGGAGTCTGACTTCTAATGATATATAATGTAAGTGTCTTGGAAAGATTGTGGAGTGTGTATAAACATCCTGTAACTGGTTATGATCTATTAGCCAAATGGTGGAAAGCAGACTTTTTGATTTTCTGCAGTTGTACAACTGGAAGCAGGAACACTTTCAAAGGGCCTTAATTGGATTTGTCTCTCTCTCGGCTTGACTCTTTTGCTTACGGTTTCTGTTGAGAGAGAATATTGTCAGAGGAGAGACCTTGGGTTCTTTGCTTTTAAGGTCATGTGGTTCTTTGAGAAAATGCCTCTGTCCTTTGCCTGCTCCTAAATTTATCCTTTCATTTTATGTGAAGGAATTTAATCTTCAGGTTCTGATTCTGTGAGTTCTGAAGTATCAATAGAGTGAGCTTCCAAGAGTCTGAGAGTCTGGGAGGAGTGGAGGTTGTGAGTCAGAGTCCATTCTTGGTTTTTATAGCCAGATGAGCATCAATGCCTTACGGATCAAAGAGTGTTCTTCAGGAGTGACTTTTGGAGGAAAAGAAAAGATCGTTAGTAGTTATGAAAAGAACTCATTTAGTTGTGGCAATGATACTGCATTTGGATATGAACTTGGCAGAACCAAAGTGGTGTAGAGACTGTACCAATACTGATCATCCTCTCCAGAGGCAGTACAGGAGAGAATGTGCCCCAAGGTGGTTTTGGGGAAAATGTTTGTACGTTTGTTTCTGTTATAACAGTTCAAAGTAACTGTTCCTTGTGAAAAACAAAACAAAACAAAACAAAACAAAACCAAAAAATAAAGTAATTAATTAGAACTGGACCATTAGTCATTTGTGACTACCTCTGGAAGGAGCAAAGTCAGTTGGGGTTTGAGCCCATAGCTTTAGAGGAGGGTCATCTAACCCTTTTAAGGGATACTAGACAAGGACATATATCAACCTGGTTCTGGGAGAGTGGGACAGTGCCTATTTGTTATGGTCACTGAGGACAGCCAATGCAAAGACATGGAGCTAGGAGATGGGGCATCCTTCATAAAGAAAAGGAACTAGACCAATTTGGTTGCATTAGAGTTCCTGGAAAGGTATAACATGGTCAGGCATATGCTTTAGAAAAATTGCTTTGGCAACTGAATGGAGGGAGAGACTTAAGGCAAGGAGAACAATCAAAAGACTTTTGCAATAGTCTAGGCAAAGAGGTGATGAGTCACTTGAATTTTGATGGTGAGGAAGGGATATGTAGGAGAGATGTGAAGTTAGAAATATCAGATTTTGGCAATGGATTAAATACATGGGGGGAGAGTGAGTGAGGAGTCAAACATAATATTGAGATTGTGAGCCAGCCTAACTGGGAGGATAGTATACCTTTAATGGTAATAGGAAAGTTCAAAAGAAGTGAGGCTTTGAGAAATATTTTAAGTTCTATTTTAGACATACTGAGTTTGAGATGCCTAGTTTTAGATATTTAGATATCTAGTTTTAGATGTTTAATTTTTAATAGTATTTCATTTTCCAGTCACAGGTAAAAACAAATTGTAGCATTCACTAACAAATTTTTTTTAGTTCCAAATTTTTTCCCTCCCTCCCTCTTATCTCTTGCTTCCTTAAGATGGTAAACAATTTGACATAGGTTATATGTGTGCAATCATGTAAAACATAGTTCTATATTAGTCATGTTGGAAAAGAAAAACATATCAAAAGAAAAAAATAAAGGAAGTGGAAATAGTCTACTTTGATTTGCATTCAGATTCCATCAGTTCTTTCTCTGGATGTGGATAGTATTTTCACCATGAGTCCTTTGGAATTGTCTTGGATCATTGTATTTCTGAGAATAGCTATCATTCATAGCTTATCATCATAAATTGTTGCTTTTTCTGTGTACAATCTTCTTCTGGTTCTGCTTACTTCACTTTGGATCAGTTCATGTAAATCTTTCCAGGTTTTTCTGAGTGTTTCAGATATTTAAAAAGCAGTTGGTGATATAGCAGGGAAGAAGATAAAGTTATATATAATGACTGGGAATCATGTGCATGAAAATGACTCCATAGGAGCTGAAGAGATTACCAAATGAAATGGTATAGAAAAAAACACACCCAGTAAAGAGCCTTAAGGTATACCTAAGCTCGTGGGTATGATATGGTTGAAGATCCAGCAAAAAAGATTGAGAGGCAGCAGCAAGGCAGGTTGAAGGAGAATGAGGAGAGAGCAGTGTCAGGGGAAAAACAAACAAAAAAATAAACATACAAACAAACAAATAAAAATATAGACACATACACATCCATATATACACACATGCACATACATACACATATATTCATACATACATACATACATACATACACACACACACATAAATATATGAGGAAAATATCCAGGAGGAGGTGATCAACAGATTCAAAGGCTGCAGAAAGGTCAAGAAGGATGAGGATTGAGAAAGGCCATTTGATTGAACAATTAAGAGATAGATAGATTGGTAGAGTAGTGACAGATGAATGATGTGGTTGAAAGCCAGTACCTGTAACCATATCCATGACTCAGAACTCTAAAAAGTAGGTCACAACCTCCTTTTCTTCAATCTGTCTTTCTGCTTCACTCCTCCTTGACTTTTCTTTGTCCTCACTGACCACCATGACTTCCTTCCACTGAGGTTCTCCCAGGTCACTGACTTTGCTCTGTCTTCATTATGTTCTTGACAGTTCCTTTGAACCTTGTTGCCATGCCTGCTGTGCCAAATCCTACCTGTGGAATATTTTCACTACCTACCCTTTTTTTTCTCTTACTACTGCTGAATTGTGCTAAATGCAGTCACACAAACCTTCTGACTAAGTGCACTATAAGTTGTGGTTCAGTTGTTTCCATCATGTCTGACTCCCTAGGACCCCATTTAGGATTTTCTTGGCAGAAATACTGGAGTAGTTTCCTCATTTTGCAGATGAGGAAACTGAGATAAAGAAGGTGATTTGCCCAAGCTTACACAGCTAAAAAGTGTCTGAGGCTGTATTTGAACCTGGTTCTTCATGACTCCAAGCCCAGAACTCTTTCCACAGTATCACCTAGCTCTCAACTGTGCTTTGACTGCAGCAAAGCAATTGTTTTGTTCTTTCCAAAATGAATAGGGTCCAAATCCTATAGATTCTTCAGTTTTAAAATATTTCAATTTTGGTACCATGGTTACTCTTCATCAAGATGGAATTTGTTCTCAGGCATAGAGAAGGAAACAAGGAAGGAAAGAATCATTTATTACTACTATGTGCTTTCCACTTTTCAAATATTCTGTCATTTGATCCTCACAATGACTCTGGCAGGTAGACAGGTACTATTACAGTCTCCATTTTATAGTTAAGGAAACTGGGGCAGATAGTGGTTAACTGACTGAGCATCACATGGCTAATAAGTACCTGAGCCTGAGTCTGGAGTTGAATTCAGGTCTTCTTGATTCCAGGTCTAGGACTATATCTACTGTGCCACCTACTTACCTCGCAAACTGATTCTCTGTCCCACTGCCCACCACAGCTTTTTCAAATCTTTCATTATTTCCTCAAGCCTCTACTGGCACCTTTCCCCTCTTATTCTCCGGACAAGATTTTGTATAATGACTTTCTGTGAAAATGGTAGCTCACTATCACCTTTAGGATAAAATATACAGTGTTCTATTTGGTATTTAAAGCCCTTTCCATTCTGACTTGTTGACCTATTTTTATTACTTTATTTCTGTTTTCACACATTTTTCATTCCAACCAAACTGGCTTACCCTCTGTCCTTTGTACACAACATTCCATGTCTCAGCTCTATGAAATCGTACATGACTTTTACTGATAGAAGATGTCAATTCTGGTCCCTCCAGTTTCTCGTTTCTCACCTCTCACTCTCAACACACATATAACTTTTGCAGATTTTTTGTATGTATTCTGAAATTTCTTACGTAAGTACAAACTATTTTCCTCCAGCAGAATGTAAGTTTTTTGAGAGCAGTTATTATTTCCTTTCAGTTTTCTTATTCTCAGTATATAGTCAATGACTAGTGTATAGTAGGTGCTTAATAGATGCTAGTTAAACAAGTGAATGTGTGACATTAGACAAGTGACTTCTGGAGCTCAATTTCCTCATCTGTAAAATGAGGAGAATGGACTAGATGACCTCTAAATTCTTGGATCTTATTTTGCTCTCAAATGATTCCTTGTGTGATCTGGAATCAGCCATTGAGACACTATGTTACAATTCCTTCAGCCGTCAAAATGGACTTAATAATATCTTCACAATTCTCCTACTATGTGTACTAAAGAGGGGAAGTGTAGGGAGAATTTTTAAAGTTCTTCGGGATCCACAGAAGAAAGATGTGCTTGGAGAGGGCATGTAGCCCTTCCCATTGTGGTTGTTCCTAAGAACACCAGTGACATCACCATGGTGATATGTTACACATGAATTGCATTTAAGTGAGGCAGAATTATGTGAAGTCCAAAACTGTCAGCCTCAATATATCCTCCAGAGTCATTGAAATCCAGTGTCAAGATAAAAGTCTTTCCTTCATTATCCAAGAAGGATTCCTAGGGCTAATTTTGAACATAAGAAGGATCAGCTATTCAATTTATTCAGAGAAGATACTTGAGACACAAAGTTATAACATGAGACCCCTACAAGAAACTTTGTGTCCCAAAATGCCAGTACCAGATGAAGATACTGAAATGACAACAAAAGATAGAATGAGACACGGAGACCTGGAAGATGTAGAAGACCAGATGGTGAGAGAGAGGGCTGTTGGCAGCTACATCTGTCTTCCCTTCTCATTTTCTCCTGTGCCTTCCCCCACCAGAGGATGGAACTTCAGTGAGAGAGCAATATGTCTAGGAGCTGGAGTGGAGAGAGAGTGAGCAGCACAGAGCTGTGGCAAGGAGGAGAGGGGTGAGGAATAAGACCACAGGAGAGAGGGTCAAACGGAGATTTTGCCTTTATTGACACCAGAGAACATAGTAGCTTGAGGATTCAAGATTCTGGAAGCGGGATTCAGCTCTAAACAGCTCAGACCTAACTGCTCAGTTTGCAGGGTGAGCATTTATCCCTCAGAAACTGGGAAACTGCAAATCAGATGTATTGTTCTGTTAACTGTATGGACTCAAGAAAGTGATGGAGAAAATGTGGATAAAGCAGTTAAACTTAAAAGGGTATCTGGTAAGAGCTAGTTATTAAACATTTATCAGAATATCCCGATTAGACATGACTTATCCCTTCTTTCCTTTCATATGAAAAAAATATGTACTATAATATCTTCAGGTTCTTTCCCCATGGGAAAAAATGGGAGAGCTTATTTTTTTGGCTAAAGATTTGCATTATAAATACAAACATTCTTCAATTAGAAATCTCATAAGTCTGACTACTTGCAGGGGAACTGAAAACACTTTATGTGACAATAAAATGACCAAGATACTTATGGGGAGAGTGGGGGAGGAGGGCAAGTGAGAGGAATTTTTTGGAGACTGACCAGTATGGCATGAGTTATAATTTTTGATTAGGTTGCTTTTCAGTTTAAAATAATCTCCTCTCCTCCACTTTTTAAATGGTTTTTTAATGGTTCTCAACTCATTTCACGTTTCAAGTCCTTGACATTTCTCATTAAACCAGAAAGTTTTACAAATTAAGCAATCATATGACTTAATAATCAAGCCAAGAGCATTGTGACTTCCTAAGGTTCCATCTCATGAGAGCTCCTGCCAGCCCAGAGAGAAACCTGAAAATATAAAGAGGGCCAAATAAACAAGAGGGCACCTTCTCTTCCCTTTTGTAACAGACGTTATCTTGAATCCAAGGTGCTTTGGATAATTGTCTCTTTATAGTTGGTGAAAAAAGGAGAAAGAAGCAGGGTATTTATTGGCAAATTTCTTGACAGAACTGACTTAAAAGGCTGAAAGTCAAGAAATATGGATGAAACGTCACACCTTGTGCCATTTGTTTAAGATCTGAAGTCAGCTCAGAAAAGTGAAAAATGTGATGCCTGGGAGCTATAAAGCTACTGATAAATATTTCTCACCAAAATATCTTCTCCCTTTCTTCCTTCTCCTTGTAGCCAGCAGAGCTAGACTGTCTGTGCTTGGGGCTGAAGGCAAGAGATGTAAGGTTGCTAGGATGTCCCATTTACTTAACTAACCAATAAAAAGAGTTTAGCATTAAACTGCTGAGAAGACTTGACTGTTTGTTGTCAACAGAATGTAGCTGAAAGCAATGGCCTCTGACAGGGTTTGCAGGAGATTGGGGGAAGGGGTGGAATCAGCTGTCCTGCAGGGAGGTC
>CM053772.1:117646513-117673903 GCA_028658325.1 Potorous gilbertii | reverse complement strand
TGAAACCATAGAGACTATTGGGCAAGTCATTTCAACTGTGAGGTCTTCCTGTGTAGTGGAAAGAGCTTTGGAGACAGAATCTGAAATCAAGGACATTATTCTTACCTCTGCCCCTAACTAGCTCTGTGACTCCAGGCAATTAGTTATAGATTCCCAGACCTTACTTTCTTTATCTGTTAAATAAGAGGGCTAAATTAGATTATTTTTTCTTAAGTCCCTTCTGGCTCTGAAATGTTATATTTTTATGACTTCCAAGATCACATTTTCCTTATCATTAAAAACTGGTTTGGGGACAAAGAGTAGGTAAAATTACCTCTGAGGTAAAAGGCAGATAAAATTATCTCTTTAAACTCCAGGAATTTGTATTTAATTTTCCTTCCCATTAGAGTAATCTTCCTAATGCCCAGATCTGACTGTCTCACACAACTGATCAAAGATCTTCATTGCTTATAAACTTCTCTGTCTAGCATTCAAGGTCTTCTCCAGTATTCCTCCAGTCTTCCAAACTATTTTTTTCCAGACTTAAATACAGTTCCACTTTACATGCACTTGACATTTCAGCTAAACCAGGGTACTGTGATATTCCTGCCCTATTCCTGATTCCATTCTGCCCTTTTCTGACTCTGTGCTACATTTCTGCTTGTTGGAACTGACGGAGATGTGATCTGAGTGTCAGATCCTCCTAAAGGAATTTGGGCAGTGCAGACTTCCTTGTCAGATTTGTATCTTACAGACTACAGGTCATTCACCTACAGTTGGTAGTAAATGGTGGGTACCAAACAATGTCTCCTCATTGTCTCCTGCTTGCAGCCTGTGCTCAACTCTAGTCAACTTCTTCTTTGGGACCCCCTAGAGTCAGGGACAGCTCTATGCCCCTTGCCAGCAGGAAGCAATTTCCAAAGCTGAAATCTTTGCTCTTGCCCCAAAAGAGTTTGGGTCTCATTTGTTTGGGGGTGGAGGTGAATGAAGGGGATGGGATCTGAACTCCTGAGAGGAAAAGACCATGTCTTTGGAATCTGGGCTCCAAAAAGGAAAAGCCCCTGGGCTTTCCCATGTGGCCCATGTCCCTGGCATTGGCACCGGGCCCTTCCCAATTATCCTGTCTTTGTGGGCCTCATTGTCTACACCTGGCTGGACCCTAGTCTGCCTTAATTCCATCTAGACCCCTTCTCTGTCTCCAGACTACTTGGCCACTCCTAGATCACATCGAGCTGCATAAAAGGTCCATCTTGCTTACATTAAAGTGCTCAGATTCAATCTTGTCAATACAAGTGTCACATATGCTCAGATTCCTTAAGAATTAAAATCTCATCCACCCCAACTGTTTTAATAAACCTTGTCTGACTGAAAGAAGGCGTGGGTTGAATTCGTTTGAGGCAGAACCCACGTCATTTGCCCATGAATTTTGGTGTTCCTAATACCTCTAGACTTCAACAGAACCTTTTCCTTCCTTAAAAGGCCCCTTTAGGCACCATGCCTTCCCCAAAATCCTGATTCCCTTCCTACTACACTACTCCCTCCCATACCCCAGCCCTATCAACTTTCCCTTGGATGTTTCACAGAATCTTGGGGATCATAGGGTTTATTTACAGCTAGAGGCATTCTAGAGGTAGAAAGCTTAGTAGACTTGTAATCAGGAAGATCTGAGTTTGAATCCTACATCAGATTTATAAAATATTTAATCTCTGTTTCAGTTTCCTTATGTCTAAAATAAGCACAATAAAAACAACTACTTCACAGGATGGTTGTAAAGATCCAAAGTGCTTTGTAAATTTCTCAATGCTATATGAATGCTAGCTATTATTAGAGGGGACCAGAGTGGTCATCTGGGCAGCTAAATAGCACAGTGGACAGAGTGCTAGGAGTAAGGAAGACTTTTCCTGAGTTCAAATCCAGCCTCAGACATTTTTTAGCTAAAGCTGTATGACCCTGGACAAGTCACTTAACCCTGTTTGCTTGGTTTTTTTTTTTTTTTGTCTGTAAAATGATCTGGAGAAGGAAATGATGAACCATTCCAGAATTTTTGCCAAGAAAACTCCAAATGGGGTCACAAAGAGTCACATATGACTGAAAATTGACTGAACAACTACATAGAGGTCATGTATTTTACCCCTCTTATTTGTAGCTGAGGAACTAAGGCCCTGAGGGATTAAATGTTGCGAACATAGGTTCTGAATTCAAATTCAGAGAACTTTCTCCTTTGGGACCTCTATGCACTTATCAGAATGTAAGGTATATTATAGTTCTTCTTATCTACCAGATATTTAATAGTAGATAGTTTATCTTTGAGATTGCTAATTCTTCAAGGGCAGGAATCATGCCTTGTTTCATTTCTGACTTTCCAGTGCTTAGGAGTGTGTTGTACATAGTGAGAAACTAACAAATGTTGATTGAATTCTCCTATAATCATCACCTTCAGCTATATTCTAGAAATGCGAGTGTAATTGAGTTAATGCAAATTCATCACCAGTTATGGAAAACACATACCAAAAGAACTCTCAAGCTTTTGCACTCATGTGAATAGTGAACCATATTTCTAAGTGCTTCAGTCCTAAACACCAGGATTATAGAAGTTTGTCCTTCTTTTGGTAATCCATTCATTTCTCAACTCAGTGTCCTTTAGAATGATGTCTGTCCCTCTTATTTTGCTTATTTCCTTTTAGGAGGCAACTAGGGACATTGTTATTTATTACTCATGTTATGTAAATATCTTCTAGAAATGAGCTCTGGCTGGAGGAAAGAGAGTCTAAAATGTAGAGAAGCATGCTTAACACAAACAAACTCCAGAGGCCCACCACAAACCAGAAGAGGATGCAGACAAACAGGGCATGTGCAAATACCATGTTAAATTGGAAATATACAAGACAAACAGGGCAGTGCAGAAATACCATATGAAATTGGAAATATGAAAGACAAACAAGGCTGTACTGGAAATATCACATTAGATTTTTTTAAAGCTGTACTTAGTATGATTCCCATAAACCATCCTCTTTTTTCCTGTTCTTCTTTGTAAAGGATAATGTTAATGTTTGTTGATATATATCAAGTTCACCTTAATAAAAAAAAAAAAAAGAACTTCACAAATCTTAGAGCCCGAAGGAAGCATTAAAGCCTCAGAATTGAAGTGAAAATTGCCTACATACTGACCTTTGTGTGAATTCTTGGACTGAGTTCCTGTAGTTATGAGGCTATAAAGAATGGTCCCTTTTTTTCTTGTAAGGCATCTTGCCTCCCAGGGCCTCCGAATGCTTTACAAACATTAGCACTTTCAGCTTAACCCAACCCAGTAACTCCATCTCTGTAGGTGGTAAGTGGCCTCAGGGATACTGGCGCCAAGTGAAGCCTGGCACTGTGGGATTCCAGATCTCTTGGGACCTGCCCCATCTCTCTTGCTGATTCATCTTGTAGCTTGGAGAAAGTCACCTCTGTGCCTTTGTTTTGGTCTTTAAAATTAGTCACTGTAAAATCCTTCACACCTTGACTTTAGAAAGAATGTTGATGGTGAGAGAAATTGCTTTCAGGGCCTGGAAATGACTGAGTTGTAATACAAAAACCTGAAAGGAAAAAGGAAGAAGAAAGGAAAAGCCCTATCTATCTTTTTAGTGAAATGGGGCATTTACTGCCAGGATAAAGTTAATGTCTGTCACAGTTAAAATAACAAATAGTTTTTCCTTCTCTGTCACTAACTAATGCCATCATTGGATTTTCCTAGACAAAGGCAATTTCACATTTTCTGTCCCATTGAAATCATAAAGCATAAAACAACCCAGAACTGTCTATATATAAGTAAAGGGTAATTGGATTAGTCAAGTAAATCAGAATTGCAATAATATTTGTAACAAATACATATATGTGCATATATGTTTATCTCTATCCAGCCATCCATTTATCCATCTATCCATCCACTTATCTGTCTGTCTGTCATCTATTGCAAAACAGAGCATGATAGACTGAAGAAGCATAATGGTTTAAGCAAAAAAAGTTGAAAGGCCCTGGGTGTTCAGATCTTGTCTTGGCTCTTTTATTAAATGAATAACAATTTCTTTGGAAGTAGCTTCCTCATCTATACAATATCGAAAGTAGTTTGAATTATATTTGAATTAATTATAATAAGAAATTCAAAAATCAGGGGAAAAATCTTTATCAAATCATGTGTCCTTATTTTAGATTTAATTTATCTGTTTTTTGACTCAGGATATTCATCTGGATTTAGGGTTGCTCAGGCCCCTTTATTTAAAGCTCAAAAAAGGGAGTTAGATACTAGCTGCCCTTTAAAGTCCTTTCCAGCTCTACATCTATGAACCTATGATGTCAAAGAAACAGCAAACCTTTATTAATGGCCTCTTTAGCAGACAAGGTACTTGGTTAGACACTGGGGCTACTCAGATGAAAAAATGACAGTTGTTCCTCTTAAGAAGCTTATATTTTGTTATTTTAGGCACATTGTAGATAGCTAGGTAGTGAATCGTGGATAGAGCACTGGGCTTGGAATCAGGAAGACTTCCTATGAGCTCATATCCAACCTTAGACCCTTGACTAGTGGTGTGACACTGGGCAAGTCACTTACCCTTCTTTGCCTCATCTTCAAGAGTTCAAATCCAACCTTACACATTTAACTATCTGTGTGACCATGAGAAGTCAATTAACCCTATTAACTTTAACTTCTCATCTGTAAAATGAGATGGAGAAGGAAATGGCCCAACCATTTCAGAATCTCTGCCAAGAAAACCCCAAAGTAGGTCATAAAGAGTCAGATGTGGCTGAACAACAATAATAAATACTTGCTGGTTGATCTTCACCAATAATGGAAGAGGAATTCTAATACATGCATCCACTGAATAAACAAAATTCTACTTTAAAGTTTTCTAGAACAGAGGTTGAACTGTAAAAAGACACTTGGGGGTTTACCCATGTACCTTATATATGCTTTCTTATCATGTGTAATATATGCTTTGTTATCACGTGTAATGAATAATTGACTATACCTTTTTTTGTCTATAAAATGAAATTAGCAGTCCTATCCATTTTCCAAAATACAAAGTAGCTCAGATTGAGGTGATAAATACATGAAGAAGAAAGGCAAGTTGCTTACATCATCAACTTCACACTAGGTCTCTGTCTTGGAAGTATGTGTATAAAAAATGTATATAAACATATACACATATGTATATGCATTGAAATATGTATATGTATACGTATATGTTAATATAGCTTCAGATGTATAGAGATATATGCATACACACAAAACCACCGTAATATGACTTTATCACTGTTTCTTTAATAATTCAAAGAGAAGTGTGAATTATTTGATATAGAGTATTTTCCTTACAATTCTTTCAATAGCAAGGTCACCATTTAAAATTTTTGTTTCCTTGTCATCTAACAATTAATTCAAGGTTTGTTTATTTTTTAAAGAAGGGGATATAATATCAATATCTTGTATGGTCTTATAAGCAGATAATTTTGCTTCTCAATCACTGTCGGTTTTTGGAAGGATTTCTTTCAAATGTTAACGTATGCTCTGATCCAACAATTTGACAGTAATCTCCACTACACCTTTGGCATCCTGGGGAAATCAATGCTGTGAATCGAGAAAGAGAGCCAGCAAATGTTTACTTATTTGAAGCAATTCTGTTTGTATAGACCATTAAAAGGAAAGGAGTGGGAATTTCTAATTAGCAATAAAACCTGATCAGAGTCAAATGCCTTTGGAGTAAACACTCCTCAATTCAGGTCAAGTTGAAAACTTGACTCAGATGTACTGTTCCTTGCCTGGCTGGGCTAATTTCCCCTATGTTCACATTTGGAAGCAAAGGTTAATTTTATACGGACTTATGAATAGTTGTGTATGTGATTCCAAGTGAAATACATGAATCTGAAAGAAAAAAAGGAGAAAGAGAAGACCACTTCCATTCTTTTAGTAAAGTGGGGCATTTTCTTCCAGGATAAAGTTAGTATGTCTGAGTTACAGCGTATACACGTATCAAAAGAAGAAAAGTCATGGACTGGTCTAATTGCAGCTATGTGGCACAGTGGATTTCTATCACTGTGATTGGAACCAGGAAAATTAATCTTCATGAGTTCAAATCTTGCCTCAGGCACTTTCTGACTGACCATGGGCTTAGCCCTATCTGCCTCAGTTTCTTCCTCTGTAAAATGAGCTGGAGAAGGAAATGGCAAATCCCTTCAGTATCTTTGCCAAGAAAACCCCCAAAAAGAGGTCCCAAAGAACCAGACAAGACTTTGTAACAACAAATGGGATCTGCAGCATGAAGACTAGTTGTTTTGTAAGTATTAAATGAACATATATAATGAATTTGGCTAATTTATTTAGATACACATATTTGTCACTCTTGTTTCATTTATGTTAGTCTTGTCTCAAATTGGATTGTAAACTGCTTGAAGGATCCTGTTTTCTGAATCTCATATGGTCAATCAACTAGCATTTATGAAGCATCCATTATGTGTCAGGCTTTGGGAGTACAAAGAAAGGTAACCACTGATAGAACAACTACAATAGTGCAGACAGAATGCAACAAATAAATACGTGACTTTTTGGTTCCTGGGCTGCTGCCTGGTGAGTGGTACCATGCACACACTCTAGAAATGACTCACTAAGTTTTGTTCTCGAATCACCAATATGGTGTTTTGGTTTGTTTGGGGGTTTTTTTGGTACTGAAAAATAGAACAAGTCTGGTTTGTCTCATAGCATGAGGCATCCTTCTTCCTACCCTGTGACCTTTGCACACTAGGAATCTTAGAGGCTGCAGAAATTGGAATCTATGAGAGGAACTGAGATTATAATTAGAGCCAAATGGTGCAGGGTTGAGATTTAAAATTCTGAAGCTGCTTGTTGCACAATGTTTATTGATAGTTAAAGGGGCTAATTCAAAGCCCTCTGCCTCCCTGCTGAACTATGAAAGGTTCACACCAAGAGAGGAAGAGGCCGGATAAGAGACTGAAATTTGTCCCTCTTAGTTACTAGCCAAGAGCAGCCAGTGCTTACTTACATTGTTAACTTCACTTTGCCCTGTGAATCATTAATTGTGTCTATCTGCCTGATAAAGGCAAAATCTGGTGGCTACCTCTATCCCTGTTTGTGTAATTGATGCTGTCTTGGATAGAAATTTGGGAAGCTATCTTTCAAGAGATGGGAGACATGCCTTTTTCAGCAGGAGCAGAAGCTTTGGAAAAGGAGTGAACACAGATTGCCATTAACAAAGATATGTACCGTAATAGCATCTCATAGATGAATATGAGATACCCATAAATAGGAGAACCCGTAAACATAAACAGCGTTTACATACTTCTAAACTAATGTAGATTAGCTCTTATAGTTTATTTGAACCTGGAAAGGATAAGGAGGTGACATTGGATCATTTTGAGGATATTTACTTGGGTAAGGTAAGCTTGAGCTCCCATAGTAAGGCTAACTTCTGGGGAAGTCAATGAAATATCTTATTTACATTGAGAACATTTTTATTTATTGCAAATTAATAAATAAATGAGAATTTAAGTAAATAATTTCTATATGGCTAGGAGCCATATAACATATTCTTGAAGTATCTGGCTGTGGTAAGAAGACTTATAGTGTAGAAATTAGAACATCTGGGTTCTATTTCTCACCCCGACATTTAATGACCTTAGATATGTAACCTTCTCCTAGCCTCACCTGAGGATCTGTGTATAGAGTGTTTGCACAGATATATTTTAGAAAAGTAGACCCTCCTCCTTCTGTGTATTCTTGATAAAAATTAAAGACCCTAGATAACGTAAGACTTACGAAGCCTCTGTTCTAGTTACAACCTTTCTATTGGCCTTTAAAAAGGAGCTTCAAAGAGAACTGGGAAGGATAAGAAAGAGAGGAGGTTAGACAGAAGGAAAAGAGGGGCTACACACAATTATAGACTAAAGTCCCTGCAGAGAGGCCTACATATTCATATGGCAATAAATAGAGACAATGTTTTAGTGCAGAGGACCTACTGGGCTAAACCAAATAGTATCTAGACCAAGACAATGATATGGTATACAGGTTAAGTGCAGGTGTCAAAAAAATAACTTTTATAAATTAAGAAAATTCTTTAATATTTTCTTTGGATTCTATAGTCATCTAAGCAAACTCTATTATGTCCTTGTAGAGTGTAATAATTTCACAGATATTTAGAACTGGAAGAAATTTAGAGATAGTTGATCTCAATGTCTCCACTTCACAAATTAGGAAACTGAGGTCCAGAGACATCACAAAATCCCAGATTTAGAGAAAGAAGGGACCTTAGAGGTGAACCCTCCCTCCCTCACTTAAAGATGAAATGATTGAGGCCTGGAAAAACTAAGTGACTTTTCCAAATAAGGGAGTAGGTACTAGAACCCACAGTGTATTGAGGGCCCCAGTCTGGTACACATGCCTCTACACTTCACTGCCTCTACTCCAGAAAGTGAAATATCTGGTATTTTTCTGTTTTCTAAACTCTGCTTGGAAAGTTTTAAGAAGGCTAGAGATTTCATTACCGTAACTGTAAGGTCCACTTTAGTACTTTAAGGTGTACACATTTCTGTTTCCCTTATGACCTGGGAAAACTTTTCTAGAGTCAGTTTTTATATAATCTAGAAATTTTTAGTTTATCACAGAAATAAGTACATTTAGAGAAAAAAGACTAAAGGACAACTAGGTGGCTGAATAGAGGGAGTACTGTAGTGAGGAATACCTAAGTTCAAATGTGATCTCCAATGCTTGCTAGAAGTGACCCTGGCCAAGTCACTTAACCTCTCTCTGTCTTCCTCAGTTTCCTCAACTGTAAAATGTAGATAATAATGGAATGCTTCTCTCAGGGCTGTGAGGAACAAATGAGATGGATAGTACTTGTAAAGTGCTTAGCACAGAGCCCAGCACAAAGTAGTTGCTTAATAAATATTTGTCTTCCTATTCTGCCATATAAGAAGTCTATGAGCTAGCTATTATAATTGTTCTTATTTAATATTGTCTGGGGCAGGTAGGTGACATAATGAATAGAGCTCCAGGCCTAGGATTGGGAAGACTCATTTTTCTGAGTACAAATCTGGCTTCAGACAATAGCTGTGCTATCCTGGGCAAGTCACTTAACCTTATTCACCTCTCTTTCCTCATCTATAAATTGGGCTTGAGAGGGAATTGTCAAACCATTCCAGTATCTTTACTAAGAAAACCTTAAATGGGGTCACAAAGAGTTGGACATGACTGAAATGACTGATTTAATTTAATAATTATCTAATATTAAGTAATTTAATATTATCTCCATTTTACCACTGAGGAAACTGAAATTCAGAGATGTTAAATGATTTGTCCCTTGGTTACAGGGCAGTATTTCAAAAGTAAAGGTAGGTTGGACCAAGGTTCTGGTGTCTTACCTCTATATCTGGTGTGCCTTCTGCGACACAATATTCTTAGCATATGGAAAAACTATTCTAGACTCAGTCTTCATTTAATTTAAAAGTTTTCAGTGGATCAGAGAAAGAAGTACATTTACGGAAAAGACTAAAGGACAGGAATAGTGTATTTAATCAGGACTATATTAAAGTAAATTCAAGTATCATCTGTCAGTTGTTCCTGGCTATGTGAGAACTTGTCAAATTTTGGTGGGGGAAAACATTTCAAGTTTTATGATAAAATAACAGATTGGAATGAAAGATGAAATCCAAACAACAGATGTGACAGCTATCAAGGGAAAAGGACAGAGAGATGTTTCAGCAATAGAGGTTACCTGAAGGTACAAGATGAGAACAAATTTATATATACCCTCTAAGCAAGACCCTGTGATTGAAACATTTATAATAATAATATAATTTTTCTTACACATGTTAAAATGTTAGTGGTAGGCATAAGGAAGGTCAGTAAACGAATACATTGGACAATATTGCATAGAATAAAAAATAAGAATAAAAAAGAAAGGCTATAGACAAACCTCAGGCCTACATATCATGAATGCTTTGTTCAAGAAGAGAACTGGAACATATCAGACATGGTCAGAGTCTAATAATATTACTAAAAAAAAGAAAAAGAAATTTGCTTTATCTGAACAAAAAGCAAATAACTGGTAACTTGTGTATGAATTATTTCTAACACTACTTTCTGTATGTAAAGGCAGATCACTGATTTGTTAGGGCTAAGCTAAAAAATCAACATTAACTCATGAGAAAGAATAAAAATGAAATCTAGCATACAATCAAAACAATTCTAACAAGATGTATTTAAACAAGCTATCAAGACAGAATATGAGAATGGGTGAAAGGACAAATATCATGTAATATCAAATGAACCATATATGGTTTATCACTATTTTCCACAGGAGTCTAGCTACAGTAAAGTAATTGCAACAATAAGACTAGTGAGACCTAGAAGACTTCTTCATCCACCAAACATTTCCTCTTGCCAGGTGAAGAGGTTGGAGAGCACCCATTCAGAAGAGGGTCAGTGAACTATGATAGGTCCACTAGCAAAGAATGTTTTTAGAATTTTTAAATAAAATTTGTATTTAAAAATGTTAAAAACCATTTAATCAGAAATGTTGGTAAATTTTTTACTATTTTTCATCATAATTTTCTCCTTCCAATTCCATCCTTAAATGCTCTCAATATGATCTAGCTAAATTTGGTTTCAAACTAATCTTCTTGTGAAATTCATTTTATACACACAAACACATCCACACTCACAAAACTTCTCCAAGTTTTATCAAATGATATCCTAATAACTTTTTTCTCTCTCCTTCCAGAAGAAGTGAAGATTCTAACCCCAGATGAGCTGATAGTCTAATCCAAGCATTGACAAACAGGCAGGGTCAGCAAACTACTTCCTGCTACCTGTTTTCCAACTCCTGAATTAAAATGCCAGCTCTTTTGGGGTTACAGGGTTACAATGGTCACTCCTTATGCAGTAATATAGTTAAAAGCTATTGTGGTTTTATTCAATAAAGCTTTGAGAAGTGTGTGTGTGTGTGAAAAGCATTTTACAGAAAGGCTGGTTTGAAACCAAACTTTTGCTGTTGTCATTTCAGTTGTGTCTGACCCTTCATGACTCCATTTGGTGTTTTGTTGGCAAATATGCTGAAGTGGTTTGCTATTTTCTTCTCTAATGAAACCAAATTAATCCAGAGCATATTGAGAACATTTAAGGAAGAAACTGAAAGGAGAAAAACCAAAGAATGAGAAATGGAAAAGTTCCATCAACATTTCTGTAACAATCTATTTTCTTGATTAATGATAGTAGAACCACAGCATATTAATATAAAAGTACACAAAGAAGTAGATATTTACTAAAGGAAGCAAAGATGAGAACTGTTAAAGCAGAATAAGAACTCCATGTTGAAAGTGATATTTTTAAGGGTATTTTGAGGCATCATTTTAAGAAGAGGGAGATATTCCACAACTGGAAAAAATCAAATCATGGACATTAATATTGTAAAAAATAGGTATTGAGAGGTTTTCAGTAAATACTGACATATGTTCACATTATTACTAAAAGAAAAAATATGAGAAAGGTTGGGAGACAGCATGATGTTATAGAAAGAGCACATTTATAGAAAAAAAGCACAGAAAGATCCATGGACAAGGGAAGAAGTGCTGACTAAACAAGAGATAGAGAGTTTTACAAAATGTAAAATGGATAATTTTGATTATATAAAATTAAAAGTTTGCCCACAAACAAAACCAATGCACTCAAAATTAGAAGGAAGGGAGAAAACAGAAAAAAAATATATTAACAGCAAATTTCTCTGGTAAAGGACTCATGTCTCAAGTATATAGAAGACTGAGTCAAATTAGCAAGACTACAAGTCATTCCCCAATTGATAAATGATATGAAAAGGCAATTTTTATTTTATTTTTTAAAATGTTATTTATTTTTATTTTATTTTTAAAAATGTTATTTATTTTTAATTTTCAACATTTACTTCTATAAGATGGTGAGTTTTAAATTTTCTCCTCTTCTCTCTCTTCCCCCCGCTGCAAGATGGCATGTTATCTGATATAAGATCTACTCATATATTCATATTAAATGTATTTTCACGTGAGTAGTAATAATGTAAAGAAGAATTAGAACTAATGGGAAGAACCATGAGAAAGAATATACAAACAAACAAAAAAACAGAAACAATAAAAGAAAAGGAGAGCAAATAATATGCTTCCATCTGTATTCAGACTCCAAAGTTCTTTCTCTGGATGTGGATAGCATTTTTCCATCATGAGGCTTTTGGAGTTGTCTTAGTTCCTTGCATTGCTGAGAAGAGCTGTCTATCAAAGTCATCTCACAATGCGGCTGTTACTGTGTACAGTGTTCTCCTGGTTCTGCTCATTTCACTCAGCATCAATTCATAGAAGTCTTTCTAGATTTATCTGAAGTCCTCCTACTCATCATTTCTTAAAGAAATGATAGTATTCCATTACAACGATATACCACAATTTGTTCAGCCATTCCCCAATTGATGGGCATCCCCTCAATTTCTAATTCTTTCCCACCACAAAAAGAGCTGCTATAAAAATTTTTGTACATATGGGGCCTTTTCCCATTGTATGATCTTTTTGGGATACAGTCCTAGAAGTGATATTGCTGGGTCAAAAGATATGCACAGTTTTATAGCCCTTTGGGCATAGTTTCAAATTACTCTCTAAAATGGTTGGATCAATTCACAACTCCAACAATAATGCATTAGTGTTCCAATTTTCCCACATTTATCATTTTCTGGTTTTGTCATGTTAGACAAACTGATAGATGTGATGTGCTACCTCAGAGTTATTTTGATTTGCAGTTTCCTAATCAATAGTGATTTAGAACATTTTTTCATATGACTATAGATAGTTTTAATGTCTTCCTCTGAAAACTGAACAGGTAGTTTTTAGACAAAGAAATCTGAATTCTGACTCTGCCATTTACTACCTGTATGGACAAATCATTTGATGATTTGATGGAAAAAGGAATTTGGACTTACATCTTACGTGATATACTCCTATGAATTCTAGCTAGGTGAGAGATAAATATTAAATTCCATAAAAGTTGGAAGAAAATAGAATGAAATATTTATGTCTGTAGAGAGAAGACAAGCTTCTATCAGTTCAACAAATGGAAGAAATTACTGGAATAAGATAGATGTGCTGGACTATATTAAAATTTTAAACCATACATACAACTTTTGTTGTTGAGTCATTTTTTCAGTTGTGTCCAACTCTTTGTGTCCCTGTTTGGACTTTTCTTGGCAAAGATACTTGGATTGGTTTGTCATTTCTCCAGCTCATTTTACAGATGAGGAAACTCAAGCAAACAGGGTTAAGTGAGTTGCCCAGGGTCACACAGTTAATAAGCATCTGAAGTCAGATTTGAACTTAGGAAGATTCATCTCATTTGAAATCTCTATCATAGTATATACACCATAACTTTGTTAATAAGTGTCTGTGGTCAGATTTGAACTCAGAAAGATTCATCTCAGTTCAAATGAGATTTCCTAAATCTGGCTTCAGACACCTACTAGCTGAGTGACGCTGGGCAACTCACTTAACTCTGTGTGCCTCAGTTTCCTGATCTGTAAAATGATCTGGAGAAGGAAATGACAAACCATTCTAGTACCTTTGCCAAGGACACTTCATGGGGTCATGAAGAGTCAGAGATGACTGAAAGGACTTATAACACCAACCACTAGTGAAATGGTATACTATAAAATAATTAAAACAAACAAGTAAACATGAGGAATATAAAGAAATCTGGAAAGATCTCTGTGAAATAATGCAAAATGAAAAGAGCAGAAACCAGAAAAATGGCATACATACTATGATAACATGAAGAAGGAGAATCAATAATAAAAGGACAGAGAATTTTAAAGTGTTATATTGGTTTACGGATTAAAATCCATTGACATGTAAATAGTTATTAAATGTGGGCATTTGTATTTATCATTAATGTTTTTTTTAATTTTTAGAAAAAATTGGGAATTTTAATGTTTGGAGAACTCAACATGAGTCAACAGTGGGTTATGGCAACCCCAAAACCTAATGTGATCTTTAAGCAGTAAGCCAGATAAGGAGTTCTGAATTTGTAGTTACAGTTACTTTGCCATGGTGAGACCACACCCAAACTATTGAGTTCAGTTATGCATGCATACTGCTGAAAGGATATAAATAAATTGGAGAGGAACCCATAGAGGTTAGTTAGCATTGTGAAAAGCCTCAGGTCTGTACCTTTTGAGTACAAATGGAAGGAACTGGGAATCCTTAGCTTAGGAAAAAGAAACTTTATTCAGTCATTTCCAACTCTTTATGATCCCATTTTCTTTTTTTGGGAGGGGAAGGATTTCTTGACAGAGCTACTGGAGTGGTTTTGGCATTAAGTTCTCCAGTTCATTTTACAGATGAGGAACTGAGACAAACAGGGTTAAATGACTTGCCCAGGGTCACACAGTAGCAAGTGTCCGAGGCTAGATTTGAATTCATGAAGAGAAGTCTTCCTGATTCCAAGCCCAGTGTTCTAATCATTGCACTATCTAATTGTTTAGAAAAGAGAAACCCTGGATCGTAATAGCTGTCTTTATGTAGTTGCATAGCTATGAGGCAGAAGATGAGTGTGAATTTATATGGCTGGGCTCAGAAGGCAAAATAGTGAGTGATGGGTAGAAGTTCAAAAGAGAAGAGATATCCAAAAACAGAGAAGACACCTACCTTGGGAAATGTTAGAGATGCACTTCCCATACAAAAAAGTATCAAGGAAAATTTATGAAAATGGAGTTCAGAAGAATTGAATGTCTTGGTCAAGGTGAATTCCACCCTTCCTCAGAAAGATATGGATGAAGGCATTTTATAAAGTTCATGCAGGATAGATCCTCCCATCAGAGGATGAATTGATCCTTTCTCTTTCAGGTCACAATCTTTTGACACACCTACTGTATGTCATTAATAAGCACAGTTGGATTTTCTCCTTTCTGATAGGCTTTCCCTCAAACAGCTCATTAGGTCGGTTCATTAGTTTCTGATCTTCTTCACCTGATTCTGCTAGGTCACAGATCAACTTTCTCTTTTGGAAGTTTTGACCTTGTGGAAATGAAACTTTCCTTTGTTTCCCACAGGAAGTAATAGGTTCCCCATCACTGGAAGTCTTGAAGCAAAGACCAGATCAATTATCATTGGAATATTGTAGAGTAGAACTTGTTTAATTACAATTTGGACTAGATTCCTTTTCAACTTTGAGATTTTGTATATTACAAAACTGGATGAGGAACAGTAACTTATAGGAGAAAATATCCAAGATGAAGGCAGAGATAAAAATCATGGCCACAGAATCTCAGAATTGACTTTATGAGATTCTGGTTTCCCATTCACTATAGGTTTTCAAATGGTAGGATGACCAAAGAAAACATAAAAAGGATTTCTGTTCAAGTATAATTTGGTCAAGAAGAGCTCTGTGGTCCCTTTCAACTGGAATTTTGTGATTCCATTACTTTCCCTTTCAGCTATTCCTACCCTTTCATATTAAGGATAGATTAATGGAGCCTGAGAGAGTTGAAAGGATTTCCTCAAGGTCACACGACTACGTAGTGGCTGAATGAGGTATAGAAGACTTTTTACTCCAAATAATAGGAAGGGAGATTGGATAGAACACAATGGGAGGATTTCACTTCCTGAGAGCTAATAAAAGAAAACTTACATTCTTTCAAGTCTTGGAGATGACAGCTATAAATGAAGAGATACTAAATCAGCATTTTAGCTCAATCTCCAGCATTTCCAAAGGATAAAACCCTTAAAAACACAGGAAGATTTAGACTATAATGGTAGTACTTGAACCCTTAGAGGCAGAAGCAAATTAGTCTTTTACCATCTGCCCACTTGACCACCCAGCACTAAATAGGAACGTAATTCTAAGCCGATTTCCCAGAAGTGTCTCTTTGGAGCAACAATGATGTCTAAAGGGTAAAACATTTAAATTAGTTGAAGATTTACATCATTCTTAGTGAAGCTGTTATCCTCAGGCAATGACCTAACATCACAGATGCCTCATTCACTTAGGAACAGTTTGGCCATATGTATAGTTCTTACATTTGCATGGGAATTTGGGACTCAATACTCAAGTATTTTGCATGGCAGAAAATGTCTGCATCAAAAGCATTGGCTTCCTGTCACCCTCCACATCAAACTTAGTACGAAATTTAGGACCTTAATGAAAGGACAAAAAAGATGTGTGGAAGAGCTTTGAAATGTACAAGGAATTTTATGTTTCAATCATTAAATTAGAACAGAGGACAGGAATCCAATAAGACAGGAAGAGATGGTTGAATTCTGAACAACAAAGACAGGAGAAAAGAGATAATAGAGTAAGACTTGAGAAGCAGCTAGATTTGGGGTTCTCTCTAAGACTTTGTCCCAGACAACAACTGAAGATTAGTTTCTGTTTTAATCAAGGCTTTGGCACCAATGGTAGATACCAGGCAGCTCTTTCATTCCCACTATCTACTCTGTTTGGTTTTGACTTGACCATCCTTATTCTTATCCTCTTACTTCCTTTTGAGCTTCCTTTTGTGTATTGTCTTCCACCATTAAATTGTAAGTTCTTTGAAGTCATGGACTGTCTTTAGCACATAGTAGGTACTTAATAAATGTTTATCATATTATATTTTCTTCTCAAATACCAAGTCTTAAACCGAATTCACTCTGGATTTCAGGGATTGGACAATAATGTGTGTTGGTCTTTCATTGCCAAAGAAGACCATGCCATCAGAGAAATGATGACATGATTTGCACTTGACTTTGTTTTGAGTGAGGGTGGGCTGTGCAGGTCACCAGCCTCACTTCTCCTCCAGAGCCATCTGAATCCAGTGACCAGATATTCATCAGGATGATTGGAGATGACTCAGGATGAGGAAATTAGGGTTAAGTGACTTGCCCAAAGTCACACAGCTAGTGAGTGTCAAGTGTCTGAGGTAAGATTTGATCTCAGGTCCTCCTGACCCCTACACTGGTGCTCTATCCACTGCACCACCCAGAAGGTCCCTGCCCAAGTACCACTTAATGGTTATTTTTTGGGTTCTCCCAGCTCAGAGGGAAAGCAAATACTGTTTCTCTTTTGGCCAGCAGCCCTGAGGGTCTCTCTCCCAGTCTGATTTTTTTTTTTTTATTAAAGGGGCCATCTCTTGATTCATTTCTTTAAGTGGCATATTCACTAATGGGCATTGCCTCACTCAAAATGAAAACTTAGTTTAAAATGGTCAAGGTCTCCCACTACATCCTGGCCAATCTCTAGTCCTCCTGATTGATATCTGGCCCCTGGACCCAGATGACTCTGGAGGAAAAAGTGAAGCTGGTTACTTTGTACAACCCTCCCTCACGCAAATCAAAGTCAATTGTAAATTATGTCATCATCTCTCTGATGTCATGGTCCTGTTTGAGAATGAAGGACAAACAGCAACCACACAAAATTTTAAAAGCAGCCAGGCAAGTGAGCAATGCATGAAAAAGGCAGAGAAAATCACAGAAAGAAAGCTGAGAAAGACCCAATACAAATGAAGCCTTGTTCAGAAACCTTCTGTGTGTAAGCTCTTTGGTACAGCAAAGTATGACTACAAAGCCATATGAGCTACCAATAAAAATAACATACATCTTGAGTTACCACTTTTAGCAATTATGGAGGAGAATTTTCAGTGAAGTACAGAGATTCTCTTTCACTCTTGTATCTGTCATTGACAATTAACTGTTAAACATGTAATGAGAATTCAATTGGAAATTGTCCTAGGCATTATGTGCATAACTTTCCTTCCTGCTTCCAGTCAGAAGCAATTTAGCTCCGAAGGACTTGAAAGCTTTGAGATGATGAAGAAATTTCCTTACTAGACACTAAGCAGTAATAACTCAGTATAGCTTTAAATGATTTGTGACTTCTTTCCTTTATAGTCTACAATATATAGCATGATATTTTGAGCCCTCTCCTTGAAAGGATTGTGGAGGAGCTGGTGCCCTTCCCTCACTCTTGTGAAAATGGAAAACATTGAGTCCATAGCAGATAAAACACATGGTGGCCTTAGGCAAACTTGAGTTTGGGACTTGGGCCTTAGGCTGCCCCTTCTGTTTTCTTTCTTTTCTAAATATAGATGACTAAGTAATGATCCCATGATGGATGTATTCTGTCTGGGAGACAACCTGGTACGATTGAGAAATCTGGAGATCCTGGGCTCCTGGTTAGAAACTGACTTGTTGAAAGAAGTATTTCCGTATCACAGAATGACCACCAACAGGGCAAGGAAAACAGCCCCAGGCCAGGCTTACCAGAAAGTCAGAGTCTAGAAGGAATTGTTTGAACAAAGCAGAGCCAAGGTGAAATATAAAATGTCTATTCAGCAGTCCTGCAAACTACATCTTGTCATGATGTTTTAATTATCAACTTCTTTGGACAGTCTAGCAGCAGTTATAAGTCAATGGATCCTACTTCAAGTGTTATGTAAATCATAATCTTGTGTCATTAGAAGCAATAAGATTCAGGTTATTTATATGCACCATGCATTTTTCCATTGCTTTTTGGGTGTCCTGAATATTTTATTCCCCTAAAAGCTCAGTGTTTCAAGATTTGTAGCTTCTGAGCATCACTGTGAGATTGAATGAATGGATATGTGTTCTCACAGGTAGGAGTGTTCCGTTCTGAAATACAGATTGTAATTTATCAATGCCTACTCAACTTGCATGACTTTTATCAATGCTCTCTTATAAGTTTGCCTTAATAAGGGGTCCACCAAGTGTGCTGGAAACCATTCTCCATTTATTTTGATGTATGAAGATACAAACAGAAAATTCAAGTTATCTATCCGTTATCCCTCTTATGATGCTTTTATCTTTTTTTCATTCATACATTTATTTGATATGGTCCTTTATTGATGTTAAAAATGATTTCTTTTTTGCCAGATGTGATGATATATGCCTGTAATACCTTGCTACTGGGGATACTGAGGCCAGTGAATCACTTGAGTTTGAGAATCTTGGGTTATATACAACAGGGCTAAATGTAGTGTATGCACCAAGTCTGACATGAACATTATGAGGCCCCTGGGAATGGGGGTGGGGCATCAGGCTGCTTAGAGAGGGGGGAATTGTCCCAAGCTAGGAATGGAATGGGTCAAAGCCCCCATTGCTCAGTCAAGAGACTGGCCAGTGAGTGGCTCTTCATTTCTAGCCTGAATGAGATGGGAAGAACCATTCTTAAAATTTAAAAAATAAAGAAAAAAATTAGTTTTTGTATTGGATAAGCAGCTTAAAATTGTTGACTGTCGCATGATTTCCTAAATGAGATCCAGCTCAGTTGGCATCTACACTATCTGTCTAAGAGATATGAACTTGAGATCAATTCAATGTGCTGCTCATCCATGTCTTTTTCACAAACTTTGTTTGTCCTCTGTGAATGTTAGGTGAATATCTTTGAAGTGACTCAAAATGGAGGTGGACTGGTGTAGTGGACAAGAAACTGGAATTGAATTAGGAAGACCTAGGTTCAGATCTCACCTTAGACCTTTGCAGTTTGTGTGACTCTTGGCAAGTCAGCTGTGACTGGAGACTTTATAATGCTTTGAGGCTTAACACAATTAATAAAGTGTTTTTGTGATTAGAAAAATTCAAGAGTCTCAGTTTTGACAGAAAATTCTTCCTCAATTTGTACTCTGAGTAGAACATTTACAATGACAATGGCAAATACCCTAGGTCAGCAGTTCTTAACCTGGAGTCCATGAACATATAAATACACATACATATATGTATGCTCACATATACATATATATATAACACATACACATATGTATATATAAAATATATAAGCATGTTTCTGTCTATCTCAATGAAATTGGTTTCCTTTGTATGAGTATCTATTTTATGACATATAAAAACATAATTCTGAGGGGTTCGTAGGTTTCACTACAGTGTCAAACAAGTCTGTGATGTACAGGTTAAGAATACCTGGGGTAACATAAAGAGACCCTGCTATAGGCGAAGCAGCTAGGTGACACAGTGGATAGAGCACTAGACTTAAAATCAATCAGAAAGACTTATCATCCTGAGTTCAAATTCAGTCTCAGAATTTACTGTCATTTATTTCTGTTTGCCTCATTTTTCATCTGTAAAATGAGCTGGAGAAGGAAATGGCAAACCCACTCCAGTATCTCTGCCAAGAAAATCCCAAATGGGGTCCCAAAGAGTCAGATATGACTGAAACAACATTACAATAACAAGTCATAGGTGGTTAACACACATATTAGTTATTTGCTAATGGTCTAGTATAATACAAAGAGTACTGATTTGCTGAAAGGAGACCTGTTCTCTTCTTGTGGCCTTGCCACTAACTAACTGAGTGACCTTAACAAAATTGGATTTGATTTAGGTCTCCCTTTCATCATCTATAATATGAGACAGTTGGAATAGTTGGTCTTTCAGATACTTTCCAGCTCAAGCATTTACTGGAGCTACAAAGATAAAAAAACGAAACAGTGCTTACCCTTAAGGAGATTATATTCAAAGGAAGATGGAGAACTTGTTTCCATGTCAGTGTCCAGAAGGCATGTACAACTTAAATGCAAGAGTAATGGGGCTTCTGTGCATGCCAAGGTTGTCTAAGATGCTTTTCTTCCAGAATGTCTTCTCCCTGAAGCAGGTGCCAGGTGTTTGCCACACAGTTGCCTTCACTGTGGGGGATCTGGGCATGTGAAAGAGCTCCATTATAAAAGGTTGTCATTGGTGGTGGTTGTTCTTAGTTCTTGAAGAGGATAGAAGACATGATAGTGTTATCTTGACTTTTGTGTGTGAATTGAATTTCAGTGAGGCAGAGCTGCGCAAAGTCATCAGCCTCACTCTCTCCTCCAGGGGCATGGAAGGCCAGTGGCAAGACATAAATCAAGATGGTAATTTCATTGGGAATTAGTAGCAGCTATTGGACTGACTTGGTGATCAGGAAAGGCTTCAAGTTAAGGCTTCATTAGAACTGAGCTTTGAAGGAAGTGGGGAGTACTAAGAAGTTAGGGTGAGAAAGAAAAACCTTCCAGGTATGGGGGCCAGCCTTTACAAAGGCATGGAGATGGGAGATGGAACACCATGTGTGAGAAAAAACAAGACGCCTAAAAGGAAGGGTTTTGCCCATGGGACACATAAACCACAAGATGGGATTACCATATGTAGGGGCATTACTGTCTTTACATTTATTGAACTTGTGAACTTTGGCAAAGGCATTTCAATTTAAGATAGCTGAGGTCTCAGGGAAGTTAAACTATGCTTGTAGTCTTAGGATTCGATCATGGCACTTCTATTTATTTTATTGGTACCTTACCATCCAGAAGCACTGAGGACATTTCATTCTGTTAGCCGTTGGTAATCAACATGCTAGCCATGTACAGACATCTGTATGCCTTTTAATCTGAATTTCAATGTGCATCCAGTATCTTTCCAAATTATTTGATAATTTTTCAATAATATCTACTGAATTAATATTAATGTCAGAATGTGCCAGGTATTTTATTGCAACAAAATGAAAATTTTTATTATAATAACACATCTACCTTTGTGACAGAATGACTCATTTTCCTGATTCCTTTTGAATTTTATAAAAAGAAGCTCACTAATTTTTCCCACTGGCAGATCCTAGCTGTTCTTCATAATTTTCCAATATATACCCCAAGTGGCTTCACTGTAGATTCATATCTTCCCAATAACTGTCATAGTAGACTTGTTTTCAAAATTTCTTTGCTGTGTGAAATTATCCATACAATATAGTCTGTCACTTTTCATTGACCACAACATATATAACTCAGCATAAAGCATGGGGTTAGAGGGTGTTTTATGCAATTCTTTTTATTGGGTTATTCACTTACTGAAAAGCATAGAAAAATAATGCAAACAATATAGTAGGTGAAATATGCCAGTAAGAGAAGCCCACAATAAAAACTTAGAGGGACCTAAAACATACGGTCATGAATCACTGGAAAATTTATGTAGCAGCGTAAATTGTTCCATGGTCCTTTGAGTGTGTTCCTTATTATTATTTTTTTTTAAACCAATGAACTCTGATCCATGGTAGATGGATCTCTCGATGTAGGACATACTAAAACAGATTTGGATAGACAGATGGAAAGAAAAATGCTTCAAGGAATTCCCATTGGCCCTCTAATGTACACTACCAGAAATGACATATGCTAAAAATAGATTTTCAGTGCAGTGGGATGCTTTTCCAGGGAGAGACTTAGTTGGAAATAAATCATAATTTTGTTTATCAGGACTTTGAAAATCATCTTTCATAATAGTTTGTGTTCACGAAATCTTTTTTTCCCTCTCCATCCTTGAAATAAATATACATTGTCAGGCGTAGCCAAGATGGCGGAGTAGAAAGACTCACATTTGCTAGCTCCGAACCCACAGCCCATGGATTTCCTGTAAAAAGAACTCCTGATAAATTCTGGAACAGTGGAAGCCGCGCAGAAACACAGTGAAGGAGATTTCCGTTGCAGAGAGCCCTGAAAAACCAACCGCAAAGGTACCCCAGAGGAGAGCGGAGCCCTGCTCTGCGGAGCGCTCCCCTCCCCCTGCCCCGGCCACACGGCACTGAGAGGAGCAAGCAGAGCCCAGCAGGCTTCAGGGATCATAATCTCCCGCGGCCGTGAAGGTCCTTCCACCCACAGACGCACAGGTCAGTGAGAGAGACGGGCTGAGCGGGGAGCGGGGTATCTCTGGGACTCGGACCCCCTCGGGAGGCCACCGCTGTGGCAGAGGCTGAGGCAGCTTGGCCAGAGGCAGAGGCAGCTTGGCCAGAGGCTTGCAGAGCAGGAAGGAGCTCCACTGCAGCTCCATTACAAAAGGTCTCTGCATAAACCCCCTGAGGGAACTGGGCCTGGGAGGCGGCCCTGCCCCCACATGAGAACCAGCAGATAAGTTCCCATTGAAGAGCAGTCAGGCCTGCCATCAAAAGCCCTGAGGTTGGGGAGCAGCATTTGAATCCCAGACCCCAAGCACTAGCTGGGCGGACCTTGGCTGGGGTGGAGAGGACTCTCAGAAGTCAAGTAACTGGCTGGGAAAATGCCGAGAAAAGGGAAAAAAACTAAGACCATAGAAGGTTATTTTCTTGGTGATCAGATGATTGCGCCATACCTCTCTGAGGACGAAGAGATATGCCTACCATCAGGTAAAGACATAGGAGTCAAAGCCTCTGTATCTCAAATATCTGAAATAGATACACCATGGGCTCAGGTCATGGAGGAGCTCAAAAAGGATTTTGAAAATCAAGTTAGACAGGTGGAGGAAAAATTGGGAAGAGAAATGAGAGAGATGCAAGAAAAGCATGAAAAACGGGTCAATACCTTGATAAAGCAGACCCAAAAAAATGCTGAAGAAAAAAATAAATATACATTGTCATTGATATTTTATAGATAAGGAAACTTCCACAAGGCTGCATGAGGTCACAGAACAAATTGATGAGGGATGAATCCTCAGTTATGATGCTCCTTGGAAAGCAACAATTTGCAGTGAATAGAGGTCTGGCTATCGATTTAGGAAGTCCTGGTTTCAGATCCTGTCACTGACACATGCTGATTGTGCAACAACTTCTCAGTGATCCAAATAATTCTCTAAGGCTATAACTATCTACATTATTGCAGGAATTTTTTAACCCTATCAATGAGACCTCAGGATTGGAGTGTTGCTCCTCCCAAATAGGACATTCTTTATCTTACTGACCTTTTGATGTACTACTAAAATATTTAAAGTTGGAAAAAAGGTGCTAGACATATATTTTCAATTTAAGGTGATTATTTAATATTGTCTTTAGGGTAATATATCTTTGGCTGCAGGATAATACAATGAGCTACAGGGAGATAAGAGAAAACATGTCAACATCTCCTTTGTTGACAACTTCTTGACTAAGAGTTGACTAATGTTACCCATTATTTTTGAGATTAGGCTTTTTAAAAATAGGTTGTCTAAGTGAATTTAAGTCAGAGAAAATGGATCATTCATTTCAAGCTATATTGTGGCTGGTTAGAATTCCTGAGAGTATTTGAATTGGGTTGTAGGAATGTGTCATATGGAAGTAAGAGATTAGAATGAATTAGGGGAATAATTAAATACTCTAAGAAGTGGAGGGACTATTTTATTTTTATCTGTGTATTCCCAGTCCCTACCATAATGTCTGGCATGTTAGGAGTAACTTTATTGTCAAATTAAATTGAATGATATATAGACATAAATATATAGAGACATTGACCTTTCTATATTGTAATTTTTTAAAAAACAGACAAATATGGGAAACTTTCTTACCTTCCTCCCTTGATAGAACAAAGCTTCTCCCAGGACTTTATTGACCTCAGCTTTTCCAATATATATATTCCTTTCTCATCCCAATAGCCAACATGGGTTAGACCAAGGATGAAGTTACCCCTAGGACTTGATTGATACCAGTTTTCTGGACACATGTTATTGACCATGTAGGGACATAAAAAGTCTCAGTTATGTCTCAGAATTGGAGACTTTCAGGCTTGGTAGGTACTTAAGACTATGGGAATCATCATACTCTTACTGACCATTCACATTTCCAGATGAAAATGAGGGAGATGCCCTCCAGAAAATCTGTCACTGCATTCTCATTGCATAATTTTGGTGTGTTAAAACCAAGTAAACTCCTTTTATTAGATATTCAATTTCTTATGAGTACTTCATTTTGTCTCAGCATAGAACCTGAACCTGAAAAGGGTACTGGTATTAGAACTGAGACTGCAACAATCTCTTTTCACCCTACCTATTATTTCTGAGAGCCTAGAAGGTAGATGGGCCAGGAAAACCTTAGAAACATGGCCCCAGTAGGAAAATCATGTCAGAAAAACATCACACCAGAAATTCAGTCTACAGTGAAAATATAAAAAAAAAAATAGAATACAAAGATATGGACTTGAAATCACAACACAAAGAATTTAAATTCTGCCTGTGATACAGACTTTCTTTACAATGCTTATTTTTTCATCATTGCCAGGTTGTTGGATTGCCTTGTGGAAATGCTATATGAAATAGCATCTGGAATAGGTTCCCAATTTTCTCTTCTTTTCTCAAGCCCCTACAGAACTCAGTTCCCCAAATCTCTCAGAACAGAACCTGGTCTTATACTTTATTCAACACGGAAACCCATTCTCTGAGAGTTCATTAATTTCTATTTCATCATTTCACAACCTCTTAATATAACCCCATATTTTCTTCTTTATTCCAGTCTCTGAAGAAGAGATAGCCTTTTTCCTGGTCCAGAAATGGGAAACCTGTGATCTCTAAGTCCTCAAGTGCAACCCTTTCACTGAATCCAAACATCACAGGACAAATGCCCTTAATAAAAGGATTTGTTCTGTAAAACTTGGACTCAGTCAAAAGGCTATATACTCAAGGACCAAGAAGGGACACATGTGGCCTTAAGGTCACATTCCTGTCCTAGTCAAGTCAATTTGATATATACCATTGATCCCATCTCTTCCTATATTTTCTAGATTTTCTTCACTTACTCCCTGACCTCCATCTTCATTCTCTGCCTATCTACTGGTGCCTCCCTTGTTGTTTATAACATCCCTAAAACACACAAAAAAAGTTCTCAGTAGCTCCTCTTCATCCCATCTAAGTATTGCTCTTGTATCTTTCTTCCCTTTCTTAGTCACATTACTTTAAAACAATGTTGTATTCTTGGTGTTTCCACTTCTTTTATTTTTAAAAATTTATTTTATTTTTAGTCTATGGAATAAAGCAAGTATTTCCATAACATAGTATAATAAAAAAGATGACTGCGCATGAAATTGCAGATCTACTGTATAGAACTTGCTATTCCTTTTAAATATACAACAAAATTATCATGTAAATTTCTTTTTTTATCCCCCCCATTGCCACAATTAGACACAAATAAACAAGTACACACACACACTCACATGTAAATTCGTTCTGTATATACTTCTTTCTATTTATCAGCTCTTTCTCTGAATGCAGATAATGTTTTCCTTCATAGATTCTTTGTAGTTAATTTGGGTATTTATTATAGTCAAAATAACTTATTCATTCAAAGTCATTCTTAGATATTATAGCTATTAACGTATTCAACGTTCTCTTGGTTCTGCTTATTTTTCTATTACTTCATGCAAGTCTTTCACTTGTTTTCAATCCACTGTAAATAGTAGGCATTTAATAAATGCTTTTTTTTTTTATTACACCAAGACAAATTTACTGGAATAAAAGTTAAAGATACATTCAGCTAATTGTTGGTAACAAATGGAATATAAAACGGCTACTAAAAACTGGGCCCCAGAGTCATTCCAGGTTGGGTCATTTTTCTCCAGGCCTGTGGGGGATTCTCTGCCTTCAAGGCTTCTGCTGATCCATTTTTGTGTAATTGTAAACTGTGGTATACGACTTTGAAATGTAGCAACCAGAAGGGAAAACTCTGAACTTTTCTTACATGTGTAAATAAATATTTCCTCCTTGAAGCACATAACTTTCCATGAAAGTTATGGGGTTCCCATCAGTTTTCCCCACTACCAAGATCTACCACCTGAGATTCCCTGTGTCAGAGGTCAAAGGTAGGCCTGTATGGGTCTAAATCTATAAATGATATTCCTATCTGCCCAGATTCATGGAAACATTTAGATCAATGCTGAATTCATAAGCTTTTAGGGAAATGACAATATGGCTTGGCAGCAGACATGGGCTGGGAGTTTTGACAGTGCCAAATTAGGGTGAAATGAAAATGCCAAATAAGCAGTCCTATAATCTCCTGTATTTTCTGATGGAGCTTAAATTTCTGTCTTTTTAAAAATTCATTTAATATTTTATTTTTCCCAATTACACATAAAAATAGTTTTTATCATCTATTTTTCAAAAATCTTCTGAGTTTTGAATTCTCTCTTTCCTTCCCCCCTCTCCCCTCCTTGAGAAGGCAAGCAATTTGATAGAGGTCATACATGTGTAGTCACGCAAAATATATTTCCATTTTATTCATGTTGCGAAAGAAAGCACAAACTAGATAGATATAGATAGATAGATGATAGATGATAGATAGATAGATGGATGGATAGAACCAAGAAACATTAAGAGAGTTTTTAAAAAGAAGCCTGTTTTGATGTGCATTTAGACTACATCAGTCTTTCTCTGGAATTGGATAGCATTTTTCATGGTAAGTTCTGCAGAATTGTCTTGGATAATTGTATTGCTGAAAACAGTTAAGTCACTCATGATTGATCATAGTACAAAAATTCTGTTACTGTGTACATCATTCTCCTGGTTCTGTTCATTTAATTTTTCACTAATTCATGTAAGTCTTTACAGGTAATTCTTTTTTTTTTAACAATAAATTTATTTGTTTAACTTTTTCCATTCACTTTCACAAAATTTTGGGTTCCAAATTTTCTCCCTATTTGT
>CM053772.1:117627883-117646013 GCA_028658325.1 Potorous gilbertii | reverse complement strand
GGAGAATGGGTCAGCACACATAGGAGAAACCCTTTCACTAGAAATCTAAGGGAGAATTATGTTCCAAACTAGCCAGGATACCAAAAGGAGCTTTATATCCCTTATAGCCTCCTGAGGTGGTGGTTGTTTCTGAATCAGTGAGTGATCATTTTTGCCATGACTTCAGACTGCAGGGACATGTAAAGTGACCAACCACAAGCTGCTGTTTGCACGTGTTCTTTAGTAAAAGGCCAGAGCATACTCAGAATGAATGTATAACTCTATGGGAAATGTCCTAGTCAAGGGCTCAGGGAAAGCTTCCCTGTTTATCAGTGTTGCAATGATCCACTAGCTCCTACAGTCTGAAGGACAGGAATGTTCCATTCCTCCCCCTCCTCCTAGATTTTCTGGTACCCTTAAGGTGATTTAAGGTGTCTAAGTACTCTGCCAGTAGATCCAGGTCCCATAGACTGTGTTTTTTAAGTGTAGAAGGTGGACCCCTACAGCTCAGATTCTTTTTACCATTAATAGTCAGAGTAATTTTTACCAAGATATATTTATTTATATATATGTATAATCACAAATATATAAATGTAATCCCCCCAACATGAAGGCCTTAATCCTCTTCCTACCTTGTATCACCTCAGTTTCTGTGTGAGGAAGAGATAAGGTTCATAGTTTACTTCTTTTCCTATGGAGCACAATCTCAAGTTCTGAGTCCAAAACTTATCTTGTGCTCAAGTCTCAGGCACCCTGGCTTCTCCAGGGTTTCTTTGCCAGGTCAGTTGGCTGCCACATCCTACCTGAAATTCTGGCTTCAAGGTCATAGCTACTTGAAAGAATTCAAGCCAATGTATAATATAAAATATAGGTATACTAATATAATAGATATATACTAATATATTATATACTAACATAATAAATTATATACTAACATAATATATGTATGCTAACATAATATATTATGATATAAAATATATAACATAATATATTCACAAAGAATGGTTCTACTGAGTATTACTCCAGCATGTGAAACTGAAAGGAACAAATAAAATAGGACAGAGACAAACATCCCAATCCATAGGGTCTAAAATGAGAGAGAGGGGAAGTCATCACCCTACCCCTGTCGGTTCATAGCACCCATAATATGGATGAAGTATGTATGATTTCCACCCTCTGGATACTTCAGGAAAGAAATAAAAAAAGAGAGAGAAATTGTCTCATCTGACCATTCTACTCCCTTGACAGGGGAATGAAGGGAAATAGGGCACCTCCATGTCAGTCAATCCGGCCATGCACAAGAAAGCCTCTTTGGCCTCTATCTGTGCTCTTTGTCACAAGGTTAACTGTCCCCTTATGTGTAGCATAGGGGTGTCATTATATGGCTCCCAAGGAGGCAGAATAAAAATCTCTAGCCTCTTTTCCCTTACCCTTCTGCAAGGGAGGATTTAATTCCTACTAGGAGGGGAAGCAGGAGATTGGGGCTTCTCAAAACCTTGCCCACTAGCCCCTACTCAGAGAGGTGGGACTGGGTTAGAATTGTGTCTATCTGCTTCTTAAATATTATTAATCTAAGGGATTTGGTTTTCAGATTCAGACTAAACTCCTGATTGTTATTCATTAATGGGAAAAGCAGAACTCCAGGCTTTATATCCAGGAACTGAGTCCCTTCCTACCAAATACCTATTCCCCAGTGAACACACATAGTAGGTAGAAAGATACCCATTTATTCAGTTTCAGAAAAAAGTGTATATCTACACTTGTGTTTGTGTATGTATGTATGTATATACATATATTATATTATTATATATATTTTATATTATATATTAGTATGTATTATATATTAGTATACACATACAAACACACACACACATACATATGAGGTAATTCAGCTCAGCCTAGAGAGTGTTCCAGATCTCACTCAAAGAGAAATTCCTAGAAATCTCTAGTATAGCAAACTAGAGATGGGGCATAAAGGAGATTGCCAGCTCCTCTCATCTGAGGTGGGCTTAATATTTCTCTATCTTCTCTCTTGAAGCTAGAATGCAGAAGTTCCTGAAGCCCAAAGAGACCAAAGAGACTTGAAGAGCTCTCTTTGCTACTCTCACCAACCGTACCCTGCCTGTTATGCAGGTGTAGGGCACTGATCTCCACCAGTGAGAAGAGTCCCAGACCAATGGGCTCTAGGACAGGCGTTACATCTATTTTTTAGGAACAAAAGGGAAAAAAAGGAAATAAATCCTCTTTTCTAAGTACTTTAATCCTGAGATTTCTGAATCAATTGACATTGCATTCCTGTGCCAAACTCTTTGGCTTAATGGGGAAGAATCAAAAGGTATATCCTATGAAATGACTCTCCTTATGGGTTATATTATTCTTTAGCATATATTTTAAAGCATATTAGCCACCATATTCAATTATTCCTTGAAAAAGCATGGGGAAATATTTATCATTTTAACACTCCTGTGAAATTCCTGAGAACTCTATCTGTGGAGCCCCATTACACTATCTAGACAACAATGAACACTGACAACATTTCAGTTGTGTCCAACTTTTCATGACCTCATTTGAAGTTTTCTTGGCAAAGAGACTTGAGTGTTTTGCTATTTCCTTCTCCAGCTCATTTTGCAGATGGGTAAACTGAGGAAACAGGATTAAGTGACTTGCCCAGGGTCACACAGCTAGCAAGTATCTGAGTCTAGTTTAATTCATGTCTTTCTGACTCCAGACCCAGCACTCTATCCATTCTGCCACTTGGCTGCCTTTCTAGGTTCACTATTGTTAAAACATGTAAATCACACCTGGAGAATCTCTTCCAGAACAAAATTCTCTCACTAGACCATAAAAAAGACACATAAATCCAATAACAAAATTATTTCACTGAGTGTTAAAGCAATGTAAATTACAAGGTTAGAATCATTCCCAGACCCACACATAAACGTGTCCAATCCAACTACTCCTTAAATTGTGGATAGGATAGAAAATATCGTTAGATTCTCTATGGAGTCTAATTAGGCTGAGTAAAGTGGACAGGGAAGGTAGAGATGAGTCAGTGACTAGAAGTTCCTGCCTTTAGATTGGGGTGCAGTGTCACAGGGCTGAAGCAGTCGGCAGGGAGGAATTTTAAATAGCAGCAGCTTGGAGAGCTGTGACTAATAGACAGTTTTCCTCTTGAAGCCATAGGGAGAAGGAGGAAAGACAATAGACACCGCTGGAGAAGTATACAGACAAATAGGTGGTTGAAGCTCCGATTGGTTCAAGTGCATGCTAAGGAATATGAAACAACTGAATGGTTTCTATTCAGCTGTGCCTGCCCTTCCTTTTCCCTCCCCCTTACCCCCTCTCCCCCACTGGATTCTTCATTAACAAGTATGGATTTGAGTCTTATTTTCACGAGCCGTTTCCTTTATATTGTTTATTTTCTCTTTCTCTCAATAAAAGTAGGATTGACCCAGATGTGTGTTGTGTGTGAAAGTGTGCTGAGACAGCTCTAGAAATTCAGGAAACTGATTAGGAGACTTTCTTTCCAGGATGGGGTCGGGATTCCATTACCTAGCATGTTATAGAATTTCTCCGCGAAATAGTTCATAACTACTTTATGTTCTAGTTAGTCTGGCAGATTAAGTCTTGTCTATGACTTGGCCCCAAAAAGCAAAGTACTCTTTTGGTATGTCTGTATCTTTCTATCTTTGTGTGCCTATACCTGTCTCTCTTTCCTTCTCTCTCTGTCTCTTTCTCTTTTCCTCTTTTATTCCCCTCTCCCCAAATCTGTCTCTGCCTCTGTCTTTTTCTCTTTCTGTCTTTATATTTCTGTCTTTTTCTGTTACTTTCTGTCTCTGTCTGTTCCTGTCTCTTGAGGTGGAAGTAAGGTTATCATACTATCATAGCCTCTCATGTTCCAGGACAATATCTGGTGTTATACTTGGAAAATGTTTGAGGCCATGAGAAAATGTTTCAGTTAGTTCCTCATCTCTTCTTAGCTACTTTTTCTTGCTTAGAAGATCTATGAAATCTCATATGGGCTCCTGAATCAAGATTTTAATGGTGGCCTTGGGTTCAGGGTTTGCATCTCCTCTTCTCTCCATTCTGATCACAGATTGTATGTAGTTCCCTCCACCTCCAACTCACAGTACCTCTATAATACCCCAGGATACCCCAGACTCCAAGTTTGCACGCTGCAGAGACACCTATATTTTCTTACTTTCTTCTGATTATGTCCCTCATTTTGGTATGTTTTCTGGGTCTCTGATATCCAGATATTTGAAGTTCTGGAGGTTTTCCAACAATAGTAGGATGATCTCTGTCTACATACCATAGATGTATCACATTTTAAGTAAAATTTCCATATTAAAATATAGATTCATCAAGTGGATTTTTTAGGAGGTGACTAATTTACTAAAGCATTCAGCATAAGATTCTATGAAATGTAATGCTTCCCTGGTACATTTGGAAGAATCTGTCTATAGAAATTCACCTTACATGAAAATTACCTAGAATAATTGGATTGTAAACTCTTCTAAATCAAGAAGCTACAGAATTTAATTCAGGGGAGAGGATGTGGTAGCTACTTAAAAAAACTTATTGAATTAAACCTATTTATTCTATAAAGAGTAAGATGACAACTTCTAGGTTTAGCCCAGCTGCTTCCTGATTTGTGACCAAAAGCAAGTCATTTACCTCTGTGCTGTCCTCAGTTTTTTCCTTTCTCAAATAAACAGGGTAGACTAGATGGTTTCCAAGGTTCTTTCTAACTCTTAATCTATCACAGCTTAATTTCTTCTCTGTGAATATTGTCATTGAATCTTAGGACTCAGAAAGTATCAATGAGGATCTAAGCAGACCTTTCCACCTAGAGTTCCCAAATGTCTATGTAATGACAGCATCAGAGGAGGATGCTAGAAGAAAGAAGGTTGTGGGATGTGGGTAAGGGGTAGTGTGGTAAAGAATATGGTTGGAACCAGAGCTAGATCTGAGACTCTTTGAGCAGAGAGTTGGAAATGTTGGTTGGGTCAGTATCTCACTTATTAATCTGAGGAGATCATTGCATCTGAGGAACACTGTGAGTAGAACTAGGGATGGCACGGACCAGAGTTGATCAAATGCCATTGGAAGTAGCAAATAATGGAGTGGACATCAGGTTTCCTTTCCCTCTTCCATCCACAGTCCTGTTCATTAGCTCTCCAAATATCTCTTTCCTAGTTCCCTTTCAACCAATGGAGATAGGAGGAATTCGAGGTCAAAGAGAGAAAGCTAGTCTATTCTCTATCGCTGGTAGTCTAGGTAGCCAGTATTCCTAATGAGTCATTCCTCAATTAATTTGTTCCTTTTCTATAAATTGATTCCAATGGATACAAAAAGCTAATGTTCAACAACTTTGACTGGTGTGGTTGTTGGTAAGAGGAATGGAGAAATTTGAAGAGGGAGATTTAAGCTTCCCCCCCAAACCCACCTTCCAGCATCTCAGTATAAGCTAGAATTGAAGGGTAGACCCTGAGACTGATAGGACACAGAAAGAAAATATATGGAGCTTCTTTATATTGTAGACCCTTTGACAAATTACAGAATGCCAAAAAGAAAAGCAATCTAAAGAAAAATCCTAAGAGTGAAGGAACTGGCCCTGAGATTACTTGGTTTTGAGGCTATGCTTATCAATGCCTTTTTTGAGGGGAATTTTAGAATCAAATCCAAACTCCATAAAACTCCAGAAATGAGATTTACCCGTTGATACCCTGTGTTAGACATGTGGCTCCCTTATTACACACTAGAGTTCTATTATTATTTTTTTGTTAGAAGATTGCCAGTTCATTTCAAGAAAGATTAAACTATGGCTTCTTGTACCTTTCCTCTGTACCTTGCTTCCACAAAACTATTTTGCTAATTCTAATATTGATTCATTCATGCATTTCTCAAATAATAATTATGTGCTGACTATAATTCTATCTATTCTGGATATACCTTACATGTAGCTATATCTGGCTGAACATAAGTGATGACAGTTATTATTTGGACAATTTGTAAATAACTACTTGACTATTTTTAGCTTTCATGTTACCTCTTGGCCACTCTGGGTATAATAAAATATTCCTTTTATTGGCTACTGAGAATGAAGAGCCAAAGATTCCATGGACCCTTAAAAAGGGAGTGATTCTGTCTGTCTCTATTGTATTTCAAACCTTCAGATGGCTTGTGATACACTAGGACTTCCTATGAATGGGCTTGTGATACACTAGGACTTCCTATGAATGGAGTGAGGAAAGTAGAGTTAACTTTTTCCCTGACCCTGGCTGTCATGTGGATATGAACAAATGGTAACTAAAGGATGGGAGCTGCCTAGGTGAGAGAGAGACTAGATCAAAGAGTTCCAACAGCTAGGTGTTAGAGTGGATAGAGCATTTTGCCTGAAGTCAGGAAGACTCAAGTTCACATTTGGCTTCAGACACTAACTAGTTGTGTGATCTTGGGGAAGTCAAGTAATTTCTGCCTGCCTCAGTTTCCTCAACTGCAAAATGGTGATGATTATAGCATGTGTCTTCCAGGGTTGTTGTGAGGACCAAATGACACAATTTTTTTATTAAAACATTGAGCATAAAGCCTTGCACATAGTAAGTACTTAATAATACTTCTTCCTTTCCTTTGTTTCCTCATCTGTTTTGTGTTTCCTAAGTAGAGGTGCCCAAATATTGACATTGAGATGGATGTGTCCAAGCTTAGGGGCAACCTTGTGAGTCCATGAGATCTGGATATCTTGAGTCATTTTGTTAGGAACTGGCTGGTGATAGGACTGAAGGAGTTTTTACATTAGACAAGATGCTCACCAGCAATATGAGGAGCCTGTCTCTTGGCTTGGTTAGCCAGGGGACAAGGATGCTGAGGGGCAGTGCAGAACTAAGGCTAACTATAACTATGCTAGTTCAGCAATCTTACAGAGAGTTTCATTTTCTGAGGAGATTTAAGTCTCAAATTCCTAGGAACATGTAATAGGCAATATATACTAAGTCATTGAATCCTACTTTAAGCCTTTCTGTCAATACCTTCTTGTTAGCATTTTACATTTAGCATTTCTTTTGTATATAGGAAATGAATACCTGTGTGTACTCATGCCAACAGGAACCTCATCATCCCATAAGTTCCCATCAGTCTTGCTTGGTAATCATAATTGGTACACAGCCATCCACCCCTTCCCCCAAGAAAACACCTTTGGAAGCAAAGTTGTATAATTGTATAATTGACTACCAAGCATAATTGAGTCAAGAGGAGACATTGGCATGAGGAGGAAGGGTTGCAAATAAGGACAATTACCATAATGGACTGAGATTTTTAGAAAAGGTAGAGTCATAAAAGTAAGGAGAAAGTATTTGTGTTTCCTCTCCTGATTTACCTGTGATTGTCTAGCCTGAATCACTATTTGGACAATCATTTAGTTTTTCTGCTTATATCAAAAACTTGTATGTTTTCTGTCCTCAGACTCCCTGGTACCAAGGTAGTCTGGAGTTTTTTAGTTTATGCTTGCACTTTTCTTGATTGAGACCTTGTACCTTCTACTCCCAGAGAGGGATTGCCCTTCCTTACTCAGACATTTGCCTAATCCCCCTCACATGACATCCTAGCCTCTAGGGGTTTAATGAAAAAGCAACATATAAATATATACACATATATATGCATGAATGCATGTATACATACATATATACACATTTGTACATATATATTCAAAATGATTGAGACACTTGAAGATTACATTCGTTGTGAAGTAATTGCACAATTTCCTCCACAGAAGGAAAGCTCTGATTAACTGGAACCATCCACAAAATAACTTTTCCTCAAAAAACCTCAAAGTTCTAGAATGACTGGAGAATCAAAAGGAATGAAAAGTAGAGATAAGGCAGAAGACAGAGATGATAAGGAGGGGAGGTGCCAGGTGTGGAAAGTGGGAGCACAAAGGATGCTGGGCAACAGGCATTGACAGCAGAACAAAAGCTAACTATGAGAAGGCAGCAATTAGAACAGAGGTGTCACAGCAGAGCTCCTAAGTGCAGCAGGGACTAGACTAAAATATAATTGACAAATATTTAACAAAATAAATAAAAGTGCAACACAACCAAAAAAATTCTAATTTGGTGTTTCTAAATCAATATACAGCTGCAAGGACCCAATTCTATTTGAGTTTTATGCCACTGATCTTGAACAATTCTATAGTAGCAGATGAAGATGAAAAAAACTGGATAATTGAATCTGTAGGAATATTTTCTATGTACAATAATACAGTGGTGGTAGGGGTAGAAACACCCTACCCAAAGTAAAGAGAAAAATTAAAGAATATAGGACAGTCACAAGATAATTCACGATTTACTATTTTAATGGATATGTGATTTCATCAGCATAAGAAATTATTTTCTTCATAAAACTGAGTGTGGGTGTGGATGCTGGAGTGTCACCTGACACTGAACTAAAGGAGTGTTGAAAGGTGAACTCAGGACTGCTATTTCCACACCCACCCTCCACTTGGGTGCTTGTTAACTTTTTCTCCATGTTCCAAAGCATTTTGGCCAGTATGCTTTGGAACATATTCAGTAATTACTACCCCACCCTGTCCCACCAAATCCAAAGCTTTCACTTACTGACTTAATATCTGTTTCCCTTGTTGTACTCTGTTCTCAGTCTCAAAGTTACGAATTCATAGGATTAGATCTACTCCTCTGTTAATGATCATTCAATTTACTAGTAGTATTAAGCAGCACCAAAATGCATATAAATATTAAAACAATGCACAGTATGCATCAGTAGGAATTGTGACAAATATTTCTTTCTTCACCCCCACCCTCCAACTCCCATCCTTACCTCTCATTTCAGTCAGTCTGGGTGGTATGGAAGAAAAATGATAGAGATTGAAACACTAGGTGGGAATTTCTCCATGCCTGTATTCTGGTGAGGAAGGGGGCATCGGGGAGAGAGTAGTAGATAGGGTTTTGTTCAGTCTCACCAATTGCAGCAAACTTGTCATCTGCAGTTGGACATGGGCTGACCTCCTCCTCTAGCACTCCAGCTTTCTCTCTATCCTAAGGGTAGGGAATCTGTGGCCTTGTAGGTCCTTGGGTGTGACCTTTTGACTGAGTCCAAGTTTTACAGAACAAATCCTTTTATTAATTAAGGGGATGAATTCTGTGTTCCATCCCTCTTTGGCATGAGCTTGGTTGAGCTCATACTCCAGTATGAAATGAACACACTTGTACTGCTTGTATCCACCAGATGGAGCAGTGCTGCCCCTCCTCCATGCATTGCTACAGAAGCAGATTCCTGAACAGCCTGCCTCTCTTTCCTTGTCTTTTCTGTTTCATTTTTATATTGCTACACGACTCCTCAGCTCTTGGTGGAAGCCCATCTCAAGCCTCTTAATTCTAGTGTCTTCCAACTCTTAATTATTAATTTTTTATCTGGTAGATAGCTTGCTTGCACCTATTTATGTATTGTCTCCCCCTTTAGGCTGTGAGATCCTTGGGGGCAAAACTGGTTTTTGCCCATGTTTGTATGCCTGGTGCTTAGCAGAGTGCCTAACAAATAATTAGCACTTAGTAAATGTTTATTGATTGAATGACTGATATTGGAAACAGAAACCTGGGCATTGCTATATACTTGCACATCTTCAACCCGGGAGTTAATTCTCTGTCCTCTGTGGTCTTCCACTTTTTGTATGACAATCTGTCTGGAAGGAATGCGGTCTAACCACTTAGATTCAGAGTCTGAATACCTGGGTTCATATCCTGGTTCTGCCAATGACTACTTTTATGACCTTAGGCAAGTTACTTAACCTCTGAAGCTGTCAGAGCCTTCATTTATAAAACATCACTCCTGGAGAACATACGACCTTTAAGGTCATCTTATTTTGAAATTTATGTCAATTGACAAATAATATTTTTCTAAACAAAATAATTTTATAATACCGGTTCGTCTTTGTGATATGACAAAGAATCAAGTACACTCTTCAAAATAAAGTTATAATTTCACATTTCTAGAATTTTCAAGTGACAGATTTATCATCTCTTGTTTATATTACATGTTAAAATGAGAGCAAAAATAATTTTTGCTAGTTTTTATAATTTTTAACCTTTATTGAAAAAATTTCATAGCTATAAGTCTAACTGAACATATTAAAACTTTTAAACTAGATTACTGACCTAATTCTGAGGAAGAGCAGAGAGAGTATATGGAACTTTTTTCGGTCTCAATATTTTTTTCTGTCCCAATATTTCCTCAATGGTTCAATCTATGGGTGAGGATTTAAGATATAAAGTATTTTTATACAAATAATTTTATGATTGTCCTCTATATCTGAAGGAGCTGATGATATAGTGGTTGGAGCAATGGACCTCCAGTCAGGAAGATTTAAGTTTAAATCCAACCTCAGATTTTTACTTAGCTATGTGACTATGGGCAAGTCACTTAATGTCTGTTTGCCTTAGTTTTCTCATCTTGAAAATAACAGTGCTTACTTCAGTGGTTCTTGTAAGGATCAGATGAGATAGTATTTAGCACAGTGTCTGACATATAATAGGCACTATATAAATATTAGCTATTGTAACTAATCAGTGGATCAGTGTAGAATATCAAATGTCAAACGTGTGTTGAGTTTTAGATAAATTTATTTTTTATGCTATATTGCAAGTTTGTGTTAATATTCTAATATTTAATTCAACAAGCTTGTATTAAACAATTAATGTGTACAAGACAGTCATTACCATTGAACAATTTGACTTATTGCCCTTACATCTAATTCCATAGTCTTAGGGTGGAAGCCTAGAAAAATTACTATTCAAATGGTGCTTACTGAGCAATTAGAGGTAGTAACTATATATTAATGGTCTAGACATACCTGAAACTTAAAAGAGGTTTTTAGGGAAAGAAATTAATAAGATAATTCAGCAAGGGGAGAGCTGGAAAAAGATGTGACTGCCTCCCTCCAAATCCCTGTAAATTTCATATTATTTAGCATTCAAATAAGAGTACACACTGAGTGGACAGTGACCCTGGACAAGTCATTTATCTTCCAGTTATCTCAGTTTCCTCACCTTTTATTTTTTGACAACAATTCTCAATTTATTTGAGCTAAACAATTCAACTGCTAAATTCAGAAAAGCCAGTAGGCATTTTCCAAAAATGCTGCTTGAGAGATGTATATCAGCAGGTAAGTATAAACGTTAAAAAAAATTTAGGCAAAGTCAAAACACAAGCTATTGGACAAATCTAAAATGTGAGTTTTGGGTAGGTTCCCAACAATTTTTTTGTGTGGTAATCCCTGGCTTCACAATATAAAAATATTTGTTTATCTGTTCAAGAATACTAGATGCTAAGTATTGCCAGAAATGTGCAGAAAATATTCTATACTTGCCCGTCACATGGCTAATAAATAGCTGAAATCTGATTTGAACTTACCTATCTGTTATGTCACCTGGCTGCCTCTTCTATCCCCTATAAGATGGGGGATAATACAATTTTTACCTTGACCTCAATGGGTTATTGAGGGAAAAAAAAGCTTTGGAAGTCTCAGCCTGACATCTGTTCTGTATGTGTTACGGTCAGGGTTACAGAGGACCCAGAGAAGACTTGCCACCAGAATCCCCAGCATTGTCAACCGTCTCAATATCAGAAACTGACATTTTATCAGTGAAAATGACATTAAAGAAGAGGTATTACCATCTACTTTCCTGTGGTATCCTAAGGACTTTCCACCTAACACCCAATTGAACTTTCCTTGGTGTTGTCTCTCCCTTTAGGGAATGAGCTCCAGGAGAGTAGGGGCTACCTTACAATTCTATTTATATCCCCAGTACTTAGCACAGTGCTTTGCACATAGTAAACATTTAGTATATGCTTTGTTAGTATTATTTATTATTAACAATTATACTATTATTAACATTAGGGACAAAACTCTTGAAGAAAGCAAGGAGGTGGGAGTACTAAATTTATATCCATGATCAAATTTTGTGTTTTTTTTCTATCCTTTTAAGTAAACTTCCTGTTCATAAGAAAAACAAAATTAGTCCTCCTCCCACTCCCAGCAAAATTTTGCTATCTAGGTTTGTGAGTTATTTGAAGCATGCATCTTGAATTCTTGTTTTCAGTTCACAACAAGATCTTTCCAATGACTAAAAATCTCAAGTCCCAGAAAAATGCCAGTTGAAAAACTGGTCTAAATATCTGAGGGCAACAAAGCAATGTGAATGACTTGGGGAATCAGTACCTGAGACAGTTCAGACTGCCCACACAACTCAAATAACTATTGATCCTGCGATAGTTCCATACTGTGAAAGTCACCAACTCAATGACAAAGCCATAAACTTGCTGGGATAAGGATACAGGTCAGTGATTCAGGAAATTAATTGTTCACTTAGCTTGATATTTGGCATTAGCTCCTGCTGTGTGGTGCAGGCATAGAACTGACCCTTCCCTTCTCACTTCCTCCCTATAAATATACTCTTTTCAAACTATCTATTTACCTACTTGAACACATGACAATACCCCACTACCCTCAAACATTAAAGGATTCTTATCAGACATGACGCAAGTTCCACAATTCTATCTTAAAAATTGGTAGTAGGTTATACAATATTAAAAAGAAAAGAAAAAAAGGAAACGAACAATTTAGCTTTTGAATTAAGATGATCTAAGGTGCAACAGAAAGCATTATTTGTTAAATTTACAATCAAATAATTGAATGAAATATGTAGAGAATATAAGATTCTACTATGCTTACTGTTTCTTGATTCCCAGTGTGACATATTGGAAAGGGTTCTGGATTTGGAGTTAGATTTGTATTTCAGCTATACCACTTACTTACAGCTCTATTGGGGGGCAATTATTTAACTTCTCCAGGCCCCAGTTTTTTCATCTAGAAAATAAATGGATTGGACTATGGACTCTAGGCTTCCTTTCATCTCTGAATCTACCATCTTGTTGTCTCTGGTCTCTTGTTAGTGACTGTGAAAAGGATAAAAAAAAAAAGCAGAGGCTGGAGTTATAGATCCCCTTTCCACAGAACATGGTGACCATGTTTTAAACTTTATTTTAAAGTCAAAATAATTTCCTTCTCTTCTGGTTTTTAGTTTTGAAAATCAAATGTTGCTCCAAAATTACCATTGACTCTTGTATTACAATACCATCATTGGTAACTAGGAGAGACAGCAAGGGGTGTAAAATTCTGAAATGGCCAATGAAATCAGACCAGAGAATTGACGTAGGTGCTAAGTGGAAGGTTGTTTCAAAAGATTTGAAAAATTATAGTTAATTGCTCAAGTCAATAATTTTGAAACATGTGCCCTCAGACTCTAGGGAAGATAAAATCTTTTTTGTAAACACGTTTCTTCCAAGGAATTGTTTAAGACATTCTCTGAATAGCTCTCATTAATCCTAATTTCACTTGTGATCTACAGGCTAGTGGTTTATATTACCCCTATTCTTTTCTCTTTGGGGAAAGGAGAAATGGTATCCTCATTCTCATTCTGTCAAGGATTTATTTATATTTGTTTTCAAACTGCTTATCAGCATATTTGCCTTGCTGAAGTGGTACAAAGATGGAGCAGGGACTGCTCCATTTTTTCATCTTAATAGTTCTAGCACTTAACACAATGCCTTGTAGATAATACTTAATATATGTTCATTATATTAAATTTCATAGCCATCATACTAAAAACACACAAATTCTCGTTTGTTTGGGGACCAATGGAATCCAGGGCCATTTGGCTCTGCCTGCCATTGGTGTCAGTTGGTCAGTGATTAATGTTAGTGGCAGTAAGATGAGCCTTTTCTCTATGGGGATTGCACCCTTCCCCCCACCCCAGTGAAGGTTGTGGGGGTCAGACTTGAAACATGACTGATAGCTATTCTAAGGGATTTGGGGTTCAATGTCCTGAGCTGTTTCTATCAGAGTCTTAAGAGAAGTGATGGTTGAAGTATTGGTAGTAGTTCGACTCACTTGCACACATGTGCCTCCTGTCTCTCCCTCAGGGTCTTCTGCCCTGACCTTGGTTGTGCCTTTCAGAGAATTATAGAATATATTTTAAAAATTCCTTCTAACCTCTGTTTAGCCCCAAATTGGGATCTTGTGCCCTCTGAAATTATGCTGAGTATCTCACCCCCACAGAAGTTGTATGGGAGTTGGATTGCAAAGCCCACTTCCTTTACCAAATCCTTTTTTATTGATCTGCAGATATAAATGAGCAAGGATAAAAGCAAAGTGAGTAAAAACAAGGGCATCACCCTTTCCCTTTTTACTATTTGTATCTGTCACTAACAAAACTCCCTGTCTTTGGCCACCACAAAGAGAGCTGCTATAAATACTTTTGTACATTGACCACTCTTTGTGGTGGTCAATAACTGGAAATCAAGGGAATGTTCATCAACTGGGGAATGGTTGACAAACTGTGGTATATGAATGTAATGGAATACTATTGTGCTATAAGAAATGAAGAACAGGAAGACTTCAGAGAGACTTGTAAGGAGTTATATGAACTGATGCTGAGCAAAGGGATCAGAACCAGAACTTTTCACACAGCAACAAGCACAGTGTACAAGGAATTTTTCTGGTAGACTTAATACTTCATTGCAATGATTCCCAATGGATTCGAGGCAAAATGCCTTCTACATCCAAAGAAAGAACTATGGAATTGAATTGCAGAATGAAGCAGACCATTTTCTTTGTATTGTTTTGTTTTGTTTTGTGGTTTCTCCTATTCATTCAACATGATCAAAGTGAAAATGTATTTACTAGGAATGTATATATAGAATGTATATAAGATTGTACACTGGCTCAGGGTGGGAGTCGGGAGGGAGCGGGGAAGAAAGAGGAGGGAGGGGAAAAAATCTAAGATATAAGGAAATGATTGTAGAACATAAGAACGAATAAAATAATTTAATTTTAAAAAAGAAATAAGAGCAACAATACCAAAAAATGTCATCTTTTCTTCTTACTGTGGTCAGAGCAAATCTTCAACATCTTCCTAGACACAGGTGAAGAAACTGAGACCCAGAGAGAATAAGTGGCCTGCCTGGGATTACAAAGCATGATGTAGTAGAAAGAATACTCTTTTAGATTCAGAGGACCTAAGTTCCAATTCTGGTTTTATTAATTTTATTTTAAATGAAAGTCACAACCTTTCTTGGTTTGCTTTCTTAATTTGCAAAATAAAAAACTTGTGTTAGAATGCCACATCTCAAATTGTGGTCTGAGATTCCTGAAACTCTGGCCAAGGAATCTACATGGTTGAAATTATTTTCATAACAATACTAAACTATTAAAAATCAATGTAGCAAGTATTGGTAAATATAATCTATATAAACAAAAGTGGTTTAGGAGTACAAAAATAGTTGTTAAGAATCTCTTTACAAGGGATCCTGAAACCAGAAAGCTTGAGAACCCCTAGACTGAATGAGCTCTTAGGTCCCTTTTAGCTCTAAATCTGATACTTAACAGCAGAAGCTGAGATTTGAGTTTAAGTCCTCCAGTCCTAAATCTAAAACTCTTTCCACTATACTGTTTAGAAGTATAACATGGCTATGCCAATTCAAATCTGTCATTCTTTTCATTAATCCACATTATTTCTTTCATCCTGACTCAGCCATTAACTAGCTATATGACTTTGAACAAGATGTTTCAACTCTTTGTGCTCAAGGTGAACCTTAAAATCAGGTTATTGGATTAGATTTTCTTTAAGGTCCATTCTTGTTCCAAAATTGCATATTGAGAAGTGCATTAGCTAACTGCATTCAATATCACTTACTAAAATAGGCTTATTCCAATAAAACTTATCCTATCAGAGTTCATTTTCGACAAAGATTGATTCAGAGAAAATCTTCAATACTGTTAGTTCACTTAGATCTTGTTAAAATTTGAACTAGATGTAAATCTCATAAAAATGAGCTATATGGAACATCTATATTTCTTTCTTATAGTGTCATTTTGCTATGATTCCTACATTACTAGGCATATATTTCAAGTCTGTAGGAGCTAGTGATGAATTGGATCCTTTATAAACTGGAAAGTGAAAAAAAAAATGATGAGAACTAAGGAGAAAATACTGTACAACTGATTGGAAAAGTGATTTCCATTTTTCTGCCTAGGATCGACATTCTTTCCCACAAGAACACATTTCTCCTTGGTTTATTCATGCTAGCAATAGTTAGTCTACCCATGGACCTTCTCAATAATGTCAGGGTCTCTAGAGACACAACTAATTAGACAGGTCTAGAGTCCCATTTCCCCATTCTCCATTCTATGTGAGAAAACAAGAGAAATCATTCAAGTTTAAGACCTTTTAGCGCAGAAGTATGAAATAGCTGCTATCCTTAGCTATAGGCAAGTGATTCTTACAAAGGACAAATATCAAGAGATGAACTTCCTTTTGCTGTGAGGGTCTGGGGAATAAAGAGATGGTTACTTAGTGGAGGATATTGGAGTCATAGCAATAATACAAAAAATAGGACAGTGGCATGATAGGGGACATAGAGATGCCCCAGGACTCACCCTCCAAGCTTACTAAGGTCTAGTTAATTACCCACTGAACAGATCCTCCTCATTTTTGGTGTCACTATGCAACCTATTAATTATGTTTATATACAGCTAATATCAGCTGGCAAGTTAGAAGAGTTGTTGGGGGATGATAAATAAAGTGATAGGTAAAAGAAAAAAATGCTTTCCTTTTAAGGTGTAAAACTCTCTTGATGACTAGTAAATAATCTTTCTGATCTATATGGTGCTCAGGACTATGTAACTACATGAGAATATATAAAACAATTTTATGAGCCACTAAAACTTAAAACATAACGTTCCATCAATCTAATAAAATGAGCCTGGTTGGATGTAACTCTATATGATTACGGGAAGGCAAAACCAAAACAAAATTAAACAAAACAAAAAGTTCCATGGCCATGTCTCCAAATTTTGTCCTTCCATGCTCCCTGCTTTCAAAACCCTAGCACTGAGGATTTCATCCCGACATTATTCACTATTGTTTATCAGTTACTATCTATAACCTAGATCACCATGAAATAAATAATAATTTATCCCCACTAAATGATCAAATCTAATGCAGAGCCCAACCTAAGTTGTTCAGTTCTATATTCCATGATACCATCTTCCTTTTCCAATTCCTTAATAGGAGAATAATATCTGTGAAATTAAACTCAATAACCATTTGAAATTTGACTTTCCCACCCATTCCCACTCCAACTCACTGGAGAGAAATTCCAGTTTCTAAAAGATAGAAATGTTTCTATGAATGTTCTCTTCCTCTCCAAACCCTCCCTTTTAGGTTACTGAATGTGTCTAATAGCCTGCACAAGTGTCTTGCAAATCAGAAATCTTTCTTGTAAGTTACTGTATTTCTTATGTCCTATCAATAACATTTCCTTTTATAATAGTGATATTAATTTCTCAATCTTAAACTTTTCTGCTTCTTTTATATTTCAGTTGTAGTATTCATTGTTCATTCTTTTCCTAATGTTTTTCTCTCCATTTAGGAAACTCCTGTGTAATGGATATTTTGGTTCTTTCATTCCTCTTAATTCTCTTTAGGTACTAATATAAATACAATCAAATTCATAAAGCATTTACTAAATTTGTCAAAGAATTGAATTCAACTAAATCATTTATTCATACTGGCTCCTATGGAGAAAAGGTAAGTTTTTCTTTTTGTATTTTTTTCAGGAGGTAATTGATAGATTTTTTTTGTATCTTTATTCTTCTCCCTTAACTTTCCTCCCTTAAATTGAAGCATTAATTTAAAAAAAATTCTCTTTCAGTAGAAATATCTACTAAGAAATCACTTAAAATTCTGAACTTAATAAATACAAAATAAAATGAGCATTTTCATGTATGAAATAGAATAACAATTATACATGAAAACATGAATATTAGATATAGCTTTTTTATTTTATGAAAAAATAAATTCAACATGTAGTTTTCAAATCTATCTTACTTGTCTGTGTTTCTGGCTTTCCTTCTCTTTTCTTCTGTGCATTTAAAAATACTTCACCCTCTTTTCTCTCCAAATTTTTCTGCCAGCTCCCTTCTTTTCCCTCCTTAACATTTTTTTTAAATAAATTTATTTAACTTTTACATTCATTGTCACAAGATTTTGGGTTCCAAAATTTTCTCCCCATTTGT
>CM053772.1:117588521-117627383 GCA_028658325.1 Potorous gilbertii | reverse complement strand
GCTGCTCCCCAGCCTCAGGGCTTTTGGTGGCAGGCCTGACTGCTCTTCAATGGGAGCTTATCTGCTGGTTCTCAGGTGGGGGCAGGGCCGCCTCCCAGGCTCAGTTCCCTCAGGGGGTTTATGCAGAGATCTTTTGTAATGGAGCTCCTCCTTAACATTCTTTCCCCATTGGAAAAAATAAAATATAAAAAATTTGTAACAAATATGTATGGTCAAGCAATAATATAATAATAGCATCTATATCTCATGATTGGAGAATCAAATGAGATGATACTTATAAAGTACTTTGCAATCCTTAAAGTGCCATATACATAAATAATATTATCACCATGTAGTGCTGATCCATTTGCTACTATGTCACCTAGCAGATAGTTTCACTCCCTGTCTCTCCTTGCCTAGAGAGTGGCTTAAGTGAAAGTCAGTTACAGACATAGCTATGTCCATTCATATTGTGAAGATGTTCCCCAAACCACTTATTCTTCTTGAAGAAGGCCCTCATGAGTGACTAGCAGGCATATGAATTGTATGCTTGCTCATAGGGCTAAAGTGGTTGTTTCTTAAGAAGACATAGAGTTTTCCCTCCTTGGCAACAGCTAGGAACTCCTATAGCTCATGGTATGTTGACTGTGCTGAAGTCACCATCAGGAGCTGGTCTGTATTTAGCCTTTTGTCAATAAGATGGTATCAAGTTTAGGGCAGGAAGCTGTTCATATGCCTTGACCATTTATTAATTGGGAGATGACTCTTATTCTTATAAATTTGAATCAATTATATATACTTGGAAATAAGACTTTTATCTGAGAAACTCGATGTGAAAGATCTTTTCTCCAGTAAATTCTTTCCCTCCTAATTTTCATTGCATTATTTTATTTGTGTAAAAGCACTTCAATATTATATAATAAAAATTTACTATTTTATTCTCTGGGATCCTTTCCAGCTCTTATTTGGTTATGAATTCTTCCCCTATCCACAGATTCAGAAGGCATGGATTTCTTTGTTCTCATTTATTTATGACGTGATCTTTCATATGTAGGTTATGTATCCACAAAAACTAGGCTTATATATGAAATTCTGAATTTCCATTTTATACTGCTTCTTAAAAGTAAAAAAAAAATAAACTCCACATATAAAACAATAAAATAAAAACAACAAACTTCACATTTTACTATATTGTGTGGAACTTATTATTTTTCTTTTTAATTTTTTAAAAATGAAGATCTGCTTTTTCTACCTCCCACCTACCCCACTCAAGTTTTTCTTGACTCTTGTTTTTGTATCTCAAAGTTCCTACTCAGATCTGGTCTTTTCATAAGAAATGCTTAAAAGTCTTCTAGCTTTAATTCCTGTATTTGGACTTTGTGTCAAGGCAGTTTCTCCTTCTCACTACGCTTTTGGGTGAGGTAGTCAACCCTACTTGGTATCAGTCTGGGTACCCTGGATTCCTATGATAATTTTCTCTTCCTGGTTTTAGGATCTTCTGAATTTTTCAGAGCTCTGTACCTTCAGAGTCCTTGATGGCATCTCAGAACCTGGTAGAAAGAACCTTGGAGACTTTGGAGGATGGGTTAGTTCACCAGAGCATTGCCACAGCCACTCTAAGTGGCTTAGATTCTTAAGATCTTCCATTAAAGGGGCTTTTTCAGATGTCCTCTACTGTTAATTTAGACAGAGAGCATTTTAGGCTTCTTCTAAATCTTGCCTTTCTCTGGTCTTACAAGGAAGCTATCACCTTATTATCTACACTTGCAATGATTTTGCTTGTGGCCACCTTTCCTATTTCCTGTGGCTAACTTTTGGGTAATTTTGCAATGAAAGGAGTCACTTGCTGTAGTATCTCATTTGATTTGTTGATCACTATTTATTAAGGAGACCATACTCTTGATATGGCTCAGGTGTGGGCTGTGTGGTTACCTTGTCAGAATCCAGCTGGTCATGGACTGACCTGGCCCCATCTCCTGCTGTGGTCCTGTTTATCAGTTAGGTTTTCAGCCTACCCTGGCTTGTCTCTTCTCAGAGCCTCCTCAAAATTCTGACAGTCTTCTTACACAACGTTGGACTGGATTGCAGAGTTTATATCCATTTTCTTTGTTTTTTCTTATCATTGGTTATGGATCGCTTCTGGGTCCCTCTAAATTCTAACATGATGCCATCTGGCAGTTGGGTAGCACAGTGGATGGACTGCTAGGCCTGGTTTCAGGAGGAGTTGAGTTCGAATCTGACCTTAGATATTTACTAGCTGTGTGACTCTGGGCAAGTATCTTAAACTCTATTTGCCTCAGCTTCACCATCTGTAAAATGGGACAAAAAACAGTATCTACCTTCCTGAGTTGTTGTATGTAGCAAATGAAATATTTCTAAAGTGATAGTACTTGGTGCATAGAAAGGGCTATATAAGTGTACTTAGCATATCATCGTCCTCCTCCTCCTCATCATCATGAACAACATCAACATTGTCATCGCCAGAAATTTTTAAGTCACTTTAAGTAATAAATAAATATAGTAATATGAAATCAGTTCAGTCTTTGAGGGAACTGTTGTTGTATCATACAATTTCATAATGGGAGGGAGTGGGAGAGAGAGATAGAGAGATGGAGAGAGAGACAGAGAGAGACAAAGAGAGACAGAAAGAGAGACAGAGACAGAGAGAGATAGAGAGACAGAGACAGAGAGACAGAGACAGAGAGAGAGAAAGACAGAGGGAGAGAGGGAGAGATAGGGAGAGAGAGGGAGAGAGAGAGAAAGAGAGAGACAGAGAGAAAGACAAAGGGAGAGAGAGAGAGACAGAGAAAGAGAGAGAGAAAAAGACAGAGAGAGAGAAAAAGACAGAAAATGAGAGAGAGGGGGGCGAGAGAGAGAGAGAGAGAGAGGGAGGGAGAGACAGAGAGACAGAGACAGAGAAAGAGAAAGAGAGAGAAAAAGACAGAGAGAAAAAGACAGAGAGTGAGAGAGAGGGAGAGAGGGAGAAAGAGAGAGAGAGAGAGAGAGAGAGAGAGAGAGAGAGAGAGAGAGAGAGAGAGAGAGAGAGAGAGAGAGAGAGAGAGAGAGAGAGAGAGAGAATAAAGTAACAAGGGAATAGATCTGCTTGCAAATATTTAAATATCTTTATTTCTCACTTAATTTCTAGTAAATCCAGAGATAAATTCAATTTCTCTCCAATGACAATGTACATATTCTGTTCTGTTCTGTTTTGGGTGGATCAGGTAAACAGATCTTTGCTCAAATTGTGAAAATTCTTACTTTCTTTTAACTCACTTCAGTTTTTTACATGTTCTCACTTGAGGGTTAATTATATTGGCCTGAAAGAGAAAACAAGCAAATAAGCTCCTGTCACCATTTTACAATAGAAGGTCAAACGATTTTGTGATCCATTAGGATTTTAGCTTTGACAGGCTCTTATTAATAACTGATTGAATTCAACTTTTTTTTTAAACAGAGATGTAACTTTTCATTTAATCCCTTTCTCTTACTCAAGTTCCCAATAGATGAAACCTTCCTTCAGTCATTTTCTGTTCCCATTTTTGTAGCTACCTACCTAGAAAAGGGAGTGAGGAGTCACACAACTACTTGGAATTGTTACAAATCATTTTAAATATGCTTGCTTCCCTAGGAACAGGCAAGCTGAGAAAACCTCCTGGAATTTAGTTCTCACAAAAGACAAGGTTTGGGATATGCCTTTATATAGAATTCGCCTTTATCATAAAGGACTGTATATATACAACATACAAAAAAAGACAAGGCTGATTTTTTTGAAAACCAAGGTGAACCAGTATTATATGTGACAAATAAAGAAGCAGACATACAGACAAACACACTGGCTACTAGGACCAGAAAAGAAGTGACAAAAATAATTCTCAGAAGAAATTACCAGAAACCAGAACCCTCCTGAACATCTAGGGGATATTAGAGAACATTGTCCCATAGTTGGAGGATTACTAAAGAAAAAAATTCTCTCATAACTGGGACATCATTAGAGAGAAATTTTTCCTCCCTGAGGCAGATCTTCCCGCCCTTTGTGAAATTCCATTTTGTCTGTTCTACCTGATTTAATTAAGTTATATATAAGGTTGCTGGAAAGGTTACTTGGGATCTATTAAATTTTTTTTTGTATAGTGGGTCTATACCCAGCATATAATAAACCAGCTATTAAATGTATGTTGGTGAATATGGCTGGCAGCAGTGCCTATCAAGAAATTCTTGGATAATTTGTATGTCAGGGACAACATTCCTTGCCATAGGAATGCATTTCCCTGCAGTTTCTTTATAGTGAAGCACCATGGCATAGGTAGCATGGTAGATGGAGAGTTGGTTATTAAGCAAGGAAGATCTGGGTTAATGTCCCACCTGATACATGTCAGCTGTGTGACCTTCAGTCATTTTACTACAGATACTGACTAGCTGATTGACCCTGGCAAATAACTTAATCTCTGTCTGCTTCAGGTTCCTCATTTATAAAATTGAAATAATAACTCCTATCTCCCAGGAATTACGTGAGGATTAAATGAGATATTTGTAAGGTATTTTGCAAACCCTAAAAGCACTATATAAATGCTAGTTAAAATAACTATTATTACTTAACCTCCAAATACTGTAGCCAACCCTTTAAGCCATAAATTTCAAAGAACGTGCCAACTTGCTTTGGCAGAGGGAGGGTTTTATTTTGTTTTATATCTCCCAGGTTTAGGATAAATCTGTTTTATTCTTATACAAAAAGAATTCTAACCAATAAATCAAGGCAGCTAGGTGGCACAGTAGATCGCATGCAGGGTCTGGAGTCAGAAAGACTTTAGTTCAAATCCAGTCTTAAATACTTGCTAGCTGTGTGACCCAGGACAAGTCACCTAACCTTGTTTGCTTCAAAGAGATAGCCTTTTTCCTGGTTCTATATGTACTTTTGATTCCATCTCTCCCTGTATTTTCCAGATTATCCTCACTTATTCCTTTATCTTCATCTTCAGTCTCTGCCTATCTCAAACTGAGACCTCTTAAGTACCTTAGCTAAATAGACCAACATCTCCTACTGCATCCAGGGCTATCTCCAGTCGTCTTGATCTATATCTTGCCATTGCATCCAGATGGCTCCTGAGGAGGTAGTGAGGCTGGTGACTTTGCATAGCCCTGCCTCATTTAAATCAATTCACTTGCATGTCATGGCATCACCCTTGACACCCACAGATGTCATGGTTTGAAGACAAAAGACAACCAATAACAACAAAATGAACTGGGAAAAAAAATGGCAAACTATTCTGGTATCTTGCCAAGAAATCCCCAAAAGGGGTCACAAAGAGTTGAACACTACTGAACATCAGCAAACACCACCAATAAGGCATTATACTGATTATAAGTAGTTAAGAGACTAGTAGTGGGACATTTTCAACAGGGCTGCTCATTAGCTTATTTTACATTTCACTTCCATTGAGTACAGCTTGATCAATACCAAGTAGGCGCTTTTCTTTCCAACAGTTTGTCTCTCTGTGCACTACTCTACCCTCTTGGCCATCCACCTTTGCCCATTTGGCTGTTGTCGCTGCGGCTGCTCCAGTAGCTGATAGCTCACTACTCAGATGCCCAGGAAGGACATGCTAGCTGCTCAGATGCCAACTGCCTTTCCGTATCTCACAAGGTTCTATACTGAAGGGAAAAAAAAGACACAAAAAATGGTTGGCCCCCACCTCAGGCACAGGCTTACTTATGAAACTGTGTGTTTAGAAACAGTGTGACTGATAGGAGTCAAAAGTAGGAGTTTTCTCAAGAGTTCCTTATACTCATAAAATTGCAGTACCAGCCTCTCCTTTCTTCATGTTAGCAATATCTAGTTCTAGTCTATCCACAGGTCTTTGTAGCAAAGTCAATTTCTCTGGGAACACAACAGACCTAGAGCCTTGCTTGTATGACCTCCATGCTCTATGTCTATATCCTTGAGTAACAAGAAGGAGAGCTGAGCCAGCTATTCCAAGGCTAAAGGCTGGGGTCAAAATATAATTTAAGCATTTTTATATTTTAATAGCTTATCAATTTTTCATATTGAAAAATGCTTCCTGGAAAGTGTCCATGTTGCGTGTCCTGGCCTCAGACTTGTTTAGGACAAGAGACTTGCCAGAAGGAACAATTCAAGGTGGAAAGAGCAGGAGGAGCTGCTCATGGACAGCACCCTCTTGTGGCTAACTCAGATATTGCATCCTGAGTTAATTCAAGCCCCTTGCCACGATTTTTCCTATGGGATCCCACAAATGAGCCCAAATATCAATATCCTACAGTGTATGTCATATAGCTTTTGATCTTCAAAACAACACGTGAGGGGAAGTACAAGAATTATTAACTCCATTATTATGACTCCGTTAGAAGTTAATTGGCTAGCTTGAAATAATCAAATAACTAATGTTGGAGGTGGGATTTGAACCCTGTTTTCTCCTGACCTAAAGTCCAGTACTCTTTCTACTATTTCACACTGACTTTTACAGAAGGTCATGCATGGGGTACTAAGATTACAAAAGTCAGTAAAAAGTGGTCTCTTTCCTCATAGAGAGAGCAAGATAAAATACAGAAACAAATGACCATACTATGCATCTGGGACTGTCACTTTTCATTGTTACATTCTAAGCACCTAAAATAATATCAATAGTTACCCAACAGATTCTTAATAAATGTTAAATTGTCGATGCGATAAATTTGGGAATGGTACAGAGTAATTTGGAGCAGAGAACATAATTGTCCTAGAAAAGAAAGGACTCTGAGTAAGTTGGAGGAAGGTGCTTGTCCTCCTGAGGTAGATTTGGAAAGTTGTAACTCCCCTTAGTTTTCACTTCAGATGAGTTGGAGAATCATTCTGCGAAACCAATTCCTAAGTAGACTTTATTGTTGATTATCTTTATAGCTTTGAACGGTTCTAAAATCATTTAAATGTAAAGTAAATTGAAGAGGCAGGAATGGAAAATCCTTTCTGCAGTTTCTATATTTAGAAACTGAATGCATTTTTTTAGCGGGAACATTGCCTACATACCCTAGAATGTCTTGGAGTGCTTTCAAATATGTCTTACTCTTTGGTAGATGGACTGCTTCATGCTCTAGAAGAGGTGGTAAAGACGGTTTCTTTTGTGCATTTTTTATAGGTTCATTTTCCTCGTGCCGATTTGCAGATCAGAAAAAATACGCGATAACCATTTGGAGCCTTAGCCAGAGTAAGAGAACAGCTATTCCTGCTTAACAAGGAATTTATGTTATTCATTTAAGGATCTCAGATTTGTTCAGCAATTAGCCATTATCAAGGAAATTGACTAGTGAACAGCAACAGATTAGTGGTTTTCAGATTCAGCTACCACTGAAAGCTACTGGTATATTTGTATTCCTTAGACCAGATATTCTAAAAATTTTTGATCTCAGGACCCTTTCAAACTCTTAAAAATCATCAAATATTAGCCAGAGATATTTTTTTATTTCAATTAAAACATCTTAGTGTTGTTATGAAAATAGTTTTGACTTTTTGGACACCTGAGGGTCTCTTGGGGGCCCTGGGACACACTACTGTTACCTTAGACTTTCCAAAATGAATATCTTTCAATTATACAATTGGATAGTTATAAACATGATAAAACTATAGGAGCTGGATCCCAGGAATAAAATTTCTAGAGACCCTTTGTTAGGGGGTGACTTCTATGAAACAGAATCATATGAAAAAGATGACAAATTTTGGACTAGAATAGATCTTGGAGGTTAGCTATGCCAAAATCCTTCATTTTGGAGAGGCAGGAAAAGGAAGCCCAGAGAAGGAAGTGACTTACCAAATTATTAATCAATAATAGAGGCAGTCTTCAAATTCAGGTCCTGTAACTCTAAATCCGGTGCTTTTTTCCCCTGCTGTTGTGGTGCACACAACGCAAAGGAATGAAGAAATAGTCAAAGATGAAAGAGAGGGAAGGACCTGGACAATTTCACAAGCTAAGTGAATATGGATTTAAAGAATGCTCTGTGGTTGAAGATAATCTAACTCTGGAATTCTCCATTTTAGCTCAACATTATTTTCATTTTCCATTTTGGTTGATTTCCCTTCTTTTTCCTCCCTTGTTCGCCCATATCTCTACTTCTCATGCACTTTAAGTTCCCTTTTTCCCTAAGGAACCAGTACGCTTTGCTATAGAAACCATTACTCCTATTATTACAGGAAAATCATTCTACTTATCAGTTTGATGGATTCGTATAGAGATCATCACGGGGTAAGTCATAATCCTTGCCAGTATTCTTTTCTATTTAATGTTCTGTAGAAAACTGCACAAGCTGATAAAATAGTTGGTTTTTTCAGTTGAAGTAAAGTAAAAGAAGGGAAGCCCATATTTTTTTATGCTCACTAAAAGCATTCTTGGTAGCCTCTAATATTAGACAAGGCAATGCAAGGGGGTTGATATATATCGCATCCTATCCACACTTGATTTTCTCTCTCCCTCTCTCTCTCTCTCTCTGTCTTCCTCCCTCCCTCTCCTGTTGTCTCTTTTTCTCTCTGTTTCTCTGTCTCTGTCTATCCATCTGTCTGTCTGTCTGTCTGTCTGTCTGTCTGTCTCTCTCTCTCTCTCTCTCTCACACACACACACACACACACGTATTTAGGACTCCAGATTTTGAAAGAAACTCATTCCATGTAGCTAGAAGATAAGTAATATTTGATATGAAAACATTTATTAACAACGTTGTTCTTAAGTTTATATGGATCAGTGTTATGTCCAGGTGATTGTTTAGCCTCTGCAAATAACTTAGCTCCAGTATAGTTTATTGGTTGAGTCATAAACTATACCTTAAAATCTATATTTGCAGTGTGAGGGTTTAACTTCATGGTGAACTACTGATGAAAAATTTTAGCCACAAGAACATGTCTTGCTCGATATACTGTAGATGCTAGCTTCCAGTGATGTGTTGCATAGTTTTTATTGTTTTTGTGTATAATTTGCATTAAGCAGCAAGCATAGGTTCATTTAGGGAAACTCTTCTGTAATTTATGATGGTCCTGAATTGACATCATAAATCCTTCCAATTCTATAGGCAAATCCACATGACTCAGCCCTTTGTTCAATATTCTTTTGTTGACATATTGTTGGAAAAGTTCATGTCATCTATAATGTCACCTCCAGAGGGCCTCTTGATTCCAGTCTTGGATTTAAGACATTTCATGGGCTCCTCCATCTAGAGATCCTCTCCTCTCCTCAGCTGTTCTGCCCAGTGGAAGGTAAGCTTCATGGACAAAAGCTTCTTTTCTTCCTCTGGGTTTACTGGCTACCTCTCTTGCTCAAAGATCAAGCCTTAAATCCATTTCACTTTGGAGATCATAGACTAGACATCAAGTCCCCACCCACCTAGCAGAGAATAAATGTCATAACTAAATAGCAATTGTTTTTCTTTTATTCAGGAACCCTGAAGGTCTTCCTCTCCCAGTTTGATTTTTTTATCTTTTTTTTTTTTTTATTGAGAAGGCCATCCCTTGAGTAACTTAAAGAAATCTATTCATTGAATGGGTGTATCTCACTCAAAGAGAGAATGTGATAAGACTCAGTCTGAAAGGGCCGGGGTCTCCCACTGCATCGTGGGCCATCTCCAGTCATCCTGATGAATGTGAGGCCACTGGACCCAGATGGCTCAGGAGAAGAAAGTGAGGCTGGTGACCTTGCACAGCCCTCCCTCACTCAAATCAAAGTCAACTGCAAGTCATGTTATCATCTTGATGTCATGGTCTTTTTTGAGAATGAAGAACAAACATAACAACCTTCTAGAGATAAATTATGTTTGGTTCCATTTAGGAGTATGCTAGTATAAGTTTAACAACTGACTCTCAAAAAGGTAGGGAGCACTTTAATGCTTTAAGGGAACAATTCCTTATTTGTAGCATTTACCGATTTCTGAATTATAAATGTTGTTACCGAGAATTTAACAATGGTCTCATAGGAGCTGGTTCAAGTTTGCTTCGGCACACCCCTGGTTTACATTTGACAAATCTAATGGCATGTACTCATTATCAGCCTTTACACTTGGTGAAGTGATGTCTGCATATTCAAAAAATATTTCTGTAGATTTTTAAAGATATACTTATCATGTGCCCTGAAAATTCCTCCTTTTGAGGAAGTGTTAATTTTTCTATAGCTGCTTTAGTATGATGAGCCCTATGGTTTGTTAATATTGTACAAATTTTCTTAGGGTACGTTTCAAATTTGTTAGGGTCTATTTTATACTTCAACAGCATATGTTAAAACAGGTATTACTTAGGTGTTAATTGCACAAAGGATGTTATTCTCATTGATCTTTGACTTCAAGATGTCAGTTTGTATTTTAATATATATGTTTCTGCTCAATGAATATATCTTTCTTAGAGGAGACCAAGGTAGTATTAACCTCAGCATTCAAGATAAAAGCTTTTAGCTTGGTATATATTAAAAATTTTATACTTATTGAGTCCAAGTGACATTTTAAGATAATAGGAGAACAATTCCAATTATATAGGTAGATCTCATCCAGGTATATCAAGTGATTAGTGAAATAGCTGGGGTTCAAATTTCCTTTAAATTTGGAATTCGTACTTAATTTAGAAAAGAGGATTATGGATTTAAGTCTAGGCAGGAACATAATATGCTTAAATTTTCTACTTGAAAAAATGCTATGTTTTGTCTAAATTTTCTTGACATTGCTTTGTGGCATATTTTAAAAAGAAGACTGTTTTCTAGCGACTCCAAATACTTTGCTTTAATCATTACATAAGAGCACATGCTCAGAGCAGCTCTACTGGCTTCCAGTTGACCCTGTATGGTATCTCTTGCATGGGTGCTTGGAGAAGATGAGGCCACTGTGTCCAGTCAACCTTGGGTGATGCAACACTAAAGTATCTGAGCACCTTGGTGATAATCCCCTTATTGACCAAAATCCTTCTGACTCAGTGGAACTTTGAAAGGGAATGACTTGCCCTCATTTGCTTTTTCACCTCCCAGGTGTAGATCATTTCAGGATCCTCCCCCATGAGAGGTCGAAAGGAGAGAGAGGTTGTCCTGCCCTTACTCCCACGCCTGATAACTGCTTCACATGACAGCTAGAGTGAGTGGTCATCTAGGTGAGGTGAGGCTGGTGGCCCTCTGGGCATCTTAACTCTGGCATATTTCCTTTCCAGATCATAGGTGACCAAACAGCAATCCTGAGAGGATTATGTCTATCTTGAAGGCAGTCTTGTGAGCTTAAAGGGTTGGAAACGCTAAATTCCTTGGTCAGAGTTGATTGGTGGCTTTAGAGAGGATTGCACTGAAAGGGAAGGAGCTCAGTCTGTCTGTCCCTTAGTCTGACATGGACATGGAGGAAATTGTTTTGTTAGTACAGAGCTGAGGTGAAATATAGAAATTCCTGTTCAGCAGTTCCCCCAAACTGCTTCATGAGCTAATGTTTAAGTCTCATCTTCCTGGGAGAAAATAACAGTAGCTTTTTATTGTGCTTATTTAAGTTTCTGTCATCAGTGCATGATGGTAGGAGCCTTTGGGGCTTAACATTTCTTTTGTGTGGAAAAAATAAATGTTTTTCTCATACTTGATTCATTTGTACATTGAGTACATTTCTACTTTTTCCTGTGGGAAGAAACTAGACATGAGTTAAACTTAAACTTTAAGAAAATTTTCCCCACGAGGTGGGATGTAATGAGCCAACAAATACAAAAAAGTCTGATCTTTCTTCTAGGTTCTCAAGCTCTCTCAGAGCTGAACCAGCTATGCCCACCTGTGTCCAGAGTAGAGGGACCTCTCAGAGGAGTGGAAGAAACCACACTGACCCAACCCCTTGAACTACCTGATCATCCTAATACTAACAACCTTTGCCCTTCAGACATCATATAGAATTTTTTTTTGTACCTCTCTAATGCAGTTATGGCAGCTGGGTGGTGCCATAGCACATAGAAAACCAAGCCTGGAATCAGCTGAACTCATATTCCTAAGTGAAAATCTTCATTCTTTTCCAGAATATATTCTTGACTCTCTGTACTTTCTCTGCCATGCCTCTGCATGGTATTCTCCATTAGAATTTAAGTTCTTTAAGGACAGAGACTTTTTCTAATTGTTTGTATTCATAGAGTTCAGCACAATGCCTGGCACAAAGTATATCAGGAAGCACCCCAACATACACAGGGGGACCTGCTATCACAGGTTCTTAGATCTGCATTCATAAAAGGAAAGACAACCTTTGAGGCATTAACAATCACTTTAATCAAGCACAGGGATCAGAGAAAATCAAAGTCAAAATTTCGGAGAGATAAAAAAATCAACAGACAGTGCTTCCAAATTGCCTGACCACTAACATACGTACATCTTTACCAGATAGGGAAGCACCAACATCTGGGTTTCCAAAAAGCTGCCCCCCCTCCTCCCCTGGAGCAGCTTACCAGAGTTTCATATGGCACCCAGACCTTCTTCCAAAAACTAATGCATTGGAGATGGAAGTTTTTTAAATAGTTTTTAATTTTAGTAATATTATTGGCTTACAGTTTTAAACCTTGCCTTTTGATCATCTTAGAAACTTAGAGCTATATTCTTCATGAATGTATATTATTGTTTTCCAAGTTGGAGATAAGGCAATGACTTGTATGTTGTAGTATGTTGATTTCTAGTAATGAGTTTGAATGAAAGCATTTATCTTAATCATCCTCAAAGGGAGATGTACTATGTGTTGACCTCATTGTCCATGGTCTCCAAAGTGCAGCCTGCACATTCCTAGGGACCTGTGATGTTGGGAAGATGTGCCACAACTCATCCTTCCGATTATAACCAGGCATAGGCTTACTTTCATGGCTAAATCACCCCCTTGTCCCATTATCTCTCATCGACCTCTACTGCTTCCTTCTACCAAGGACTTTTCATGGCTGTGTCTTTAGTGTGGATATAACCTAACTATGATGCAGACAAACACAGCCACTGGACGGACAAAATTGTCTACCCTTGCTCTGACCCCACTGTCTGTCCACATTCCACAAGATTACTATTTGGCTAGAGGAGGCATGCTTTAGCAGAGTAAAGAGTAGTGAATAAGAGTCCTACCTCACTCTTTTAATTTTTGTTGAAATAAGTCACTTGAACAAGAAGGCATGAAGGGTTGCCATCTGCATCTCAGACCTTATTAGGTTATCTTTTGCTCAAAACCCACCCATGCTTCTCTGCTATTGAGAGCACCACTTCCCTTCTTGTTAAACAGGTTCGAAACCGTGATGTCTCTCACCCCTATATCCTTTCAGTTGCCAAATCTTATCATTTCTACCTCCATACTTCTCTTGTATTTGTCTTTTTGTCTACTCACAGGGAAGCCATTTCAGCGTAGTCCCTCATCATCTGTCCTTTGGATTATTATAATAGCATCCAAATTGATCTCCCTGTCTCAAGTCTCTTCCCTCTGCAATGCATCCTTCACACAATTGCCAAACTGATTTTTGTGAAGTACAAATCTGACCCCTACTCACTAAACACCAATGGTTCCCTAGTGACCCTAAGATCAAATATTTCTTCTTTATCTCAGCCTTTTAAAATGTTCATTTAAGTCTATTTTATAACATAGCAGTACATACATTACATATCACTTATAAATACACATTTATTAGAGATGCGTTTAAATATTTTATTGATAGAGGTTGAGGATCAAAAAAGTTTACAGTTCACTGCTCAGATGGATTAAATGAGTTGGCCTTCACTTAAGCCAATTCAATAAATATTTATTAAGTATCTATAAAAGATGTCAAAATCCAGCCTTGGGACTTAGGCTTCATTAATCCATCATCTAATTCACTGGACCAGCTCTTCCCCTTGGAATTGGTCGATGGGATTTTTGCCTTCCATTCCAACGTTCTTTCACCTTGCTCTTCTTACACAGTTTCCCCAGTCCTTGATTCTGGATGTACCATGTCTTCAGGACATCTCTGGTTCTTTGAATTCTAGTTAACCTACCAGTTTTCATTCTTTGGACACTGTTAAAGTCTCTGGCTGTTCTCTAGAAACCACTTTCCTGTTTTACTTTAACTCCTGTCTCCATATACTCCAGAAAACAACAGTGAGTTTTCTCAGGTTTATCTATAAAGGAAAAGAAAATTTTATTAATTCAGAAAAACTGAGATAAGAATATATGAGTCAGCTTAGTGGACATCGACCTGGACTTGGAGTTAGAAAGATCTGTCAAGAGGTCCTGCTTCTGACACATTGAAGTTATGACTAAGGGCAAGTAACTTAACCTTTCAGTTCCCTTGACAACTCTTGAAGAATATAAATTACAGATGACTTGATGATTTGTATGTGAAAGAACTTTCTGCATGGGGAGTTCCTTAAATGAATGAATCATCAATTCAGTTTTTTTTTAACAGTGCCTATGAGATGTCTATGGAGAATTGACTGGCCCCAAACTTCTTAAATTTCATATAATAAGAATTGCTCTGTTTAAGTTAGCTATCTTAACTGTCTCTCATTCAGTAGTGGAACACCATGTCATTTATGACCCCAGATAACATTCTGACAATATCTGAAATGAATTAAGGGTTCCCTGTCCTTTCTTCCAATTCTAGGCTCAGTAAGGAAGTAACCTGCTGGATTTGTGGTACTCTATTAGAGTACTAAGCAATCATCTAACTAGTTAGCTTCCCTCCTCTTCACTAAGGGACAAATAAAAAATGTGGAGTATTTTGCAACAGTTTTCATGAATTCAAAATCAGACTAGGGTCTAAATGCAGGTAAATTTCAAAGTTTGTAAAAGGGAACCTCATTCTTTACATCACTCAATGGGGATGGGGTAGGAAGAACACTGTTCTAGGTGTTGGGAGAAATCAGAGTTTCTGCATGACATGAGACCTGCACGAAGGGAGCTTATGGACTATTCATGGAATAACGTATCATTGATAATACAAAATAAAATATGAAAGAGTTGAAGAAAAATACTTTGTGAGGTTTGAGGAGAGGGGGAAACTGATTACTAACAAGGGAATAAAGGCAGACTTTATCTATTTTCATTACCATCTAATATTATTGTTAATCATCATCACCACCATCAAATATTACTCAAGTGCCCACTTGTACCATGAAATATGAGGTAAAGATTGTCTGTGAAGTAGGGGCTTTGGAAGCTTAAATTAAATTATGTATAGGCATTTATATATGATACCTTCATTGTGATTAGTTTTTAATTTTTATTGTAAGAGGGATTATTTATTTTTAAAAAAAACAGTTTTCTTGATGTCTGTTTTTATATTGCAAGTATTTACTGCTTTATGAGAGGACACAGATAAATAAAACTAATAATACCTTGACTTCATCTGAAAGTTCATGCAACATTTCACACCTGTATAATACCCTGTGCCCCTTCTCTATTAAAAAACACACACAACAGGTATCTATTTTTTCCACCTGCCATTTCATTGGTGGAAGGGGAAGCACTTTTCTTGTAACAAGTAAACATGGACAAGCAAAACAAATTCCCCAATGACGGTATGCAAAAATTTATATGTCTCATTCTGAACTCTATGACCTCTTTGTAATAGGTAGGATGTTTCATCATCAGCCCTCTGGCATCATGAATTGATCACAAAATCTTTACGAGAATAATCTACACATATATCAAGGGTATGCTTGATGAAGACATGAAAAGGGAACTAGCAAGTAGTCACATATGAAATTCTACTACAGATAGTATCTTCATAGACATGTAGTTGACTGAAACGTTCAAAGAATACAAGATCCCACTGGGACTACTGTTTGCTGACTATAACAGAGCATTTCATTTGATAGATAAAAATGTGGCCTTAAAGGCTTTGCTATGCATATGATAAAATTATAAATGATTCATTGAAAGATAATTAACAACTGAGATAACTTTGATGATTCTTTTCTTACTAATATCAAGAGAAGCTCACACAGAAATATGTCTTTCAAGGGAATTTGCCATCAATCAGGGAGGGTATATATTCAGTAGTGTCCAAATGGGAGAGAGATTGCCCATAGAGCTTTAGGTCCACCAGATGCTCCCCTTTTCAGATAACAGTGTTCTGACTGTACTCCCTCCAAGTGGTGCAGATAACTTTTCTGCCTCTCTCAATTCTGTGCAACTTCTCGTTATGTCCAACATGATATCTGCTCAGTATTCTAGGTAGCTTCTTTTAGATATCTCGGTCTTGTCTATAGCTAGAACATCACAACAACTCTCCATTGGTTATCCTTTACTCTTGCTAAATGATCAATCCCCCTCTTTTATGGTCATCTATTGCTTTAAAGTCATACAAACCTTGAATGATATTCTTTATGTCAATTCTCTGTTGGAAAATGTTGCAGCCAGCTCATTGTTGACAATTTATTGCAGCCTACTTATGCCTACCACGTACCTTTCCATTGCCCTTTGGATGAGCTACAGTGTAATTTTCTATTCACTGGGTATTACATGACTCATAATACTATTATATCACCAGAATAGCCCAGGCTTTATATCTAAGGTTTAACCATTCTCTTACCAAATACCAGTTCCACAATGAATACATGTAGGGAATAGCAAAGAAGCCCATTTATTCATATTACAGCAAAACAGAAATCAGAGAAGATATACATGGGAGAATATATACCAGGTAATACATAGTGAAGGAGCTCTGTCACCTGTTGGGAGCAAGGAAATGCAGCTCGACTAATAGGAGAATCCTTAATCGGGGAAATTCCCCACTGTTTCTAGTGTAGCAAGTTGGGAATAAGGACATGATAGAGACTGCCAGCTCTTTCTGTGTCTTCCCTAAGTCTTCTCTGTCTTCAGAAACCTCAGATGGGACTGGCTTCTTCCATCTTGCCTCATCAAACTGAAAACCAGAAACACCTGAAACAACTCAAAGCTTGAAGAGTACTGAAGAAGGCTGGAACTCTCTTACCTGCTGACAACTCTACCCTAACCCTAATGCAAGGTAAGGCATTCACCTTCACCAAGTAGGAGAGAGATCCATACCAATGGGCTTTCGAAGAGGGACTACATTATAAGGAAATAAAACCCTCCTTAACTATAGCTATTCAAAAGTGGAATTGGTTGTTTTGGAATATAGTGGGTTCCCCCTCTCTGAGATATTCAAGCAGAAACCAGATAAACATATGCCAAGGATGTTTTATTCGTTTAGATATGGATTATGTTCGATTGACCCTGAGGTTCCTTCTAATTTTGAGATACTGTTATTTCAGCAGCCCTAGAGGGAATTGAGTGAATCCAGTTTTAGAAGGCTCCAAAGTTGAAGATATTGTGAAAAGAGGATCTGGCAGTCAGTTCTTGGAACTAGAACCGAGTTAATAGGAAGGCAGAAAAAGAATTTCGTGGAAAGAGAAAGATAAGAAGAATGAAATATCCTGCTCTTAGAGTCATATTTCTCTCTCTGCACATGAAATACATGTCATGAGGGTGTCTTTTGGAGTCCCAATCAAGGTTTTATTACATACCTGATGAAAGGATTGTAACTTAATGCAGCAGACATTATGGAGTGCAAAAAGGTAGCCATGCAGCAGGGGGGGAACTCGGTAATGCAGGCCTTGAGTAAATGTCTGTTGAATCACAGCTCTGGAATTCTGTGATCCAATATGGATCCAGCCTGCTCCAATTTAGAATATGTTCATAACTTGTACCTCTGACCAATATATACCATGTTGCCCTCCCCCTACTTCTTTCACTTATTACCAACAAAAGCCCCTTTGACATTTACTAAACCTAGGGTACATTCGTTTGAGTTTTCAACATTCCTATTGCTAAACAGGAATGACAAATGCCAAGTGTGACAGGACGATTAATTTCTGTTTAGTACCCATTAGTAGAGGTTTCTTTCAATCATTACCTCCCCCTATATTATTTTAAATAGCATTTGATCTGAGTATCATTTAAAGAAAGACATTAGGTTTCTGCAGAGGGTTCATACTTTCTTCTATTTAATTCATCATCCTAGGTGATGAACTACATTGTGACCAGCTTTAATTACCTCTTGTAATTAGAGCTATCCCCTGGCAATGTTTGTCTGATGAAATCAAAGTTAATCTATTTAACTTTGAGATGGACTTTTAATTCTTCTCTGGTAACACTGACTCAACAATGCCCAGTATTTCAGCTTGTAAGCAAGTATGTTCTTTGGGGCTCAGTTATGGAAGAGGTTTATGTTCTGTCTTTTTCAATCAATTAGTCAATCAAAAAACATTTGCTTAGTTCTTAACATGTGCCAGGCACTGGAGATACTGGGGATGAGGTCCCTGACTTAGGTCACTCATATTCTAAAAAGAGAGATAACTTTCACATATATTGTATAGCAACAATAATAGCCCCTGCTGGACCTAGAAGGGTGTGGTGTTATACTTTGTCTCTTTCCATTCAGGGGTTCCGCTTAGGTCTGAACCAAGGTATGGAAGGACCAGGTTCAGTCCTGAAGGAGCCTAATGAACTTAATAAAAATAGAAAAAAGAATTTTTACTCAATTCTCCATTCCCCTCTTGGCCTAACAGACTCTATTTAAATTTTAGATTTTGATTCAGTTGAGGGTCCCCCCAAGGGAAGAGGAGAAAAAGTATACAATAGATAAGGAAAAATAATAGGTATTTATTTTTACTACACAAAGGAAATTCTAAATACAAAAGTTTCACCAGCACATATTGATAGAAATCTAAAACATATCATAACTTATAGCTAGTATTTGCTCTCCAAATAAGTTGATAATGTTTACAATACAAGGTAGTTTCTAGGATTACTGAACAGGCATTTTACATTTAAACTCCACGCTGTATTATTTAAATCATTTTTTCAAAGTAATTAATAGGCATTTATTATACACTTAATACATGCTAAAGGTATGGAGTACATAGAAAAGCAAAAAAGTCCCTGCCCTCAAGGAACTTACAGTCTACTGGGCAATGCAACATGTACATAAGTTGGTAATATACTTATGAAGAAGAGGAAGGCAGTAGGAATGGGGGAGGAGGGAAACACTGGGAATGGGGCGGCCCTTGAGCTATCTTAAAGGAAGCAAGAGATTCTAAGAGGCAAAGGTGAGGAAGAACCTTCTGTTCTGGGCATGGGGAACAACAAATGCAAAGTCATAGAGAGGAGAGAATTGATTGCTGGGTGTGAGGGACTGCCTGTAGGCTGGGTGGCTAGACTATAGAGTTTGTGGGAGGAAATAATTTTTAATAATGATATTCGATAATATTAACAGTGTAAACAATTTTAATATTTTAATAATCAATAATATTTAATAATAAAATTTTAATAATGATGACACTATACACTAAATAATAGGAAAGGACCACTGTGTGAGAACTTTAAATGCCTAAGTAGTTTATATTTGATCTAAGAGGTATTTGAGGACCACTGGAGTTTGCCAGGTAGGGGTGTGACATCTTCAAATCTGTATTTTAGGCATATCAAAATGGGAGCTTTGTATATGATGATTAGACGGGGGAGACACTTGGAGAAAGGAGTCTAATTAAACTTCTATCTAAATAGTCCAATTAAGACATGTGAGAAATGTTGTTGAGCAAGAAACGATGAGATTTGACAACTGCCTGGGTGAGCTAGAGTGATGAGTGGACTTGATAGCAAAGTTGTGAACGTGGGTGACTGGGAAGATACTGTTGTCTAGAAAGCAATAAAGAAGTTTCGAGTGTGTGTTTGCGTGTGTGTGTGTGTGTGTGTGTGTATCTGTGTGTCTGTGTTTGGATTGGGTGGGAAAGATGATGTAATCTGTTTTGGATTTATTGAATTTAAGATGAGTATAGAACATCCAGTTACAAATGCTTAACAGGCAACTGTAGATGGAGTTGGAATTCAGGAGGAAGACTAGGTATGGATACAAATAGGGGAGTCCTTTAAATATTTAACAACTGACTGTCCAAAAAAAAGTATGTATAATATACTTTTTTTGTACCTAAATTAATTTATTTATTCAATTCCATAACCATCAAACTACTTAAGTACTTTAGAGAACTAGAAAAAAATAATGATGAAATTCATATGAAGACAAAAAGATTCAAGAATCTCAAGGGAAATTATGGTGAAAGAAAAGTGGGAAGAAACAAAGTCCAGCAGTACAAGATTTTAACCTATACTACCAAGCAATAATTCTTTTTTTTTTAATTTTTAAGTCCTGTGACCTTTAATATCTAGATCAAATAACCATTCTGCTTACTGTAGCTCATGATCCAAATTTTAGCCAATCAGCATTCTAGTTTTTCCAGAAGTACTTTTCCCCTAAGTAATTAACTTCTTAGGCTTATGAAACATTAGGCTATTGAGTTTAACAGATTCTTCCTATCTTGTCTGTTGATTTACTTTTCTATTTTTTTCTAATAAATTTGTTTAACTTCTTACATTCATTTTCACAAAATTTTGGGTTCCAAATTTTCTCCCTATTTGTCTCCTCCCCCGACCCCAATACACCGAGCATTCTAATTTCCCCTATCACCAATCTGCCCTCTCTTCTATCATCCCTCCCTTCCCTTGTCCCCATCTTCCCTTTTGTCCTGTAGGGCCAGATAACTTTCTATTCCCCATTACCTGTATTTCTTATTTCCTAGTAGCAAGAACAATACTCAATGGTTGTTCCTAAAACTTTGAGTTCCAACTTCTCCCCATTCCTCCCTCCCCACCCATTCCCTTGGGTAGGTTTATGATATACTCTTAAGTTTAATACGAATTATTAACATTTTCTCTATTGCAAATCTAGACAATCAACAAAACAATAAATAAAGTCCCAATTAGTACTATTTGCCAATTTCTGAAATGTAAATGCTCACATTAAAAATTTAAAAATAGGCTCGCATGAGTCAGTTTGACCCAGCTCCAGGATACCCTAGATATAAAGGTTTGAGTCGATTGCATAGAGGTGATAACTGAATCCATAGGAGCTGATGGCAGTACTAAGGGAGAGAATAAAGAGGAGAGAAGACCTAGACTAAAGCCTTGAGTGACACACACAAAGTTAGTGGATATGATATGAACAAAGATACAGCAAATGAGACTGAGGATCTACCAGAGAGGAAGAAGGATCACCAAGTCACGGTGGTTATGAAAGTTCAGAGAGGAGAGTATATTTAGGAGAAAGTGATTGAGAGTGTCAGATGCTGTAAAGACATCATGAAGAATGAAAATTAAGAAAAAGATTTAGAGGTGAGAAAAGTGGAGATAGTGTACATGACTTTTACAAAGAAATTTGCTGAGAAAGGGAGGAAAGATTTAAGATAATAGATAATAAGGGGCATCGTACGATCTAGTGAGGTTTCTAAATTTTTGTTTAATTTTTTAGTATGGAAGAGACGTGTTCATTTGTAGGAAGCAGAGAAATAAACTAGGTAGCGAAATATCAGAAAATTAGAGTGAAAATGAGGATTATTGTGGGAGAAATTGACTGGAGAAGTCAAGTCAAATGAAGGAAAATAAGCACTTGCCAAGTGCTTATTGTGTGTCAGACACTATGCTAAACAAATATAAATAGAAACAGGAAGAAAGATAGCTTCTGTCCTCAAGGAGTTTATATTGTAGTGAGGAAGACAAGACAGAAATGGAAGTTGAAAAGAGTGGGAGAAAGTATCTACTGAGGGGTATGCTGGAGAATATTCAGATAGTCAGAAGTGGAACCTAGAGTGTAGTGAAGACATGACTGACCTGGGAATTTTCCTTAGAATGGAGGTCCTGGGAAAAACCAGCCAATCAAAGGAAGGGGCTGCTTAGGCTTAGTATATTTCCAGTGTGAGACATCCAGGGGTGGAATGAACTTCTAGGGTGGGAAGACATGTAGGGATGGGATCAAAAGTAGAGGAACTGGCTTTGGTAAGGAGAAATGTCACCTTTTAATGACAGACTTGAGTGAAAGAAGTGATAGCGGGGGTGATAGGATAGTCTCAGAAGGATATATGATGATGATGATAGCAATAGCTAATATTTATATAGTGTTTACTATATGTACTTTGCAGTTATTACCACATTAGGGATGTAGGAAAATTGGGACATGCATGCATTGTTACTGGAATTGAAAACTGATCCAACCATTCTGGAGAGGAACTATGGCTAAAGGACTATAAAACTGCATACCTTGTCCCATCAGTACCACTACTTGAAAAAAGGAAAAGGACCTACATGTATAAAAAATATTTATGGCAGCTCTTTTTTTTTGTGGTAGCGAAGAACTGGAAATTGAGGGGATGCCCATCAATTAAGAAATGGCTGAACAAGTTATGAGAACAGAAAAACATAAGGGATGAATAAATACCTCTTTCTATTAAATAGGCAGTGAGGAGACTGTTTCATCACTGAGTAACACGTTTCCTTGTAGTTCCTAGAAATTTCTAAGGGATCTCTAATGCATGTTTCCTGGGATGCTGCCTAAAGACCTATTCCCATGCAAGATCCATGAATTGTAGCCTAATCTACATATACATATTCAAATCACATGCAAAAATTAGGATGTAATCTTCAGATGATGAAGGCTAAGGAAGCAGCTTGTGGGGGTATGTGGACTGGAGTCAGGGACCAGGAAAGGCATCATGTGGGAAGTGGTACTTTAGCTAAATCTTGAAGGAAACCAGGGAATGTAAGTCATGGCAGAGAGGAAGAAGTGCATTCTGTTTGTGGGGGAAAGGCAATGCAAAGGCAGGAGGGCAGAATATAGAATGCTGTGTGTAAGGAACAGTGAAGGGGACTGTTTGGCCTATAAGGACCTTGAAAGGGGGTAATGTTTTATAAGACTGGAATAGTAAACATTAAATTCAATTTAACACACATTTGGTAAGTGATAATGTGCACAGGGCATTTTTCTAAGTGCTAAGGACACAAAGGCACAGACTCTTCTTTCAAGAATCTTACACTTTAATAGTGAGGATGACATGCATGCTATAGGATGCAAGAGAGTAGAGAGTCACAATGAGGAAAAATTTGAGAAGACGGCAGTCCATGTTGACTGGAAGGACTAAGAAAGGTTTCATGGATGGTACCTGAGCTAGGCCTTAAAGTATGAGTATTTCATTAGGTGGAAGTAAGGGAGTACATCCGATGTTTGAGAGATGTTTTTTTGGTGAAAACACAGAGGAGGGAAGATGAATTCATTGTACTTTATTTCCATTTTGTGATAAATGACTCCAGTCACAATTTGAAAATGACAAAAGGTCTAAAAATATTTTCCCAGTAGTTCAAGTGACTTACATATTACAAGTTATGTTTTTACCAAGTACTTTCATTTCTCTTTATTTTTAAGCCAATTCCTTTATTTGCATACTTTGCACATATTTCCCCCTTGCTCATCATGGTGCCATTTTCCAAAAGTTCTTTGATGTACCATATGCTGCAGGAAGCCTTTTTTGAGAAAAAAAATCTAATTGAAAACAGTAAACTTTAGGAGAGTAAATCACATTTTCCCGAAGATCACAGCTTCATTAGCTTTGAAATAGAAATTCCCCAAACCATGGAATTTCACCACAGCTCTACTGGATATGAGAAACAGACCACACAAATTTGGTCATGTGTAGATTTGCATGCTTGTACCTTGGGCTCTTTACTTTCAAATACTCACCTGGATAAATCAACAAAATACATCGTGCCTTAAGCAGTTTGAGAGAGAAAGAGAGATATTGCTGAAAAGATACTGTTAACTGGGCAGTTGACTCTAGGGAGAATATAGCCCCCTGCTTCTTTAGCTGCCGTAGGACATATTGCTATTTGAATTGATACTGATGGGCAACACTTCCATTGTGATCTGTGGTCTGTGACTGTGTTAACTACTTAATGAAGTCATATTGACATTATTACTGCTTTGCCATTACATATTGTCTTACATCCCAAAGGAAACCCAAGGTTAAATTTATTATGCATATCTAAAGGGGCACTGGTCCAGTCCTTAGAGCATACCCAGATTTGCCCTTCCTAGTGGAGTATACAGAGTATACACAAGATTTTCTGCTTACTGCCACTCTAACATATGGAATTTGGAGGAGCGAGTTTCAGTCATGAGAGATTGAAGGTCTGTGAGTTTCTCTGTAATGATGAAAAAGGTTTTTAGTTGGTTGAAGTCAGAAAGACTAAGACAGAATATTGACCTGGAACGATGGCAAAAGGGTTCCAGCAAAAGACTTCTCAATCTCTTTCCTGCCAACTTTTGAATGAGGGCTGTTTTCACCATCTGGGTATAGGGAAGGTCTCTTTCACACAGATGACACATGTCTATAAATGCATTGTGCTCCTGTTTTGGGAATTTTGTGTTTATTATTTCTTTGTTATAAGTGAAGAAATATCCTGAAGGGGGAGTATCCTAACTATCAGTGAGATGACAGAATAGGGGGATCCGTTAAAGCCATCTGGGATGCCACCAACAATTATAGTCCTAGAGCTAGTGACAGCAATAACTGAGGATGGTAAAAAGATGGCCCTGGGGAAATACCTATCTGCCAGGTGAGATTCCTCTCTCTGTAGCTAGCTAGTGCAGCTGACTAAGGGAATGGCTCACACATTAACCATGTTACACACAGAAGTGAACTTGGGTGGGAGATTTCTTGAAGAAAAAAGGACTCCCAGGGTCAGGAAGGTTGTGCGTCAGGGAATATTTTATACTAACTACTTTCCCCAGGAAAAGTGTATGAACTGGATTAGGGAAGGGAAGATGTTTTTTGTAATTCCTGTCATTTGCTATGCCTCTTTAGTAAATATACTTTTATAAAAGATATATAAAAAATATATATCTTTTATAAAAGATATTTGATTTAGCCACTGGATTGTTATTGAGAAGCTATGAACTTGGTGATCAAAATTGGAGCTCATAAACTATAGCAATAGAATCATTAACCCTTCAGGGTTACTCCAATTATAAGGGAAGAAGTAGTAAGCCATTGTTGGAGGATCCAGTCTTCCAGAGTGAGAGGGGATTGGGAGAGTGAGTCCATAGAGAGTCAGGATACATATATCTGTTGTGCTCCATCCTTCCTTTGAATATCTAAGTATATAGGCTACAAACTTATTGTCTAGTTACTAGTTCTTTTCTGCAATGGGCATACATAAATCAACCTTCTCTCTCCTCTATTGACTAAGCAACAATCAAATCTACAATCAAATCTTTATCTCCTATCCCCTTGTCCCTAATTAACAACTCCTAATAGGAAGTTAGATAGATAAATAGATATTTATACTGGATCTTTGATTTCATGACTATAGGGAATTTTTCCTTCCTTCTACCAGTATAGATCGGCATGTGGTTTGCAATTTATAATCTTAGAGAGATGCCTGGAGGCATTGAGATATTAAGTGGTAAGATCACACAGCCAGTATGTGTCAGTGGTGGTACTTGGCCCCAGGTTATCCTAACTCCAAGGTTGACTCTCTATCCATTATGCCAAGCTTCCTCTCCTTAAAGCACAAACCTTTCAAATTACTTAAGCCTGTTGTTTTATATGTTTACAAGAATATGTTACAGATTTTTGTCTGTTTTTACTGGTTCTAGAGCTCATATTTTTATCACTATTTTCTGTGTACAGTTGAAAGCTTCTTAGGGACAAGGCTTAGGTTTCTGTAGGAAAAGGAACCATAGCAGCTTTCACTTTAGTACCAAGTATTAATGTCTTACTGGTATTATTTGCTGTTATGTTAGTGTCCAATGGGAATTATAGGAAAGTCATCCAGGAATCAGATAATTTGGATCTAGAAAGGAGTTTAGAGGTCATGTGGCTTAATCCCTCCTATCCTTTTGTAAAATAAGTTTTTTACTAATGCCTTTTATTTTTACATTAACATCATTTCTGAAAATATTTCACCACCTCCAAAACAATTTAAGACTCCCTTTTAACAATGGAAAACTGGTAAGCAAAAATACTCAGTAAATGTTAGTGCCTCTGATAGTATATGTAACATTTCCCTCTCTTAATCTCCAGCTTCTCTGCTGAGAGGAGGAAGTATTTTCATTCTCTTTTCTCTGTTATTGGTTTTTCAATTTCCTAGAGTTTTTCTCGTTTATATTTTTGCCGTAATTGTCTATATTCTTTTGTTTCTGCTTATTTCACACTGTAGCCCCGCGTATGTGTTTTCCAATGCTCTCTATATTCCTCACTTTTCCCATTTTTTATTACATAATACTATCCCATTGCATGAACACATCGCATTTTATTTAGTCAGTTCTCCAACTGATGGTCACTGACTTTGGTTCCAGTTCTTTGCTATGATAGAAAGGTTTCCCCCACCCTCTTTTATTTCAGTTTTTACAAATGAGGAACCAGAGGCCCAGAGTGGTTTTTTCAACATCACCTGGTTATTTGTTGATACAACCCATTAAGTAAAACCTGACTCTCAGTCTATTCTCTCTCTTTTAAAAATGCTTTATCATCTATCTGTCTGTCTGTCTGTCTGTCCCTATCTTTCTATCATCTATCTATCTATCTATCATCTACCTTCTTTTCTTTGTTTTATAACATTGGTGTCACTCCCCAATGACTCCCCCATGCTCACACCTTACAACATTCCTTTAACACAAATAAGCAGAGTGAAGGAAAAAGAAATCAATGCGTTGGACATGTGTAGAACTGTATATTTATAGTTAGCCAACTCTGCCAAGAGGCAGAAGACATATTCGGCCATAAGTCTTTTGAAGAGACAGATCTCTAAAGTTTTTCAATGTGTTTTTCCTTTATATTAATACGAGAGTTACGTAAATTGGTCTCTTGACTATGCTTACTTTTTTCTGGATACATGCATATGAGTATTCCCAAGATTCTTTGGATTCTTGTCATTTTTTCCAGCATTACTAATGTTCCATTATATTTTTAACCACTAGATGGCACTCATAACCATACACTGAGATGTCCCACATTCATCCTGATAGATTTTTATGAGTACAGAGTCCTCTACCTTCTGCCTCTCCTTATCGGGAGGTAACACTGGTTATGTGGGGTATTTGAATTCATGAATCAACTCAACTATAATTTAGTTCTGGGCCCCTACCTTCTGGCTAATTTTTTCTTCCTTTTGGTCATGCTATATTTCAACGAATACAGCTTACATAGCCTTGGCATAATGGAGCTTATGCCTATGAACAGAGACACGCATTCAGGAATGCTGTATAACATATAGCTTTAGGTGGATATCTTTGGCAGTTGAGTGGAAGATGGACTAGAGCAGTAAGAGAATTGAGGCAGGAGTCCAATCGGAAAGCTATTGACATAGTCTAGCCATGTATATAGGGTAACTGGGTGGCACAGTGGTTAGAGTGCTAGACCTGGAGCCAGAAAGACCTGAGTTCAAATATGGCCTCAGACACTTACTAGCTGTGTGACCCTGAATAAGTCACTTAACCCTCTCTGCCTCAGTTTCCTTATCTGCAAAATGAATTGGAGAAGGAAATGGCAAGCCACTCCAATATCCTTGCCAAGAAAACCCCAAATAGGCTAACAGAGTCAGATGTAACTAACTGACTAAACAACAACAGTCATTTATCTATAATGTACAGGGTGATTTTACTCAGCATTGAATTAAGAAGCAAATGACACTACTTGATAATGAGGTAGTGTATAATAAGAAACATTACACAGTAGGAATCACCATGGAAATAACACTGGTTTTGTTGTCAGAGAGCCTAGGTTCATATGCTTCCTATCACTTACTGCCCATGCACGTTACCTTGGCTAAGTCACAACCTCTCTGGTTCTCAGTTTCCTCACATGTAAAATAGGAGATGGTGTTGGATAAAAGTCCTACTGATTCTAAATATATGAATCATATTGAGAGTGTCCTTAAAACCACTGATGTCTTAAAACTCCTTAGACTTAGACTTCACTTTCGACCCACTTTGAGACCTCTCTGGAAAAACAAAGAAGTCTGACAACTCACAGGGCATTCAATTCACACTTTTCTTAGAACTGGTCATCAGCTGGAGATGCAGAACCTCAGTCAGAATTTCATCTCCTTTATAGCATGGAAGTAGCAACATAGACTCACTGAGAACTAAAACTCAGGATTGTCTCCTCTTCTGGTCTGATGCTGTGTCCTTTTCACCTTGTCTCAATGTTGTTAACACATCACAGAGCAGTGTGAACCAAAATGATATCCAGACTCAGCAAGACACATGCCATCATCACATGTCCCTGGTTCCTTGACCATCACTCTCTGATTCCACTGGGTCACATCACTCACTCTCTTACCCCTTCAGGCCAAAGATCTTGCAGCTTTTTGCGGTAGTGCACAGTGGTAGCTTCATAGCAAGGAACGATTCAAATTTCATAAGCCACAATTTGCACAACTATTTCCCAAACAATGACTAGTGACTTCCTTTCCATTTTTTCTTACTATAAAAAAGTGTTACTATGAATATTACATATACACACAAATATATGCCATATATAGCATGTGTGTATATAAAATATGTATATATCCCTAACATACATATTTACTTATACTTGTCTATACCTATGTATCTATCTATCAATGACTTTTCCTTAATACTTTTCCCCTCTTGGGGTATATTATTAATACTGATATCACTAGGCCAAATGTTATGAACAGTTTTTTTTAATATAATTTAGTATAATTTCAAGTTGTTTTCCAAACTGGTTCAAGAATAGTATATTAGTGTGCTTGCTTCCATAGCCCTTTCAATATTTATGAAATATTGGGGAGTGTGACTGTTTCCTCATTGGTGGAAATGGATGCCCTGCCCTGCAAGGGGGACAGGGCAGAGTTCTCAAGAGTGGGAGAAATAAGAAAGCTCTTCATTTTCTTCAGATACTCCTTAAACTGGAGAGTCTTTTCCCACTATCATGGAGGCTACAACATGTCCTCTCATGTTGCTTTCTTGCTGGAGTCTTTTCCTTCAGCAACCTGAGGTGGGATATGCATTTTCCAACTTCTCTTTCAATGCTGGAAGCCAGAAGCATCTGAAACTATTGCAGAGTGTTAAGAGATTCTCACTCTAAGAGAATCTAAAACAAAACAAAATAAAACAAAACTGAAGAAATCTATTTCTTCCTCTATCCAACTCTGCCCCATCATCCCTCATGATGAACAATTTCACCAAAGAGGAGAGCAAGTCATAGAAATGGGCTTTGGGACTGAGGTTACATGATTTTAATCATTTGTCATCTATGCTAATCTGATGGATGTAATTTGAAACAACAAAGTTGTTTTCATTTGAATTTCTTTTATTATTAATGAAGAAAGAAACTAGTAGTCAGTGGGAAACTATCACAGGAACAGGAAGGTTCCAATTAGGTGGATTTAGAATTGAACACACACTGCCAGAAACCCATTAGTTAGAAAACACCAATATGCATGAGTATATTGGACACATTTAGCAGAACAGAAGAAATATAATAGTATGAAGACAAAGAATGTAAAGCAGTGACATTTTAGAGTATGCCAGAGGATTCAAATTATAGTGATAACCCAAAGGGCTAATGGTGAGAGCAGGTGGTGAAGCCTGCTAAGTTCTAAAGAATCATACAGTGATGGTGGACAATCGTGGTCACTCTGGCCAGCAGACAGATGTGAGAAGTCTGGTATGTAGCATTTCAAGAGGGTACAGAATCAGGAATAATGCCCTAGGAAAAACTGAAGGTGACAGGGTATTTGGAGATAGAGGATATGATAGTGCATGCTAGGGATGCTGTGGAATTATGCTTTTGTTCCTTTTCAAGTTTTTGTTCCATTTTCTAGTGATTCAAGTTTGAGAAGAAGATAGTTGTTATTTTTTTTTTTAACAGATGGGAATATCTAACAACATTGGATAGCCAAATCAAAGTTCCTGATTTTAAAGGCAGTATAGTTCTAATACGTTAGTAAATAGTTGAATGCAATTGCCACTCTGAAACCTGAGCAAACCTAGAATGAAGATGGTTTGGAGTGGGTTGACGAAGGCTCATGGTAAATGACTTTTCATCTATCATGAAATAAAAAAAATAGAAGGCTCTGGATAGAATTATGCTGTGCTTCCGGGAGTCACAAAGTCACCAGATTTGAGCACTGGAAAGGTCTTCAATGGCCATGCAGTCTTACCTATGTTAGTCATAGTGACAATAACAGCTAACATTTATATAGCCCTTACCATGTGCCAGATACTGTGCTACATGCTTTACAATGATCATCTCATCGGATTCTCCCAATCTGGAAGACAGGTGCTACTATCATCCCTATTTTATGGATGAGGAAACTGAGGCAAATAGAGTGTCTGAGTTTGGATTTGAGCTAAAGTCTTCCTGACCCCAGACCCCATGCTCTACTTACTGCCCTATCTTGTCCACATTATACTATATTTTTTACAAATGATCATCCAGTCTCTGCTTAAACATTAAGGAAAGGGAACCCACCACTTCCTGAGGCATCATAATCTACTCATCCACACCTCTAATATAAAGATTACCTTTATATCATCCCTAAATTGACCTCTTTTCCACTTGAATTCATTGGTCTTGGTTCTGGCATCTGGGACTAAACATAAGCAATCTAATCACTTTTCTACATCACAGACTTTCAAAACTTCAAATACTTGCTCCCCACCTCCCACCCCACATATACACTTTACTTTTCCAGCCTAAACATGTTCAGTTTCTTCAAATAATTCTTATATAATGTAGATGTTAAGGACCTTTCCCATCCTTTCTTTGTACACTCTCTAATTTATTAATATCCAGAAATGAGTGCAATATTCCAGCTGAGATCCAGTGAGGGTCAAGTACACTGACATTATAATCTCCCTCTTCCTGGGGACTATGCCTCTCTCAATACATTCCATGCTTCCATTACCTTTTCTGGATGCCATATCTCACTGCTGAGTCATACTGAGTATGTTGTCCCCTAAAATCCCTAGGTCTTTATCAGCATAAATGTTGCTGAAACGTGGCTCTTCAATCTTGAGTTTATGAACCTGAGATTTGTATCCAAATGTAAGACTTTTTATACTGATCCCTATTACATTTTAGCTCATTTTTCTAGTTCAGGTGTCATAGACCTTTTTTTGGCAGTCTGGTGAAATCTATAGATAGATTCTCAGAACAAATGCATAAAATAGAATATTTAGGATTAGAGAAGAAACTAATTATATTTAAATATAGTTATTCAAAAATCAGCACAAGGTGCTTGGCATGGTACTAATTGCCTTTAGGCTTTGCTACTGGCAAGGACAAGGCTGGTGGATTGCTTGAACTCTGGAGATAGGAGCTATTGCAGGGCTAAAGCCAAATGAGTGTCTGTACTAAGCCTGGTGCCAGTAATGATGAGTCTCTGGAAGCAGGAGGAGGTGGAGACTAGGGCAGAAGGTAGGGGTGGAATGGGGATTTGAAGAAGGGAGCAGGGATGCCTGAGGAGGGGCAAATGGGTCCAGATTAGAAATTGAGTAGGTTAAAGCTTCTTTACTAAATAGCAATGGAGTTGGGCCTATGAGTGCAAACTCAAGGAGACAAGGTGATGCAGTCTAAGAACAAACATATTAAAAAATAGAAAACACAGGTCAATGAACTTCTAGTTAAGACCCCCTACGTAGCTAGTTTGGCAGCTAGGTGGCATATGGGATAAAGTAGAAGGTCTGGAGTCAGGAAGACTCATTTTCCTGAGTTCAAATCTGGCCTCAGATTCTCAATCACTTAACTCTGTTTGCCTCAGTTTCCTTATCTATAAAATGAGTTGGATAAGGAAATGGAAAACCACTCTAGTATGTTAGCCAAGAAAATGCCAAATGGGGTCATGAAGAGTCAAACATGACTGAACAATAACACTTAGTTTGTCATAATCCTTTTGGATCCTACCTGTAATTAATTTATGTTGACTATCCCTACCATCTCTGCATCATCTGCAGTTTTGATAACTATGTCATTTTTGTCTTTCTCCAAGTTATTGATAAAAATGTTAAACAGAACAAAGTCAAGTATTAGACCCCTGGGATACTCCACTGGAAACCTGCCATGTTGACTGTGGGCCATTACCTACAACTGAGTCCAATCATCCAACTCTTTGTCCTGTCTGAATGCATTTAATTGTGGTATGAACTTCTCCATCTTTGCCACAGGAATGGTATGAGAGACTTTATCAATTGCTCCATTGATATCTAGGTAAAATGTATCAACAGCATTTCCCTCACCTATCCTATCAAAAAGGGAAATGATGTTAGTCTGGCATACACTGTTTTGGATTTGACTATTTTTAAGAGCTGCTTTTCCCCTTTTAGGTGATCAGTAACAATCTCTCTAGTGATCTGTTCTAGAATTCCCCCAGGAATCAAAATCAAGCTTTCTGGTTTATCATCCAATATATTTTCATTATTTCTATAGTTGGATCTTATTTCTATCCTGATTTTGATATGATCATTTTTAATTTGACCATAAACTGTCTAAAAGAAAAGATAGTGTTAGTGCACTTAAGTTTTTCTCACCCTACAAAACTCAGTCTATGGTGACCCACACGAATCTTGAATTGCATTGATTAAATGATAAAAGTCATGCCCTGCTATCTTTGTCCTTCTTGTGCAGCCTGGGGTGGACAAAGGGTATGCATGGCAGAAGGAAAAGGCATGTTGAATCTATTTCATTGGAGTTTTCCTTTAACAGAACAACACATGACCTTTCAATATCCAGGAGCTGTTTATTACGAGAAAAAAAAAAGTGAGAGGGCTATGTTGTTCAGCACAAGTTCATGCAAATTCTTCAGAGATATGTCAGGGCTGGGATGGTACCAGGAATTAACAAGTTGGACCTTTTCCATCTCCCTGTGGAGATAGCATGGCTGGTCTCCCAAGGTCACTGATGCACTTTTAAATACATGATGAGCTGTATGGCTGGAATGAATTATACATGCCTTCTGGGCATCAGACTCTCAGCTCAATCTCTTTTGCCTTTCTGAGCTTTTAAGCAGACCTGTGAGACAGCACAGACAGTGATATGTGATGTTTTGGGTTTTTGGTCCTGGAGATCATATCTTTGCTTGTGAATCATTTTATTTCATTGAATAAGAAGTTTGAAGAGATAGTCCTATCTACATCATAATGTTCTTTAATGGTTTATTCAATAGGGAAGCATTCTGAAAAGTGCAAGTTTCTCATGGTTTGATAGATTCTTTGTAAAAGAGTGGTTTTGGCCAAGGTTTGTGCTTTTTTGTATCCTAATCCCAGATTTGAGGCATCTTGTTACACATTCCTATTCATAGAATGTAGCTAATATTTAACTTAGGGAAGCTAAGCAGTGCAGTAGATAGATCACCTCTAGAGTTAAGAAGACTGGAGTTCAATTCTGGTTTCCGATACTGACAAGCTGTGTGACCCTGAGTAAGTTCTTAACTCTGTTTGCCTCAGTTTCCTCATCTGTAAAATATGCTGGATAAAGAAATGACAAACCACTCGAATAGTTTGCTCAAGAAAACCCTAAATGGGGTCATGAAGAGTTGGACACAATTCAAACTACTGAAAAACAACACGTTTACTTAATTCATGTGACATTTTGTGTTATTTCTCTATTTAAGTTCTACTTCTATGCTTCATTGTTCATTCAAAATACATTTAAGTACCTACTGTATGCCAGGCCATGTTAGACGCAGAGTTGACCAAAAGACAAGTATAGAAAATCTGGTGACAAATGATGAATATTATATAGGCATAGGCAATAGCTAGTGCCTTTCCCACTGCCTATCAACATGTTCAGGTCTCTACTGTTCAGGGTTGTGTTAGTAAATGTTTAGCAATCATCTCTCTGGTTTAAAAAAAAAACTTTTGACAGTTTTAAGTGTAATATACCTTAATCTTCTTTTTATTACTTTCTTAAGTTTAGACAATTGACAAAACAATGAATCAAGCCCTGATTTTTAGTGATTGCTTACTTTTAAGTGGTTAATGTCCACACTGAAAATTTAATAATTGGCTCTCATGAGTCAGTACTAGGTTGTTCCAGCACACAACTGCCCCTAGTAAGTGCTCAATAAATGCTTATTCTCTTTCCCCCATATCCTTATAAATCCTTTATCTGACCCTGTCACCTCTTCAAACTATTAGCTTATATCAGACCTTCATTTTACTACTAAATTCTAAGAAACTGTAGCCTAAGTTTTCTTTACTTTTCCACTACCTCCTTACTTCTCAATCTCTTGCAGTATGACTTCTGGCTTTATTTCTAGCTTGAAAGTTAGCGATGACCTCCTAAATGCCAAATCCAATGGCCTTTTCCCATTCCTTATCTTCCTTGACTTTTGACTGAAATGAAGTTAAAAAAACACACAGTAAAATGTAGCTTTTGATATTTTTGACAACCTCCTGTAATGGTAATTTAAATGAGAAGATCTTTCCCATTCATTAATAGACCCATGTGACCTACTTAAATTAGATGGAAGCCTAAGTCACATGTGGTAGGAGGAGGTTGCTGAATGGGTGGAACAGGAATGATGGAGCAGAACTAGGAGGAAGTGAGTAAGAGCAGTTAGAGTGGAGGGGGGAGAAAACACATGCAAACTCATTGCTAGGCTCATGAGTGTTTGTGGGAAGGCCCTAGTGGTGGGTGGGTGGGGAACTGGGGGAAGCTTGGAAGTGGCTTTGTTCTTGGTTACTATGACCAATTTGGCTTTCTGGTGTGTGAATAAATGTTTTTCTTCTGCTTTCTGTATGGAGAGTCTATTATACTTGGCAATTCAGAACTAAGCTGGCATATTCATAGTCACCATCAATGCTGTGAATATTGTCTTGGTGATACACCTCTCTAATCTGGATCCTCTTCTTCATTGACTTCGATGTCCTTGCTATTGCCTCATTCTCCTCTTACTTGTGTAATTGCTTCTTCTCATTATTTTTTCCTGTGCCATTATTCTTCCTTTCCTAAGACTTAGTATCCCCTAAGGCTCTGTTCTGGGCTTTCTCCTTTCTCTATGTTCTCACTCTTGGTGAACCAGCCCTTTAGGTTCCATGTAGACTCCACATAGATGACTCCTAAATCTCACTGCATTCTGGGCTATGGCTAGTCATCTTAACTTTTATCTTGCTACAGGATTTTGATGACTCTGGAAGAGAAGAGTGAGGCTGACAACTTTATACAACTCTGCATCATTTAAATCCAGTTCAGTCACAAGTCAGGATATCATCCCATGATATCATTGGTCCTCTTTGAAAATGGAGGCTGGAGGGGCAGAGCCAAGATGGCACAGTGAAAACAGGGACTCACCTGAACTCTTCCACAAGTTCCTTCAGATTTCTCTCAAAAGTGAATCTGAGCAAATTTTAGAGCATCAGAATCTACTAGGAGACAGAATGTGGCAGATTTCCAGCCCAGGACAGACAAGAAAGAAGATGGAAAGGATCTGCTACACCAGGTTGGGTGAGCACTGAGCACGCATGCTGCACTCAGCAATAGCAGAGAGGAAATAGCCCTGGGTGGTCTGAGTCACCAGCTGCTATTCCCAAATCTGTCAGCATAGGATAGGAGTCAGGCAGAGCTGGGTGAGAGAGAAGTATGGAGCTGCAGCAGTAACAGAAGCTGCTCCTGGGGTGATCGGTCAACATATTGAATGTTCAAAAGTCACCTACTTGAACTTCTGGGAGCCAAGGTGGCAGAATAAACTGTAAATGCTCTCACCCTCCCTTGTTGACCTTGACAAACCCAGAGAATATTGCCCCAGGAAAATTTGGGGAATATTGGGGTCAGTAGAAAGGGTATAGCAGTCTATTAGCTCCGAAGGCTAGTGAAGTTGTTGGGAAGGGGACATCCCTCTTGCTGTGATGAAGGGAAGCAGGACAGGACCAGAGGCATCCTAGAAAGCCCCATGTCAGCAGAACATCAGGAGATCTTGAGCTTCAGGCGGAGTGAAGACAGTAAGTTCCAATACCAAGATCCCAGCAGTGCCTTAACATAGCCAGGGCAATTAGACAGACACCAGCACAGATAGGGTTCACCAGCCACTGAGCCTACTTATGCTTTAGTGCAGCCCTAGGGGAGGAGGAGACCTCCAGCAGCTAGACCATCAAGTGTAACCCCTGGAAAACTTAGACTTCGCTCAGCCTTGGCACACATCAGCTAGCTCAGCACTAGGTAAGCTGTAGCATTACATAGCTTCTAGCTGAAAGAACCAGAGGCCACAGCACATAAAGGTAGTAACCAGGATCCTAGCTCCCAGTACAAGAAATGTGGGACAGAGCCCCCTGTGCCCCAGAAGCAGAGATCCACTTTAAAAACCAGAAAACGGCAATCATCATGAGCAAGAAGCAATTAGAAAAATAAAGACCTTAGTATCTTATTATAGGGACAGAGAAGATCAAAATATGAATTCAGAAGAGGATAGGATTGACACTATACTCACATCTGAAACCTCAAAAGGGAATATGAACTGGTCTCAAGACTAAATAGCATTCTTGGAAGAATTCAAGAAGGATTTAAACAGCCAAATTAAAGAGATAGAAGAAAAATTGACCAATGATTTTAAAAATACTATTGGCAAAATGAAAAAAAAGAATTCACTGAAGAGAACAGCTCCTTAAAAAAGTAAAACTGGCAAATGGATAAGGAGGTACAAAACCTAACTGGAGAAAATAATTCATTAAATGGAACAATTGGACAGTTGGAGGTACAAAAGCTAACAGAAAAAAAACTATTCATTAAAAATTAGAATTGGGCAAGTGGAAGCTAATGACTCTATGAGGCATAAAGAATAAGCCAAATAAAATCTAAAGAATAAAAAAATGGAAGACAACTTAAAACATCTCATTGGAAAAACTACTGACCTTTAAAACAGATCCAGGAGAGAAAAATTTAAGAATCAATGTTCCATCAGAAAGCCATGATGGAAAGAAAATCAGGGAAAGTATCTTCCAAAAAATCATCAAGGAAAACTGCCCTGAGGTCCTAGATCTAGAGGGCAAAATAGTCATTGAAAAAGTCCACTAATCACCCTTTGAAACAGATACCAAGTTGAAAATGCCAAGGAATTTATTGCCAAATTCCAGAAATATCAGGTCAAGGAGAAAATACTGCAAGCAATCAGAAAGTAACAATTCAGATATCGAGGAACTACAGTGAGGATCACACCAGACCTTGCAGCTTCTACATTAAAATATTGAAGGGATTGGAATATGATATTCTGTAAGGTAAAGGAGCCTGGAGTACAAGGATCAATTACTCAGAAAAATTGAGCATAATCTTCCAGGCAAGGAGATGGGCATTCAATGAAATAAGGGATTTGTAGACCTTCCTGATGAAAAGGCCAGAACTCAATAGAAAATTTGATCTTCAAAAACAAGACTCAAGAAAGGCATAAAACAGGGGAGAAAATTTTGTTATTTAATATGGACAAACTGTTTACATCCCTATATGGAAGGATGATATATATTAATCTTGAGAACTGTATATTGATTATAACATTTAAAAGGGATATACATAGATAGAGGGTTGGGAATAAATTAACTGATGTAATGAGAAAAAACCTAATCAAGAGATGTGAAGGGAAAAGAGAAAAGGAGGAGGCAGAAAAAGGTAAATTACATCACACAAATAGATACAAAAATATTATATTAGAGGGAAAGAAGGGAAGGAGATGAGCATTGTTTGTGAGCTTTTCTCTCATTGGATGTGGTTCAAGGAGGGAATAACATGCTCAGTTAAGTATAGAAACCTGACTTGCCTTACAGGCAGTTGGAGGGGAAAAGGGAGAGAAGAGGGAGAAGGTGGTTATAAGGGAGGGAAGAAGTAGTAAGAAGAAAGGGAAAGAAGAGGGAGGGGACTGATAGAAGGAAGGGATGATTGAGGGAGATGATGGACAACAGTAAAACTCTATTGAGGAGAGAAAGGGAGAAATAAAAGCACAAATGGGGTGGGGAATAGGATGTAGAGAAAGATACAGGTAGTAATCATAACCGTGAATGGAAAAAATCTCCCATAAAATGGAGGTGGATAACAGAATGGATTAAAAACCATAATCCTACAGTATGTAATTTATAAGAAAACATATGCGAAATAGGGAGATACATACAAGGTAAAGACAAAAGGTTGAAATAGAATTTACTTGAATTTGCTTTACCTGAGGTTAAAAAAAAAAGAAATCAGGGGTAACCATCCTAATCTCAGACAAAGCAAAAGCACAAATAGATCTACTCAAAAGAGATAAGGAAGGAAACTATATCTTGCTAAAAGGCACCATAGAAAATGAAGTAATATCATTACTAAACATATATATATATACATACATACATATATGGCATATACATACATACATATATGGCATAGAATTCTGGAGAAAGTATATATTATAGACCTCTGGAGAAAACTGAGTGGGGATAGAAAAGAATATGCCTTTATCTCAGTGGTACATGACACATAAACAAAAATTGACCATATACTAGGGCATGAACACCTCAGAATCCAATGCAGAAAGGCAGAAATAGTCAATGCATTCTTTTCAGATCATGATGCAATAAAATTTATATGTAATAAAAGGCCATGGAAACATAGACCAAAAATTAATTAGAAACTAAATAATCTAATCCTGAAGAATGAGTGTGTCAAACAACAAATCATAGAAACAATCAATAACTTCATTCAAGAGAATGACAATGAAACAAAACTTATGGGATGTAGGGGAAGCAGTTCTTAGATGAAATTTTATGTCTCTGAATGCATACATGAATAAAATAGAGAAAGAGATCAGTGAATTGGGCACACAACTGAAAAAATTGGAAAAGGAACAAATTAAAAATTCCCAATAAAATACCAAATTAGAAATACTGAAAACCAATGGAGAGATTAAGAAAACTGTTGAACTAATAAATAAAATTAAGAGTTGGTTCATCAATTTTTTTTAAAATAAATTTATTTAACTTTTTACATTCATTTTCACAAGATTTTGGGTTCCAAAATTTTCTCCCCATTTGTCCCTTCCCCCCTCCCCGATACACTGGACATTCTAATTACCCATATCACCAATCTGCCC
>CM053772.1:117549247-117588021 GCA_028658325.1 Potorous gilbertii | reverse complement strand
GAAATCTATGGGCTGTGGGTTCGGACCTAGCATAGGTGAGTCTTTCTACTCCGCCATCTTGGCTCCGCCCCCTTGGTTCATCAATTTGATTTAAAAAAAGAAAGAAGAAAACCAAATTACCAGTATCAAAAATGAAAAGGATGAATTCATCTCCAATGAAAAGGAACTCAAATCAGTACTTAGAAATTATTTTGCCTAATATTTGACCATCTTAGTGAAATGGATGGATATTTACAAAAATATTAATTGCCCAGATTAACAGGAGAAGAAGTAAAATATTTAAATACCCCATCTCAGAAAAAGAAATTGATCAAGCCATCCATGAACTCCCTAGGAAAAAAACCTATTGGTAAGATGGATTTACAAGCAAATTCTATCAAACATTTAAAGAACAGCTTATTCCAATACTATATAGATTATTTTGGAAAACTGGTGAAAAAGGAGTCCTACCATGTTTTTTTTAAGATGCAAATATGGTGCTGATACCTAAACAGGGAAGAGGCAAAAAAGAGAAAGAAAATTATGGACCAATTTCCCTAATGAATATAGATGCAACAATTTTAAATAAGATATTAGCGAAAAGATTACAGCAAATTATCATGAGAATAATACACTTTGATTAAGTATGATTTATACCAGGCATAGAGGGTTGGTTCAATATTAGGAAAACTATCAGCATAATTGATCATATCAACAACAAAACTAACAGAAACCATATGATTGTCTCAGTACATTCAGAAAAAGCCTTTGACAAAATATAATACTCATTCCTATTGAAAACACTGGAGAGCATGGGAATAAATATGGAATCTTCCTTAAAATAATAAGTAGTATCTACTTCTTAAAACCATTAACAAGCATCGTATGTAGAGGGGATAATCTAGATGTATTTCCAGTAAGATTGTGGGTGAAACAATGATGTCCATTATTACCACAGTTGTTCAATATGATAGTCAAAATGTTAGCACCAGCAATAAGAAAAGAGAAAGAAACAGAAAGAATTAGAATAAGCACAAAAGAAACTAAGTTATCACTCTTTGCAGACAATATGATGGTATACTTAGAGAATCCTAGAAGTAAACAAACTACTTGAAATAATACTCAACTTTAGCAAAGTTGCAGGATATGAAATAAACTCACAGAAATCATCTGTATTTTCTATATATTGCTAACAAAGTCCAACAGCAGGAGACAGAGAGAGAAATCCCATTTAAAATTCCTGTAGACTCTATAAAATATTCGAGAGTCTACCTGCCAAAATGAACCCAGGGACTACAGGAACACAATTACAAAACACTTTTTACACCAATAAAGTCAGATCTAAATAATTGGAAAAATATCAGTTGCTTGTGGGTAGGCCAAGCTAATATAATAAAAATGACAATTCTACTTAAATTAATTTACTTATCCAGTGCCATATCAATCAAACTACCAAAATTATTTTATAGATATAGAAAAAAATAACTTATAAATTCATCTGGACAAACAAAAGTTCCAGAATATCATAGGAAATAATGAAAAGAAATGCTAGGGAAGGTGGCCTAGCCATATCAGATCTTAAATTGTAATATAAATCAACTCTCATCAAAATCTCTTGATAGTGGCTAAAAAATAGAGGAGGTACATTAGTGGAATAGGTAAGGAAACACATGACACAGTAGTAAATTACTATGGTAGGCTACTGTTCGATAAGCCCAAGGACTCTAGCTTCTGGGATAAGAGCTCACTGTTTGACCAAAACTGCTGGGAAAACTGGAAAATAGTGTGACATAAACTGGGCATAGACCAACACAGCATTTAACAGAATAAAATCGGTAAATGATCTAGTTATAGCAAGGAGTAGTCTATTTGAGCTTTTGTTCTCTCAGATGAATTTTGTAATTATTTTTTTCTAGCTCTATAAAATTAATTTTTTTTATAATTTGATTGATATGGTACTGAGTAAATATATTAATTTAAGTAAAATTGTCATTTTTATTTTATTGGCTTGGCCTACCCAAGAGCAATTAACATCTTTCCAGTTGTTTAGATCTGACTTTGTTTGTTTGAAAAGTGTTTTGTAGTTCTGGTCACATAGTTCCTGGGTTTGTCTTCTCAAATAGAAGCTACTACATTGAAGAACCATAAGTTTTAGAATACTATATGCCATAGAGCAAAAGAGCTAGGGTTATGACCTAGGGTAACTTACTCAGCAAAGTTATATATAATCCTGAATGAGAAAAAGGACATTTAAACACTTTCAAGTATATGTGACAAAAATGGCAGAGCTTAAGGGAATAGTCAACATATAAGATCCAGGAGAAAGTTTGAAATAAAGTCTTGGGCTGAACTGTGTATGATGGAGTGATTCTAAAAAAAAACAAACAAACAAACTAGGGAGAGATGAAAAGGAGCATCTTGTAGAAATCAGGCATAAAAGTAAAATTGATATATTAGAGAGTAGAGGTGAGGGCAGATAGGGCTGGAACCTTTTTCTCATTGGAAATGTGTTAAAAAGGGAACATACATATCTAGAAGGGTATAAAAGTCTTCTAAGGGGAATAGGGTGATAGGGAGAGAATAAGGGATGGACCCTTGGAGGGGTGAGTAGGTTAAGGAATAGGAGGGCAAGGTAGAAGGTAGAGGACTGAGGAGGAACAGGATAAACAGGGTGAGAGGGATAGTGAAGCAAAATAGGAAGAAAATATGAAACAAGAAATTATACCTTAGAATGTGAATGAGATGTATTTACCCATAAAATGAAAATGGATAGCAGATTAAAAATTTGAATTCAACAATATGTTGCCTTCAGGAAACACAATAAAAATGAGAGATACACACAAAGATAAAATAAAGGGCAGGAAGAGAATTTATTATGCAAAAAGAACAGGGGTAGTATTCATTATCTCACATAAAGTTAAAGCTGAAATAGATTTAATCAAAAGAGAAAAATAGGGAAACTATACTATGTGTCAGCAATATTATTCAATGTTGTTTTGAACCATTTAAAATAACTAGACAGCATAAAATACCTGAGAGTACATCTGCCAAAAGAGACATAGGAACTATGAACATAAATGTAAAACACTTTTTATATAGATCTAAATAATTGGAATAATATTTATTATTCATTACTAGGTAAAACCAATATAATAAAAAATCACAAATTTACCTCTTTATTCAATGTCATCCCAGTTAAATTACTTAAAGTTCATCTTCCTGAGCTAGAAAAAATAATAATAAAGTTCATTTGGAAGAATAAAAGGTCAGAAATTTAAAAAAAATCAGGGAAAAAAATGTCAAGAAAGAAGATTGAGCAGTAAAACTATAAAATAATCTGAGAGCATTGTTGAAATTGAAAATGGATGATTTTGATTATTTTAAATTAAAGTTTTCTTGTAGATAAAACCATTATAGGCAAGAATCCAAGGAATGCAGAAAATTGGGGGAAAAGTTTCATAGATAATTTCTCAGATAAGTTGTGGTTCTGTTTGAATCTGAATTTGGCTATGGTGCATGAAATGATGAGCTGATTGATTTAGAAAAACATGGAGAAGGGCAAAGCCAAGGTGGCAGAGTAGAAACAGGGGCCAGTTAGAGCTCTCCCCCCAAATCCCTTAAAAAACATGAAAAAGTTACTCTAAATTAATTCTAGAGCAGTAGAAACCACAAAATGACAGAATGAAGCAAATTACCAGCTCAGGGCAATCTGGAAGGTTGACAGGAAGGGTCTATTGCACTGGACTGGGAGCAGAACACAGTTCGGCATGGTTCATGCCAGTATTGACCTTAGGGGACTTAATCATAGGTAGCAGCTGTGGATTCCAGACTTCTCATTCCACAAACACTAAAGACAGCATGAAAGGTCAGTGGGAGGGATCTCTCACCTGGCTGAGAGGGGAGCGTAGGTGGTCCAGTCCCAGCCCTGACTCAGCCAGCCCTGGCCCCTCAGGGCAGATGCAGTCACTGCTGAAGTAGAAGTTGCCTCTGGAGACCTACACTTAACAAAGTTAAAAAGTCAGGTAACTGGTGGGGAAAATGAACAAAGAGGGGAAAATAGACTATAGGTTCTTACTTTCTGTATGAAGAGGAATTTTCTTATGTCATTGATGATGAAGATCAAATTATGTTTATACATACACATATACATGTATATGGAGAGAGAGAGAGAGAGAGAGAGAGAGAGAGAGAGAGAGAGAGAGAAAGAGAGAGAGGGGGAGAGAGTACATAGGATGAGCTGAATATGAAGGGATGATATATGAAAAAATTAAGGTTTTAGAGAAATGTACTAGGAGAAAGAAAAAGGGAGAGGTAGAATGTAATTAATCATCTTACATAAAAGAAGCAAGAAAGAACTTTAACAATGGAGAGGAAGAAGGGGAAGGTTAGAGGGAATAAGTGAGCCTTCCTTTCATTGAATTTGGCTTCAGGAGGGAATAATATACACACTCAATTAGGTATGGAAGTTTATCTTATCCTACAGGAAAGCAGTGGGGAAAGGAAATAAGAGAGGGAGGATACTAGAAGGGACAGTAGATTGGGGGAAGGGGTAATTGGAAACAAACACTTTTGCAGAAGACTGTGTTAAAGGAGACAATTGAATAAATGGAGAGTGGGACAGGATAGAGGGAAATATCATCTTTCACAACATGACTGTTATGAAGGTCTTTTGCATGACCACACATGTATAACCTATATTTAATTGCTTGCCTTTTCAATGAGGATGGATAGGGAGGGGGAAAGGAAGAGAATGTGGAACTCAGTTTTAAAAATGAATGTTAGAGGTTGTTTTTACATGCAATTAGGAAATAAGATATAAAGGCAATGGCGTATAGAAATCTCTTACCCTACAAGAAAATAGAAGAGAAGGGGATAAATAGGGGGTGGTGATAGAAGGGAGGCAGATTGGAGGAAAGGACAATCAGAATAGATGCTGTCCTGGAGTGGAGGTGGAGGGGAGATGGTGAGAAAATGTGAAATTCTAAATTTTGTGAAAGTGAAAGTTGAAAACTGAAAATAGATACATTTATTAAAACAATTAAAAAATGAAGTATAAAAAACTCTACCCCCAATTCCTGTATCCTATCTCAGGCTATTTATTGGATTGCAATCCAAGTTTTCAGTCTATTTGACGTATGATATAATGAAAAAATGAAAAAGCTCAATTCAAAAAATAAGAAGCTTTCAAGCAGAAAAAAGTTAAAAAAAAAAAAAAAACATGGAATGAGTTGGACCTATGAAGGAAAATGCTATCCACCCTCAGAGAAGCAGATGACAAATTCAAATATGCATAGTATGGTCTTACATATATATATATGTACATACATATGTATTAGTATATATGTGTATATATGTATATGTTTATAGATATCTAGATATAACTATATCTAGATATCTATATATTTATATGTAGATCGATATCTCTGCATTTAACCTGTAGCCTTTGTTGGGAAGGGAAAAATAAAGTATAAAGTACACAGCAGAGAGCAAAAGAAAACCTGCAAGGAAGCAAAGTTGGGTAACTTTGAAAACAATGTATAATATTAATTATATAGGTTTTCTTGAAATGGAAATTTATTGTTCTATATTGAATCCTTTCTTATGTTCTGTTGTGTACGTGACATTTTTCTCAATAAAAAATTTTAAAAATTCATAGTGATTTTTATTTCAGCTTAATGCAGTTATCATGAAATTAAAGATTCTTTTAGAAACCACTAGCAAAAAGTACTTAAAATCATTTTAAATAATTAAATGTCCCATCATTTTATTTGTTGGGCTTTTTAACTTTACTGTAGAACTGAAATGTCTTCTCACTAAAGACATTTAAAAATTCAGTTCAGAAATCATTAAAGAATGTAAATCGCAGTGTCCAATGCCTTTGAATCTTTATTTCAAACCGTATTCTCTCAGGTTGGACAAGTATATTCCCTAAACAAATTAGTTCGACATTTTTAGATTTTAACTAGGTATATAGATTCCTGGGATCATAGATTCCTAACTGTAAAATGTCTTAGATTTCCTCAAATACAAGAGCTCTTAATCTGGGATTCAAAGTATCTCCTTGGATCCCCAAGGGGCTTGTAGATAGATTTCAGGGAGTCTGTGTATTTGGATTTAAAAAAAAAAGAAATCAGATCTTTTATTTTTGCTTAGTCATTTTCAGCTATGTCTGACTGCTCGTGATGACTTTTTTTGTTTTTCTTGGCAAAGATACTAAAGTGGTTTGCCATTTCCTTCTCCAAGTCAATTTTTTAACAGATAAAGAAACTGAGGAAAATAGGCTTACGTGACTTGTACAGGGTCACATAGTGACTAAGTGTCTGAAGTCATATTTGAACTCAGATCTTCCTGCCTCCAGACTCAGCACTCTATCCTTTTTGCCACCTAGTTGCCCCATTATACCTATATATCAATATAACTGGTTTCCTTTGCAATCAAATGCATTTTGTTTTATGTATTTAACAATGTTATTCTAAAATGGCTTAATCAGATTACCAAAGTTTCCATGATACAAAAAGGGCTTAAGAACACCTGCTCTAGTCCAATCTCCTTATTTTATTGATGAGGAAACCAAGGCCTAGGAAAGTTAAGTGACTTATTTAAGGTCACACCTGCAGTAAGATATTGCCTACTCAAGTCCTGTAATTCCAAACCCAGGGTCCTTTCTCCTGTACCATGAAGCATTAAAAATACATCACAAACTCTCAATAGTTTCTAGATTTAGACTCAGTGATCCCTAAGGTTCCTTCCAGGCTTAATTGTATAATTCTAAGAACTTTACCTGTTCCACCAATTATACTTAATGATGACAGTATTCTAGGTTTATTAACCATCCATGTCAGTAAGCCCCATTCACACATAACATACCTCTGCTATTGAACCCAGGACTAGATATAACTCTCAGGTTTTGCCTACCTGCACATCCATTTCAAATCCTTGCATTTTATTAAAAGAAGTTTTATTACCTAACCTTTAGTAGGATCCAGAACTCAATATCACATCTGAGTCAAGCCTAGCTTGCTCTTTATTCAAACTGTGCATAACATCCAGGAGATTAGAATCCAAAATTCTACAAAGAATGATATAATAACTTCAAAATGTTCTAGCTTTTAGGGAGTTAAAGACTTTTACAAGAAAGTCTTGACCCCTCTAATTAACCAACTCTCATATTTTCGCTCATAGAACTGGATTGAAAAGAAGGCTTAGACCGATGCTTCATATCATAAGATTATGATAGGAAGGTGTCAGAGGAGCTAAGAACAATATTTACTTAGTTCTCTCTAAGGAGGCACAATCATTCTACAGGCAAAATTTACCTATACCTGTGGTAGGGGCTAAAATCAAATCCAGCTACATCCCCACATGTGGAGTAGTACAGAAAATGGTGTGCTGGGTTTGTAATTAGGAAGAAGTGGGTTAAAATCCCCACTACCCCTTACTTGCTGTTGTGATGATGGGCAAATTATTTAACCTCTCTATGCTTCAGTTTCCTCATTTGGAAAAGGAGGGAGTAAGAATACCTCACTTAGTACCTATTTCATAAATTTGTTACATGAATCAAATAAAGTCATTATGATCTATATAGTCTTCTAAGGTTTGCGAAAAGCTTTACAAATATTATCTCATTTTATCCTCCATGACCCTGGGAGGTTGATTTTATTATCTACATTTTCAGAGGAGAGAGGTTAGATGACTTGTCCAAGGTCAGAGGTCCGATTTGAACCTAGGACTTGCTGAATCCAAGTCTAGTACCCTATTTATTGTACCACCTACCTGGCTCATCTGGATCCAGTGACCAAGATATTCATCAAGATGTCTGGAGATGGTCCAGGATGCCATAGGAGACCTTAGTCTTTTTAGGTTAAGGCCTATTCAGGTAGTCACTTAGAGTGAGGTAACACCCGCTCAGTGAGTAGGCCTCTTTAAGAAGTAGTCAGAGAATGGCCCCTATCATGAGCAAAAGAAAAAGAATAACTAAATCAAGCTGGGTGGGCCATCTCCAATCATCCTGATGAATATCTGATCATTGGACCCATATGGCTCAGGAGGAGAAAGTGAGGCTGGTGACCTTGCACAGCCCTCCCTCCCTCCCTTAAAACAAAGGCAAATTCAAGTCATGTCATTTCTCTGATGTCATGTCTTCTTTGAAAACAAAGGACAAACATAACAACAATATGGCTCATAAATATACCACTAAAGTGGTATATAAATAACAATATTATTAAGATGCAGTTAAACCACTTTATCTAGTATACACTATATCTACTTATATGCCAGGAGAAATGTACACACGCATATTCCAGCATGTTTTTGTACATACATTATATATAGAAATATAACACATAGATATTCATTTATGTATGCACATATGAATGCATGCATATATGTGTGTATATATAAATACAGCCTCTTTAAATATTAAATAATGTACTTCATGTTCCAAAAATCTTAGTACAAGTTTAAGCTTTGCTCAATTAAAACTGAATTAAGACTTTTTGGGAACACCCTGTATAGCCCTTCAAGTTGTGAAGCATTTTATGTACATAATCTTATTTCTACTTTATACTAGCTCTGTGAGGTAGGTCCTAGAGGGGATATCTTTATTCTCTTTTAAGAGATAAGAAAACTGGGGCTCAGGGAGGTTAAATGATTTGCTATCTTGGGACATAATCCCACTGGTAAAATGTTCAGATCAAAGTGCATCACCATTTTCATGGCTGTTGTGAATGTCCAGGTTCTTCAAAAGTTTCTACCCATCTCCATTGCCATTAGAAGTATTTCAGTACCTATCTCCCCATACAACCTGGGTTAGGTGGCATAGTAGGTAGCATGTCAGGCCTGCAGTCAGGAAGAACTGAATTCAAATCCTGTCTCAGATATTTATTAGCTGTGTATCCCTGGGCAAGTCAGCCATCCTCAGTTTCTTTATCTGTAAAATGGGGAAATAATAACTACCTCCCATGGTGATTGTGAGAATCAAATGAGATAATACTTGTAAAGCACCCAGCATAGCCCCTGGCACATAGTGTGTGCTATATGAGTATTAGTTATTGTCATTTTGCATTTTAAATTTTTCATAAACCTCTGAATAAGGGCTAAAACAGAGGAAAGAAAACTGAGACCTTGGACAGTTAAGTGGTTCATTCAAGGTCACGATATAGGAAATGGAAGCCCAGAGTTTGGGATTCAAGTTTAGTGTGTTCTCTAACTGTGTGACCTGAGCAAGTCACTTAACCTTTCTGGGACTCAGTTTCCTCATCTTCAAAATGGAAACAATGATATCATCTGCATCTCAAGAGTATGATGAAGATAAGCTGTAGAGCACCTTGGGAAACAAAGTGCTATGTAAATGCTAGTTATTTATTATTTTTATTACCCACTTCTCAGTGGGTTGTGAGGACAGAATGAGAGAATATGTGTAGAGCTCTTTGTAATTGTTACAGCACTATATAAATGTTAGATCTTCTCCTCCTCCTCTTTCTTCTTCATTTTTCTTGGTAGAGGGAGCAGAGAGAAATCATAGAGTAGTTTTGCCTTCTCTCCATAGTTTGTGGTAGTCATCCCACCCTCCTACTGGAGTTTTCTTACCTTTTCCTTCACATTCCTCTTGCCTAAGCCTAACTTTAAAAGTGGTCACTTTTGTTATGCTAAATATTTATTGTTAATCTCAGCTCCTTTTAAACCTTAGCATTCCTGATATAGTTCTTAAAGGACTTTTCTAGGCTATGGTGGTCAGCCTGTTGAGGCAGCTGGATGGTGGAGTGGAGACTGCACTGGGTCTGGAATCTGGAACACCTGAGTTCACATCTTACCTCAGACTTGGTAGCTGTGTTACTCTCGGCAAGTCATTTAATCTTTCTGCCTCCATTTTCTCATCTGTACAATGGGGAAAGTAATTATAGCATCTGTCTCCTAAGGCTTGTGAGGCTTGAATGAGGAGAATTTGAAAAGTGCTTGGTGCAAAGCCTGGAACATTTTGACTTGTTGCTGTTGGGTTCTTACAGTGGTTTCTGACACTTCATGACCCCATTTGGGATTTTCTTGGTCCAAACTCTAGAGTGGTTTGCCATTTCCTTCTCCAGCTCATTTTACAGATAAAGAGTTAAGTGACTTGCTTAGGATCATGCAGAATCTGCAAGTGTCTGAGGCTGGATTTGAACTCATGTCTTCCTGACTCCAGGACTGCCATTCTATTCACTTTACCACTTAATTGCCAAATAGAGGCAAAGTGAGTTGTCCAGGGTCACAGAGCTAGTCAGTGTCTGAGGTCACATTTGAACTTGGGTCTTTTTGACTCCAGGTTCCGTGCTTGATCCACTATGTTACCTAGTCACCTGGCATATAGTACGTGCTTAATAAATGTTTGTTTTCTTACTCAGCTACCTGCTCTGGCTTCCATATTTGATTAGTTTTTTTTTCAAAATCAAATTTGGTTAATAAATTCTCTATATCCTTATTGTTCAGTTGGTTCAGACCCAATTCTTGACCTAATTTGAGGTTTTCTTGGCAAAGATCCTAGAGTGGCTTGGCATTTCCTTCTCTACCTCATTTTCCAGGTGAGGAAACTGAGGCAAACAGGCTTAAGTGACTTGCCCAGGGTCTCACACCTAGTAGTATCTGAGGTCAGATTTTAATTCAGATCTTCCTGACCCTTGATCACTGTGCCACTTAGCTGCCCCTCTCTATATCCATGTCTCCTTATATGCTTTCCTTCTGAGTTGCCATTTGGATTCATGTTCGGTTAATTTAATCAGTATGAAATTGTATCTTACAACTTTTTTAATGTGTAATTTTTAATTCCAAAGGAAGAAGTGTGGTAAAGCAGAAGTTTACAAATCAATTTGGAGTCAGAAACCTTGGGTTTGAATCTTAGCTCAGTCACTTATGTATAGTACATTTGTTGCCTTTGGAAAGTCACTTAATCTCCCTGGGTCTCAATTTTTTCACCTAGAAAAGGAGGGAGTTCCCTTCCAGCTCAAAATCCCCATCCTAAAGTGTTCATGTATTCTCGTTTGTCTTTTTGTCCATTGAGAACTGGGCACTGTAGGTTTGTAGGTTCTGTATTACCTTGTAAATCCCAGTTTCCAATATGCATATTATGAAAAAAACACATACACATATAGCACCCAGTTTTTTTTTCTTCTTATTCAGTTTTTTTTTCTTTTTTAGAGGTTCCTCTTTTGTCATCAACCAGGTGACTTAGGAGATAAGTATGCCAGTTTAATACAGTTCATATGCTACAATGGAAAATAGCAGCAAAGTACTATTGCCTAAGATTAAACATATCTATAGAGAGCCCAAGCTCATATAAAATGCATGAAGTAGCAATAATGTTGCAATAAATAGACCATCAGCATCTATTTTCTAGAGCTTTGAAGGAAATGCCCCTTTTATCTCTTGGTCACTTGGTTTTTTATTTCCATATTTTATTTACTTGGCTTCCTGTGATTAGAAAACAGTTAAGAGCATGGACCTTGAGCAAGTTTCTTCTCTCTCCTCATCCCTTTCCAGTCCCCTTCATGTATTTAACAGACTTTAGAATTTCAAGGCATTCTCTTTTCAGAAAAAAAAAATTTGCACATCTGTATGAGAAATCCACAGAATCTCAGGTTTCATATCCCTGGTCTGTTGGCTTTATTATTTCCTCCGTGATAACACTCTGCTATTAAAGTCTTGTGTCTCATTCCGAGTTGAGTCATAGAGGGTGGATATTTTTTTTCATGCACATGTCCCTTCTCTAAGATCACAGATCATGTTATCAGCTTACAAATATAGCCTATTAGCAAAGTGGTAGGGCAAGTCATGCTGCAAAGTTCAAGCCTCTGGAGCTCACGATGAGCCAGGGCTTGCTCCTGCAATTGTAAACAACCTCAGTGGCTCTAATTAAGCTGCTGGCGGTGTGCAACCTGGAGTGCTGGACAGAGGTGTCCTTTAGTTACTGGTAAGTGGCAGTTTTTGATATCTTTTGAGGTTTCAAGTGACCATTACAGGGAGGAATGAGAAGCAGACGATTCAGAATTGTTGCTACTAAAATGTAAAGGAATAAAGGCATAGCAGGGGCCTGACAGCATGTCATGAGCTGGGTGGTGACTGCTAAAGTTATTGTATTTATCTCTGAAGGGAGTCTCCTATCACCTGACTCACTTGTACTTTCCTAGGTTCTTCTGTAGTGACCCAAAAACCAGTCTTTTTTTTAAATGTCTTCTTAGTACAAAAGAAAAGTAGAAGGATTTCACAGTTACTTTTATATTGGTGATGAGCTTATAACTGAGTTGGAAAGAATGATAGGATAAATACAGGATTCTGGAGACAATATCTGAGCCACTGATGCATTTTATAAGAAATTCAGTGAATCTTTCTGCCTAATTAAATAGATAATATAGAAACTTTATGCTTTAGGAAGCAAGAGTTACTAAAAAAATTCTGAGTGTAAAGCTCTGCCCATTTGGGTATAAATCGGGCCAGTTTGTGTCCCATTTGATGCCCTGAAAATGACTGATGATTGTCAGTTGAGCTTTTTCATCCCAGAGAGTATTTTGCATCCCCTAGCTTGGGAGAGAATTGTGTCCCCTAAAGTGAATTGTCAGTCCTACATAAAATAGAGCTTTGTGACTTAATAATACTACTGTGTACCTTCCTCATCTGTTCAACAAAAGACACATTGTAACTTAACATCTAAATGCATTCTCTTTATCTTTCTCATACTGATATTTTGAATTGCTTCATCTGTTGTGTGGTGGGAGAAAAAATCTCAAACTGATTTCCTCCAAGTTTCTCTTTAGTGTAACTACTAAGTGCTGGCATTAAGTGACTTTTCATTTTCTAACTTAATAGTTATTCATGAAAATTGCCTAGACTCCCAGAACAAATTTCTGGTAATATGATAAGATCAGATTGCATCTTTTTCCCTTTATGGAGGTGATGATTGTGTTGTCCTTTGTGCTTGAAGAGGACCAAGATGACTTCATTATGTTGGGGTCAGGGTACAGTGTGTCCCACTGTGGCTGATCAGACAGACTAATATGAGTTCAAAAGGCTCTAAAACAGGTCAGGTACAAATAGTCCATATAAACATTTGGAATAGACGTGTTTCTAAATTTGCTCATCTCACATTTCTTTTGAGCTACTGCAAATATTGAAGTTATATATAATTATAGAAGGAACAGAGGAGGAAATCAATACTAAAGCAGTATAGTGTGGAGCTAGACTTGGTGCCAGGAAAAAACAGGATTCAAATGAATCTTCTGACACTTGCTAGCTGTGTGGACACTGGTAAATTATCCAATTCCTCTAGATCTTATTTTCCTGAAAATTGTGGATGAAATACCTGTAGTACTTATGTCTCTGTGTTGTTGTGAAGCTAAAATGATATAATCTATGTAAAGGGCTCTTCATATTTTAAAAGGCTTTGCAAATGCTGGTCTTCATCATTACTGACTAATATTTCCTTTGGAAACAAGTGATTACTTTGCTATGTGTAGGAAACAGTCTTCAATTTTTGAATGGGTCTTGGCTTTAAAAAAAATGCTCCCAAATTATTTGTTCAGAACTTGAAAGTGCTTTCTTTTCTCTCTTTATTTCCTCTCTTCTTCCCCTCCTATATTCTCCCTTTTTTCTTTTCTTTCTCTACTTCTTCCTCCTTCTCTTTCTCCCAATTCTTTTCCTCCCTCCCTCTTCTCTTTTTCTCTAGTCTTCTCTCCTTTTCCTTCCCTCTCTTCTCTCCCTCTTTTTCACTCCTCTCTTCACTCACTCTCTCCCTTCTGTTCCTTATCCTATCCATCATTTCCCACTCCCTCTCTACTTCTTTCTCTTCCCTTTCATCTATTCCTCTCCCCTCCATTGCCCTCAGACAGTCATTCACATTTATTAAACACCTACTAGGTGAAACACACTGTGCTAAGTGTTGGGCATACAAGGAAAGGCAAAAGTCTCTGCTCTCAAATCTAATGGGGGAGGCAGGATAGAAACAACATGCACAAACAAAAGGAGTCAAGGATGACACCTAGGTTGTGAGTTTGGCTGACTGAAAAGAGGAGTTGCAAGAGGAGATTTTGGGGAAAACATGAGTTCAGTTTTGGACATGTTTGGACATATTGAGTTTAAGATACTTATTGAACATCCAGTTAGAGATGCCTAATAGGCAGTTGGAGATTAAAGTCTGGAGTTTAGGGCTGAATCAATCGAACTGAGAATCATCAAAACAGAGACGATAATGGAAACTATGGGAATTCATGAGATAATCAAATGAAATAGGACAGAAGGAGAAGAGGGCTTGGCACAGAGCTCTGGGGGGACATATATTTAGCAGGTGGACTTAGATGATGATCTAGCAAAGGAGCCTAAGAAGGAACAGTTAGGCGGTAGGGGAGTGGGGATAGAGTAACATCATAAAATCCTAGAAAGAATAGGGTATCAAGAGGACGAAGGTGATTAACAGTGTAAAGACCCACAGGAAGGTCAAGAAGGATGAGAACTGATAAAAGTTCATTAGATTTGGTAATTAAAAGATTGATAATCTGGTAACTTTGGAAAAATCTTCCCTTTTTCTTCTCCTCCCCTTTCCATTTTCCCTTTCCTTCCCTCTCCTTCTTCTCCCTCTCCTTCCTTCTTCTCTCCTCTTCTCACCTTGAATTATACATTTGCTGATGGAAATTTTTTATACTGCTTTTATCGAGTTTCAATAAGAGGGTGATTAAAAGTCTCCCTACTCCCCTGACCGCAAGCATTTTATTTCTTTTTTTGAATGAGTTTCTTCACTTTCTGACACTTATATGAAGAAATGAAAATCACTATTTCTCCACAGCCACTTGTTCCATTTTCTTACCCCAGTTAGTTTCCTTCTGACTGTTCCCCATCTTTGGGATTGGCATCTCAAATTTAACAGTTGTTTATTTATTTCTCTTTGGGCTTGACTAGCTGGTTAATTCCCTGTTTTTTGGATGTTTTGCATATCAACTGCTTTGCCTAGTTCTTTTATTTGTAGTACTACAAATATTATTTCCCTGTGGAAATTTCTATTCTCTTTCTTCTATTTTATAATATGGCATTGTATAATAGATAGCTAGGTGGTGCAGCGGATATCACCTTTGGAGTCAGGAAGATCTGAATTGCCCCATGCACTATTAGCTGAGTGACTCTGGACAAGTCACTTAACCTCTCAGTTTTCTCATCTGCAAAATGCAGATAAGAGCACCTACCTTCCTGAGTTGTTTTAAGCATCAAATGAGAGAATATATGTACAGTGCTTTGCAAACTTCAAAGCACTCTATACATTTTAGTTGCTAGATCTATGTTGTCAATGCATTGAGATCTTTATTTCAATTTCTTGTTTCTTTAGTCTTTCTATAAGTTTTTTTCTCTAAAGTCTTACTTGCTAGAATTTCTTCACAATCCCTTTTGTTGTTATGGGTAGCTAGGTGACACAATAGAGTGCAGCTCTTGAAGTCAGGCAGACTCATCTTCATGAATTTAAATATGGCCTCAGACACTTACTAGCAACATGACCTTAGGCAATTCACTTAACCCTGTTTGCTTCATTTTCTCATCTGTCAAATGAGCATCTGTCAAATTCTGGTGTCTTTGCCAAGAAAGCATCAAATGGGCTAACTAATAGTCTGACATAACTAAATAACAGCTCATTATTCTTTTGTCTTATTTGGCATGTGTATTACTGTTTTGAGATTATGGAGAGTTTGTTAAAAGTCTTTCTCATTTAGTCATAGGAATGTACCATATGTAGTGCTGAAATTCTCAGGTCAATTTATAAAAGTTTTTTAAAATGATAGTATGGCTTAATAAAGTACATACTTTATCTGAAAGAACTTATTCATCATCTTTTTCTATAAAAACCAAACAGACTCTGTTTCAAATATGGATTCTAAGCTGTGTAGAACATCACATTCTCCGTCTAGTTTATGGACCACAAAAACTTAGGCAAAATCTCAGATGATGGGAAGGGAGCCCTAAGGTTCTATTTCAGAGAAAGAATGTAAAGAAATTCAGGTGGCTGTATGAGAACTGAATCATTGCTTACTGGCAATAAAAGAATATTTTGGTCATCCTGTCCTTAGGACCCAAGTCCTAGGGATGAGTCAGGTTTGAACCTGAGGGCCTGATACATGATCATAGAACCATAGATCTATGATTTATAGTAGGAAAGAAATTTAAGGTCAACTAATAAAATGTTCTCGTTTAACAGATGAGGAAAATGAGGCACAAATTCACAGAGGTAATAAGTGACAGAGGCATATTTGCTTTCATGTCCTTTTGCTTCAAACTAATTTGGCATAAAATAAGAAAGGACTGCATGACAATAATGACTGATAATGGAAAAGAAGGAACAAACTCGGTAATTTCAAAGCAGCCTGATTATGGCAGACGTGTTATTTTTAGTTTAAGTATTATTGCCTGGCTGAGATTTCTGCCTATGTATGGATGGTAAATCCACTTTACCTCTTGGTACCTTGTTTTCTTCATCTGTAAAGTAAAGGTGTTGAACTAGCTGACTTGGTCTACACAGTCAAAAGAAAGTGGAAGACTGAATACATATCTTGTGAATTCTGGGTGATGTTGCTGCCTAATCCAATTATTTTATACAATGAGGAGGAATCTTTCAGATTTCATCTCTACATTTCCCCAACATAGTTTTGGCCCCTTTTCATTTCTTTAGGTACACTAGATGAGCGTATATGTGAGTCGGACGTATGAGACAATCTGATTCTTTTCCACTGAGATACGTGTTCTGCTCTCCTTGCCTAGCTCCCCCTCTCCCTGCATATTTAAAAGCTTTTATGCAGTTTTTAAACATCAAAACAGAATCAGGAGACTTTTGCAGCTTAGCTCTTCTTAAACTGAAGATAATAGTGTTGAAAATGTTTTACAAGTATTGCTAAATGCAGAAGCAAGGTAAGGAATGGGGCCCAGGGGAGTGCTAAATTGGCTGCAGTTAGTACTGAGAGAATATCATTAGATTTTGTATGTTAGGAAAGAGAAGATGACTTGACATTCCTCTTATTGAATCTCTGCAATCCCCTTGATGACCCAGCAGAAGCCATAGAGTAGTGGACTGGGTATTGACAGATTGCCTTTCTAAATTAGGCTTCATATTGGATAGATTATTGCTTGACAGGGATGTTGTGAAAGTGAAATAATGTCTGTGAAAGTGTTTTAGGTGTTTAAAGAAAGATTATTTATAAATGCATTTTTTTTACCATTTGCCAACACATATCTTTATTGAAATGGATTGTCATATTTCTTATCCAGCCATAGGCATGCCAAAGAGCAAACCTAGAAACAAGGGAACCTAAGAAAAATGAAAAATATTCATTTGTTTCATTTACCCTTCAAGGTAGGGTTTTTATTTTTATTTATTTTTTTGGGGGGGAAAACTGGACTTACAGTTTCACTTAAGATTATTTTTACATTTCTCTTCCTCTCACTCATCCCCTCATTCAACAGCAAAAAATGAAGAAAGGGAAAAATTCCATAGAGGAAGAAAAAGGGAAGGAAGGAAAGAAGAAAATAATGAAGGAAAGAAGGAAGCAGGGATGGATAGAAGAAAAGGAAGGAGAAAGAAATGAATGACATAGGACAGAAGGAAAGAAAGCAGAAATGAAATAAGACAAGAAGAAAGAATGGAAAAAAGAAAGAAGGGAGGGAGGGAGGAAGTAAGGAAGAAGGAAAGGGAGGGAAAGGAAGAGATGAAGGAAGGAAGGGAGCAATAGAGAAAGGGAAGAAGGTTGGGAGGGAAAAAAGGAGGGAGGAAAATAGGAAGGAAGGGAGGGAAGAAGATAGAAAAGAAGGAAAGAAAGGAGGGAGGAAGGAGGAAAGAAGGAAGAAAACTCTCATAACAAATATGCATACCTCTGCAAGCAAATCCCCACGTTGGCCATGTCTAAAAGTGTGTGTCTTATTCTGCATTGTAAATCTGTCACCTCTCTAGCAGAAGGTGGAAAGTATACTTCATCTTTTCTGACTTATAATTTCAGTGGTTTTAGAGAACTCTAAGCATAGCAACTCCCTCCATAGATGCAGATTGACAGCTCCCTTGGAAATTTTAATCTTGATATTGTCTTGTGTTCTAAGAAACTGCATCACTTGAGAATGTCAGCCAGTTAATTTGGAGAGGCAACATTGTAAGAGCACTGGGTTTGGAGTCAGAAGGTCCGGATTTAAATACTAACCTGCCATTTACTACCTGGGTGAACTTGGACAAGTCACTGGAACTTTTTACAACTCAATTTCCTTATCTGCAAAATGAGGGAGTTGAACTGACTTCTGAAGTAGTTTAGTCCCAAATCTGTCAACTTTTGTGCCAGAGGCAGGTCTTTAACCCAGAACTTTCTGACTCTCACTCTGATATTGTATCAACACCATCAATTTGCCCTCCCCTAAGACAAAGGAAATGAATATTAATTGTATAAATAACTATTCGCTGATGCATACCTGAAAACATTGGTACTACTTACTGTTTTTTTCCAATGACTTCTTGGAATATAGGAACAGCAATAGCAAAGGGAGATTGATTTCCTAAAAAAGAGATACCTCATCATCCCACCTTTGAGTCAGACACTTTATTTAAGCTGTGCTTAAAGAGCATGGACTTGAGAGGCAAAAGGCAAAATAAGAAAAGTTAGAAGTTAATGGAGTTGGAGGAGTAAATTAGAGTGAGTATTTTAAGATCTCCACACTGAAAGGATGGATATAAAATATTTAGCAACACAAACACCAAGCAGGTTTACCTATCCACATTGGCAAGCCATTTTCAGTCAGCATATACAGAAGGAGGAAAATTTAGAATTTGGTTTTCATATCCCTACTTGCCTCTGAAATTAGCGTAGTAACTAAAACACATCACCTGTTCTAAAGAGGATATATCCCTAATAGGCCATAACAAACCCATGTACACATATAAACTCACCCCAAAGTACTTCATTCAGTCTTCAGAATTATAATTTTGGGAGCCAACTCCAGTGGCTCCAATCTATATTTTGCCATTGGGGCCAGATGATTTCAGAGAAGAAAGTGAGGCTGGTGACTTTGCACAGTCGTTCCTCACTTAAATCCAATCCACTTGCAAGTCATGGCATCACCTTATCAATGCCAGAATCTTCTTCGATAACAAAGGACAAACAACAATAACTTTTAGGGTGTCAATTTAGTGTTGAAATGGGGAAGGGGAAACATAAAAAAACTTATTTATTAATTATTCTTTCTGTTTAAATAGTAAAAACTGAAAACTTTATCTTGACCAGATTTCCATACTGCAAATTGGAAAAACAAAATGAAAATGTTTATGTAACCATGATATCCTATTAATATGCTTAAAAGCAATTCAGATCTTCTTATAATAACACCTAGCATTTATATATTACATTAACACTTATAAAGTATTTTTAAACTATATTATCTCATCTTATTATTATAAAATTATCTTCATTTTACAGATGAGGAAACTGAGTCATACGTGACTTGCCTGAGGTCACACAGTTACTAAGTGTCTGAGATTAAATTTGAATTTAGGTCTTCCAGACTCTAGAGTTTGAGTTCTATTAATTGAATCATCTCCTTCATTATCTTTTTTTTAAACATGTTATAGAATATAGAATACACACAAAAATCTTGTGAACCCCAGTTTCTCATGGTAGGTTTATGTATGAATATGGGTTTGGTGTGTCTTATTATGGATACAGGTGATGTGTTTTTAATTGTAGTTACTATGCTAATTTCAGAGCCAAATAAAGAATGTCAAGACTAGTGACCACATAATTAACCAACTGAAACATTTGTGAGGGACCCAGACCATTTTTTTATTTTTTATTTTGGACCTGAATCTTAGCTATCTTGAGGATTGTACAAAGGTAATACAGGATCACAGATTTAGAGCTAGAAAAGGTCTTAGAGACCCTTTATTTTAAATCCCTTATTTCACAGAAGAGGAACCAAGTCCAGAATAGTGAAGTTTCTTTTCCAAGATTACATAGGAATCAAATGGTATGATCAGCATTTGAACTCAAGTTCCCTGACATCAAACCCAGTGTTATTTTCATTATATCATGCTACTTCCTTATGGAATGGTTTGTGGATTGTATTTCTGTTGTCTAAAGTCAAATCTAGTTAAATTCAGAGCTGGACATCAAATGATAATTTTTTTGGCCACATCAAGTCACAGATGCAATATATATGCTACTGGACTATGGAACCATTTGTTACCCCAGGTTCAGTGTAGGTGAATTTGGGGTATAATAATTCTGCAAATGCATATTTCACCCTCCTTGAGTTTCTTTTTCTATCATCCAAAAAGACAAGAAGCATAAATCAATCAGGAAGGCATTTAATTAGAATAGCAAAATATCATACAAAGGAAAATAAAGAGGTAGATTAATTTTCGATTTCCCCCTTCACAAAGGGGTACAAGCTCTCACAAATTGACTGCTTAATGAGGAATGGATCACATCCTGAAAAGCTACTTCTTGTTGGGGAGGAAAAGCTGTGGTCCACCTGGAGTGCCCTTCACATCTCTGTCTTCCCACAGTCAGCTAAACCTGTTGGGCTTCCCAGGTATATCTCTCACCTCTCTTTTGCCATGAACTCAGATTCTTCCTTGTCCCTGACATCCCACTGCTCCCAGTGGACCCTCCCCTGGGCTTACAAAACACACAGATTTACTGTCCAAAATCTACTTTTGTCCTTCTAAGTGACTACTGCCATCTACTGGACCTATCTGTTCCTACTGTGGCTTCTTGGTGATGGGTGAGAATAGTGGTGAGATGTTACCACCTTTCATAAGACTGCCCCCTAGGACAGTACACTTTAAGAATTCATCAAAAAACCTTATGAGTCCTTTATGAGTTAGATCCACAGCCATATCTAGATAACTCCCTTCAAAAAAAGTGCCTACTAGACAGCTGTTAAGATGTTTTCTGTCTAATTCCACAGGCTCCCTTCTACTCCCAGTTGAAAGTTCTCCTGCTCGTACTCTTAGCTAGGCTAGGATGAGTAAATTCCTTTAAACTTCTGCCATCACCCTCAATATTCTCAGAGATTCTGGCTTACACACTCAATCTTATGTATGTGTATAGAACAAATGAAATGTTACCACCTCCAGCCTTTAATGAGTCAATCTCTGTAAGTAGCTTCTATTCCCTTGGGGTATTCATAGATGAAGTATTAAGAAAGGTTGTGATTTAAATTGGTGGAGGTATTACCCTTCCTGATGGATCCCTGGGGCATGAAAGTAAATTATATTTTAGAACGTGAGAGCCCATGGTACAGTAAATCTCAATGATCTAAAACTTAGCTTCTTAAAATCTTCAACCAAGCAGAATTTTAAAGTTGCAACTGACTTTTAGAAGAAGGGACAAACAAGGAAAAAACTTATCAAATATTTATTTTTCATAAATGACAAAACTCCCATGAAATAACTAACGTCAGACTTTAAGATATCTACTGTTAGTATACATTCATCTTAATTTCATAGAACTACATCTATAGGACTTCAACATCTATAATCTTTACTGTGGAATGATAATTGATGCTGAGAATAGTGGTAGAGTGAGTTCGTCACAGCATGATACTGAATCAGTCATTCAGTTACCACTTTTGGGCTTTCATGTGGGCACTCAAGATGATGCGGTGGAGAGTCAAGGCATGCAAAATATCAGAAACACTCAGAGATGTTTATCTTCAGATCAGACATTGCCAGAAGACTTACCTCTGTCTTTGGAGATGGAATCAAGAAATGCTAAAAGGCACCAGACACCCTGGGGATAATAGTTACTGACATCTGTATGCAACCTTTCCTCTGGGCTGCTGCAATTTGAGTTCACAATTGTGGGCTGGGGCCTCAGAGGGTGACTATCCCTTAGGTGCTTGAGGTAACCTTTTGGTGAGCTACTACTACTATCATAGCTCATGACCCTCTACAATTGTACTTCCCACTAACATTTAGTTAGTAGACATAATTAGCAATTTATTCTTGCTATTGAGTCATGTCCAAATCTTTGTGACTCCATGCACCATAGCAAGCCAATGCTGTCTGAAGTTTTCTTGAAGAAGATACTGGAGTGGTTTACCCTTTCTTTCTCCACTGGATTAAGGCAACAGAGGTTATGCTGCTAGTGTGGAAAGACAGATTTGAACTCAGGTCTTCCTGACTCCAGGTCTAAGGTTCTTTCTATTGCACCATCTGATTAGCTCTTGACCAAGGATATCAGAGTTAAAAAAAATAAGGTAGGTATAAAATTTTTCCTGTCCCCATAAATCTCAGGGGCATTTTCCCCACAAATACATATTGAAATAGTGACTCAAGTGGGCTCAAATATAGGGTACACTGGTAGGGAGAGAGTGTAGGATACACATGTGAGAAAGGTAGCTAGCTCACAGCTTCTGACTCTGTAGGGCCTGGAAGTCCCTTCTGTGTTTGCAGAGTCCTCATGAAGTAACCTTGGGCACAGGATCTTTTCTGAGAAGGCAGCTCAGCTGGGATCCCAGAGGGCTTTTCCTTTCTTACTGTGCTGCATCTTTGTTATCTATCTGTCTCTGACTGCACCCTTGAAATGGCTGCTTCCTTTAGGTGACTGTCTCTCTATAACTGCATGTCTTCTGTGTCTCTGCTCCCTTAATTGTACTTCAAACTCTTTCAAGCTAAGGAACTCTAGAAGAACTGATTATATTGTTCCCCTCTGGGCAAATCGATGCTAAACCCTATTGCTACTGAGAGTTAGGTAAGAGGAAAAGAATGCCCCCTTCCCCATTATATTTGAAAATTTGAATGAAAGTGATGAATTGAACTCAATGAATTTTTATAGCAGACATGTTCAAAAAGAAAATATGTCTGGAAGAGAGTGGGCAGTGTTCATGAGGAGTAAAGATGATTGAAGAGAAGCTGGATTCAGGGTTGTATAGGACTGTGAGTCAGCAATTAAAAATAGAACAAAACAACAAAACAGAAAAACCATCTTGCCCCCAAATTTCCCCAAACAAAAACACTGGGAAACAACTACAGTAGAAACAGCTCTTACTTTTTCAAACTAATAGATAAGGGTCACTCTCATTTTCTTTAAGAGACTCATTCCAAAACCCTAGGATATCTCTGTGACTCTCTTTGATTTGGTTTTGCCATTCAGTAAAGTTTTTGAAAAGCATATTTTACCTTTCTTTCATGTTAAGTGCACCACCACAATTGCTCCAAAGCTCGGAGGTCCTCAGCACTTAGCTACTTAAAGACCCCAGAGACACAGGCAATTGATTTTCTCAGTTGTGCCCTTTTTGGCTCAATGAGAGAGGAGCTGGCACCTCATAAAGAAAGGTGGCATAGGTATATCTTCACAATTAGTTTAACACCTCATTATTATATTGTGATTAAATTATCTGCCTTCTACGACTATTTGAACTAAGTTGAATTGTCAGGAATTGCATCTTTCCTCCCCTTCATATACAGTACTTTAAAATTTGTAGAATGCTTTAACGTTTAAGCCTCAGACCAATCCTATAAGGTAGGTTCAACAGATATTATTGAGACTCAGAGAAAGCTGTCACATAGCTGGTTTTTAGATGTGAGATTTGAACCTAGGGTTTTGGAATATCTACTCAGAGACAAATCCATCTTAGAGAAGTTCTTTTTTCTGGGAACCCCAGACTGCAGAAACCAAATTTCAGAAACTCAATTGAATGTCATCTACGTCACCCAGGTTTATAATCTTGGCAAAATCCTTGATTTTTCTCTCACTCATTCTACATATTCAGTCATTTGCCAAATCTTGTCTTTCTATATCCACCACATCCCCAGCACCTGTTTCCTTTTCTCCATTCATACAGCCACCTCCATAGGTACAGGTTCTCACCTGAACCATTATAATAGGTCCCTAGTTTATCTCCCCAACTCGTCTTCCCCACGCCAATCCATTGTACACTGTCACTCAAGTGATTTCCCTGAAATTCAGGGCTGACCATATCATTCCTGTTATTGCAAGAGTCCAATATAAAATCCTCTCTTGGGCATTTAAAGTCTTTTCTAATCTGGCCATTATCTTTCCAGCCTTATCATAGACAATTTTCCATATGTGCTATGGTCCAGCTAAACTGACTGCCTTGATGTTTCTCACGCATAAAGCTCCATCTCCTATCTTTATATCTTCACAGAGGATATCCTTCTATTCCTAAAATGCCATTCCCTCTACCTCGACCTCTTAATATCCCTAGTTTTCTTCAAGGCTCAGTTTAAGTGCTATCTTTTATGTGAAACTTTTCCTCATCTGCTCAACTGCTAGCATCCCCCAATTAACATAACTGTGCTCTGTATACATATGTAAAGATTCAGTGGCCTGGGAGTTTAATTTTTGTCTTTGTATCCTCAGTGACTAATAAAGTGCCTAGAACATCTAGCTAGTGGCAGGTAAATGTCACAAAATATAGACCAATGGGCTTAGAGTCAAGGAGAATTGAGTTCAAATCTGTCATCAGATATTTACTAGTTATGTGACCCTGCATGAGTCATTTAACCTTTGTCTGCCTCAGTGTCCTTAATTATAAAATTGGAGTCATAAGAGACGCTATTTCCCAAGGTTGTTGTGAGGATCAAATGAGATATCTGTAAAGTATTTAGCACAGTGACTGGCACATAGTGGGCACTTAATAAATGCCTGCTCTCATCCTCCTTTCTTCCTCTTTTCCATTTCCCTGGCCTAGAACAAAGATGCTGGTAGATTTATTGAGTGTCAAATAATACAAATAGTATACAGGCACAAAGTCAGACCATCTTATTAAATCTACCATCTCTTGAATAAAATATGGTATATTAATGTAATGGAATATTAGAATTCCATAAAAATGATAAATAGGTACTATACATGGAAATATATAACTATCTATGTGAGGCGATGCAGAATGAAATCAGAAGATACATACTGTGCACATTTAAAACAACTATATAAGAAAGAAAGAGGAAAAAAGAAAGAAGGAAAGAAAATTGTCTAAAGTGGTAGATTTTAAGAGTAGTCCTGAAAAGAGATATGGAACAAAAGTGTTTTTAAAATATATTGATTGGTTCTTAATTCATTTAGTTCTGTTGTGCTAAAGGTAAGTTTTTGCTCTTTTTGCTGCATAGATTTATTTGATTGTCTTTGTTGTTGTCTATTAAGGGTATGCATTTAAATAAAAAATGATGAACCTTTCTTTTCCGTAAATCCACAACCCTGTCTGCATGTCCCCTCCCTGGGATCTGAGGTAATCATGGTACTGTTCAGCACCTCTGAGAGTCACACAGGTCAGTTATTGGATAAAGACTGAAAAACATTTCAGTCACAGATCTGATTTCATTTCTGCTACACTGTATATTCCTCATCCACCTAAGGAGACATTTGAAAGCCCAGATGTGATATGATAAACATGTTCTGAAAACTTTTTATCTGTATTGTAGATGATGTGATGATAAAAAAGATATAGTTTGTTCTCAGGAAAGTTACTATTAAGTAAAATAAGAAGTCTTTGGTACTTTGATAAATCTACGATTGCATGAATATGGGTTCTCATTCTTCCATCGCAAATTGTGAGCCATTTATGACTTCTCAACTTTAATGACTTTTTCCCATATCATTCTATAAATCTATCTATGGAGCATTGACTCAATGTGCTAATGAGATTTTTAAAAAATACTTTTAATATTTCATAGATAACAAGAACTTGAGTTACCCATCTGTTTTCCCTACACACTTACTGTAGCTATGCAGATCAGATATTCTTTGCTCTCACCACACAGCTGATCTGCCTCCTTTTCTGGTCATACAAGTACCTGAGATTATCTTCTAAAATACTTCTCATTCTCATGCTGCTGTTGGCAATAAGCTTCTCTGTATGTATTTCTTTCAAATGTTTTTACTTTGCCCTTTGGGTCACCTGCAATCTTTATTCTTTGAGACCATACTGCTCTGTACAACCAAGTAATATCAGTTGGAGGATAATGTTAAAGGGATTTTTCTTCTTTGGATGGAGGGAAGAGGCAGGGAGTTGGTCAGTTGCATCTGACTCTTTTTGATCCTATTTGGGATTTTCTTGGCAAAAATACTGTAGTGTTTTGCCATTTCCCTCTCCAGCTCATTTTATAGATGAGGAAACTGAGACAAACAGGATTTAAATGACTTGCCCAGGGTCACACAGTTAGTAAGTGTCTGAGACCAGATCTGAACTTAGGAAGAGGAGTCTTCCTGATTCCAGGCCTGGCTCTTAATCCACTGTGCCATTGCAGGGGCAGGAAGTATAAATTGCTAAATGCTTGATTTCCTCCTGTTCCTCAGCTCTGAGTGTGGTTCATGGTCCATTTATTTTGCTTGTCTGTGATGTGTGCTTTGATGGACTGACTCATTGTGTGGCTGAGTCAACTTTATGTCAAAATCTGTGCAACATTTGATTTTTTCTGTGCTAGGAAGCACATTGGATAGAGCGCTGAACTTAAGTCTGGAAAATACGAGTTGGAAACCTGACTCAGGTACTTACCAGCCATGTGACCCTGGGGAAATCACTTAACTTCATTTAGCCTCAGTTTCCTTATCTGTAAATGTGGATGATAATAGCACATACACCATAGGGTTGTTATGAGAGTCAGATGAGATAACATGTAAAGAGCTTCACCAACCTTAAAGCACTATATAAATGCTTGCTATTATGATTAGATTACTTAACTGGCAATGGATTTTGTGAGGAAACCTTAGAATGATTCTAGGGCTTGACAGAAATGGTAAAATAATAGCTACAAGTGGAAATATCCAAAAATATTCATCATTAATAAGACTTTCTGTATTTGGACTTTGTGCAAGATATCTTTCATGACAGTGGTAAACATTCTTGGTGAATTTGTCTGTTTTAGCCTTGATCGATATTAAGTCTCAAAGAATCCTCTGAAGTTGAATATTCTTCTTTGTCTCTTTATGACTCCTTCTGTTTATCTGCTTATGAACTATATTTTCCCTTGGACTTTTGACCTTGATTTGATCTTTCAGCCATTCTTAAAGTCCTAGTCACCTACTGGTTCCCTACTCATGTAGGGCTTCTTCTTACTTCTACTACTGCACAGATTCCTGAGGTTCACTCATCATGCTCAGAGAACACGAGGGGGAGAGAATTGCATCCAGTTAGGTTTTCAACCCCCTTTTCCCTTGTCAGAAGCTCCTTCCTTTTTGGTTTCCAGTTGTTTGCTTTATTTTCTGCTTTCTTTATCTCCTTCAATTGCTCTCCTTTTCCTTTTAGGGCAGAGCTAGTGCCTGCTACTTGTTGGGGGCAAGTTGTGTAGGGTGGTGAGGGAGGTTTGGGCTCAGTCAATGAAATGGGGAGGGAATAAGCACATTCCTACAGCTAGACCCTGAAGGACAAGCCTGCAACATTGATCCGCACTCACTACTCCCCAGAGCAAAGGTTGGTGGTACAGTGATAACTGAAGAGCTCAAGATATTAATGAAGTTTTTGTTTTTATTTTTCACTTTCTGAAGTATTTTTGGCATTTCATATTGTGGATTCAGCTTTAGTTACTTTATTTTTAGAACATTAAAAAATTTACGTTTGGAAAAGTTTCCCCAAATAAATACTTCATTATCTTACCCATCATGTAATCCTCTGTCTCTAGACATCCCAGTCAATTTTGTGATTGCAAAGATCTAATCTGTTGTAGAACATTGTCTCTAAAGACCTGACTTGTCTCTTCTTATACTTAAAACATTGGTATGTGAATTGATCCATCTCATATTTTATAGAGATGAAAAAGTGTGACATCACTGATGTCTTTTCAGTTGCTTTTATAGAAAATATGTGATCTTTTCCATGTTTTTATAATTTTCTCTTCTTTGAGACAGGTAAATTGAAAATTGATCTCTGAGGACCTTTAAAATCATCACTTTCAGCACAGAAGACTTCAGCGCTGAAGACTTTGAATTTGGTTAGCTTTGTTGTTGTTTTTGATTTCTTGAGAAGCCTGGGTTCAAATCTTTCCTCAAATATTTACTAGCTATGCCCTAGTTGTTTTGCCAATTGCAGGAAACACATGATATCTCAGAGTCTTATTTTTCCAATCTGAAAAATGGAGATGATAGTCTTTCTACTATCTACTTCAGAAGGTTGTTAGAAGGAAGGTACCTTAAAAACTTTATGTTACTTTATAGATACGAGAGTCAGAATTATCTTCTTATTTGTCATTGCCATTTCCTTACATAGCACATAAGCTATCAGAGTGGTGGTTTTACTCTCATCGAGAAGACTAAATTGCTATAGTAATGTGGGTGTAATGTTCCATTTCATACCTATTTACTGTCCTTCATCCAATTTCATCCTAGTGTTTCTCATGCCAAGTTTTCTGAAGAAATGTTATCACCTGCTGCTTCCTGTTTCAGGAAGTTCTCCTAATGTGTCTCCCTTCTCAATAATGTTTTTCAAATGATTTTGTATCCTGAACTTGTATTGACCTTGGCTGTCATCTCTCTCCACTTTTATCAAGAGATCAAGTGCTTGCTCTCTGGGTGGTTTCCCGTGCCCTTCTGGTATTCTCTTTGTCCAGACTATTTTAAATTGTACACATCCTCTGAAAAATAGCAATCAGAGGCAATGTCTTGATTTTTATTCATTTACCATTTTCCAGAGTTAATAGTTTATGTAAATAGTTTGGTTTGAAACAGTTGTAATTTCATGTAGTGTTTTCTTTAACCATTTTTGTAATTTGATGCTGATTTGACCTTTGCTTTAAGCAGTTGATTATTTAGCCACCCAGAAAGATCATTTTGAAATGGCTCTCAGTTCAGCATGCAGTTGTCCATAGCTAATTTTATTTTTTATATGTTCAGTGCTCACTTACTGATTCTTGTCTTTGAAGAAAGTATTCATTCATCCTGGGTATATTACCTTCTGAGTAATCTTTTGTTTACAGTTCCTCTTGATCTCTTTCACTCTTAATCATGAATGACATTTTCCAATTTTTCTCCAACCTTTCTAGTGTCCTCTTTCACAATTATGTCATCAAGTATCAGTATATGTGGACTTAGTTTTGAGGTTCTGTTAAGTTTCTATAATTTCTATATGTCTTCATATGCTTCAACAATTTTTGATGTATACGTTATAAATATCTCTCACCATGGTGGTGTATTTGCTTATACTTATCATGAGAAATCTAAGTGAGATGACTAAAAATCTTATGAAATTATGTTTTTTTATTTTGAACATACGATAAAACCAATGTCATATCTCCTCAATTCTCTTTCCCTGCCATGTGACTTTCTGAGAAGAAACTGAGCTGTTCCTCTAAGACTTCTGAGATCATTTATAAGCAAGAATGTCTATATAGATGTGGTTCAGCCTTTTCAAAGATACATCAACATTCTGATGGACCAAGAAGGGCTATTTTTACCTATATAACTGGAAGGAGGGATGGGGGCCTAGTACTGGGAGCATACACAAGGAGCTCTGCCTGTTGTTGCCCCAAGTTCTATAAGTACATGATGACGTAGAATGGAGGCATCCAGATCTTCATGTTAGATTCTTCACAGGTAGTCTGTGACTGTTTCCTGTCCGTTTAACGAGAGATGAAGAAAAGCCTGATGACTGGGTGCTGAGTTAAGGTCCAGGTGGGGAGCGGCCTTGGGACTTAGGCCTAACAGGAAGCCTAGATCATTCTTTCCTCATTCACGTTTGGAGAAGAAGACCTGATTTGACTGGCTAGTGTCTCTTGTATGCACAAACCTGGAAGTGGAGAGCCAAGTCCATCCATCCCATCATCAGAGGCTTCCAGAAGTAGGCACACTAAATATCTATGGGGTCCCTTTTTCCTTCTCTCAGAACAATGATCTCAATGGTCAGTCCCTCGTTACACTTATTTAATGGATTCTCAGGTCTAAAGAATTAATTAGATAGTGGTCAACTTTCTAGTAATGAGATTTCCCATTAAATATGTAATCCATATTTAAGAGGTTTTCAAATGACAAAGAAGTCCCAACTTAATCTCTGGGGATTTACCACTTTGAGTCATTGAAAATTAGGTACTTCATTTAAAAAACATCATCTCCATATATATATATATATATATATATATATATATATATATATATATTTATACACAATATATACATACACATACATACACACACAGCTTCAGAAATTTAAACAAATCAAAATATTTATTTTTAGATCAAAGAACACAAGTGGAGTTCATAACAACAAAGATAGAAAAATGAGCTACTGTTGCATCATGACACTCTTGAGTTTCTTATAGTCATGCCTTGAGTGGAGTAACCTTGGATGGATTGCCTTTAATGTGATTCCTTACCTCAGTGCATTTCCATCAGGTATGTCCATGATCTCTCTTCATGAGCAAGCCTCTTCATTTTTTAATTAAAATTTTATTTTTTTTTTGTTTAAATGAGTCAACATTTCTTTTTCTCCCTTTACCTCTACACGAACATTTAAAAAAGAAAAACAAAAATAAAACTCTTGGAATAAATAAACACAAGGCAAGCAAAACAATGGGCCATATTTACTGTCTCTAAAATGTATGACTTAATCTGCACTCTGTATTAACCTGAGGTACCAGGGATCTGATCTGAGTTAGACCCAGCCCACAATAACCCAAACAATGAGAAAGGGAAGTAGTGTAGTATAGTGGAAAGATGATTGGTTTTGGAATTAGAAGCCCTAGGTCCAAGTCCTGAAATATATCATTTATTTACTGTGTGACCTTAGACAAGTCACTTAATCTCTCTGGGTATTAGTTTCTTTAATTATAAAATGAGGGGGTTGGCTTTGGCTGCCATTGAAGTCCATTCCAAGTTTAAATCTGTGATCTATGTCATTCAGTTGATGCATTCACAAGTAGCATAAACTATGTACAAAAGAATACCAGTTAGAAATATATTTTAAAGATCCAGGAAAGAATTAATGAAGGCTACAGTTAGGATGATGGTAGTAAGAACAATAAAGTGGGAACAGATATAAGAGACATTATAGAAGTAGAACTGACAAGATCAGGAGTACCTAGTGGGATGTGTTGGTGTTAGGGAATAATGAAAAAGATGTCACCAAGATTTCAAATCTGGATAACCAGAAGAATGTTTATTATTTTCAGTTGTTTTTTTCAGTTGTGTGTGACTCTTTGTGACCTCCTCCTCTTTTTTTGGGCAAAGATACAGTAGTGGTTTGCTCTTTTCTTCTCCAGCTCATTTTACAGATGAGGAAACTGAGGCAAACAGGGTTGAGTGACTTGTTCATGGTCACACAACTAGTATCTGAGGCTGGATTTGAACTCGAATCTCACAAGTGCCAGATTTGAATTCAGAAAGATGAGTCTCCTTGATTCCAAAAAGCCTGATACTTTCTCCACTTTGCCATCTCGTTGTCTAATATCTATAACAGAACAGAAATAAGGATGTTAGGAAATAACAGAAACTTTAGGAGAAAGAAGATAATGAATAATCAGTGATGGATTCTTTTATGTTTATGATATTATTTTACTAAGTAAGGAAAGTAGATAGTGTGTAGAAAGATTTTTTAGCAAAGGATTCTATTTCCCCCCTATTTTAGCTTCAGTTAACCAAAAATCTAAAATAATTGGAAAGCCTCATTCTCTTTTTTTTAAAAAAAAATTAATTTATTTGTTTTCATTTTTCAATAATCACTTCAATAAGTCTTAAATTTTCTCCCCCTCCTTCTCCTCTCCCTCTCTGAGATGACTTGCAGTCTTATGTAGGTTCTATACATATATTCTTATTAAATACATTTTCACATTAGTCATATTGCATGGAAGAATTAAAAGGAAATGGAAAAACCATGAGAAAAACCAAACCAAACCAAAACATAACACAAGATAAAACAGTCTGCTTCATTCGGGGTTCTGATTCCATAGTTCTTTCTCTGGATATGGATGGCATTTTGCCTCAAGAGTCCTTTGGGAATGTTTTAGGTCCTTGCATTGCTGCCAAGTGCTTAGTTTATCAGAAACAGTCCTCACACGCTGTGGCTGTTATTGTGTTACTGTTCTCCTGGTTCTGCTTATTTCACTCGTCATAGTTCATATAAGTCTTTCCAGGTTTCTGAAGTCTGACTGTCTTCATTTCTTATAGCACAATAGTGCTCCATTACATTCATATACCACAACTTGCTCAACCATTCCAAAACTGATGGGCATTCCCTCAATTTCCAGTTCTTGGCCACCACAAAATTTTTTTTAATATATTCATTTTATTTATTTTTAATGTTCTACAATCACTACCATAAAACTTAGACTTTTCCTCCTACCTACTCCCCAACACCCCCCTCCCTCCCCAAGACAACATACAATTCTATATAGAAACTACACATACATTCCTATTGAATACATTTTCACTATAGTCATGCTATGTAGAAGAACTAAAGTAAGTGGGAGAAATCATATAACAAACCAAAACCTAATACACACACACACACACACACACACACACACACACACAAATGATTTGCTACATTCTGTGATTGAATTTCATAGTTCTTTCTCTGAATGTGGAAAGCATTTTGCCTTAGAAGAGCATTAGGAATTTTTTTTATGTCCTTGCATTTCTAGGAAGATCCAAGTCTACCAGAAAAAACTCTCACACACTCTGGTCATTGTTGTGCAGAAAGTTCTCCTGGTTCTGCTCCTTTCACTCAGCATCAGATCATATAAGTCTTTCCAAGCCTCTCTGAAGTCTTCTTGTTCATCATTTCTTATGGCACAATAGTATTTCATTACATTCATATACCATAATTTATTTAGCCATTCCCCAATTGAAGGGCGTCCCTTTGATTTCCAGTTTTTGGCCACCACAAAGAGAGCTGCTATAAATATTTTTGTACATGTGGGACCTTTTCCCATTTTTATGATTTCTTTGGGATTCAGCCTTTCAAGAAATATTTCTGGGTCAAAGAGTATGCACATTTTTGTAGCCCTTTGAACGTATTTCCAAATTGCTCTCCAGAAAGGTTGAATCAGTTCACAGCTCCACCAACAATTATTCGTGTTCCAAATCTCCCACAATTTCTTATGCATTTATCATCTTTCTGTTTTGTCATGTTAGCCAATCTGATAGATGTGATGTGGTGCCTCAGAGTTGATTTGATTTGCATCTAATCAATAGTGATTTAGAACATTTTTCATATGAAAATATCTCCATATGAATATAGCTTCAATTTTTTCCTCTGAAAACTGCCTGTTCATATCCTTTGACCATTTATCAATTGAGGAATAACTTGTATTCTTGTAAGTTTGACTCAGTGCTCTATATATTTTATAAATGAGGCCTTTATCAGAGACAGTAGTTGTAAAAATTCCCAATTTTCTGAGAAAACCTCATTTTCTAAATAGTTTTGGTTAATGGAGTTTTTGATAGGCCTGTGAAACTATATAATAAACCATACATTGATAATTCTAACCTTTGGAATTCTTCTTGGTTTGTTTTAAATCACTACTTTCATTCTGGAAGATGGTTATTATATTAGTAAAATTTATTATTGTAAGTAGGGGATCTTGGGCTAAAGGGAGGCAGGAAAATAGGAGAATCTGGGCTCAAGTACCATTTCTGATTATTACATGCTAACTATATGGTTCTGGGCAAGTCACAATCTCTATGTGTCTCAATGCAACTTATAAAATTTACCTACAAAGTCATAGAGGAATTGTATCTGTGTTTGTAGTGCATGGTTCCACTGCCGACCCCATGTATATTCTTGTAAGCAGTTAACGTTCAATTATTATTTTAGATTTTTGAATCATTAACTTTGTTTCCGTTTTAAATCTTATATTTAAAATTAACCCTTTTGGTACAAACTAAATTTTTTTTGCCTGGACTTAGGGGGAAAACTCCAGTAAGTCTGTGCTTCTATTCTGCCCTCTTGGCTCCACCCCCTAACGTATTCTTTTTTTTTTGAACAGGAAATCTTCATGATACCAATATGGGACATAAAGTGATTGTATTTGACTTTTCTGTCGTCAGAGGATTGTGGGAAACACGAGTCAGAAAGCATCAAGAAAGGCAGAAGAAGGAGGCTGAAAGATTAGAGCAAAGTGCTCTGGAAAAGTAAGCTCACTTTCTGTAATTATACTCATTGTAGCCTGTTTACCCAAACAAGGCTCAAAAGAGGGCAAAGGTAGGGCATGAGGAGGTTACTGCTTTTTAGCTGAGAATGTCTTTTTTTCCTGAGATATCCTACTGTCTTATATAGTGCGTGCTTGAAGCTTTACCCCTTGAGGCCACAGGTTCCCCACCCTGATTACCTGATTACCAGAGCATACCATCAGTATGCTCTGATAAGTGTGAATATGCAGGTTGAATGTTATATTCATTTCCAATCTAGTGAAGGCACAAAAAACTAAATGTGACCCTAGATTGTTGAATGGCTTTCAATTTACTAAAAACCTCTTGCCTTTCTGGATCTCTGGTTCTTCATCTGTAAAATGAAGACTTACTTTGGACTAGACTGGCTGATCTTGCACTTCATATTTTCCACTTCTCTAAACCTTTGAGATCCTAGATTGTGCCAGGCTGAATTGCTTTTGATTTTGAACCTCTCTGACTATGAGAACAAGAGATTTGCTCACAATGATAACTGCTATGAGTAGGTTATGTAGGTCATATAAATATTCATATGAATAATATCAGTACAACCTTGGTGTGCTAACAATGTCCCTTCCATACCATGTCAATTTGTAATCACTTAAAATAGATTCATTCATTCATTCTTATGAGTGGGAGCTGGAATTGATCTTAGAGATGTAGGAGTCTGACTCCCTGTTATACAGATGAAGAGACTGGCCAAAGATGGTTAAATGAACACTCTAAAATCACATAGGGAGTACATAGAAGATTTGAGACTAAAAGCCAAATATTTTAATGCCAAGTGAAATGCTTATCATATCAGTCTTCAAACACAACTACTGCAGTGATTTTTCCCAAAGCAGGGTTCTGATTATGTCAGATTCTCAATAAAGTCTAGCGGCTACCTCTTGACTCTAGCATTAAAAATGACTTCAACTTTACCTCATATTCCTAAAAGTTTATTTTAATGTATATGATGTATATATATATATATATATATATATATATATATATATATATATATATGTATCACGTATATGATTATTTTGAATGAAATATACATATATACAAATAATTTTAAGGAAGTGAATATGCATTTATGGAAGAGTGTTCATTATTTTAGACTGATAGAAAAATGGAGTCATTTGCCCTAAAAGACAGAAACAGGATCAATGGGTGGAAGATACAGAGAAATCAATCATAGACCCCATCAGGAAACAATTCACAGAGTTATTCAAACTTGAATGGGCTGTCTTGAGTGGAAGTTGATTTTTCTTCCTTCTTTTTCCCTCCTCCCTCCTTCTCTAACTGAAACCCTGGGCTAGTTCATCCCTGTACTCCCACTCTTGTATGTTCAGCATATTGAGGTTAAACTTAATTCAAAACTCAAATCAGTTTTAACCTTACTTCAGCTTTGAACTTGGAGTTCAAGAAATTCATTAGCTTCAGCTTCCCCAAGAAGCAAGGTCAATAGACATGTGCCACAATGCCCCTTATGCTAGAGGTTTTCAGTTAAAAGCTGTGCAACCAGGTTTTTTTTTTTGAGTGTCTATGTATATTTTTTAATTTATTTCGAACAAATGCAAAATGAGAAAAGGAAAAATAATACCATTTTCATGTATACAACAGAACATAAAAGAGGATTCAATATAAAATAATAAATTTCTATTTTGAGAAAACCTATGTAATAAATACTACACATTGTTTTCAAAGCTATCTAGCTTTTCTTTTCTTCCTTCTGTTTTCTTTTGTTTTCTGTTGTTCACCTTTTTCTGCTCCTCCACTAGAAGGCAACAATTAAACACAGATAACTTGCTAGCTAGCTATAAACATACACATAGGCACACGTACATATATGTAAGACCATGCTGTGCTTTTTCTGTTTGTCCTTTCTTTCACTGGAGGTGGATAGCCTCTTCTTTCATAGCTCCAAGTCTTTCCATGTTTTCCCAAATCAACCAGCTCATTATTTCTTATATCATAGCAGGATTTCAAACCAAACATATTCTATCTGAAAGATTGCCTATGAAAGATTTTTTGCCCAATTTTCTGCATTCCTTCTATTCTTGACTGCATTGGTTTTATTTATACAAGAAATATCTATAAATTGTTGTATATAGTATAAATTGTAAATTGTATAAACAAATATTTACACAAGAATATTTATAAAGAAAGCTTTAACATATTTTACACATTAAAAATGCTCTCATCTTATAATGCAGTTTGTCTGGTACTGATGACGTCTCCATCCCTTAGTTTCTTTGAAATTCTTAAACTTTCACTCTTCCAAATAAATTTTGTTATTGGTTTTTTTTGTAACTCAGTAAAATATATATCTATAGCTATATCTATCTATCTATCTATCCATCTATCCATCTATCTATCCATATATCTATCTTTCTATCTATCTATCTATCTATCTATCTATCTAGTAGGTGGTACAACCAGTTGTGCATGTGATGTAGCAGGGATTCTTTTTATGATACAGTTAGAATAGATGTAGTCCCTGACAGGTATGAAAATCTGTAATTCTCTGATATCCTTGTAGATGATTTCTGCTTAAGATGAAGTGCATCTGCAGAGATAGCTGGAGGATAAAGGAGTCAGTTCCTTCTCTGCATACCCCCTCATCCTCCCAACCCTCTCACTCGGAGGCTGACCTTGGTTGGCCCCTCTGTGCCTCTATGAGATCAGCATATTAGCTTTTTCCTTCTTCCCCAAGATATTTTGAGACTCCATAATTAATGTTTATAAATCACTAATGAGATTCCTGAATAAACTCACAGTTATTAGTATTATTTTAAGGCTAGCCCCCAGGTTGATGGCATCTGTTTGCAGTGTTGAGATTCATGTATAAAAGAAATCCACGAATGAACTCATGAATAGATGAACGTAAAAAGAAATACAGCCCATTGACTTGGATTTGCTAAAAAAATAAAAATCTTCAGTTGTGCTATTAGCTTCGATTATGAAAGAAACATAATATTTCAATTTTGACCTTATGTATTATGAATGTATTTACTTGTAATATTTGTTGTATGAGATATATAACAATATTCAAAAGTTGTAACTAGATATAAAAGAAACAGATCCTTGTGTCAGCATTAAAACAAAGTATTTGTGGGAGAACTTTTAAGTTAGAGAAATTGAAACATCATTATGCATTGGCTAAAAATGAGTAATTTCTTTCCTTAATGAAAAGTGGGAGCTATTTATTTTCATTGGTAGCTATAAGCTGCTTACCCTAAATAGAAGGGCTTTTTGCATATTGAAGAGATTTAGTTGATACAATAAGTGCTTATCTTGATAATTGTAATTCTATTTTAATGGATTCAGGGGGAAAAATCATATTTAATTATCGTGCTGATGATGAAGTATAAAATGAAGGAATTTTATTTGATCTAGATCTTTCCAAAGGTAGAAAATGAATACTATAATTATTGCTATTAATTCCAAATTTCCTATAGACTTTCCAAAATTAGATCCAAAGATTATAGTTTAGATGAAAATATCAAACTGAAATGTACTTGGATTGCATATTATAATCATTTTCTTTTCATGAGATGTTCCTTTTTCTTCTTTCATTTTTTTGTGCGGGTCTCCAAATCGTTTTGACATTTACTGGATAGGACACACAGATGATGCACAGTGGTGATGAAGTGGGGGATTTATTTAGTGCAATTTTTGTACCTTGACAAGAGAAGTTAAAAGAGCAATGTTGAAAGGAATTAAATATATGTTGGAACATAGGAAAGCTTTACTGTTTGTTTTTGAAATATCTGTAAGCTTTTTCTAATATCATTACAAAATTCTTATGTCTTAATCCACAGCACCCCAACTGGAAGATTACTATATGAACATATGAAAATTACTCTATGAAAACTGATTGTGAAATCTGGTTCTTATGATCATGTTCCTTCTCTACTGCTCATGAGGACTCTTGGTGGGAGAGCACTGAAGATTGAAATTCAGAACCTTAGATTCTAGACTATGAGTTCAATCTTGTAGGCAGATCCTAAATCATATTTCTCTGGTTTATTTTGCTCATATCTAGAATTTCCTCTAGCAACCTCAGAACACAGATATATCCACGTGGAATAATTCATGTCTCATTCTATTCAGATGTGTCTAAAGTAGTCCCCAGTTTCCAAGAAAGCATTTGTGATAACAATAGATATTGGATGTAGAAGAGCCTACAGAAAATTTAACAACTCTCCCAATAAAAAACAAACCCCAAACATATAATGCCAAAATCTAGGTCTTTTACTCTTCCATATTCAACTTATTTCCTTGCTTCTGTAGCTGTGGGGCTCTACATGTTGATATTCTTCTCTTCTAAATCTTCAAGCTTCTCAATAATTTCCTATTTCTTGTATAAAAGTCTAGGCTGCCAAGTTCTCTAGGAATTTGATACTCTTCAAGAAATTCCCCCTTTTTGATCCAGGAAGCTAGGATTTAGAAATTCTTGATGTTCTCTACCAAGCAGTAAGCAGATAGGAAATAGAGAAGACTTGGCAATGTTCAGAATTGGAAAGTCATGGCCCTTCCATTCTGCATATTCGTGTACTTCCAGAAACAGTTTCTTTTTATTTTTATTTTTATTTTATTTTATTTTTTTAAATAAATTTATTTAACTTTTTACATTCATTTTCACAAGGTTTTCTCTCCATTTGTCCCCTCCCCCCTCCCCCATACACTGGACATTCTAATTACCCATATCACCAA
>CM053772.1:117529303-117548747 GCA_028658325.1 Potorous gilbertii | reverse complement strand
GTTCCCTCAGGGGGTTTATACAGAGATCCTTTGTAGTGGAGCTGGGGTGGAGCTCCAGCCCACTCCGGGAGTCTCTGGCTGAGCTGCCTCAGCCTCTGGCCAAACGGCCTCTGCCTCTGCTGGCTGGCCACAGCCTCCCGAGGGGGTCTGAGTCCCAGAGATCCCCCGCTCCCCTCTCAGCCCGTCTCTCTCACTGACCTGTGCATCTGTGGGTGGAGGGACCTTCGCCGCTGCCGGAGATTCAGGTCCCTGCCGCCTGCTGGGCTCTGCTCGCTCCTGTCAGTGCCGCGTGGCCGGGGCCGGGGCGGGGGAGGGGAGCGCTCGGCAGGACAGGACTCCGCTCCTGTCCGGGGTAGGTTTTTCAGGGCTCTCTGCAACGGAAATGTCCTTCACTGTGTTGCTGCGCGGCTTCCACTGTTCCAGAATTTGTCAGGAGTTCTTTTTACAGGAAATCTATGGGCTGTGGGTTCGGACCTAGCATAGGTGAGTCTTTCTACTCCGCCATCTTCCAGAAAGAGTTTCAATAAATATGCATGTAGGTCCCTCCCAGAACTGGTATCCTATTGACCAATCCCCTGTTCTACCTCTCTTCATCTCATACCACAAGGCCATCTTCCTCTGTTATTTCCTCCCTCATACTTATCTCAGTTGAAAATGGATCCTTCTTGCAGTGGTCTAGCACGTAGCACACACCCTTGAGCCAATGCCCTCTCACTTTTCCAGCAGATTGACCTCACTATTATCTCATTCTTTTTCGATTCAGTGTTTCCTTACCTCCTATCTCCTTCCCTCATGTCGACAATTTCACCCATTTGTTTCTCTCCCATCCTTAAAACACTTTTAATCTCGCCATCCATACTAGTTACCATCATATATCTTTTCTCCCTTTTTTATATAAACACTTTGAGGAAGCCATCTATGTTAGATACATTTACTTCATTCTCACACAAATTTTCTGCAGTCTACCTTCTGACTTTATTAACTGAAACTATTATCTCCGAAGTTGCCAGTGATGTCTTTTTTCAAATACATTTCAAGCATATTTTATTGAAGTCTTTTCTTTAATATCACCTAAATTTCCCATTCTATCCTTACTCTACTTCCCTTCTTGAGATTCCTTCCATGTAACAAAGAATATTTTGTTAAATAAGTTAGAGAATATATTTTTTGTGAATTTTGTTAAATAAGTTAAGTTAGAGAAAAAAATTGACAAAATGAATACATCAAAATATATGCTTATTTCCATAGTCCTCCCTCCTACCTCTGCAAAGAATTTGAGGGAAGTGTCTTTTTGTGTCTCTTCTTTGAGCTGTCTGATAATGAAATATTTTGTAATATCTCCTGATACATTTTATTTTTTAATACTTAGAGCATTACAGAAACGAATAATAGGTATTCACAGAAGCAATAGTTTTATAACCAGGTCTGGTACAAAGAACTATTTGTTCTTTCTTATTCTGGAACACTCATTTTCTATTGTTTTTATGATGATTGTTATTTCTATCTATAGCTTTTTTTCTGGAGATGAATAGCATCATTGTGAGTCTTTTGAGATTTTCTTAGATTATTATATTGCTGAGAATAGTCGTCATTCATAGTTCTTCATCATACAATATTGCTGTTACTATGTACAATGTTCCTCCTGTTTCTGCTTACTTCACTTTGCATCAGTTCATGTATGTGTTTCCAGGTTTTTCTGAGATCAGTGTGCTTGTCATTTCTTATAGCACAATAGTGTTCCATCACATTCACATACCACAATTTGTTTAGTCATTCTCCAATTAATGGGCATCCTCTTAATTTCTATTTCTTTGCCACCACAAAAAGAGCAGCTTTAAATATTTTTGTACAAATAGGTCCTTCACTCCCCACCTTTTTTTTTATCTCTTTGGGATATGACCTAGCAGTGCTATTGTGGAATCAAAAGGTATGCATAGTTTTATAACCTTTTTGCATAGTTCCAAATTGCTCTCCACAATGGTTGAGTCAGTTCAGAACTCTACCAATTGAACATTAGTATCCCAGTTTTCCCACATCCCCTCTAACATTTATCATTTTCCCTTTTTTGTCATATTAACCAATCCTATAGGTATGAGGTGGTACCTCAGAGCTGTTTTAATTTGCATTTCTATAATCAATAGTGATTTAGAGCTCCTTTCATATGACTATAAATAGCTTTGATTTCTTCTGAAAATTGCCTGTTTATCTTCTTTGACCATTTATCAATTGGGGAATTACTTGTATTCTTCCAAACTTGACTCTCTTTTTATATATTTGAGAAGCAAGGTCTTTACCAGAAATATTTGTAAAAATTTTTTAGGGAATTCTTTTCTAAGTAATTTGTGTTTTCAGATTTATTGAAAACTGTATTAATGGATTCCATTAGATATACCTTTCTCTCCACTTATCATCACCCTGTTTCAGGACTTTATCACCTCTTCCCAGGGCTATATCAATAGCTTTCTAATTGGTATTCCTAATTCAAGACTTGACCATTTCAATCTATATTCCACTCAACTGCTAAAGTCTTCTTAAAGTACAGTGCCAACCTTGTTACTCCCCTCCTCAATAAACTTCGTATTATCTTCAGTATCAAATATATAATCCTCTTTTTTGGAATATAAAGCTCTTCATAATCTGGATCCTTCCTACTTTTCCAGTTTTCTTCCATTTTATTTTTTCCAGTCACTCTGTAATCCAGCTACAGTTCTCTTCCTATGACATTCCTTCTTCCATAGCTATTTCTCCAAGAGTGAAAAGCTCTTCTTCATCTCTTCCACTTCTTAATTTTTCTGGCTTCCTTTAAGTCTCAGCTAAAGTCTCACTAATTCATTTGTGCAGAATGTCAACTGAGCATGCTCCATGCTTTGGGGTTCAGGGTGGTAAGCAAGGGAGAGCTACACGTATACATTTATGTGTATATATATATATATATATATATATATATATATATATATATATATATGTGTGTGTGTGTGTGTGTGTGTGTGTGTGTGTGTGTGTGTGTGTGTCTCCATAACATATATGTTGAGGAATATATACATTATGGAGACATATACCTAAACACACACATGTCTATATCTGCTTACAGTTTTTCCAATTTACTAGGAACTTGTGCTTTCCTGGAGAAACTATGTTAAGACACCTCTCTTTCTTGTGGGACTTTTATATGGTTGCTATTCATCAAATAGATGCATTCTGGGATAGCCCCTATTTGAGTTTCTTATCTATAGATGCAGGTAGGGAAGTGCTCCATCTTCTGTGGCAGCTGCTGTGCCCTTGCTACTACCCTTTCTTTCAATAATTCTCTTCCCTCACCCCCACTTAATAGCCAATGTAGAACCCATTGAGGTTTCCCCCATTCTGATTGCTGAAATTCTGACTGGGACAGATATGCTGATTGCCTCAAAGTTTTCATAATATAGGAATAAATGGTCTCACTACAAGATTTCTGAAGTATTAGGAACATTAAAGCTCATTTTAGGTGTAACATTCCCCTAAATTATATGACTTTACCAAATTTCCTATGCATTTCCTTTGTCCCTAATGTTATCTTTGACCTCTTAAAGAGTTAGCTTAACTTACTGCAGAGATTTTTGATTTCATTCTTTTTGACATATTTTTCTTGACATCCTCTTTGACGAATGATTCATGCTTTCCCAACTTGAGGATCAGAACGTATTTCAAAGAATTGGTTGTGTCATCCCCTTAGCACTCCTAAAATGTTTTTCCCCCCAAAGAATATCACTTTGTCACTTGCCATTTCAAAAAACACACTCTGAATGAAATATTTGGAAGGTAACATGGCTGGAAGGCATTGTCTAAATCTCATCAAATGAGAAAGAGTTGATTTTCTTGCTATAATGCAGCCACTACCTTGTGTCAACACATAGTCCAGAAATATTCTGGCAGGCAGATATTTTTAGCTGCTTCCCTTTTCACCAATGGCAAAGACTCTAGTGAGAAGCATTACTGAGTCATGTTTTCCTCACAGAAAATATAGCCTTGTACTAGTGATTGTCCTGGATGTCCAGAGCTTTCAAGTGAAATAAGGGATGTAAATGGAGTCTTGACTCAGTTTTCCATGGCTACTTGTTAATACTAGTGGCAGATGGCTAGACTAGTTTTGTGGTAATGAGATCTAGGACAGAGAAAAAGGGTTGTTTCTAATAACATAGCATATTCTAAAAAGAAATAAACTTTCTCAGTGTCTAAAATAATTGCTTCAATGGCACACATTGATAAATTCAGATATTTTTAGGTGTACACTTGACAGGGCCCCAAAGAAAATGGAAACATTGCATCATTGGAATTTGGAAGCATTTCTTAAAATCCCAGAATTCTCTGAAGACACTTTATCTGCCATCTTCTGCATAAGTTGTTTTTTTTTTTTGAGGCTCCCAGATGCTAATGTTTTCCCTTGAATATCACCTTGGATCTATTTTGAATATAGTTATATATGTATATGTTGTTTTTCCTGTCTGAAATGTAAGCTTCTTGAAGATAGAGACTATTTTCATTTTTATCTTTCTAGCTTCCAAACTAGCTCTATGTCTGGTATGCAGTAGAAACAGAACAAAATCTTGTTGATTGATTGATTGGTATCAGTATCATTTATAAGCATCTAGCTTTTAAGTGATCATGATTTAGCTAACCGGTAACCATGTAATAGACTCATTCCTGTTCTAGTTCAGACTCTTTGGACTACATCCCACTCAAAGTTTTGGGGTACCCAATGATATTCCTTAGGAGAAATGGCACTTATTCAGAGAAGTATTCATGAGCTATGTCATGTTGGGACAATTTTCTACACACGGAGGGGGACGACACATTGAAATGAGAGCAGAGGAGACATGACTATGGAGTTTAAACTTTGTTGAAATTATTATATTTTAAAAAATAGACTGATAGTAAAGCAATTTGTTAAATATATGGAAATAGGAATTGTCATCTAACAGAGAAAGGCCATGCCATAAGGATAGAGGCAGCGCATGTATCATATATGGAATCTCTCTCTCTTTCTCTCTCTCTCTCTCTCTATCCATCTATTCTGAGACTTAGCCCATTTTGTCTCCTTGGAGACCAAAATTGGCATCTTTGTGGAGAGTAACTGGATAGATGATCATTCATTTGTTGCCCTACCTTCAAGAAAGTTACCGGATGCTCTTTAAGAGTTAGAGAATAAAAACCAAATTCCCTGGTCACTCTAAAGTGAATAGAATAAGCTAGTTAATTTTTGCCCAGTTTAACCTCTCCCTTTACCCAAATCCTTATTACACAAAAGACAATCACAGATAGCTAGCAAATACAGTTATCCAAGCAAGATATAAAACAGATATTGGGAAATTTACAGAGATTAGAGCAATAGTAAATGCACTCTAACTCAAGTGATGTCATCCCAATCAAGGAAAGAATGATCTCACTGAAGTTCACTCTTAGAAGTGTCTAGGTCAGGAGCACTGGTGCTGAGAATCAGTGGACATGTGGAAGGGTTGTCTTGTCCCACATGCTCAGGGTTCCTGGAGATCTCCTAACCATCATTAAAATTTTAAACCTTGCCTCTCATCTTTTCCATCTTTTCTGTAACATTGCCACTCATTCTCCCTCATATATATGTCATACACAATATCACAAGCTTAAGGGTATTTTGGTCAATTAGGATTAGTATCTCCTGGCTCATATGTAGCATCACAGGACTGTTCTTCAGGGAATAGCAAAACTTTCCTGGAATATGAAGAGTTACAGACATATGCCTGTATGACTATTATATACACATATGTGCATATGTGTATATATAATTACATTACAGAGTAATATTACACTATAATGCAATAATATATTGGTATAATATGCATATAATTTATATTATATATCAAAATTATGTTACTATAGATTATTCTACAACATGATTATATTATATAACATTCTAATGCATATTATACTACTATTATATATGTATATATGCATATTTATATATTATTGTACAAAACAGCCAAAGAGACCATAGCAATGTGAAAGAGAGAGAGAGAGAGAATGAGAGAGAAAGAGAGAGAAAAAGAGAAAGAGAGAGAGAGAGAGAGATAAAGAGAGAGAGAGAAACTTCAAGGTTTCTAAGAACTTTACATTTATTATTACAGCTTCAGAAAAACCCAGAGAAGTTGGTGCTATTATTACTTCTATGAAGCAGTCAGAAGTTAATGACTTTCCCAGGGTCATATAGTGAGCAAATAGCTGAGATAGTATTCAAACAGGTCTTCCTGACTCCAAGTCCACAGATGAACCAACTATGTCAGCCTACCTGACTAGTGTGTTTGTGGGGTGGATGAGGGTAGGGCAGAAACTAAGTTACATCGGATTAGTGAGATACAGTGTTGGATTTTCTTTTCAAGAGGCTTTCCCCTCAGCAGTGGAAGAGTAAGTGTCTAGTAGAAGTGACAACAAGAGACTTTTCCTTTCAGCTGCAGCTGTTGTCCAAAAAGCCATTCTGAAGGCTGCTTTACTGTCCTGATGCTGAGATTCTCAATATACTGTAAGAGCTGCAGTAAGACTTTCTACCACTTTCTTTGAGTGGCTGAGCTCTGTGTTGTGATGACAGAACTACTTGGTAGATTGTGCTCCCTGAAAGCTAGACTCTCATCACGTTTCATCTAGGCTATTGCAATAACCTTCTGGTTGATTTCCTTGCCTTAAGTCTTTCTCCTCTTCAATCCATCCTCCAGATGGCTGCCAAAGTGATTTTCCTAAAGTGCAAGTTAGAAAATGTTATCTACTTACTTAATAAATTCTAATTGCTCCTTATTATCTACTGGATCACATATAAAGTCTTTTCTTTGACATTTAAAGCTCTGTATAACCTGGTCTCTTCCTCAACTTCTACTCTTCTTATGCTCTTTTCTCTTCCAGGCACTCTAGAAAACATCTATACAGGTTTCATTGCTGCTTTTCCATCTCTTTTCTCAGTTTGTGCAGTGGTTATTCTCCATGAATGAAATGTTCTCTCTCCTTACCTCCTTATTTTATAGTCTCCTGTTACCTTCAAGACTAATCTCAAACATCTTCTGCAGGAGGCCTTTCACAGTATCCTAGGGGTTAGTGATTTTACAAATGAGATTACTTTCCATCTACTCTGTATGTAACTTGCACACAGTAATTTACATTGCGGGGACTTGGTAGAGAGTGTAACTGTTTTGGCTTCATAGGGCTGGTCAAAGCCTCCCACTAGAGAAAAGAGGGGAAAACTTTACTAGGAGGACCTCCTGAACACCATGGCATAGAAGTAGAGTTAATAGTACAAGCAGTCAAAGTTAGGGGCCACTCTGTAGTGGTGATGTCTGAATCAGAGGCCAAAGTCAGCAATTAAATGATCCCAAGGCAGTGCTAATGTCTCCATTCAAGACTGGGTCAAAACCAGAAGTACAATTAAATCCAATAGGGAGGAGATAGAAGTGAAGTTAGGAGTTCAATAGTTACTAGGTAACTATTGAAGTAGAAGAGCAGTTTTTAGTTTTTCCACATTTGCCAGTTTTCCGTAGGTGAGTTTATAAATCCCATAGTGCCCAGCTGGGCTCCATTCCCTTTGACTGGGAAACATCTGCTGTAGAAGTGCTGTCATGAACTTCAATAGCAACTGTGGAATCTGTGTGGTGCTCTGGACAGAGGCATCTTTCTAACAACAAGATAAAAAATTAAAAAGTTAGAGTCTTCTGACAAAAGTGTATGATATTAGAAAACCCTCACAGAATTAAAAATTGTTAGAAATAAAATTCATGCTATTGTCTCCTATGTGTCTTTCTACATATAATATCCCCTTAAATGTACAGGGACATTTTGTGACTATTGTTAATGTGAACAACTTATCCTTAAAATGGAGACTATGATGTTTTGTTTAGAGCAGAGCCATGACTTCACTGATGTAGAGAACTACCAATTTTGACTGGCACCTGCTTTGAAATTTATAACTGTAGCAAGTTATCTGGAGTAATAAGGGGTTAAGTGATTTGTACAAGTCACATAGCCATTGTGTTGCTGAAGCAAGACTTGAATTCAGTACTTTCTGAGCCTGGAGCCATCTTTCTATCCACCATGCTATACTTAACTCTCCATCATTTTCTATGATAATTTAAAATAAGGTTATTTGGGGCACACTTATTTCTATCTTTCTGTATAGATATTTATAATTCCTTTGTCCATGGAATTTCCAGTATTTAAAAGGCTTTTGTACTTGGTTTTGGCAAGCCTCCCTGACAGAATCAAATAGCTTAAAACCACTGCAAATAGAAAGGCAGAGAAGTCATGTCCAACTGAATTGACACGATTATTCTTTTCCTGGTGGGGTTAAGTAAACTACTTTTTGTTAACTGTTAGGCGGTCTACATATCTGTCACAACATTCCCGATGGACTAGTCTGAGACTGGATGAGGCTACAACACAGAATTTCTTGGACTGCAGTTTATAGGGAATTGTTTTCCCAAAACAAAAGGTTGTCACCAATTTTTACCTAATCTTTTCTGTGTTCATGAAAAGTACCCCAGTTTGCTAACCTTCAATAAATCACTTGGAATATGACAGGGTCAAAGGTCTTATAAACCTAAGATTGGGCATGCCTAATACAGAGAACAAAAATACCATTAAATTCAATAAAGCTGATACTGAGATTTTAGGCACAATGGTGTCATATATTACATGAGCAACTATTTGGTTACTCTATGTCATACCTCCCAGAGACATTTCAATTTCTTTTGTTTTCTTGTCTAACCCCCTTCAAGATTTTTCATCAACTGATTTCAATAGCTACATCTTTCTTCCCTTACTGAAGGCTTAGGAGATTGACAGCAGACCTTTTTAATGCCCCTTTTTTTTAATGTTTTAATGTTTAATATTTAAAATAGGTTAAATGTTTATTTTCCTGTTTCTTCAAATCTCTATGGGTGTTCTCCCACATTTCTAGGACTATAAGATCCCACAACTAGGTCATTAATATCTAGATATTTTAGACATTGTTTATAATTTACATTATATGTATAATATTTATATTATGTGTTTATGGTATATGTATATATACATGATTATCTTTCTTTATAGTGGTAATTAGCTTCAGTGCCCCAAGACGTAGAAAATACTTTATAAATATCGTGAGATTTTGTCTTCTCTACAACCCTAGGATATAAATGTTATTGTTACCCTCATTTTTACAGATGAGGAAACTGAGGATTAAGTGGTTAAGTGACTTGCTCAGGGGCACATGGCTAGTAAGTATCTGAGGCGGCATTTGAACTCGCGTCTTCCTCTATGTGGGTGTAGCATTCCAATCAGTATTTTCCATAGATAAATCGAATAGAACTTGTTTGCTAAACACAGTATTTGAAATATATTTCGTTAAAAACCTCACCTATTCAGATCCTGGGTCCAGTAATATACTCAAGGCAGAAATCGTATTCCACCCACCATTCCCATTGAATGTGTACATATCCTTTAAATACCAGCTAAATGCCAGTGCTTCCATGCAGCCTTCCTTGATACCTGCAGTCAGTAATGACCTTTTCCCTTCAACCTCATGCATGTTTATTTTGCATTTATTTCATGTACTTAGATGATACTGTGTATTAAGTTGCCTATTGGTATCATCTCCCTTACTGGACTATAACTGCCATGAGAGAAAGGAGAAATCATTTAAACTATATTTTTTATTTTTTCTAGCTCCTAATGTAGTAGTTTAAAGATATTTAATTCTTAGTAAATGCTTATTGAATTTGTAGAATGTAAGGACAAGTATCATGGAATAGAATCAAAATTTAAATATTATTGATAAAGAAAAATGATCAATAGACAGTAGATATTACATTGGTACAAATTTAAACTTTATGCAGAAGTTTAGTAAGTGTAAATTAGTTGCTTTAACAAAGAGACAAAAAGCAGGTATATACATATACACACACATATATGTAAAGTGTTATGAACAAAATCCTTGACTTACATGCCAAATGAGTAGAGATGGTGGTTAGAGACATCATTATAGAACAAACTTGTTTGCAGAGTTTTATGAAAGACTATAGAAGATTATGAACAGAATTGTCTTGTGAAGTAGAGAGAGGAAACAGAGAATAAAACTATTGACCCAAGGAAGCAGTCAACCCAGATAGAGGGAGGATATCATACAGAATATAAATGGAAAACAGCTGCAAAGATTTTAAGTACAAACTTTTCATCACCAAGGACAATAGAGCCACCATATTTGAACTCAAGTCAGTTATCATAAAGCTTTTACTATGTGACAGGTACTGTTCTAAGTGCTAGAAATACAAAGAAAAGAGAAAACATGGTTCCTTTTCTCAAGAAGCTCACATTTTAATGGACAAGATGAATTCTGAAGAATTATGTGCATACAAAATATCATAGTCCTCAAGGTACTTGAAGAAATAATGTTGCCAAAGATAGCAAAGACTGAATCTTTAAGAAAAAAGAGCTCAGTTAGACCAAGCGTACAGAGGATATAGAGGATATCCATGAGGAACCCTAACTGTGAGAATATGGGGGGTCAAATTCACAAAGTATACAAGAAGGAGGGGAAGAGACCAAAGACAGAAAATAAAACAATACAAAACAATAACCTTGGACTATTTTGACACCAAATGACATGAGTGTGAAAGAACTTCAACAACCACTAGTCTATATGCCTATTTCCCCATTTATTCTCTTTTTTTCCTTTTCCTTAACTTCCCTGTTTTCTCTTCTCCTCTTTTTCCCTAGATATAGGCCTTTATTTAGGAGAGAAATTTGAAATCATTACAGAAACATTGCAATTTTCTGAAAGCAATCTAGCCTACGCTCCTCCTGAGTAATTCTGTGTGCCATGTGTTGTCCATCTGTACTGTCAATCTCAGAAAACATGCTGATAGATAAGACCTATAGGTTATCCATTCAACAGCATGTCATTAATTGGCCAACAGACATTTCCATCTACTAACTTTTTTTTCTTGTGTGGATTATCAGAACATCCTCTTTTAAATAGTCTTCAGGTTAGACTCCATATGGAATCGTCTACATCACAGTGTCAAAAAACCTATGACAAACATATCCCTTCCTCTTTTATATCTTTGTGCAGTAGCACAAAGGAGATGTGAGATAAATCTAGAGACATCTCCATCCCAAACGTTCAGACTATTTGTGGTTGAGCCTTCCGAGCTCATATTGGACTGATCAGTCATGTTCAAACACTATATCTTAACCCCAACTTCATGATGTCATTGGTTCTGTTTAAGAAAAAGGGCAAATGAACAACAACAACCTATGATAAATCTTAAAGAAACACAAAGATTCTGATAGATTCAAATGAGGTAGGAGTACATTCCAAGTATGGACAATGGCTTGTGCAAAGGAACAGAGGCTGTAAATAGAGTCTAAGTTTAGGAAACAGCTAATAGGCTAGTTTAGAGGGAATGCAGTGTTTCTAGAACAGAAATAGCATGAAGTAACGCTCAGTTTGCTAAGTATCTTAAGGATCAATATGGAGAGTGTTTGACTTTTATTCTACAGAAATATGGGAGTTACGGCTGGTTTTATAGCACAAGAGCGACGTGGTGAGACTTGTCTATAATTTTGGCATCTGTGTTCAGGATGGATTAGAGAGAGCCAGGAAAGAAAGAGGAGATTACAAAATAGTCTAGGCAAAAGTTGATGAGAGTTTGATCCAAGATGGAAATAGAGAGAAGATGATAGATTCAAGATTATTGTGGAAGCAGAAGTAGGATTTGTCAATTGATTAGATGTGTAGTGTAAAAGAGAAGAGTCAAGGAAGATTCCAAGGTTTTTAGTCTAAGTCACTGGAAGAAAGGTAGAGTTCTCTAAAGAACCAGAGAAATTTGAAGAAAGGGCAGGCTTATGGGGTAAGAGTTAAATTTTGAACATAGTGAACCTGAGGTGCCTATTGACCATTCATGTGAAAGTGGGAGAGTTGGCAATGTGGGAATGGGGTTCAGAAAAAATAGGAGGGCATTATAACAAGATTTAGGAGTCATCATCCTAGGGAAAATAATGAAATCTATAGGAGAAGATGACAGAATCCAACGAGACATTCATGTTATGGGAGAAGGATGGTGATCTGGCAAAGCTGATTGAGAAAGACTGGTCAAATAAGAGAACCAGGAGAAGACAGAGTCCTCAAAGACAAGGCAGGAAGAAGAAGGTGTCCAAAACTGTAGAGGGATTATGGGAGACGAAGACTGAAAAAAACCCTCTATAATTTGCTTATCATTTCCTGGCTTTGGGCTCCTTCCCTCCTGCTAAAGCTCAGGTTGCTGAGTCATGGCAGAAGCTCCAAGGCTTTGGGTTATAGGAGCAGGATTGCTTTTAAAAACCAAGGTTTTATGAGGAAAAAACAAAGCCTAGCCCATACAGAATATAATATCAACCAAATCATCCTACCATACTTACTTGTTGTCAGGGTAGAGTTAATTATCATATTCCCTCTTCCTCTCACCTTTTTTCTTATCTAATAAGTCAAATCTTGCTTCTTTCTGCACATGTTCCTTCTGTCTGCATTTTCCTCTCCATTTTTAGTGATGCCACTTCTTCTTTAGGTCTTTATCACTTCATGTCTATGCTACTACAATAACTTTTTCAATATCCTCATAAAATAACCTTTATTGAAAGCAAAACCACTTGCATTTATTATCTATTTTTGATACTTCCTTCTCAGGGGTCACTTATTGAAATGTCATTAACTAAAAGATGTCATATGAAAACTTTTATGAGGATAACCTCAACAGTAAATCATGCTTTTAAAAAGTCTTTTTTTCTCTTTCTAATGAAAGGTGATTTATTATTCATTAAAGAGAAATAATAAGCATATTAGAAATGGTCAATTAAAAATCCTTTTGTTTTGATTCAAGTACTAGTTTCTTTCTCTCTAAATGTGTTACATATTAACTAAACATACCTTTTATGATTTTTTTTACTACTCTGTTCCTGTCCTTCTTTTTCGCCATCACAAGATTTATCTTCCTAAAGATTAATCATTTAATTACATCGTTCTCATGCCCCTAACTACTTCAGTAGCTTCCTCTTTGCCTATATTGTAAAGATGAAATTCCTTAGTTTGGCATTCAGGGTCCTCTAAAATATAACCCCAGTCCCATTTCTTACTTTCTCTCTCGTTACCTGTTAGTTCTTCCCCTCCTCAGACGAACCTTGCAGTCCAGGCAGGTAGTTATTCACTGTTTCTAAAACATGTCTTGAATGTTCCTCCCTTTATGCTTTGGCCCATACTGTTTCTCTCCTTTCCTGTCTGAATTCTGCCCATGTTTCAAGTGCCATCCAAGGTGTCACCTCCTCTATGAGTTCTGTCTTGACTGCTCTAGGACTCAGATATCTTCCAAGGGAGGAATTTAGAACTCTTATTGCTTAAATGACCACTTATCAATATAGTACTTTAATTTATCATTTGATTGAATTCTGGAAACATTTATTACGCATTTACTGTGTGCATAGCTTTATATAAGGGCATGCTGTCTGCAAAAGGGATATGACATATATATAGAGAAGTTATATTCTATGATTTTAGCGGATTCATGTATGTGGGTATTCCTTCAAGCAGTGCAGAATGCAATATCATCTTCATCATCACTAGCATTAATATAGAACGATAAAAATTTTCAAAATGTCTTGCAAACATCATGTAATTTGATCCTCATATCAACCCTGGTAGGTAATTGTTATCTTATGCCCATTTTACAAATGAGAAAACTGAAGAAGACAGTGGTTTAAGTGGGTTTCCCAAGATTACACACCTAATAAAGGTCAAATTTGAACTCAGGGCTTCTTTGAACTCCAGAGCTCCATCCATTGTATCATACTACCTAGTTGACATGTATCAACACATTCTGCACCTTCTCCTTTTGTGCAACACTTTTCTGTGTCTTCTGCAGTTTCCTGGGGGGGGGTTACTTTTAATTTGGGTACCATTGTAGCATGAGGGCTGAACATCTACTATCTCTCACAAGATTAACTGGACCATCCCCTTTCTTTTCTGTTATTTTCCCATGTCTTTTTAATGTTATTTCTCTCACCTCCTTTCCAAGTCACACATTTCTTTGCTATTTTTTATGCACCCTTTGTGTCAGTTCATCTTTCCTAATATGTGACCGTATATTTGTGCCAACATATGCCTCGCCATTGCTTTTTAAATGACTTGCAATTTTTATTCCTACTTAAACATGTTCAAACATACAGTATCAATAGAACTACAGTGATGTTAAAAAAGAGGTTTTTCTTCAGGAAGGAGATGAAGTCATTGAAAGTGCCACACAATTTCCCAAATGCAATTTAGACCACATTTGTTTTATTCTAAAGTTATTTTCAGGGCAAAATTTTTCCTTCATCTTAATGTATATCCAAGAAAGATATACTGATGAACTAGCTTTGTGGGCTGTTCATCCAGTTATATATCATGGTCTATACAATTTTTCATTAGCTTATTTTTGCCCTATGTGTATAGTCAGAATGAATTCCAATAATCGTGGATCACAGAGGACATTAGAGTAGGACCTTGTAAGACTTAAAAATAATTTAAATGTAAAAAGTCTGTTGATTTAAATAAATCATAATATTGGCAAGGATGTTTGTGGAAATAAAGTATTCTATAAATTCTTCCCCAACTATATTTAACCCACTGAGTTACATGTAACAGTACAGTTGTGAGGGGTTATTAAGTAATTCATTTGCTCTAACTGTACTGCTGAGTCATTGCTTATAAAGGCTTCTCTCTCAGCTTTCCAATCTGTAACAAAATAATTTATGTAATTCACTCCATTGGCCTTTTTTCTCCAAGCTCTAGCCAAAGACAAGCTCTGACAAAATATCTCAATTTAAAATCTTTCTCTCTCTCTTTGTGTCTTCTCTGTCTCTGTCTCTATCTCTCTGTGTCTGTCTTCTCTGTCTCTCTCAGTCTGTTTCCTCTTCCTCCTGCTCTTTTTCCTTTTTCTCTTATCTTACTCCTCTTTTCTGGGATATTTCCCACTCAACCCTACCCTCCCAATTGCAGTCCTTACAAATACATTCAGACTAGCAAATGCCTGTAATTAACAGTATATAGAGAAAAAGGAATATTTAAACCAAAGCTAAATAGATTTTCCTTGTGCTCAGAGGAAAAAGGCTCCCAAGTTGGAGCTCAAGAAAGGAAGAAAATACATTACTGCCTTAGGATCTATAATCCATGGAGAACTGTTTCATCAGTACAGCATTTATCCTGACACTTTTCAAGCCTCATAGTCCCACACAGTCTTGCTTTCAGAATCTGGCTATTTTTGCTTTTGCTTCTCTTCTCCCATCTCCAAGTAGCTTTTTAATCATTCCTGTCCCCATCTGCATACTCATTTTAGTGAGAACTCTTCTCTGTATATTCACTTGAACTGCCCTCCTCTTGAATTGCTACACTGTCTTTTCGAAAGACCACCTGTATTCATGGTCAACATCATTGGACCTTCCTTTGTAATTCATTTGTAGGACTTGTTGGAGCTTCATAAAGGCAACATTGTATGCAACTACATATATATATGTATATATAAACAATGAAACTTCCTGTTATTTATTTACTGCTTATTTATTTTATATAATTAAATTTTAAACTTTCAGAGACCAACTCCATGAAATCTCAGATACCAGAAGTTATCTAATCCAACCAATGTTTCCACAGGATTCCCTTAAAAAGAAAATTCTGCTTAAAGATATTTAGTGAAGGAGGACATACTACCGTGAGCAACCATTTTGATTTTACACACACACACACACACATATATATATATATGCACACACACACACACACATACATACTTATATAATATGCATACATACACATATACATACACACATATATACACATGCACACACATATATGCATATACACACATGTATGTATGTATGTGTATATCTATTATATATACACACACACATCAATATTACCCTTGGCTTTATGGGTCAATTATGTGGGACTCTACCCATTTGTAGACTGGTTACTCAGTGCCTATCATCTGTGTGAAGAATGGACAGTACTGGTGAGAAATGGAGAAAAGAGAGTTCAGGTCTCTTCTGGCTCTCTTAGATTGCAGTGTTGAAAGAGAAGATACAGTATTTCAACCTCTCACTGAAAAGAGAGAAGCCAGCATGTAGAACTTCACTCACATTCCTATTCTCAGCTTGTTACACTAGGGATTTTAGAGAATTTCCCACTGTTTGAGACCTGGGAGCCTCTCTTTTTGGTCAAGCTGAGCTATCTTGCTCTCAAAGGAAGAGCTCATTCAGTCTATATACTCTGTTGTATATTCACGTATTTATAATTCCTATTTTGCTATAAATGTATATAAATGGGTTTATTTGCTATTTGCTATATGAGTTCATTGTGAAACTAGCATTTTGGTGAAAAGGGAGGCTTAGATATAGAGTTTAGGACTCTCCTTTCTCTGGTAATGAATAGTTGTTTAGACTTTAGCTTGAATCTAAAAATTATATCCCCTAGACTAATAATATTGAAAGTTGCAAATAGATATATATCATTCTAGCCCAGCACACTTTCTCTCTGAGGAGAGCAGAATGGCTAGCCTTCGACCCCAATCTCCTGCTTCTCTTCCTGGCAAGAATGCTTGAAAAGAGCTATCATGATTTCTTTTATAGGCTAAATATTCCCAAATATTTCAAAATTTCAGGTATGTTCTGAATAGTAAAGAAAATATCAGCACCACCAACTCTCTTATTCTGGATACTAGATACCAATTTTTCTTCCTAAGGCGTAAATCTGAGTTACTCTCATGCTCAGAAAGGGTAAAAAAAACCCAACAAAAAACAACAAATTCCTCATTCAATGCCTCCCATAATGTATCTCCTACATATCTTGCTGTAATTAGCTTATATCATTCTTCTTCACTGAATCTGTGAATTCTTTTCTTCTAATTCCATGTATATTCTCAATCTTAACTTTCTCCATCTCCATATATCTTCTGCCTATCTATCTATCTTGATAAGCACTAGGTTGTACTCTGAGTCCAGCTACTGCATAGGCTCATTGAACTGCACCCTTCTTGAATTATTCTGCCATATTTTTAAAAGACCATCTGGATTCATGGTCATTGTCATTGCTTCTTTTTGAATTCAATGATGGGACTTGTTTGCATTTCATAAATGCGTAATTGGACACAGAAACACTTTTTACAGTGACCTATACTCTATATGTCTATATTCCATTTAAATTGGACTACAAGACGCCCCCTGAAGTTGACATTCTATCTTACCTCTCTGCTTTAATAGTCTTCTTCCAGTGTCTGAAACACCCCCATCCTTCTTTCTTCTGTAGTTTCTTTTAACATTGAGCTCAGATGCCACATGTATGCAAAGTCTTAATTGATGACCCTTACCTTGTCATTTTGTATTTACTTATGTGTATACATGTTGTTGAGTTATTTTTTAGTTGTATTTGGTTCTTCATGATCCCATTTGGGGTTTTCTTGACAAAGATACAGAAGTGGCTTGCCATTCCTTCTTCAGCTCATTTTACATGAAGAATGGAGGCAAACAGGGTTCAATGAGTCCCCTAAGGGCACAAGTCTGAGGCTGGATTTGAACTTGCTAAGAGGAATCTTCTTGACTTCAGACCCAGAACTCTATCCACTGAGCCACCTCACCGTCCATACGTGTACATGTGCTATCCCCCAAATAAGAGTGTAAACTCAAAAGCAGAGATTGTTCTATTTTTGTCTTAGTACCTCTTGCACCTACTAGAGTATTTTATAAGTAGTGGTTTTATTGCCTGTGCTGAATTGGAGTGGAATTGAATTGTATTAGAAGCAGGCTAAGATTGTGGTGAACCTTTTGGTTTCTATTCCATACTGTTGACTTACTAACTTATTGACTTAGTATATTCAGTAAATCTTATGCATGTGTTTCCTATGAGCTGTTGTCTAGGTCCTCCTTTCCCCACAACCCTCCAGGAGTAGCTAGTATAAACAAACAAATAGGCATAAGCTGCTTAAAAGCAAGGACTGTTTTTTTTTTAATTCCTTAACTCCTGCCACAGTTATTAACATAGAATCTTGGACATTGTATACACACATATATACATAACTCATGCATACATAAGGAATACCAAAGGCCTTAGTGTCATTTTAAGTTTTAATAGATTAGATTGGCATTAAGAGAATATTATGTATAAATAATATAGTCTCTGCATCCCAGATAAATAAATGTACTTAGGCAACAGTTTATGTGAAGCAGATATAGAGACTTTGGTGAACAAGCTCATTCTGTGCTAACAGTATGAAATAACCAAGACAGCTAACGCAATCTGATGCTGCATTCGATTAAGTTTATTTCATTCAAACAAACTCAACATATGCACAGGCTCTATTTCCTGTTCTCTAGAAAATAGAAAAAGAGAAAAGTGTGCCTACTCATCAGTTCATATGAACTACAAACTCAATTTGCATCAACAGAGTCACCCAGATAGAAAAAAGTACTCTCTGTATATTTTAAAATAACTTTTATTAACACCTTTAGTTTTTATAATTTTTTAAATTTTATTCTCAACTTCAGAAATAAAACAGACATTTTCATAATACAGTAGAATAGAAAAAAGACGATTGTACATGAAATTGCAAATGTCTTATGTATGACTTGTTATTCTTTTTAAAATATATAATAAAGCTACCATGTGTGTCTCTTCTTTCCTCTATTTTTCCCCCTCTCCTTGAGATGGCTGCCATTAGGCACAGATATGTATATATATATATATATACAAAAACCATTTGATACGTACTTCGATTTATCAGTTCTTTCTCTGGATGCAGAGAGCATCTTCCTCCATATGGTTTTTGTAATTAATTTGGGTATTTATAATAGTCAAAATAACTTAGTCCATGGGTAGGGAACCTGCAAAATTGTTTTAAGAAGGACTTTGAGTGACTTAGTCAGAGGTAGGGAACCTGCAGTCTCAAGGCCACATGTGGTCCTCTGTGTCCTCAAGTGTGGCTCCTTGACTCTGAACTTCACAGGATAAATCCTTTTATTATTAAGATTCAGTGAAAGGTCTGCACTTGAGGACATAGAGGGCCATGTGTGACCTCAAGGAGGCAGGTTTCTCACTCCTGGTTTAGGTAAAATTGTCATTTTTATTATATTGGCCCTGCTTACCCATGAATAGTTAATTAATATTTCTCCAACTATTTGAATTTATTTTATTAGTGTAAAAAGGTTTTTTTCTTTATTTTTTTCTTGTAATTTTGTTTATATGGTTCCTGGATTTATTTTGGCAGGTATTCTATACTGCCCAGAATGATTTTAAATGGGGTATTTCTTGGTATTGACTTGTTTTTCATGCTTTTCTTGCATCTCTCTCATTTCTTTTCCCAGTTTTTCCTCCACCTGTCTGACTTGATTTTCAAAATCCTTTTTGAGCTCCTCCATG
>CM053772.1:117509088-117528803 GCA_028658325.1 Potorous gilbertii | reverse complement strand
GAGGAGCAGGAAACTTTGGTTTTCTTATGAAAATTCCAGCCATAAGAGATCTGTTACTTTACCAAGGCAAAACTTTGGAATAAATCAGAAGCAATATTTAAGTTAAATTTTTAGGACATAGAAAGTTAATTTCATCAGGGAACAAGAGTTAGCTACTCATAGAGAAAGAGACTCACATTTCTATAACACTATGATTTAAATAATACCTCCAACAACCCTGTAAAATAAGCATTTTATTTTATAGATAAGGAAACTGAGGCAAAGAGAGTGATGAGGTTTGCTCAGTAATATCCATAGTAATTATTGCTATATCTCTGTGACCCTAGACATGTTGCTCAACCTCCCTTGACTTCTGTTTCTTTAAATGTAAAATGAAAGGGATCAGCTGGATGACCTCTGAAGTTCCAAGGCATAGTGGAGTCATACTTTGAAGCAGGTATCTGACTTCCAGCGCACTGATCATTCGACTGCACAGCACTGTCCTCATATAGGATTGTAGATTTAGATCTGAATGGGACTAGGAAACTCAGTTAAGTTCTGTCTGTCTTTTTTCCTCATCTGCAAAATAAGGATTATAGTATCACCCACTTCCCAGTATTATGAGAATAAAATGAGATAGTATTTGTAAAGTACTTTGCAAATCTTAAAGTGCTATATATTACTTATAATATCTACTTATATATATATTATACTTATATATATTATACTTATAATAATCTAATCAAACCAAGTTCATTTTTAAAAGTAAGGCAACTAAGGTCCAAATAGGAAAGTGACTTGCCCAAGGTCACATACTTACGGAGCAGAACTGAAACTGTCATTTAAGTTCTGTGACCGCAGATTCAACTCCTTTTCACAATATCATGTTCCTTTACTGTCCTGGATTCAGCTTGATCTAGTACCTACTTCAAATGTCTTAATTTGTTTTCAACATTTCTTATCAGCTTAAAATAACACAAGATTTACTTTTTATATTAACCTTATGAAGTTGGCTAAAAATGATATTCATACTTTAGAAGAAATGGAACAGAAGAAAAATTTATTCAGGAAAATTTGGTCATAGTCACATGACGAGTGAGTTATAAAAATACTTCGCATTTATATTATAGTCTTTTAATTTTTAATGCACTTTTACATCTATTATTTTGTCCCTTGAAGTAAGTAGGGTGAATATCATTATCTTTATTTTTTTAACTAAAGAAATTGAGTCAGCAAGAGAGTAATTCACTTAGCCAGAATCATGTAGTTTCTTAACAATTGCGCCATGACCAGAATTCAGGTCCCAATACTCTCTCCCTGATGATGTTTCAGCGAAGTCGTATTTTACTAAGTCTTAGAATGGCAAGCCCTTCCTTCTGTGCATGACTTGGTTGCCGCTTAGTCTCTTCCAAAGTCATATAATTCAAAGTATTTGTATTGATCACAAAGGAGCTGTTCATGATGGTCTTTGGGCACTTACCTACAAGAAGAATGCCATCCTCTTTGCTGACCCTTCAGCAGGCCCGCCCTCACCGCTGATACTTTCCTGGCTGTGCTGGTGCTGAATTCTCCTGGAAAGTCTTAACCCTCTCTGCTTTAGCCTGTGTTAGTCTGTTTGGAGAGTATGTCACACAGGCTTATATTTGACCATCTTAGGTCATACTTCACCTCATTCCATCCAAGTAATCTTTGGCTATCCACTTAGCTGCCAAGCAAACACCATTCTCACATCCTTCCACACAATTTATTTAATGGGAATCCTGTTTTGAATTTAGATGTTTAAGGAATGTGAAATTGGAGAAACTTCAGTTTAGTATGGGCAGAAGTATTACGTTAAGGGATTGGGATGTGTGGAAGAGATAAGAAAATAAAATTTGCAATCATAGATAAGTTTTTTTCCCCTAGGAATTTGCTTTTAAAGGGTGAAGAGATATAGGTCTATTAGTTGAGGGGCAGAAGGATCAGGTGATGATTTTTTTTTAAGGATAATAGATACCAGAACATATTTGTATATAGCAAGTCAAGTCAATCAACAAACGTTTGCTGTGCACGTTATGTACTAGTCATTTGCTAAGTACTGGGGATAGAAAGAAAGGCAAAGAAAACTCCCTGCCTTCAGGAAAGAAACAAGCAGTTGTTAGGCATTTATTAGATACTAGGCACTGTGTGCTAATGGGGGAGATAATATGTAGACATATATGTATAATACAGGATAAACTGAGGGTAGTCTTAGAGGGAAGGTGCTAGCATTAAGGGAGATCAGAAAAGATTTGTATGCAGTGGGATTTTACCTGGGACCTAAAGGGAGCCAGGGAGGCCAAGGAAGAACATTAGAAGAGAGAGATTTCCAGGTATAGGGGGCAGACAATGAATATTCCAGATTCTGGAGACTGAATGTCTTGTGAAAGAAGCAGTGATGTGGCCAATGTCACTGAGACAAAGGGCATGTGCAAAGGAGTAAGGCATAAGAAAACCAGAAAACTACAAAGGGGTCAAATTATATGAAGGTCTTTAAAGGTCTGACAGAGGATATTATATCTAATCCTAGAGGTGATAGGTAGTCACTGGAGTTGACTGAATGGAATAGGGATGGAGTGGCATGGGTAGAGATATACTTTATGAAGACCAGGTTATGATAGAACAGGTTGATAAACCAGAAAATAAAAATTAGAGGAGAACTTGGCATTGAAATGGCAAGCTACCTGAATAGGTAAGAGGTGAAGAAATCAAAGGCCTAATTTAAGCTTTTGACATTAAGATATTTGATATTGAAAATATATTGAGATATTGAGACATCTTGATGGTTCAGTGGAGAGAATATTAAACTTAGAATTGGGAAGACATTTAGTTAATCTTGCCTCAAATAGTGAGCAGCTTTGTGAATTTGGGCAGGTCATGTAATCTCTATTTGCTTCAATTTTCTCATTTGTAAAATTGGGTTAAAATAGCACTTTGTGAGGATCAACTGAGATAACATCCTTAAATACTTTGCAAACTTCTCCATTTGCATTTGGTTTGAAGATAGAAGCATAGGATGATGTGATTAGAAAGGGAATTTCAGGGTTCAGAATCCTGAAGTTCCTCATGGAATTTGAGGAGGTCATGATGTTTGTGGGAATGTAAATGTGCATGTTGATGCTTCCAAGTATTAGAGCAGAAATCCATTTGGGGAGAAACACTCTGTGTCTGATATTGAGCCACTTGAAAAAGGGAGGGTAAAGCTCTGGGGGCAGGAAGATGATATTAAGAAAGATTTGGAGACGATGGCACATTAGAGTGACATAGTCTTCAAGGCAGAAGATTAAGTTTATTAAAGAAGAACATTAAGTTCCTCCCAAATAAACAAAGCTCATCTCCTTTAAGAATTGTGAGAAAGGGAAAAAATAGTGCCTATGTAATGATATTTAATTGCAACAGTTACGGAAAGAGCAAGAAAAAAACTGAGAAGAGTGGATAAAATGGCTTATGTGTAAACAATTCAAAGGGAATTGGTTTTTTAGGCTTTCTAGAATAAATACTTTCTATTCCTATCACTGAGTAGGTAGAAGTTAAAAAATACTTTATTTTCAGCCCACCCTATTATAACATGTATTTATGCCTAGGTATAAATGTGACATAAGCTCCTGATTAGAGCAAATGCCTCCATAGATTGTGCCACATTACTCTGGTAATAGATACAATTATCTTGATGTGTTAGAAAACCTGAAAATAGAATGAAATATGCACACAGTCCAAGTGAAACCTTTACTTTCCCTGTTTAAGCTAAATGAAACTTTCCATAGAACACAGATTTACAGAGTCTGCTCCTAGAGAACTCAGTTAATTTGATCCTACCCAATCACATTTATAATCTGGCATTGACAATTTACATTGCCCTCTGTCCAAAGGCAAGCACTTTTTCCTCATTTTACATAAACCTGTTTCTATCCATTTCTACTAAATTCCTAACAGATGACAGAAGGGTTCATCTGGGTGTAGCAGTGGCCTGGGACTAAAAAGGCAGAGAGAAGGACTTGATTTATAGCACTCTCACTAATGTTCCACATGCCATTAATAATCTTTTAATAGTGGAAACCAAGAAAAGGTTCTTCTTAGAGGCTGCTTGGTTTCGTTCTTCTTAGAGGCTGCTTGGTTTCTTATGTACATATGTGTGCGTATATATATATATATATATATATATATATGTGCATATACAAACATATATATATATACATATTTATAATAATAGTTCACATTTACCAAATTGTTCTGAATATTAGCCATTTTTACCCCCAAATCTGGTTATTGTGGCCTATAATCATCTTTTGAAAATGGTGCAGAAAAACACTCATATAATATCAGAGAAAGATATGTAATATGTTTTGTTGTTGTTTGTCTCTCATTCTCAAAGAGGACTGTGGGATCAGGAAGGTGATATTATGACTTGCAAGTAAATTGGATCTAAGTGGGAGAGAGCTGTGCAAAGTAACCAGCTATATATATATATCCCTCTCCCTCTCTTCCTCTCCTGAGGGTCTTCTCCTCCCACTTTGATTTTTTTTTTATTATTAATGAGGGAATCCCTTGAGAAATCACTTAAAGAAGTCTATTCATTGAATGGGTGTATCTCACTCCAAGTGAGAATGCTGTAAGACCAAAACTTGAAAGGGTCAGGGTCTCCCATTGCATCCTGGGCCACTTCCCAGAGAGAGAGAGAGAGACAGAGAGAGAGAGAGAGACAGAGAGAGAGACAGAGAGAGAGAGACAGAGAGAGACAGAGAGGAGAGAGAGGAAGAGAAGGAGAGAGGGAGAGGGAGAGAGAGAGAGAGGAAGAGATGGAGAGAGGGAGGGAGAGATACAGGTACATATACATATATAACATAGTCATGTTAGCTGCTAGGTGGCACAGTGGATAGAGCTCTAAGCTTGAAATCAGGAAGGTTCCTCTTCATGAGTTCAAATCCATCCTCAGACACTTCCTAGCTGTGTGACCCTGGGCAAGTCACTTAACCCAATTTGCCTCAATTTCTTCATCTGTAAAATGAGTTGGAGAAGGAAATGGCAAACTACTCCAAGATCTTTGCAAAGAAAAATCTAAAAGGAGACATGATTGAATAATTTTATTTTCAAAACCCCAAATGAGGTAACTGAGAATCAGACATGACTGGAACAATTCAAGGACAACCAAATTTTATACAGGTGAAACTCAGTTTTCCATTCAAGGATATACCAAGAAAACTAACAGAACATAGTAAGCATAAACACTCACTCAAAAGCATGTTTTGGGAATTTTTTTTAACCACCTGGACTTTTAAGACTTGTCCCCATTGAAAGACAAATTATATTGGTAAACTGAGAAACAAAATTGTTTCAGAATTGTTGATGTGTCTGTCCCTCATTCTCCAGCAGAACCATGTCATCCAGATGGTGACATGACTTGCAGTTGACTTTGATTTGAGTGAGGGAGGGCTGTGCAAGGTCACCAACCTCAGTTTCTTCTCCAGAGCCATCTGGATCCAGTGGCCTGATATTCACCAGGATGACTGGAAGTGGCCCAGGATGCAATGGGAGACCCTGACCCTTTCAAGTTTTGGTCTTACAGCATTCTCACTTTGAGTGAGATACACCCATTCAATGAATAGACTTCTTTAAGTGATTTCTCAAGGGATCCCCTCATTAATAATAAAAAAAATCAAAATGGGAGGAGAAGACCCTCAGGATTCCTAGATAGAAGAGAAACAATTATTATTTAGTATTTAAATCCACTCTGTGCTGGGTGAGTGGGGACTTGTGCAGTCTATGAGCTCCAGAGTGAATTGGGTTAATGGAGATGTAATACCATGACACAAATTTATAACATACCATCTATCATGAAGGGTTAAGAAATTTATCCAAGAGATGGAGAAAAATATGCTTCACTGGTCTTAGAATTTATCTGATTTCCATCCCATTAAAATCCTACGTACAATAATCAAGGTTGGGCTGTCTCTCAAACATTTATAACAAAAATGTGTAAACAATGTGGTTTCATGATGAAAAAATCACAAAAATTGTGACTCCTTTCGCATTACCAAATTATGTAAATAACTTGACATGCAAAGGAAGATATACTGGAAGAGTAGCAGGGAACAAGCATTTATTAAGTGCCAACTATGTGCCATGCAATGTGTAAAAGTACTTCACAAATATTATCGCATTTTATCTTCACAGCAATCCTGTGAGGTAGGTGGTACTATAATCCTTTTATATTGCAGGTGAAGAAACTGAATCACTCAGAGGTTAAATGACTTGCCAAGGCTGGGTTCGAACTCAGGACATATTGCTTTAGATAGAGTGCCAGGCCTATAGTCAGGAAGACTCATCTTGCTGAGTTCAAATCCAGGCTCAGACTCTTACTAGCTGTGTGACTCTGGGCTAGTCACTTAATTCTGATTGCTTTAGTTTCCTTATCTATAAAATGAACTGGAGAAGAAATGACAAATCACTCCCTTATCTTTGCCAAGAAGATGCTGAAAGGAGTCAGGAAGAGTCAGACACAATCAAAAAATAACTAAACAGCAAGTTCTTAACTTCAGCCTCAGAGCTCTATCCACTTTGCCACCTTGCCTCAATTCTGCATATTAAAAATTCTTTAAAGAAATAAAAAGTTGTAACCTTCATTGTCTAAAATTTATTTTTTATACTTTGTCCCAGTTAGTTTGTACATTACTGTAGGTTTGTAGTGCTACATACCCCTGTTTTTTGAATTGGAGATAAGAACCTTAAAAAATATCTATGACTATTTATCTAATGTTGAATAAGAATGCATATTTACTTATAATATTCATAAATTCTTCCGAATATATATCATAACCTGGTAGGGAAGGAGTTTTTGGTTTATTTGTCTTTTTTTCTCTCATGGACATTTGTAAAATTCTAAAAATTCAACTGAAGTAAGAATTAAATTCCACCTGTCCCTAGAAAATCCATAAATGTTGCAGGAGCATGAAATTAACTAACTGTAAATTATAACTTCCATCACCTTCAGCAGAGTTCTGAAAAGTGAACTGGACAAAGGAATTAGATTTCTTCTTATTATCCTTTTTGAAAATGATTTTTGTCTCCTAAGTCCTTGCACAGCACCTTAGAAAAGGACTCTCCTTAATATATTTTTAATGCATCTCACTATAATTTCAGTTATCAATGTGTATGAGATATCCCTCTACTAGACCATAAGCGCCACAAGTGCAGGGACATTTTACATTTTCCTCAACACCTACATCAAAATGCTTCTAATTATTTCCAAATAATAATTGATGAATTTTAAAGTACATATAGATATATATTTATATATATTAGTCTTTTGTGGGGAATGATATGAGCCCTATCCAAGGGTTCCCAAGAGTTCCTAAAGATTAAGATTGTTTCAAGACTTTTAGGACACCAAGCACATCTATAGATATTTTCTGTCTTTTTCTCTGTCTATTGGTCTGTCTGTCTCTCTTTCATAAATACATAGTAATTAAAAAATAACTCTCAACCAATGTAGAAGGGAATCTACTTTGTAGTTGGATTGTCTCACATTGTTGCATTGGGGAACGGGGTGTTGAGAAGACACGTCATGTGCCCAATGTTCTATGACCACTCTGTGTTAGGATCTGAAACAGTTTTCAGAATCTGAAGTCATTACATTGAGGTACCTCTATTAAATGGGGAGAAGTAAGTCCTTACTATTTATTGAATATAAACAAAACTAATTGCATCAACTGAATGCAGTCACTAATTTTTTAAAAAAATAAATTCAACTCAATTCAACAGACATTTTCTGAATGTTTAGCATTTTTTGAACCCAGAACAAATAACATTCCCAAAAGTAGTAAAGACATTCTCTCATCAATTTCGTGATATATAAGGTGAAAATAATCCAAGAAGTAATTAAAGCAAGTTCATGTGATCTAGAGAGAAAATTAGTTATTATAGGCCCAAACATGGATCTTATTAATAATATGACTGTCTGGTTGCTTCATATTTTAACTATCTTTTTTCACTAACTAGGTCCTAATTTCAGTTGTTTCTATCCTTTTAAAGAGATATATGTGCTGTCAATTTGTAAATACTTATTTGTAATTTTTATCCCCTCTAAATTTTGGTGTTTTGGGGCAAAGCCTCAGTTGGCCCATTGTAATTACAACTTTAGGGTTTACCATGCGACTGATACTGTGCTTGATGCTGAGGTGGAGACACAAGACAGTAAGATAGCATATTCCCTTCCTTTGAAGGTTCATATATTCTCACTGGGAAGATAAAACAAAGCGTATGACATGAAACAAAGAAAAATTACTTGAAAATTTGTGATCGAGAGGCAAAATGTATGGGAAATCACATATTTTTCTGCTTATAAATAGACTATTCAATGTTAACTCCTGCAATGATCATTTATGCAAGCATTTAATAAATGACTTTGTTTCTTTCAAATGACACCTGTTCAACTGATGGCAACATTCTATGGCAACAGGTTGTTTGAAGAGCTTGAAAGAACTCAATGTGAGTTTCAACCATCTGAAGAGTGTTCCTCCAGAATTAGGAGACTGTGAAAATCTGGAGAAACTGGATTTGTCTGGAAATCTAGAATTAACGGAGCTCCCATTTGAAGTAAGATATATCTATTTCTATGTAGAGGTTTATTTTTATCTGAGTTATGCAACTTGTTAATTTTATTTGACTTAAGATACAGGAAGGAATTTTTAGAAACTAAATTTCATTTTATTACATCAAATCATTCATGTATTTTTAACCAGGTGTAGCAAAGTATCACATTGTGTTCATAGCTAGATTGTTAGGTTGAAAAGAGAATAAATCCAAGTTTTTCTGATGATATGGTGTGACGGTGGAGAACCAAGATGCAAAGGTTGAGATATCTGCGGAAAGATCTCAGGGAGAGATTTAGCACTAGGGAGATTTTATTGTTGAGATGTTTTCTGGTTGTGTCTGACGTTTGTTACTCCATTTAGGGTTTTCTTGGCAAGAATATTAGAGTTGTCTGACATTTCCTTCTCCAGCTCATTTTGTAGATGAGGAAACTGAAGGTTACACAGCTAGTAAGTGACTAAGGACAAATTTGAACTAAAGAAGATGAGTCTGACACCAGTCCTGTTATTTTACCTACTGTGCCACATAGCTGCCCCACCAGGGAAATTAAGAAACTAAAATGGGAGGATGGTCAGGGACTTAGCAATTTGGCAGTTATTGGCAGCAATTTGGCAAAAATTCAGTAGGTACTCTGTGTGTGTGAATATTGTCCCTAGAGTCTGAAAACTGGGGTTCATCACATCATTTACATGTGTTTACTATGTGATCTTGGGCAAGTCCCTTAACATCTGTGGCCTCAGTTTCCTCATCTGTAAAATGAAGAGCTTATATGAGATAGCTTCTTAGGTCTCTTCCCACTCTGAATATATTATACTTCATGATGGGCTGGTTGCCTTCTTTTGCCTTTAATAAAAGAACTACTTAGCAGGAAATTGACCCTCAAGTCTCTGTAATTTTTATACTTGCTAGTTTGATGCCATTGTAATTTTTTCTTTAACCTGTCTAGTATAAAAATCCTAAATGAATTCCTTTACATGTCCTCAATAAATTGTTTTATGGTCTCAAAAACATGCATTTTCTATGTGTGATAAAAATGGGGATGGAGAAAGAAGATAGACTGATTGCTAAAGATGTAATTCAGTTCCAAGAGTTCTGATGATCTCATAAACCTTTGTAATACTGTTAGAACTTTAGACTGAATTACAGTCACCCAATTAATCTCTCTGAACCTATTATCTACTGCCTTATCACTGTCTCCATATCCATTTTTCCAAGTACAAAACCACAGTAAAATTAGAATGTAACCCTTTCAAAGAGTGTGAAGTTCGCCTGCATCTTAATAAAGCAAGTTTGATGAGGGAATTGAACCTTAATGCAGAACTAAATAGAATGATAAGTTTTACAGTTCCCTATTATTTAACATTTCCATAGCACTTTATGCTTGTCATACGAAACCCATTTTTCATAACTATTTATTTACTCACCAAATTTTATAATGGTCCAGCTGTGAAGCATTTAAGGAGGAGGAAAACATAGCTCCTATGTGCCAGGCACTGTGTTAAGTGCTTCACAAATACTATCTCATTTTATCTTCACAAAAACTCCATTTAGAAAAACTAAGAAAAATAGAGATTTTTGGTTGTTTTTTGAAAGTGTCATATAGCTAGTAAATGTCTGCGGCCATGTTTGAACTTGAGTCATCCTGACAGTAGGACCAACCTTTTATCCTTTGTAATACCTACCTGCCTCCCAATGTTGTTCAATGTATTTTACTTGCTTTTTAAAATGAGTTTTTACTGATATTTTCGGTCTCATATCACCATATATATCCTATATATCCCACCCCCACCCAGAGAACCGTTCCTTATAACAAAAAGAAAAAGAAAAACCAGCACAACTTACCAATATATTGAGAAATTTCAATAACATATGCAGTGGGCAATACCTGTGGGTGTCCCATTTCCATGAAGGGGTAGGTTAGGAGTGTCTTCTCATATCTCTTCATTTGAATTTCCTTTGATCTTTAAGTTTACAATCGTGCTGTTTTCTGCGTGTGCTGCTTTCATTAATATTATTGTAGTTACCATTTATATTATTTTCTTGTCTCTGCACACTTTACTCTGCATCAGTTCATATAGATCTTTCCATGTTTTTATGTATTCATCATGTGAATTACTACTTACAGCACAACATCCCACAATTTGTTTAGTCATTCCTCAATTGATAGGTATCTACTTTATCTCCAATTTTTAACTGTCACAAAAAATGGTACTAGAAATATTTTGCAGTAGATGGGTACTTTTTTTCTCATCAATAGCTCCATTGGGATACAAACTCAGTAATGAAGTCTCTGGTCAAAAGAGATTATAAGTATTTTTTTCATATTCCAAATTGCTTTCAAAAATGTTATTTACTATTTCATAGTTCTGCTAATAGTGTATTAGTATGTCCATCTTTTCATCATTTCTCCAACATTGACTATTGCCTTTTGAGGGGTCACTTTTTACCATTTTGCTAGTTTGGAAGGTATAAAGTAAAACCCCTGACTTGTTTTGATTTGCGTATGTCTTATTATTAGTGATTTGCAGCATTTTTAGTTGATTGTGAATAATTTGCAGTTCTTTTGAGAACTATTTATATCCTTCGAAATTTATCTATTGGCTTATATCTTTTGAACATTTGTCTATTGGGGGGTGGTTTTTGGTTTTTATATATGTGCATATGTTTGTACATATATGTATATATTGATCATATATGTCTTGAATACCAAACCCTTACCAGAGAAATTTGATTCAAAAATTATTTTTCCATTCTGTCACTTCCCTTCTTATCCTAGACATATGAATGTTGTCTGTGCAGAAGCTTTTCAGTTTCTAGTTCCCTCTTCTGGTGTAAACAGTATTAAATTCCTTCAATTGCTTTACTTTAATCTTCTTTTGAAGTGCCTCTGTTTCCACTGGCTGTCTTCCCCCATACCTCTGATACCGTCTTCTCATCTGATTTTTCCTTTTCTACTCCTCCACTTCAGCTCGTCCTGCTCCTTAGTTTTTAAATTTAATATTTGCACCCCTTTCCAAAAATATTGCTCTAATTCCCAATCATCTCTTCTTTCTTTTCATTCTATATTCTCACTCCCTTAATCATGATTCCTATAGTTATCTTGTCTCTTTCTTTTCTAAGTACTCTTCATGCTAGCAAAGCTTCCAAGGTATCCATTCTAGGCATTCCCCTCCAGGCACTTTCTATCTCTGCCTATTAAGGCTTGCCCCAAGGATTGCACTTTTCCTTTGTGCCTCATTTATAAAGCAATAAGAATTATTCCAAGTGTCAGAGAAGATACTGTCCCCTGGTAATCTTCCCTCCAACCCCCATCCCAAGCAGCAGTCTGCCATTGATCTATATCCTTTCTCATTGACTTATTTTTCTCATTTGCCTGGAAATCTCCAGATTCTAGTTGTCCTAGGAGCTTCCAGTTCCCTCTCTCTCACCTCTCAGAGTAGATTTTTGAAATACCAAAGTTCCCAGACTTCATCCAACATAATGTACTCATCTTCTTTTATAAATATCTCTATATACCCATAGGAGCATTCTACCATGGAATCCCTTCCACACCCAAAGTAAGGCTTCCTTTTCCCCTCCTTTTTAACTGCCCCCCCCACTTGCCTGTAGGCTTTTATCTTTCTGAAAGTAGGTGATCTTCCCTTTATTGCCAGTCCTTGACTGATCTCAGTGCATCTCTCAGTCTTCTTCTTCCCCCTCTTATTTCCTCCCTTTTATGGAGCCTCTCATGTTGTAATGTCCATACCAGATGCATTCACCGGTAGGTAAGGTGTTGCAAATTTTGGCCATGATACTGCATCTGTCTCTTCACTATTACCTCTACTAGATTTTTACCAGTTTTCTTGTGCACATTTAGAAAAAAAGCCTCTTGCTTTTCTCCCTGTTGTCATTTTGTATCTGTAACTGTCCTTGCCTGCTATATTTATTCCCTCCTCCTATGTTTCTGTTGTTTAGGGGTATTTGGGAGGCAAATAATTTCATCAGTTCTGATTTCTTTCTAAAAATGTGTCAGACTTTGTTACTGAATGTCCATCTTTTGTCCTAGGTGGTTAAGCCCAGACTTGCAGGATAGGTCACCCTGGTCTGTATTCTGAAAGTCATTGATCTTTGGAATGCATTATTTCATTTCCACCTACTTTTTCTAGTGGGTACAGAATAGTCAGGTGTTATTTGCAAGTCCTTTCCTTTGTGTTTGAAAGTCTTTCTCCTGATGTCTTGTTGAACTTATCTTTTCCGAACTGAATTGATAAATTTAACCACTTGGAGTTTGTAGTATTTGGTGGTGTTTCTTTTTCCCCTTTTTTTGGAGATGATCTGTGAATTTTTTCAGTCTCAATTAGTAGAAAGGAATTAATAAAAAAAAATGATACTTTCTAGTGATTAGGAAAGGGCAACGGAAGTTTATTTTTTTCCTTTTTTAAAAAAAAATTCTTTCCCTGATTTTTCCTCAATGCCAAGATAATTAACATCTAATCATTTAGTACCCAGTTTATTAAAGGTATAAGAAATTTAGTTTTTAAAGAAGAATTAGGAAACATGACTTTAAAAATGAGAAAAAGAAGTAAAAAAGCACCATTTAAAAAGGAATATTTGAAATATTAACTTTGCTTCATGTCTCTAGCATTAGAAGCACAGAATTTTTAGAGCTGAAAGTAAACTCTATGGTTATCTAACCCATATAAACCCCTATCAATAAAGAATCTCCATTATAATAGTGTTCAATAAGGGATTATCTAGTTCCTATTTGAAGATACTTGATTAAGGAGAACCTAATATCAATCAAGACAGTTCATTCTACTCTGATAGCACCTTTTTAAAGAAGGATTTTCCTGCTGTCAATCCAAAATTTGTTTCTATTGTTTTGTGCCTGAGTTTACTATTTTTGAACCAAACAGAACAAATGCAATTCTTTTTTCACATGGCAGTTCTTCAAATATATTCATACGATGATCTACCATTGCCAGTTCTCAGTATTCTCTTTTCTAGGTTAACCAACCCAAATTGCTTAAATTGATTCTTAAATGGCATGAACTCAGATGCCATCTCTTCATAAAATGATGAGAGAGCTTGTTGATCATTAATTTTTTTTTGTAATGCATGACTTTGTCATCCTCTTTTACTGACATCAGCAAATGGCTATTTCAAGTCAAATGCCATACAGGTATTCCTTACTTAATATTTTATAAATATTACTTCACATAGATGGAATTAACCTATGATATTATTCCTGAACTAAAGGAATTTATGTGTCACAAAGTAATTTAAAATCTATCTAGCGCCTTTCATAGTATCTCATTTTATACATTTAAAAACAAAGGAAGTTTTTATACTATTAGCTTAAAAATAAATTTTCCCAACAGCTCTTTAAATATACCTTTCATATAATTTGCTATTTTGACAAATTGGGCATTACATGATTAGATTTTCATTATATTGGCATCAGGTAAAGAAAAACTAGAAGGGAAACAAAGTCAAGAGATACATGAGTGTCTCAGGGTGACGACCTTCCCTGCTGTTCTTGAACCCTGAAAATTGCTCATCATTTCCCCAAATTCATCGAGCTTTTGAAATCTTAACCTCCTCTATGAGGACAAGACTATCAGTTAAAATATTTATCGACCATTGGACTAGGAACAGAACAGTTTGCTCGTGATGAACTCATCACTGTTGAACATTATGAAACTGATAGATGACTACTTGTCCCAGCTTCAATTTCTAAGAAAAGTTACAAGCTCAAGGAGCAGGAAAGGACATTTGAAACTCTCCAGTTCAGCCTCTCCATTTTATATATTATTGAAGTCCAGAGAGATTAAGGTTTTTTCCTAAGGTCACATAGGCTATAAATAGCAACATTCATATCTGTCTGACTACAAAACTGATATTCTTTCCATTATTAAATTTGGAAACTTCTTTTCTTTAGCTTTTTTAGGTAAAAAATAAATTGTGTTAATAATTTATTCATTGTCCGGAAAGAGTCCAGTAAATTCTAGTGTTGAGGTTTCTCCAAAAAACCCTTATACTTCTGATGAAGGTTACAAAAAGAAATTCAAAAGAATTCCTTAGTTATGAAGTTAGACGTGTTAAGAAAGTTTGAAATCAGTTTAAAGCCTAGTTAAATTTCTAAAGTAATGTGATTTTTCCCCCTAATTGACTAACAGTTACAATCTAAAAATATCTCATTTGACCATTCCATCATATCTATTAAGGTGAAATTTAATACCAAAAAGGTAAATTTTTACTCTTAGGTTCAAAATAACTTCAAATACAAGATAGTAAGAGGCATGATGATACACAATAATTGAAAAATGTTTGAAACTCATATCTGCAGAACACCTAACTGGGATATAAATGAATTTTTATTGCTTTTCACCATATCATATGCCAATATTTTCTTTCTTTTTTATGTGGGTATGTGATTAGCAAAATAGTTTTAAACAATTCTAATTGCTTTTCCTTCATATGTGAAGGACCTCCTCCTGAAAACTTGTAAATGTTGGTATTTGATGATGAAGCCCTGGAACCTTATGACTGTATTTATGGGTGAGTTTAACTCTAAGTCCCTCTCTGATGGAGTCCTATGGAGGTCCTATCAATCAATATTTTGCCTTCACTGTCCGATATTTTTGAGAAACTTTCTTATATCAGAGCTTAAAATATGGTATTCAGGCTTTTTTCCATGATATTTTTTGCTATTATGACTTGTTCTTTACAGATTGTTTTACTAAAGTTTCTCTGTTTTGTTTCTCAATTGCTTTGGTTTATAAAGATTCCAATTTTTTTGACTTTTTCTTCATTTGAGCACTTTTCTAATATTTTTATTGCATCTCAGAATTGCGCATTTTACCTTTGCACTTATCTGTGTGTGTGTGTATGTGTGTGTGTGTGTGTGTGTGTGTGTGTGTGTGTGTGTGTGTTTGATATATTCTTAAAATTCTTAACCTTTTCTTATAAATCATTAGATAGTTGATGATATAGTCAAATGAGATTTTGATGCAGGAAGACAATTTCAAATTCAACGTCAGTTACTACATGTATGACCCTGGGAAAGTCACTTAACCACTGTTGGTCTCAGTTTGCTCAATTGTAAAAATAGCACCTACTTCCAAGGTTTGTTGTGGGGATCAAATGATATCATAATTGTAAAAAGTACTTAGTACAATATCTGACACATAGTAAGAACTATATAAATTCTTTTCTTTTCCTTCCCACTGATTCTTTCTCAAAAAATTTCCTTTAAGAACTTACCTCTTTTAAAATTATTTTATTATGCTTCTCAGTCACTCTGGGACTTCTTCTTACCATTGTTGTTCATTGTCTAAGTCTTATTCGACCCTATGTAACCCCATTTGGGGGTTTCTTGGCCAAATACTAAAGTGACTTCACATTTTCTTCTCTAGCTCATTTTACAGATGAGAAGTGAGACAAAAAAAGGGATAAATCTTTTGTCCAGCTACTATATGTCTGATTTGAACTTATGAAAATGAGTCTTCCTGCTTTCACGGCCAGCACCCTATCCACTGCACCACCTAGCTGCTACAAAATATGATAGAACATAGAAAGATACTGAGTCTCAGTCTCTCAGGGAGAGGAAGTGACTTGTCTGAGTATATAGCAGTTCCAGGAAAGGAACTCTGGTTTTCTTCAGCTGTTTTCAGTCATGCCTCACTCTTTGTTATCCTATTTTTTTGGCAAAGATACTGGAGTGGTTTGGCATTTCCTTCTCCAGCTCATTTTACAGATGAGGAAACTGAGTCAAACAGGATTAAGTGAATTGCTCAGGGACACACAGGTAGTAAGTATCTGAGGCAGGATTTGAACTCAGGTTTTCCTGAGTTCAGACCCAGCTCTCTATCCCCTGCACCTCTTATCTTCATCTTGTAGTTGTTCCAATTTCAGTTCTGAGGATCCAGATGTAGTTATGATAGCATTTGTTTGCTATTCTCTCTCTCATTTCCTGTCATTATTTTATGCCATAATATTTCTTCATGGCAATATAGAACATTTTATCTGTTTAATTGTTCAGTCTTTCTGCCAGTTATTCAGTAAATGTTTCACTGTGAGCATATCTTTGCTCCACGTTTTGATAATGACATTTTTCCTTTATTTAGTATATATGTTATTGCTTTGAGGTGATGAAGAGGAGCTGGGTTTATGTACAATCATTAACTCAATAATATTTCTAGAAATGCATTTCTAATTTCATAATGGAAGTCAACATAAAAATAGGATTCACAGAACAGAAATTTAGATTCGAACAACCATTAAAATATTGTAAACTTTAGTAAAACAATCTGTAAAGAACAAATACAATATTTGTCTTCTTAAATATATTGAAATTATACCATTTTACTGTTGAATCACTTTTATAATACATAGCTAATTTAAGAAATCAATTTAAATTGTTTGATTTTGCTTACTGTTGCGTAACAGATCTATGTATATACTATATATCTGAATTAGTGCCCTTCTGATTGAAAGAAAATAATTTTTTTCAATGAAAATTTTAAGTTAAAAAAAATCTGTCAGTTTCTAGTTGATAAAGAGGCCAACTAAGGGCAATATTTCCTAAGAAACACAATATTTTCAGTCTTTCATTGTTTTTTTTTTAAACAGGAATATTATTGCTCTAACCCATGAAACTTGACACCTTCTCTGCTTTAAACAAAAACAAATCATACCTATCGTGAAAGGTTGCATGAAACCAAAGAAATATAATTTAGTGATCTCCTTGTTTTCCACTGCTGAGAGGCAAGATGGTGTAGTGATAGAGAGCTAGCCTCAGAATCAGGAAAATTGAGGTTCAAGTCCCAGTTTAACATATCCTACTTTTGTTTCTGATAAGTCATTAAGTCCTTACTGTCCCAGAAGAAAGTAGTAGAGGAATTGATGATCTGTGTTTAAACTGATAATTAATTTGTGAAATTATGAAATGGGGGCAGTCACACCTGGTTCTTTGGGTAGTTGCTGGAAAAAATCACAATGGCAGTGGGAAGTAAAGGTACAATTAGCACTTTAATAACCACAGAGGGTATGGGGTCAAGCATACCGCAAGTACAGAGGCAAGCAGTGAAAGTCATAGAGAGGATATGGGATGGGAAAAGGAGATGGGATGGTGAAGAAAGATAGGCATTCTTGGGGAGAGGAAGAGGAGGGTGAGAGAAACAACCACTCATGTAACCACAGATTAGAATTGGGAGTCCTTGGCAGCTTGGACCCAATAGTGACAGAAAAGTCTTGTGGTACAGGAGTTTGAGATCTCATTTTAAATGGGTTTTAGCAGTAGGAGACTAACACTTACCTGTGCCACCTTAGGGTTAGTCATTACTGTATTCAAATCATTTCAAACTTCTCAGTAATATTTTAAAGTTCATATGTCCTTGTCATCTCAAAATTATCAGCTTCATTTGGTGATTGTCTGGTCTTTACTCTGAAGGTCTAAAATTTGTCTGAGATTTATATATCACAGGACCAAAAGGCCCTGACAGTGAAGATTAAGTGACTTCCCCTAATTTAACACATATTGCTAGGATGTGATTTTTGATTGATATGGGATAAAATTGTGAATTGTGTTCCTTTGATCTTTGAGACTGTTTATATGTTACTTTTAGGTTCTCCTTTGCAATCTTCATACTATTGCCCCTTTATACTGCATACTCATAAAGTACTTACTATTCTGACTTGGAATGAGAAGATAGTCAGGGGGACCAGAACAAAATGAAATTTAAATACAGAGTTAGTAAAAGAGTTTCCTTATTAGGAGTTCCAAGCTAAAAAAATAAAACAAAACAAACAAAAAAGCCCCCACAGGCCCAGTATAAATACAAAAACTGTTTTTGTTTTTTTGTTTTTGTTTTTTTTTTACCAAGGTGGAAAAGCTTTAGGGAGAAATACCTGTCCTGAGGCTATTTCAAGAACCCAACAGATCGAGGGAGGCAAAACCAAGATGGTGAAAAAAAGGCAATGATTTGCTTGAGTTCTCCCTCAAACCCCTCCAAACACCTGTAAATAATGTCATAAAACAATTCCTGAAGCAGCATAGCCCATTGAAGAATGGGGTGAAATGATTTTCCAGAGAAAGACAATTTAGATGGTCAGCAGGAAAGGTCTGTTGCACTTGCGTGAGAGTGGAGCACACTTTAGCACCAGCTATGTCAACACAAACTCAACCCCAATATACCAGGGCCAGGTCTTGGGAGTCACTGAATTAACAGTGGCTACTTCTGGAGCTCTCGGTCTATAGACAATAAGGGGGTCAGACAACTAGTCAGAAAGGAGATTATAGGAATCTTTTTGCTGACACTGAGGCAGGATTCTATTGCTTTGCCCATGCTCGAATCCAGGTTACAGTCCTAGGTGGCAGTACCAGGGTAAGGAGGAGAACTAACATACCAGAGCTTACAGCTGCAGTGGAGCTGGGTCCCTTGTCACAGTTGCAGAACAGAAGAGTTCTTGTGGTTACTCATAGACCAGAGCACAGGCAAGGAGAGTAGTAAATGAATTTATCCCTAGATTATACCACCTTGGAAGAACTAAAAACTTACTGATCCTTAGAAATATCTCTGAAAATAGCTCTACAAAATCCTGGAGTTTGGGACAGTGTGCCCTCAACCATGAAAGCAGAACACTACTATAACAAAAAGTTAAAAGTCAAGAAATAGACTGTAAAAAATGAGCAAACAATAGAAAAAAATTTTTGATGATAGAAAGTTACTATGGTGACAAGGAAGATCAAGTCATAGTCAGAAGACAACAAAATCAAAGTTCCAACATCTAAAGCCTCCAAGAAAAATATAAATTGGTCTCAGGCCATGAAAGAACTAAAAAAGATTTTGATAATCAAGTAAGAGAGGTAGAAGAAAAATTGGGAAGAGAAATGAATGATGCATAAAAATAGTGAAAAATTAGTTAATATCTTGGTAAAGGAGACACAAAAAAATTGAAGAAAATAATACCTTAAAAAACAGACTAGACCAAATGGTAAAAAAAGGTACAAGAAGCCAATGAGAAAAGAATGCCTTAAAAAGCAGAATTGGTTAAATGGAAAGGAGGTCCAAAAGCTCACTGAAGAAAATAACTCCTTAAACATTAGAACTGAGCAAATGAAAGCTAATGACTTTATGAGAAATCAA
>CM053772.1:117478416-117508588 GCA_028658325.1 Potorous gilbertii | reverse complement strand
AAAAACATCTAATATAGTTCTAATGGTTGATTGATAATGGAGAGCACCTCTAATGGGGGCTCAAAAACTTGTGTTAAAAACCCTAGTGACCTTCCGGGTTACCCTTAGAACCCTGAGAGACAGTAGTTTGTCTGTAATCTATCTTTCATCTAGGCTTTCAAACTTTCAGTATGAGGGAGAGTTGGAAGAATGATCCTAGAGAGGGTACTAATAATGTTAATTTATATTTATGAGGGTTGTATATATATGTGTCAATTAATTATTTTATTGTGGAAGAAACAAATGACAGTTTTATGCCTTCTAGTTATAAATATAGTTCTATATCTAGCTTTGCATAGTGAATACTGTTTTAGTATTGAGAGAGGTCCCAGACATAATTCATATGTAAACTTTGTTTAAGTGATTCCTTCTCCCCCAGTTCTTGAAATGGGATGAGACAAGTTTGTAAATAAAGATTAATTTCCTCTTTTTGGCATCAGGCTCTGCCAGGAGTGAATTTGGTCTGTATAAATCCATAAAGTAGTTCTTTGTGGGAGAAGATGTTCACAGAATTGCAAGTGACAAGAAATGTTTTATTTGTCCCAGACCCTAGCATTTGTGGTAGAAGTAATGGTAGTTGGACTAGGTCTCAGATGGTGTAAAAGAATTGAAGCTAAATGGATTTGAGAATGTTAGAATACAAATTAGGGGAGCATGGAATAGTTTAGCTATCAGATATATAGATAAGGAAAGAATTTATGACCAAAACAATGATAGAGAGCATTACAGGATGTAAAATGGATAATTTTAATTACATTAAATTAAAAAGGCTTTGCACAAACAAAACCAATGCAATCAGAGTTAAAATAAAAGCAGAAAACTGGGGGAAAATTTACAAGTTTTTCTAATAAAGATCTAATTTTTCAAATATATAGATAACAGAGTTAAATTTATAAGAATCCAAATCATTCTCCAGTTGATAAATGATGAAAGAAGGTGAACAGGTAGTTTTTGGATGAAGAAATCAAAGCTATCTACAATCATATGAAAAAATGCTCTGTCATTATTAATTAGAGGAATGCAAATTAAAGAACTCTGAGTCACCACCTTATACTTATCATATTGTCTAATATGGCAGAAAGTGAAAATGATAAATGTTAGAGGGGATGTGGGAAAAGTGGGACATTAATGCACTTTTAGTGGAGTTGTGAACTGATCTAGTCATCATGAAAGATAATTTGGAACTAAACCAAAAGGGCTAGAAAACTGTACATGCTAACTGACCCAGCAATATCACTATTAGGTTTGTATCAAAAAAAAGATACAAAAGAGAAGGGAAAAGGATCCACCTGTACAAAAATATTTATAGCAGCTCTTCTTGTGGTAGCACATAATTGGAAATTGAGGGGATGTCCATCAATTGAGGAATGGCTGAACAAGTTGTGGTATATGATTGTAACAGAATACTATCGTGCTAAAAGAAATGAGCAGTATGCTTTCAGAAAAAACCTAGAAAAACTTACATGAGCTGCTGCAAAGTGTGGTGAGCAGAACCAGGAGAACATTGTACATAGTAACAGCAATATAATATGATATTCAACTGTGAATGACTTAGCTGTTCTCCCCAATAAAATGATCTAAGACACTTCCAAAGGACTTATGATGAAAAAAATGCTTTCATCTCTAGAGAAAGAGCTTATGGAATTTAAATGCAAATTAAAGTATAATTATTTAAAATTTTATTCATTTTCTTGTTTTTTTGAGTATATTTTTCTTTCATAGCATGACTAATATGGAAATATGTTTTGTATGACTGAACATGTATAACCTATATCAAATTATTGGCTTTCTGAAAGAGGGGGAATGGAGGGAAGAAGAGAGAATTTGGAACTCAAAACTTAAAAATAATGCATGTTAAAAATTGTTTTTACATATATTTGGTAAAATTTTTTAAAAAGAATGTTTGAATATGGAGCTCATGAGTATATGAAGGTTTGTAGTCACAATGACTGCAAGTAGCAAATACGTCTTTGTTATGATCTCCAAATTGAAATGTTGATGAGCGGGAGCTATTTCATGTCTATGGTATGGTGAGTTAGTGTTTGTGCCCATGTGAATGTATCCAATTAGTTGCATGTTCCTGGAATCATTTATCCTCTCAGTACCTGGAGATAGATTTGTTTGAATGGACTTAAGTGGTAGATGCCTAATCACAAAGGGCAGTACCCATTGTGTGAGAGGGTTTTGAGTTTGTTTCTGTGGGACCATAGGGGTCATTATAGATCAGGGAATCTAGATCTTCTCTGACAGTAATATTTTTGTTCAAGTCTTCCCCTCATCACTTCTCCTAAAGATATTTCTCAACTTCATCATAAACTCTATTCCTTTCATCTCTCAGAGGATCCGAGTTCAAATCCAGAGACTGTCTTTTGCATCTTTTTGTATCCCTAAAATTTAGCACAGTGCTTGGCACATAGTTGGTGCTTAATAAATGATTTTTGATTGATTGGTTGATTCTTCTTTAATAGATAAGTGATTAATTTCTCTAGGTTCTACTTCCCTCATCTGTAAAATGAGGGAGTAGATAACTTTGAAAGTCCCTTCCTGTTTACATCTATGGTGCTTTTATCTTAGATTAATTAAAAAATTAATGGGCAGTAAACTTCTTTTCCTCTTAAATACTAACAAAATTTCAGATCTAGACAAGCGACTAGAGGTAAAGAACAGTAACTTAAGAGGTAGGAGACCTTTGCCTGAGTACCAAATCTTTTAGTACTAGCTTTATTTTGGCCTTATATATTCTCTAAATTTCAAGTTTTATATCTATAAAGAGAGGAATTTTTATTAGATCAGATTTGTATTAGATTAGAGATTAGATGATCTCTAAGATATCCTAGCTCTAAAATGTTATTCTCCACACCTATGAAGACTTTTCTGTGCACAATTAGATTATAAAACCAAAAGCAATAGACTTTTATCAGTCAGTTCTTTTCACTGATGGCAGTAAAACTTCAATAAAAACATATCCATAAGCCTTTTCCAAACCAGGGAGCAACTCTGCATTTAATTGTCAAAAAGAAAGGAAGAGCAGTTTGAACATCGTCTAAGTTCAATCATCACAATAGGGAGCAGTATGGATAGTGTTTTAGCTAATGATATCTATCATAATTAAATATAAATATAACTCATACTGTGATCAGATATTTGAGCTGTCAAATATTGTTAAAATGCAGTTGACGTAAAGTTACTCCTATTACTAGTTCTGATTGATAATACCTGGAATAGTAGAAGAGAAAACTCCATAAGTAGAACTGATATTTCAAAGAATCATAAATTCAGAGGTGTTAGGGGCTTTCGAGATTATCCAGTCCAATCATCTCATTTTAGTTTAAAATGGCACATAAAGTAATGTTAAAGTCCCATTCATAGTTTTATTCAGATTAATAAGAGGAATCCCTCAGACTGTATGAATAATAGCCAAGACAGTACAGGTAGAGGGGCTCTCCATATATAACTTGGGGGTAGGTAGGGATTCTGCAAGTAGCAGAATATTACATGTATAACATATATAAATCTGTACATATGTATATTTACATATACACACATACATATACATAGATACACACATATGGGATGTTGAGGAGCTAAGTGTTGCACTAGACATCTTTTCACTTTAAAGCAGTGGCCTCTTTCAGCCATGGTCATTTCCTTTCCTTGTCTGAAATTTATCCTTTTTTTCAGTAGCTAATCTAAGGGATTTTATTGTTTAGAGTGTTAAAGTTTAGAGTTTATGTTGCCATATCTGGGGACTGGCCAATGAAAGCCCAGTTCTTCATGTACAGCATGCTGCTGATGCAATTCCTCATATGTAATTGAGAGAATGTGCAGATCATCTGTAATTGTTTTCTGTTCACTTACTGTGTGGTGAAGAGGAACATGTAACCCATTATAGACTTTGAAAGTACTTATCTCAGTTCCCACTTGCATTGGAGTCAGGTTTCCAGAGGATAGCTACATTTTTCCCTTAGCATTTGTGGGTAACCCTAAGGACTTTTGGGATTTTTCTCTAATAATTGAACCCTCTTAGCATCTCCCTTACATAACTGGTCAATCCAGTAATTAGCACATAAATATCATTTAACCAACTAATATCAATTTTTTTTACAAAGGGATATTTATTTAGAAGATATAACAAGAAGAGAAGACAAACGTATTTCCCCTAAAGCAGGGCCACATTCCCCCTATACTAACTTAGTTCCTGGGGAGATTTGGCTAAGATTTAAAGGGGCCATTACAAAGAATTTGCTCCACTAAATTGACTCTAAAGGTGGTACATCCAATGGATGAGTTACTCTCTTGTCTATAGACAATGGATAGGTTTCTTGCTTCTCTGACCTTTTGGTTCTGAGTCAGACACCACAGATCACTCCTTGTACCTCCACTGGTTTTGGGCTTGTCTCTCCGTCTGGGTGTAATGATAGCACTTGTCTCCTGAGGTGGTTTTGAGGATAAAATAAGGTAATATTGTAAAGCACTTAGCACAGTGCCTGGCACATAGTAAGTGCTATATAGAGGGTAGTGATTAGTATTATTTAGGAAGAAAGAAGGCAGCTTTCCGGTTTGAGTGTCAGACTTAGAGTTTGGAAGGTCTGGCTTGTAGCCCATTCTACGTTAGACATTAACTAGCTATGTAATTCAGGGCAAATCACTTAACCTCTGTCTAAATTTCCTTATTTGTAAAATGAGGATATTTTTCTCACTGGGTTGTTGTGAGGTCATTAAAGTGATTTGCAAACCTCAATAAAATGCACTTAAATGTTAGGAATTGTTATTAGTTTATTTAAAAAAACATTTTTGCTTTTCTAACCATTTTATTTATTTCTCAACCACATAAAATCATTCTTACAGTTTTAGTGTGTAGTGGAAAGAATTCTGGGTTAATATTCAGAAGATTAGATTCCAACTCTGACTCTTTATCTAGAGGTAAAACTAAATTATTTCTTTTCAGTTCTGAAAGTCTACCATTCTAATTCTAAAGGGTACAATGTCTAGGTTGTATTTTACATCCAAAGTGGAGTAAAGAATTGAAGAAATTACCTAGATGATATAAACCAACTATCACCTCAGTACATATAGTGGGTACAGTGGATTGGAGAGAAGTACAATCGTGCCAGGAAGAGCTACTGCTAAGCTATTGCAATATTCCAGATAATGAACAAGTTCTAAAGACATCCTTTAACTTTAAAAGCTTTTTGATTCCCCTTCAGAATTTCTCTCTACTTTGATATTGCACTGAAGTGGCAGCCAAGATGGAGATGACTGATTTTAAAGTGACATGTCCAAAATGACTCCTGTATTTTAAAGGGAATCACTATCTTGGAAGCTGAATTTAATAGGGTTGTAGTCTGTAATAGAGTTTCTTTCACTAAATATCTCTCTATAGAGTCTACCAGTCCTCAAAACCTACATGATCTCAGGAAAACTGCCAGCTATTTGAGATTACATATTAGGTCTTTGAAGATCTTGTAAGAAAAACTTTGATTGTGAATGGTGTAAAACATGGGGAATAGTCAAGTCAACAGTATTCTTAAGACATCACTTGGGCGCTTGGGTGCTCAACATTACACAAGTTTCAATTCCAATCAATTTGTTAAATTCATTGAGTACTTACTGTGTTCAATAGACTGTGCTAGGCACTTTAAAAATTACCCAATTAGACTGATGTTCACAAATGATCCTATTTTAAATTTTTGGGTACCTCTCTATGCCCTGAAAACAAACTCTTATTCCTATTAGCTAAGCCAGAAACAAGGCAATATTTTATTTTTATATGCCCCAATTTTTAGAGTGCTATCTATCCACCTACCTCAAAAAAACATGTCCAAAAGAGTCAGACTTGAAACAGAGATAATGATGGTTATTTCCCATACATGCATATCTATGTGTTTACGTATGTGTATGTATATACATGTACACATACACATACACATAGATATAAATCTGTAATGAATGCACACACACTCATACACTCTTACTTTTCTTAATACCATTTCTTCTTTCTCAAGTAGCATATCAGGTATTGATAGATTAGGAGACCAAATATGGGGGATTCATTCACAAAGTTGAAGAAACGAGTTTGTCATTGAAATGTAAAGTTTATACACTACATACAGCATAAATGTAACAGGATTTCTCTGGCAAGTAACCCCTCTGTGCATTAATGAATAAGTTAAGGAAATGGAAGAACCCAAATTCAACCCTTCTTTTCTCCTCCTTTACCAAGGATTTTGGCTCAAAATGATAAAAGTGCAAGGGGAAATTTATGTCTTCAGATTATATATCTCTCTCTAGGCTTTTTATTTCTCTTACCATCTTAGGCTAGTTTACAAGGCTTTTACAGGTACTACCTTCAGGTCTGGAATTTTGGAAGAAAAATCCATTGTTCAGCAGCTTCCCTACTAGGATAGACTGCATTCATGGTCAAGTCAAATAAATAGTTATTTATTTAGTTCCTACTGTGTGTCAGACACTGTACTAAGCATCGGGATACAAGGAAAGCTGGGGGGAGTAGTCTCTACCTTTATAGATCTAACAATTAAATGGAGGAGAGAATATACGAGGAATTATGTACAAACAAGACAGATACAGGGTGAACTGGAGATAATCTCAAAAGGAAAGCATTAAGGGAAGCAGGAAAAGTTTCTTGCAGAAGGTGGCATTATAGCTGAGACTTGGAGGAAGTCAGGGAAGGCAGAAGAAGAGAAAAGGAAGGACAACATTCCTGACTTGGGAAAACAGTCAATGAAATGACCAGAGCTGAGAGATGGAGTGTCTCATGCAAAGAACAGTCAGGCTGCTAAATCTGTGTGGAGGGGTCTAAGGTGTAAAAAGATTAGAAAAGACCAGATTATTCAGGGCTTTAAAAACCAGGCAGAAGATGAATTTATCACACTATTCCAGAGAGCGTTGACACTCATTTTCTATCACCCAAATAACAAGGCATTAAAGTTATTGACCACTAATAAATTATGTAGAACACTAGGATAAACAGTGATGAAGGAATGTACAGATATCACAGTGAAAAAGGATGACTATTATGTGTGGGAGCTGCCTTAGAGACCAGGGCTTTAACTCTTTCTGCTCACAGAGAAGTGAAACAAAAACTACAGAGAAATGGAATAAACAGTTTCAGTTATTTTCTCTCTGACTCAGAGGCATGAAAGGAAGAATTTGTTTTTAAGGACATCAGGAGTCCTCATGCATTCACTACATTTAGTCTTTCTCAGTCACAGCCATTGCGTTGTTAATGGGAGGCAGCCATGGTTGTGCTAGTGATAACTACATCTTTCAAGTCTTTCAAAGAGAGAGGTGCTAAATGTTTTACTCTGTAAAATCTGTATGATCTTAAAAAACAGAGGCAATCTGAACTCCTAACTCTCAGTCACGGTTTGTTTCTTCTCTCCAGAAATTTTTGTTAAATAGCCTGCGTATCTCATCACCCACTCCCATGTTCTTGGCTTCGGTGACCAATGGTCTCTTGGGAATCTTTCCATTTTCATGGTTATTCCAATACAGAGTCAAATTCAGATGCAGTGCTAGGGAAATATTTAAGATTGGATCATTCTCCTCTATTCTTCTCCTCCTCTGCCTTGTTCTCATCCTAATTTCATTCTTAAATGATTTCAGAAAGAGCAGACTTAGGTTTCTTAGAAAGTTTTCTTTAAAGTTTTTCTTTGGCTTCCATTGTTTTAGGTTCTTTTATGAATTACTACTGTTCCTAACCTCCTGATATCCTTATTCACAGAATACTACAAACAGTTTTACATTATCATGTCATACTGTTCTTGGCTATGATTTTTCTTCATCGAGCAAGAAGATAGGAAGATTTTGGTATAGGTGGATGGTATGAGTTGGTATAGGCTCTTTTATTCTCATACTGGCAATTCATGTGCAGAAGTTAAGCTTCTTCAAGACAGTGATAGTTCTTTGTCAAAGTCTATTCTTTGAAATATTCCATTTTTAAAAACTATCCAGAGATTCTTTATGTGGGTCAGGTTGGAGTCATCTTGATTGTACAATACTTCTCATTCTTTAATTTTTTCTTCTATTTTATTATTGATTTCATCCTTGTCTTAACAAGTTAATCATCTGCACACAGATAGATGATTCAGAAATAATTCTACATTGGTAACCAATTATTTTCTATTTGTAAAAAGTATGATCAATTTTCTTTTTTTGGTGATATTTGGTGCTTGTCATATTTAATACATCCCAAGATTCTTCTCAAATAAATATTTTTGTTATGGGGCAGCAATCTTCTGTATAGCCCACAAACCTTTAACCTTTCTCATCTCATGGAAATCTTGTCTATAGACTACAAACTTTTAATCTCACTCATACCACTTCTGAGCCTTGTTATCCAATATATTTTATTCCATCTACCTTTATGCTTGATTTTGCTTTAAAACTACACAGTACTAAATTTTATATCAATTTAATTTTAAAGGTCTTACCAAGGCATTTATAGATTTTTCTCTACTTCTTCATTTACTACAACAAATTCAAATAGAAACAAATCCCTGTGAGCTACATACTGACTTAGAAAGTCACATATTAATATTGTTTATATTATGTTGTACTTTTACTTATTTTGTTAAATATTTTGCAGTTACATGTTTATCTAGTTGAAGCCACATTGAAGTTTCATGGCCGCTTATAGCAGGTGGGCCTTGAGTTTGACACATCTGTAAAATAACATGTCAGCATATAAGCTTTGTCTTCATAATGTTATTTTTAGAAAATGCTTATTATTATGACTTGAAATATGAGATGATCAGGTATCCCGAGAAATGATGCTTCCTTTTGTCTTCAGATACGTGATAAAATCAACTTCATTAATATCATTATTTTCATTTCTAAGGGGACATCTCTGAGCTATCCTCACATTTATCTGTAATTTGCTTTTGTCTATTGATTTCATCTGTAGTAAAGGTTTTGAGAACTACATGCTTCAATCTACCTTCCAGAATGCTTATTCATTGGACAAAGATCTCACATTTAGAATGCTAATATTAAATTAATGTTTAGAAATGTTAAAAAAACATTTTTCTTGAGTATCCTTTACCTCCTCCCATGTTCTTCTAATATAACTGTAGAAATGGAGGAGAGGAGTCACATAGGCTCATTTTCTGTTAACTTTTTTTGCTGTTGTTGCTACTGTTATCATTCCATGGGTTGCCATGATCAAAGAATCAGTCACTAAGAGGGGTCAACTTATTAATGAGGAAACTCCTCACATTTAGATAGTTGGTCCTTAGTAAGTAATTGGCATCATACCAGGTAAATAACCTCTTCTAGCCTTCATTTCCTCATCTATAAATTGTAGTTAATAATAGCATTTACTTTCCGGGATGGTTGTGCAAATAAAATGAGACACCATGAAAAGCACTTTGTAAACCTTAAGGTACTATAGAAAGAAAGAAAGAAGGAAAGAACGAGGGAAGGAGGGAGGAGGGGGAGGAAAAGAAGTAATAAATGTAGGAAATTAGGAGGTAGAGAAAGAAGGATGGAAACAAGCATTTATTGAATGCTTACTATATGCAGGCACTATGCTGTGGCTTGTTTATCAATGGGATTGTACTCATTATATCAAGAAAGTCTCGTAAAACTGCAAAAGCTTTCTGGGTAATATCTATAATCACTTCAAAGTGTCCAAACTGTCTACACAGAAAGAAAAAAAATGAATGAAGAATACCTGTTGTCAGGTTATGGAATGCAACTGGAAGAACAAGCTATAAAACCCATCCATTGACATAAGTATCTTGAGCATTTACTGTACATGGAAAATGAACTGCACTCCCCAAAATAGAGGACAAAAGTTTGACTTGATTGCTTGTGGGTCATAGTGCAATGATTTTAATAATCCCAAATTTCTGAGACATGAAGGAAGTTAGGGAAGCCAGAGGATAGAGACAGAGAGCCAGAGAATTCCAGATACGGGAAATAGTGAAAACACTCTGAGTGAGGAGATGGAATTTCATGTGCAAAGGAAAAGCAAGAAAGCTAGCATCACTGTCTTCCAGTGTACCTGGAAGACAGTAAGGCACGAGAAGTTTGGAAAGGAAGGGCCCAGGTAATGAAAGTTTTTAGAAGTCAAACAGGATTTTATTTTTCATCTAGGAAGTTATTGGAGTTTATTGTGTGTGTGTGTGTGTGTGTGTGTGTGTGTGTGTGTGTGTGTGTGTGTGAGAGAGAGAGAGAGAGAGAGAGAGAGAGAGAGAGAGACACAGAGAGAGACAGAGAGAGAGAGAGAGAGACAGAGAGAGAGAGAGAGAGAGAGACAGAGAGACAGAGAGACGATTGGACCTGAATATCAGGAAGATGACTTGGACAGCTAAATGGTGGATGGGCTACAGAGTGGAGATATTTGAGGTTAGAGAGTCCAATAAATAGGCTATTGCAATAGTCCAAGAATGAAGTGATAAGAGCCTTGTACCACTGTGGTTGCAGAGAAAAGGGAGAACATACAAGATATGTTAAGAATGTTGAAACAACTGAACTTGACCATTGATGGACTATGGAGGGTGAGACATCAAGGGGTTGGGGATGATACCTAGTTTGTGATTCAGGGGAATTAGGAAGATGATGGGACTCTTGACAGGAATAGGGAAGTTTGGAAGTGGTAAGTTTTGGGGAAAGAAAATGAATTTAGTTTGGGACATGTTGAGTTTAAGATGTCTATAAACTGTCTAGTTTGAAGTGGAAAAGGTCAATTGAAAATGCAATACTAAAGATTAGAAGAGAGGTTAGGGCTAGACAGTTATATCTGAGTATCATCTGCATAGAAATAAAAGTTGAAACCATGGGCGCTGATTAGAAACCCCCGGTGCAATAGTATAAAAGGTCAGAAGAGAAAAGAAGAGGAGAGGGCACAGGACAGAGACTAATTATGTTGCCATCTTTACTAACTGAGACAGTACTCACATTGATGAGATCAGGAAACCGTTACAATATGGAAATGCTGTATGGAATTAACATTTCTACTACTGGAATGTATGCATATTGAGGACATGGACTTTTTTTTGCCTTTGTATCAGCAGTGCTTAGTATATAATAAGTGCTTAATAAATGTCTGTTGATTGATTGACTATTATAAATGCCATTTTTTCCCCTCATGGTATACATTGACCAAAGTCTATTTTTAAAATTAAACAATATTGTAGATTGTCTTTGTTGTCATTATTTACTTAGGAATGTTTTACGTCTATTACTAAGGCCATGTATATCCATATAGTTCATTCAAATGTACACTTGCACTTTCTTGGCCTTGTAGAGTTGTCAAAGAGATCTTGATGCTAGAAATGGATGCCTGCTGGTGTATGCAGCATTGTACTCAAAAGAGAAATAAAAAAATATAATGGAAGCGTCAGTTCTTTTGAAAACAATTTAGAAAAGAAACTAACAGAATCAGTTAACAGGGATTTGTTTCACACTGAATTCAAACACAGTTCCTTTCCAAATGATTGATGTTTGTAACAAGTGCTAGTGAGACAGAACACTTTATAATAATCATACTCTTCATCCAAGGGAACTCAATTTCCCCTTCAGAAAGTAATTACTGGCTTGATAGAGTTTTTGCTACTCAATGAAAAAGCCCTTTCAACACTTAACTCTGTTTTTATCTTATGAACAATGCATTTAGTATCTAGTATTTACTCTGAGATGTTATTGTTTAATATCTTTTTTGACTTGATATCATGACTTTCTGTGAAATAGATAGCTTTAAAATGCATTTAAAATGTATTCAGATGAAAGGTATTACTCTACGTTAATATTATATTTATGTGTTTAGGTCAAACCATTCTATTAGTTATTCATGTAATGCCTATTGCCATAGGCATTTATAAAAAATGGTGAAGGCTTGAAGGTTTAAATGGCTCTTTAAAGAGATTTCGTGAAGATTTATCCTCAGTAACAGCACAGATTTTATTCATAAATTTCCCATCCAAGTCAATAACAGTTAGCCATTAAAATCTTGAGTTCAAAAATAACTATCAAATTTGCACACTCTATCAAAATGTGGAGTCATTTTTTTCCTGATACTGTTACTTTGTCTTTCAAAAAACAAAGCTCTATGTGAGGTCAAAAGGTGTTTTCCCTCACTAACATTTCAACGTTTCTGCATTCAGAAAAGTAGGAAGAGAAACCACAAAATAATGCCTATCATAAATACCGATAGTACCTACCTAGCAGTTTCCGTGCAAATAAAAATGAGATGGTACATGTAAAGGGATTTGTAAGCTGTAAAAATCCTATACAAATGTCAGTTATTACTATTAAGCTTAGAAACCTCTGAGCAGTCATTTTAAAATTCAATCCACATACAATTCCCTTGGCCCAAAATAGGTAGCAGATAATATTTTTAAGCTTTGACTCCACACTCTCACCCCAACCAACGTAGCCAATGTCATTGATTTTTATCTTCGTCACATCTCTCTTAGGCCCCCTTCCCTTTTATGACAGGGCCACCAGCCTATAGTAGGCTCTCATCATCTCATGCCTAGACTATTTCAAAAGTCTTTTGGGTCTCCCTGTCTGATCTGTCCCTACTCTAGTCCAGTCTCTATTCAGCAATCAAATTAATTTTCCTAAAGCACAGATCTAATTATGCCATCGTGTCACCCATTCAATAAACTCCAGGGCCTTCCTATCACCTCCAGGATCAAATATAAAATTCACTGTCTGGGATTCAAAGCTCTTTACAGCCTAGTCCCTTCCTACTTTTCTAGTCTTAATTCTTCCCTCCAGTGACAGTGGTTTCATTGCTGTCCGCCTACTAACTCCCAGGTATCTTTACTGACCGTTGCCTGTCTAGAGTAATCTTCTTCCTCATCTCCATCTCCTGGCTCCTCTGATATCCTTTAAATCCCAGCTAAATTCCTACTTTCTTCAAGAAGTCTTTCCTGATCTCTCTTAACTCTAGTCTCTCCCTTTTGGGGTTATATTCATTTTATCATATATTCAGGCAGCTAAATAACAGTAGATAGCACACTGGACTTGGAGTCAGGAAGATCTGAGTTCAAATCAGACCTCAGCCACATGGCTCTGAGCAAGTCACTTAACCCTGTTTGTCTCAGTTTCCTCATCTGTAAAATAAGCTACAGAAGGAACTTGCAAACCACTCCAGTGTCTTTGCCAAGAAAACCCCAAATGAGGTCCCAAAGAGTTTGACATGACTGATATTGAACAACAATTATATACACACACACTCATATATATATATACATACACATAATTTTTGCAAATAAATGCACATACTGTATATATTTAATTTCTAATCTAATTTAATTTCTAGGTACAAACTATACATATATACTTTAATCTCTATGTAACTACAGTTATAACTATAACTTCATATATGTACAAACTATGCATATATGTATGCATGCATGTATGTCTAGTTTTCACATAGTTATTTCATATTTTCTCCATTGGACTGTGAGCTCCTTGAGAGCAAGGGTTGTCTTTTGCCTTTCTTTGTAACCCCATTGCTAAGTGCCTGGAACACAGAAGGCATTTAACAAAAGCTTGGTTGGGTGGTTATTTTCCTTAGTTCTTGAAGTCTTGATGTCAAAATGACATCATTATGTTGCAGTCAACATTCTCAGTGTCTGACTGTGGGTGATCAGAGCAATACAAGCTTGGAATGTTCTCTACCACAGGTCAGTCACAAATAGTCCATAAGAACATTTGGAGTGGAGATGTCTCTAAATTTGCACATCTTATGTTTCTTTTGAGCAATTACAATTCTTCTTTGCTCACAGAGTGTAGTGCCTTCTTTGATGTGGGCATGTCATGGTGTTTGGTCATTTGCCAGCATCTCCCATGTCAAGAAATCAATTCCAAAGGACTTCAGAGAGCCTTTGAGAGTGTCCTTGTATCACTCCATCTGACCATCACATGGGCACCTGCTCTGTGGGAATTCATAAACTAGTTTGACACTTGAACAGCATGGCCAGTCCTTCTGCAGCAGCATTTGAATGTTTGACAGTTTAGCTTGAGAAAATTGGTGACATCTTCCCAGGTGATCTTCAGAATCTTCCACAGGCAATAGCAAAGAAAGTGACTCAGTTTCCTGGCATAGCACTGGTATACTGTCCAGGCTTCACAGGCATACAACTTATTAACTGACTTACACACATCCCATGCTCCAGTCAAATGGAACCACTAACCATTCCCTGAACAAGCTGAACCCTGTTTCATTCTTTTTTCTTAGCATACCCTCCCCTACAATTCATACTTGTTGAAATTTTTTCCTGCTCTTCAAATCCAGGCTCGAAAATGAGCTCCCCCATATAGTTTTTCTTTATGTACAGCCCCACAAAGATAAGTGCTCTCTCTACCTATGACTCATACTTTATACCTTTCTTATGAACTTTTCATGTTCTTACATGTATTAGATATGACATATTCTTGCATGTATTATAGCTTTTTAGTCTAGTATATTCTTTACAAATTATAAGCTCCTTGAGGATAAGGACCATTTAACCAACAAAAAGCATTTATTAAGTGCTTACTAAGTAAAGAGTATTGTGCTAAGTTCTAGAGATATTTTAAAAAAGGACAAAAACCAATCCCTATGCTTAATGAGCTTGCGGTTTAACTGGAGAGACAATATGTAATGACCAGGTGCATACAGGATAGAATAGATGGAAAGTCTTTTGAGACAGGAAGACACTCATACTCCAAGATGTAGGAATTCGACTTGAGTTATGAAGGCATTCACGGAAATGAAGGGGCAGAGACCTGGGTGAGGGTGGGGTGGAGGGTGAGGAATATTGTATGTGACAAACAGTAGGGAGACCACTGTAGCTGTCTGTCACACACAACTGTCCTCCCCTCTCCACACCAGTGCTGTTTTTCATATTTCCTTGGTGGCAAAAAACAAAATAAAACAAAACAAAAAATCCAGCCTTCAAACAGAAATGTATTTGGTAGACATTATTTTTACTTCCATAAAATATAATTAAAATGTGTTATTCTTTCTTTTTAGCTAAGTAATTTGAAACAAGTTACATTTGTAGATGTGTCAGCAAATCAGTTGTCCAGTATTCCCATATGTGTTCTCCGGATGTCAAATTTACAGTGGTTGGACATCAGCAACAATCACCTCAGTGATCTTCCACAAGATATAGACAGGTAGTTATTTATATTACAAGGTAAAATATTTGATTTTTATTAAAAGTTTAATCAAGTATGACCTAGAAGAAAACATGCAACATTATTTTTGAAACGACAATTACTTTTAGGGATTCTTTTGGTTTCAGAAAAGTGTTTTGCTATATGAAGCAGTGGAAATAATTTTTGTGGTTCAGTCATATCTGACTCTTCATGACCCCATTTGGGGTTTTCTTGGCAAAGATACTTGAGTGGTTTGGCCATTTCCTTCTCCAGCTAATTTTGCAAATGAGGAAACTGAGGCAAACAGAGTTAAGTGAGTTGCCCAGGGTCACAGTAAATATCTTAGGCCAGATTTGAACTCAAAATGATGAGTTTTATTGACTTCAGGCCTGGTTTTTTATCCACTGTGCTACCTAACTGACCAGTGAAAATAATCCCGGAGATATTGATTAGAGTATTATCTGACTGACCCTGACTCCGATGCTCAATATGCATGTGCCATTGAGAAAGTTATTTTGCTTCCCAAACTGGTTTTCCCATTTGTAAAATGGGCATAATGTTTCTACTGCTTACTTCATGAAGTTTATTAAGGAAGAGTTTAGTATAATTTAAAGTCTATGCGGTGAACTGTCATTTAATATTAGTGATTAACTATCACTTTATGTATTCTTGGCTTCCAGTACTCTTTAACTCACTTAAGTCTCTAATTGGCACCTAGTTGTACCATTACCTTTCTATACTGAATTCAATTTAACAGACCCTTATCAAATTGCTACTATGTGCAAGGAATTACATTAAGTTACTTACATGAGATCGTGATATTCATCAACATACCTGCAATGAAACCCTTGTTTTATTTATTTCTTCTTTCCTATGTATGTCAGTCACTAACTTCAAAGTAATTCTTCAGATATGGATGAGAAAATTATGGAGAAGGTGGTTAAGTGATTTCAGCACTTCACAGGACCTAATATGCTTGGTTTAATCTGTTTATTCTTATTACTCATGTCTTCTTTTGCAAAGTATAAATAATTTTTATGATATCTCTCAATCTAAAGGGGATCAGAGGCTACATGGTCTAATTATCTAATCTGATAGATGAAGATAAAGAAGTGGTCCACCAAAGGACATGAAGTTAACAAGTATCAGAGGCAAAGGTTGAATTGGGATCCTTTGATGTAAGAGCCACTCTTTCCCAGCTAACCACACTATGGTTATTTAGGGATAAGGATGTTCGACTCAGAAATTAGGTTCCGTGGTTAAAATTCCATCTCTGATACTTGTTAGCTAAATGACCATGGACAAGTCAGCTAGCTTTTCTGAGCTCCACTTTCCTCATCTAAAAAATGGAATAGGGTCTCAGCTTTAGATATTGCTGTTGTAGGGAACTCTTTGGTAAAACAAACGAACAAATACACACTCAAAAAATACCTTCTACCAGGGTGACACCTTGTCTGAAGGTTATTGGCACATTGAGAAGTTAAGCAACCTGACCAGGGTTATACACATGCACATACACAAATATACACATACGCATATACATGTACATACACATACGCATACACATACACATACAAGTATGTGTCTATGTGTCAGAGATCAGACTTGGACCCAGGTCATCTTGACTCTGATACTTGTTCTCTAAAGTGAGCTTCACAATAGGACAGTTGTGGGAAAAAATGTGCCTTTTCAATCTCAAGTGCCATATAAATATGCTAATGATGAAAAAATAAGTTTATCACCATAATAATATCTATTGGTTACATACCCCAGTAGAGTGTAAGCTGCTTGAGAGCAAACAATCTCTCATTTTTTTGGTTTGTTTTATCTCCAGTGCTGCCCTAGCACATAGTATGTGCTTTGATAAATGCTTGTTGATTAATTCAAAAGAGAGTCAGTTTTATTTGAGCTGATAGTTTGTTAGATTCAGCTGGTTATAAAAGAGCCAAATGTCTATACAAAATCCCAGTCACCATGAGATTTTTCTACTAAAAGGAGTTGACACGATACTAACACAGGCTTGTACTCAAGTGGCTTGTTTGCTGAAGTACAATGTCTTTTCCTTCTTCTTAGGCTGGAAGAACTGCAATCCTTTCTCTTACATAAAAACAAACTGACCTACCTCCCTAAGGCTTTGCTCAATTTAACAAAGCTCACCTTGTTAGTAGTCAGTGGGGAAGATTTGGTGGAGATTCCAACAGCTATTTGTGAGTCAAGCACTTTAAAGTAAGTAGAGAAAAGAAAAAAAAATAACCTACAAATCAATTTAGACTGAAAACAAAGTAAATGCTTATCATGAAAGGGATATGGGAGGAAAAAAAAATCTTTGTTTTACTTAAGTGTACTTCTTTATAAAGATAATTGCACCTTTGGTTGGTCATTTCACATAACAATGTGATGGCAATAAGATTTTATTTTGTGCAGGTTTTTTGATAGTATTTTATAGCACTCTAAGGTATATGGAAGTTAGATTAGAGAGACATTAAAATACAAAGCACCATGAAATCTCAATTAGTCAGATTGAGCTTGGGAAATGGAACCTTCTGACTAACTGGATATTTTGATTACCTGTTACCCAGAAGCCCCTTCTACTCAAATCTTTTTTTTTAATCTACTGTCTTGTTTAATAAGTATAGTGTATGGAACATAATTTATAATTTTTGCATGTATGAATTGAAGATTTTGAAAGTCTTTAGGGATTCCATTCTTTAAGATCAATTTCTTTGGTATACTATTGTAAATAAAGGGGATAAAGACAGGTGGCTCTGTTAGATTTTTTTTTTTTAATTAAATTGCTGGCAGGTCTTTTTTCCTTGTTTGTTTAAAAAAGTAGGCCATGTGAAATAAATGATTAATCAAAGCTTCTGATTAAATGTTTTCCTGTATCATATGTTTAAATATTTAAATCTTTCTACATAATGATGATATTAGAAAAGCTTTTGAGCATCTGACAAATACTCTCACCTCTCATTCATTTCAGTATGAGCTTTACTTTGCACCATTCTTCTTATCCTTTCTTTTAATTTTAACAGATAAAGTGTAACTCTCTAAGCTCAGTAATACTTTATATTCATGGGGAAATTGAAATACTTACAGGTTGGGATTCACTAAGGACTATAGCTTCCTTCTAGTCTTGTTTTTTCTTTCCTTCTCTTCCTTTCCACCTCTTTCACTTTTTCTTCTTCATTCTTTATTTGAGAGAAAATTCCAAATTCAAACATTTCATCACTGGCATATGGGCATTAGAGTGAGAAGCATGATGATGGTGGGTTGGGAGTGGTGTTGAGTGGAATGGGGGTTAGGGTTTTGCACATCAGTGCAGTACTGGGAATGAGGAAACAGCAATAGGGGAAGGAGAGAGTGGCTGAAAGGTATTTACTTCCCTCTTTTTACTTTGCTTTCCCTCTCCACCACCAGTTCTATAGCTAGGTTCTTGCCCTCCACCAGTGCTGGGATGTGATGAGAGGCAAAGGCAAGAGACTGGAGTGAAGAGGAAGGATGAGGACCTTTTTAGCATGACATTCAGTTGCAAGGGAGGAAAGAAAGGCAGAAGGAGAAAGGAGAAAGGGAGGAAATACCTAAAGGGAAACAACAAGAAGGAAAGGGGAACTTTGGTAACTACCATACCCCTAATTGCAGGAAGCTGTTCTTAAGTAACTATGAGTAGGAAAAGGCCATATATAGTAGATTCACTTGAAAGAAAGAAAATGAAGTTTTATATATTAAAAGGTTAAAGGAAAATAATATTTTCTTTTATCTTTTGTAATAGATTTGTAAGCCTCATGGATAACCCAATTGGCAAAACCGACTATCAAGACAGTGAAGAAATGACAGGAAGTGAGCAAGATCGTCAGTATTTTGAAAAGGAGTTTATGAAAGCATACATTGAAGATCTAAAAGAAAGAGGTAAACATGTTTAACTTTGGATATATACTTCATTATTTTGTTTATTAATAGGTAGCAAGCCATAAGATTAACACAAGGTGTTTAGGACACATCATATAAGAAAATTCACACTTAAAAAAAAAGTATACATAAATTTCAGTGAGTTGTGTGTAGTACTATTCAAATTTTTTTTTAAAAAGTATCTTTTTTTTACACAGATCAGCAAATATTTATTAAGTGACTACAATGAACAAAGCAGTATGCAGATATAAATATACTCTAAGGAAATAAAGAAGCTAGTATGCTGCTTTCCCGTATATAAATCCATAGAATGGTTTAACAAGTAAGCATATAAAAAGATATTTTTGTCTTCCAAAAGAAGTCCTAGACCTAGAGCCTAGGGACCTCAGATGTTCCAAATCCCATATTTTACATATAAGTAAACTGAGGACTATGTTGGTAAACTAAGCTGCTTAAGATCACTAAGGACGCGTCAGAAGCTATCATTTTCAGAGCCAGTGCCCTGGGCTATCTCCCCTTGTCCTCATCTTCCTTTAAACATTAAGTTTCTCTAATGAATTGAAGTGATCATTAATTATTTGGCAGTTGGATTGGTAGACCTGAGAAATATAAAGGTAATTGAAAATGAATTCTTAAGGATGATAGCATGCATTTATATAGTTTTTAAAGGATTAAACAGTGTTTTCCTCACAAGAATTTGTGAAATAAATTCTGGAAGTAGTTTTATCCACTTTTGTAGCTCAAAAAACCCCCTAAGATTTACAGAGGACCTGAAAAAAGGATCATGTGACAAGTTAGTATTAAAGAGGTTAATATTAATAGAGCTTTAAGCTATTCTGACTGAGTGAACCCTTAATAAACACTTTTGATTAATTCTAAGTCACAAAGTATACTTTTTAAAAGTTCCTTGAGTTCTCTTATGATGATGGCCCACATCTATATGACCTTTTCAGACCAAAAGTACCACAATCATTCACACACTACATTCCTCTATTAGAATTCCTTGGGAACAGGGACTGTATCATGTTTGCGCTTGTGTCTCTATCATATCATATATCATATCATTGACCCATAATAAGCTTTTTGATTGATTGAGTTGGAAGACATTTCAGAGAGACCACTTAATCCAACCTGTGCCTGAATGGAAATCTTTGCAAGATCTTTCAACTACAAACCCTTTTCTTCTCTGCCACTGCTACCACTCTAATTCAGACCTCATCACTTCAAGCCATGATGATCCTAAGAGCCTGATGGTGGAACTACCTACTTTAAGGCTCTCTTCATTCCAATCCATTCTCCATCCATCCAATAAAATGATTTTCCTAAAACACCTATATGACTATTCTACTTCCCTTTTCAGTACACTCTCGTGGTTTTCTTTTGTCTCCAGGAGCAAATAGAAAATGCTCTGTTTGGCATTCAAAGCCTTTTATAATCTAGCCCCTTCCTACTTTTCCAGCTTTTATACACCTTATTCCCTAACACATATTCTTTGACCTATTGGTATTGGCTTCCTGTCTCTTCCATGAATAAGATACTCCATCTCTCAGCTCCCAGCATTTTCTCTGACTGTCCTCCATTCTGGGAACACTTTCCCTCCTCTGCTCTGACTACTGACCTCTGTAGCTTCCTTTAAGTCCCAACTACATGTTTTATTCCTCATTATGTTGTAAACTTTTTGAGGTCAGGAACTGTCTGTTGCCTCTTTTGTATCCCCAGAGGTTAGAACTGTAACTGGCATAAAATAGGTATAGATTCATTAAAATTTATTAAATTAAATTTATTATTTATTTTTAACATTCTTTTAAAATATTTTTGGGTTCCAAATTCTCTCCCTTCCCCTCCACTAAGAAGCCAAGAAATGTAATAACAATTATAGATGTGCAATCACATAAAACATTTCCATATTAAGTATATTCCTAAAAAAGTAAGAAAAATAAAGAAAATGAAAAACTTATGCATCATTCTACACTCAGATTCCATCCATTCTCTCTGTAGAGATGGAAAGAACTTTTCCTTATAAGTCCCTTGGAATTGTCTTGGATCATTATATGGATCAGAATAGTTAAGTCATTCACAGTAAGTCATCACACAATGTTACTATGCATAATGTTCTGGTTCTGCTCATTTCACTCTGGATTCGTTTATGGAGTCTTTGCACACTTTTCTGAGAGCAACCTGCTCATCATTTCTTATAGCACAACAGTATGCCATCACAGTCATATACCACACTTCTTTAGCCATTCCCCACATGATGGGCATCCCCTCAATTTCCAATTCTTTGTCACCACAAAAGAGAGCTGGTATAAATATTTTTGTACACATATTGTACACATATTTTGTACATATATTTTTCTTTGATCTCTGGGATATAGAATGCCCTCTCTCTCTCTCTCTCTCTCTCTCCCTCTCTCTTTCTCTCTCTCTCTCTCTCTCTCTCTGTCTCTGTCTCTGTCTCTCTATCTCTTTGACTGTGTCTATCTCTGCCTCTGTCTTTATGTGTCACTGTCTCTGTCTGTCTTTCTCTCTGACTGTATGTCTTTTTGTCTACCTGTCTCTGCTTCTTCTCATACATGTATACACACAATACGCACACCTGTAAGTCAGGATACAAATCTCCAATGCATTTTGACACAAGGATGAAAGGGTCTGTGACAGGTCCCAAAGGGCAATCTCCTGCTCCATTGCCCTAAGAGATGGGGAGAAAATGAAATCTTGAAAGAAATGAGAAGTGAGCAATCTTCCTAAGGAGAGGGCATCAGAATCTCTAGAACCTTCTGAGGAGAAACTGCAGGAGCTTCAAATGAGTACTGCTAGACTTGGATAAAGACATGCAGGAGGGGGGACACCAGCTCTTTCCAGAGCCCAGGTTTTCAAGTGAATTGACCTGCATGAGAACAGGAAAGCAGGGGCACCTGTAATTCTGACAGCACTGTGTGATTAGGGCTGAGTGCAAGGCAGATGGAGAAATTATGATTATATAATTCTGAATGCTGGAGATTGTCCTAAAGCAGGAGGTAGATAAAAGAGAAATGATTTCAGTAGGCTACATTATTACTCTGAACCTTCAACATATTTACAGTAATTGGATATTATAGTTCCCAAAATGCTTCACTCACCACAATCCTGTGTTGAAAGGTGTGCAAATATTTCTGTCCATATTTTACAGGTGAGGACATTGTGACTTGTTCATAGTTACACAGTTGGTTAAATGGCAAAGTTGGGACAAGAACCCAGATCTAGTGCTGTTTCCTAGTGTGTAACTGGGCCCCATTCATGTCCATAGGAAGGTGTGATCCCTTGTAAGGCAAAGAATAAATAAACACCTAAATGGATGAATAAATAAATAAAGGTATGCTCAGAAAATGTCACTTCTCAAAAAAATGTTTTTACATGACTGATACCCTTTTGAAATGACAAATGATAAAAGTGTGATAGATAACTAGCCTGGGGTAATTAACCACATCTAGCAATTTCTATAAAGTTGATTTTTTAAAAAATGTCATTTATTAGAATCTTTCAAGGCTTCCAAAATTAAGAAAAAAAAATTCTATTTTGTTCATACAAATCTTGAAGGTTAAAAAATGAGATTAGACTCCATGACCCCTAATTTTCCTTGCAACTCTTAATCTATTTTCCTATGATGCAATCACACATCCCTTCCTGTGGGAAACACACATCCCTTCCTGTGGTCTATAAAAATGAACTGCTTGCTCTTTCTTGGACTTCCTTTACCTGCAGAATTCAAACCATAACATAATATTATGAAGCTGTATTCTAGGATTAGGAGTCTTGAGGAGTGGGAAAGACCCTCTGTCCTCATGGAAAATTAATGTTGAAGTATAACAGAAAAAAAAAAACAAGGTGTGTATGCTTGGCCAGGTGAACTGAGAGTAGAGTTCCTGGACCTCAAATCCCTCTCAACCTTCTGTTTTGCTGTCTAAGGAAGTCAAGGAGACTGGAAACTTGAGAGAATTTTCCCAGATCAGCAGCTGGTAGTTAGCAGGTCACTGAGGAATTTCCTGAAGAAGCACATGGCAGAAATAGACATGCACCAGTTCACTTTACCCAAGACAGGAATCACAGCTTTGGGAGTTGTCTCATAGGTGATAATGTGCCAGAGTTTGACAGTTTGGACACTTGACCTTCTAGAGAGAGGAGGGAATTTCTTGATACAGTATACTCCAAGGAGAAGAAAGAAGATTATCTATTTAAAGTACAGAGCCAGTAAAAGGAAAGATAGTGCAGTTCCAATGAGAACAAGATTGTTGAATAAAAGGACTGGATATGGTTGTGTGGGAAAGAGGGACTTTGTAGAATGTCAAAGGATTGTCCCATTAGGAACACCATTTTTAATTCCCTTCTGAGTTTTGGTATCTGGTTATGGGAATCTATGGATCCTTTGCATTTTATTTATTTCCTGTGGTATGAAATTAAGGCTGTCCTGTTATATAATATGTGCTTTGTTACCTTAAATATTTGTATGGGAGAAAATATTCTATTACCCATTTTTGGGAAAATCTAGACATGAGGCTGTACTATGAGCAAAATGGGAGATTTTTCTGGAGAACTTCATGTGGGCATATTCAGCTTAAGATACTAGTTTGAGGTCAGGTCCCATGCTTGGACAACAGGGAGGAGCAACTGATTCCTAGTCAGTCAATCTTTAGGTAATTTGATTCTCTGAAATAAAATGAATAATACAACAGTGGACATGCTCATAGAATTCTTAGACACATCCAAATGAAAATCCATTTCTTATAATCTTAATAAGTTTATGGAGAAACTCATCAATTTGATAGGCTCACTTTAGATCAGAGGACTTGAAGTTAAGGTGGAAACTAGACTATAGGCAGGGGGTTACTGGTGAATGTTGAATAACCAGCTCTGGGAAAAACAAAAAAATGTGCATGACATTTTAAAGTTTAACCTGCATTAACATTTTCTTCATTAATTTGTTAAGACTTAAATCAAATCCTGATTTGTATCTTGCTGATTTCTGCAATATAAATACATTGAAAATCTAGCAATTGACTCTCTTAAGTCAGTATAAGTTGACTTCACCAAACTAAAATAATGAATCCTAATTTTTAAAACATTCTTTATAACTTCTGTCATTTTTTTTCTTGTGAAAATTTGAATCTTTTTAACTCATGTCTCAATAAAGTATCCTAGACTTACAAAAGTTGATCAAGGGAAAATGTAATAGTAATAGCTCATATATAGAGGGCTTTTTATGGGTTGCAAAGTATTTTCCTCATAATAATTCTGTGAGAATTCTCTTGGGAAAACAGATAACAGTCAGTAGAGTTGTTTTTTATCATGACTCTAAAGGTAAAAGAAACCTCATTTCATGGACATTTGGTCATCTCATATTTCAATGATACCGAAAGCACATGACTCAGTCCATCAACAGGCTAAGATACAGTGGCAAAAGTGTTATTAAAAAGACATCATTCTTTATAAGTAAGGAGACAGAAATAGTACAAGAAAGCTAATTTTAGTTATATTCAAAAATCTAATGAAAAATTCATTCAAAGAAGTCACGGCTCTTACTGTCCCTAGAGATGTGGCAGAATAACAAAGACCTCACAGAAAAGTCAGTCTCTTAGTGTCTGAAGGGTTGTCAGATGGAAGATGAATTAGATTTCTTCCCCTTGGCTTAAGGGAGTACAGAATGAGGAGCAATAGATGGCAGCTGTGAAGAAGCAAATTTTGACTTGATGCTAGGGAAAAAAAAACACAACTTCCTAATAATTAGAACCGTCTAAAAGTATAATGGTCTGCAACAGGGAGGTTTTGTGTTACCTTTCAAGGCATGTATTCAAAGAGTCTAGAAGACTTGAGAACTGACAGGACTTGGTAGATTATTGATGTGGGTGAAAGTCAAAGAAGGCTCAAGTAGCAGCCAGATGGTACAGAGAACTAACTGAAGGTTGGACTTGGAACCAGAAGGAATTGAATCTGAGTCTTGCTTAAGATGCATGCTAGCTGGGTGATTCTGGGCAAGTCATTTAACTTTTTCTCACCTCTAACCTAAGGGTAATAATAGCAACTACATCAAAGAATTGTTTTGAGGATCAAATGAGAATATATGGAAAGTGTTTGCAAACCTTATAGCACTATGTACATGCTAGCTACTATTGTTAAGAGGCAATTGTCCACTTTGGTATGTCAATAATGTAGATGGTTTGGATAATTCAGTCATTGAAATAATGTTTGTAAGCCACGTAATTTTTTGTTTTTAGTTTCTAATTGTCTAGCTCATCCTTAGTTTTCTTTGGGGGTGTGATGCTTAAGTAGTGTTTAATAATCAACTCTCTGGTAGAAAAAAACACATGCAGGGCACAATTTTAAGTTTAATTTGTAATAGTAGCATTTTTCCCATCACTTTTTAAAATCTAGAAATAAAAAAAGGAAAACAAAAGTCAAGCCTTGTTTTGTAGTATATGCTGATTTCCAAGGTATAAATAATCACATGGAAAATTTAACAATAAATTCTTGAGAGCAGTTTAAGCTGATCCCAGCATGCTTCCTACCTCAAGTTCAATCTTTTCGGTAAAGAGTGGCATAATCTCAATTGTTTTCAAAACCTAAACACAAGGAAAGAACTTGTTAATTTAATGTAGACTCTAAAACCCTAAGGAGTCATTAAACATCATCTTAGAAGGTCTGTGTAGTGTGAATGTACAGAACACATCTTACTAGGTCTCCCTTTCTCCCTCTACCCCTTCTCTAGAATATGAAGAGGTCATCTTTAACTTAGCTGGGGAAATTGTAACCATTCTTTACCACCTCACTTTCTTCCCCTAGACATGTCAAAATCTCTTTTACTTTTCTCCAGTCCCTGATAATAAGGCGGTCCATCTCCTTGCCAAGCAAGCTCCTCTACATTTGCTCTTGATCCAATTTCCTCTCATCGTCTCTACCAAATTGCCTCCTTAATCATTCCACTTCCTATGTTTTAATCTTCAGTCTTGAGACTTGAAGTCAATATGGTTGCCTGAACAGGGACAAGCTATCACAGTTGCCTCACCTCTATTCCAGGAAAAATCCAGAAATTCACACTGGACTTAATAACGATGAAGAAATTGAAGGAGAAACTACAGTGACTTCTTTCACCTCAAAACTGCCAGCAGGCCCTGGAGAATAGGAAAGATGTCAACATAGGAAAATAAGCCCATAGCTTCCCAGTGCAACCTTTGAAGGGCAGAAGCACATACTGCTTATCAAGCTGTCTAGAGGCAGCTAGTGTAAAAGGCTTCCCTGAGAAAACCCCAATGTGGTTGAAACATATTGGGTCACACTTGGAAAATCTGGGTAGCAGCAGTGACTAGGGCAGGCTTGACTTGAACTAGGACACCCTAGGCCTCTAAGTTCTCTACTATCCTGTCATGATGAAGATACAACATTCTGAACTTCAAAAATTCAGGGAGGCATGACCACAGGTGGGGGATGTCAGTACAGGTGACCTAAGCAAGGCAGAGTAGGGACAACCACCCCACCCACCCAAAAGCACTTCAGTGTATGCATCCTATTTCTAACCTAAAGTTCAGGAACTAAAGCTGAAGAGGGAAACAAACCAGTAAAAGACACTGATTGTAATTTGTTGAACCATGCTTTAGTTGATGGACATTGTCTTTTATTGCCAACACACACACACACATACACATGCTGCTATCAACATGTCTGCCTTGTCTTCCTTCTTTAATCTCTTTTGTATACAAGTCTTGCAGTAATATATCTGGGTCAAAGGGACATATGCTGTTCAGTAACGTTTTGTGAATAATTCCAAATTGTTTTCTAGAATGGTTATATGTGTTCACAGGTCTGTCAACAGTGTGCCAGTCTGCCTATTTTTCTGACTTGGTCATTTTCTTTAGTTAGTCATCTTTGTCAGTTTGGTGACTGAAGAGTGAAACCTCAGAATTGGTTAATTTGTAGTTCTCTAATTATTAGTGATTTATGACATTTTTTTCCATCTAGATATAGAAAATCTGGGGTTTTTCCTTTGAAGACCTGCCTGGTCATATCCTTAGACTGTTACTGAAGATTGGTCTTTATTATTATAAATTAATATTAGATCCTTATATATCTTGGAAATAACTTTTTCAGATGAAATTGCTGAAATTTTTTCTGAGTTAATTGCTTCATTTTTAATCCTAGCTTTATTGTATTTATGCAAAAAGATTTTTAAATTTTATGTAATTAAAATCCAATTTATCTTCTGTCATAGTCTCTGGTTTTTTTTGGTCATGGAATTTTTTTCTTTATCAAATAGGCATTTCCCCTTCATGTTTCTCTAATTTGTTTATGATGTGACCTTTTTATATCTAGGTCACTATCCATTTGGATCTTATCTTTCCATATGATGTGAAGTGTTGTTATAACCCTAATTTTTTCAGTATTTCTGTTTAATGTTTCCAGCAATCTTCACCAAAGAGTGAGTCCATTCCCAAGTAGATGAGCTCTTTGTGTTTATAAAAATGAAGAAATAGATGATGTCAAAGAAGACAGACAGACTTGTATGAACTAGTTCAGAGTAAGGAAAAGAGAACAAGAAGAACAATTTATGTCATGACATCAATAATATGAAAATGAATAATTTTTAAAACTTCTATAAACTGAAGAATGAAATAAACACGATCAGGAAAAAAATTTATATATCAAAAACAACATTGAAAAGAGAAACAACTTTGAAAAATGTAAGAATTATTATGAACACAATGACCAGCCATGACTCCAGAACTCCACTGATGAAATATGGCACCCACCTCTTGACAGGGAAGCAATAGATACAGGGCACAGAATGAAGCACACTTTTTGAACAAAACCAAGTATAGCAATGCAGCTTAGCTACACATATTTCTTGCAAGGAAATTCTTTTTATGGAATGCAGCAGAAGGAATAGAAAATAGATTTCTCTTAATTAAAAGAAATAAAACTTTAGCTAAAAAAGACCTCGACCAATATTTAAAAAATTATGAGAAATATAGAAATTCCCCTGAAAAAGAAGAGTAACTATAATAACTACATTCTGTGACTCAAAAGGGAAAAACGAGGGTTTTCTACAAGGTCTAATCTTCAGTCTCTTCCTATATATTGCCTTTTCCCTATAACCTTCAAAAAAGACCAAGTCTTCCTCATCCAAAAAAACAAAAACAAAAAACAAGACTAACTTTCATTAGACCCTACCTTGAGGTATTATCCTTTAGCTTGTTTCCTTTTATCAGCTAGGAGGAAAAAAAAATCTTTCTACACTCATAGCTTTCACTCCTCCTCATTTTATTTACCCCTCACCTCTGCAATTTGGGTTTTGATCTCATCACTCAAATGAAATTTCTTTTTCCAAATGTAATAGTTGTGTCTTAATTATCATAGCTGATAGTCACTTTTTTTGTGTTCCTAGCTCTCATCTTTTGCAATCTGTCCCATTGTTGACCACCCTCTTCTCCTGTATACTCTTTCCTCTCCATTGATTGCTTGTAGAGTGTGTGTGTGTGTGTGTGTGTGTGTGTGTGTGTGTGTGTGTGTGTGTGAGAGAGAGAGAGAGAGAGAGAGAGAGAGAGAGAGAGAGAGAGAGAGAGAGTGATCTACTGTGTCCTGCTTCTCTTCAGGTTTATAACCTTGGACTTTTCCTCCACCTCACATCACATACCCAGTCAGTTGCCACACCTTGCCATTTCTATCTCCAAAGCATTTATCATAACTTGGTATGACCTCTCTACTTATATAGTGACCATCTTATTTCAGGTCCTTATCCCTTCTTATCTAGACTACATGAAATTTTTATCAGTTCTCCCCAACTGCTAGTGTCCTGTCTTCCTAATTATCTTTTTTTCACCACCTTGTATATTTTAATACATGGTAAGAGCTAGTATGTAAGGTTTGCCAAGTGCCTTACAAATTATCTCATTTTATACTCACAATAGACTTAGGAAGTAAGTACTATTACTACCCTTATTTGAAAGATTAGGAAAACTAAGACTAGAGAAGGCTAGGTGACTCATTCATGGTCACACAGCTAGTATGTGTCTGAGGACGAATTTAAAGCCAGACCTTCCTGACTTCACTACCAGAACACTATGCTCTGAACTAGATTGTCTTCCTCAAGAGAGTAAAAATTCTGTAAGAGTATGAATTATTTCATTTGTATTCTTTTGTCCAGTGTATACATAATACCTGGCATATATTAACTGATTGGACCTGAAATCAGGATGACCTGGGATCACATCTTGCCTCAAACATCTATTTTCCCTATGACTTTGGGTAACAATAGCTGATAAAAACAGTAAGCATCATATAGCCTTCTAAGATTTGCAGAGCATTTTGCATGTCTTATCTAACTTTAGGCACTAGCAATCAATGTTGTGAATGATTAGTGAGATGGGCGTTATTATTTCCTCATTTTACAAATGAGAAAACTGAGACTAAGAGAGGTTAAACAGCTTGACCAAGGACACTTACTAACTGTCTGGGAGAATTTGAATTCATGTCTTCCTGATTTGAAGTAAAGCATTTTATCCACTAGCCCATCTAAGTAAGTGACTCAACTTTTTTGAGGCTCTATTTCTGCATTGGTAAAATTGGATTAACATTAGCACCTACTTCACAGGGTTGTTGTATGAATAATGTACCTAAAGAGCATTGAAAAATCTTTAAAAAAAAACCCCTCATTTGTCAGCTCCTATTGCTATTATCTAATTCAATGCTTAATTTTCCAATGAGGAAACTAAAATCACAAAAATTATAGACTTGTCCACAATTATACAACTCATTGGTGGCAAATCTAGAATTATAGCCCAGGTTTCTTTATTTTTACTTTAAAGAACTTTGCAGTATATGTTGTAGGCCACTATTCTTTTACACTGTTTAAAATATTCCTTTAAAAGTTCTACTTATGTCTACTTCTTCTCTATTTTTATTTATTCCATATGTATCTTGGATATCAGACCTTTATCAGAAAAACCTGCTACAAATATTTTCCCTAGTTATTTCTACCTTAATTTTAAATACCTTGATTTTTATTTTACTCAAACTTTTCAATTTTATGTAATAAATATTGTCTGTTTAACCTCCTCTGATCCTCTTCATCATTTGTTTAATC
>CM053772.1:117460151-117477916 GCA_028658325.1 Potorous gilbertii | reverse complement strand
ATACCAAATTAAGTGTGCATGTTATTCCTTCCATAAACCAAATGCAATGACGGTAAGGTTCACTCTTTCCCTCTCACTTCCCCCTTCTTCCCCTCCATTGAAAAAGCTTTTTCTTGCCTCTTTTATGTGAAATAATTTGCCCCCTTCTATTTCTCCCTTTCTGCTCCCAATATATTCTCCTCTTATCCCTTAATTTTATTTTTAGATTTCATCTTTTCCTATTCAACTCACTCTTTCTAACAATCCTCTATCTCTATCTATCTATCTATCTATCTGTCTAATCCCTCCAACTACCCTAATACTGAGAAAAGTCTCAAGAGTTACAAATATGATTTCCATATAGGAATGTAAACAGTTCAACTTTAGTAAGTCCCTTATGATTTCTCTTTCCTGTTTACCTTTTCATTGTTCTCTTGATTCTTGTTTTTGAAAGTCAAATTTTTGTAATAGTAATTTAAATGGAAAGATTCTTTCTCATTAATTAATAAGTCCATATAGTCTAGAAGCCTGGGTTATAAGTGATGGGAGGAGCTTACTGAAGAGGCAGAACAGGAAGGGTGGAGCAGAACCAGGAGGAAGATAGTGAGTGGGGTCAGGTCAGAGGGGATAGAACATAGGTCAACTGACACAGGCCCAACTGACATGTTGTGATAGTTGGTAGTGAGAAGACCCTGGCTGAATGAGGGGAGGTTTAAGAGTGGCTTCATCCTCTGTTGTGATCATGCTTATTAACTTCTTGGTCACCATGATAGATTTTACTTTCTGCCTCTGGGATTTGCCTTTCTGTTGTTTAAATAAATGTCTTCCTTCTGCCTTCTATATGGAGAGGCTTTTACATTTTGTGACTGAGAACTATGCTGGCATATTAATAATCACCACCAGTGCTGTGAATATTGCCTTAAAAAATAATTTTTTAATCATTTTAATTTGAAAGTTCTATATTCTATATTTCATTTAATTACTATTTTTCCCCCTGAAGTGTTAAGCTCTCTTTTGCTGGGTAGGTGATTCTTGGTTTTACTTCTAACTCCTTTGACCTCTGGATTATCATATTCCAAGGCCTGTGATCCCTTAAGCTACTAGATCTTGTGTTATCCTGATTGTATTTCCACAATACCTGAATTGTTTCTTTCTGGCTGCTTGCAATGTTTGCTCCTTGATCTGGTTGCTCTGGAATTTGGCTACAATATTCCTAGGAGTTTTCCTTTTGGGATCTCTTTCAGGAAGTGATCAGTGAATTCTTTCCTTTTCCATTTTACCCTCTGATTCCAGAATATCGAGGCAGTTTTCCTTGATAATTTCTTGAAAGATGATTTCTAGGTTCTTTTTTTTGATCATGGCTTTCAGGTTGTTCCAATTGTCTCTCCTGGATCTATTTTCCAGGTCAGTTGTTTTTTCCAATGAGATATTTCACTTTGTCTGCTATTTTTTTATTTCTGTGTCTTTGTTTTATAATTTCTTGATTTTTCATAAAGTCATGAATTTCCATCTGCCCCATTCTTATCTTTAAGGAATTATTTTCTTCAGAGAGCTTTTGGATTGCCTTTTCTGTCTGGCCAGTTCTGTTTTTCAGGGCATTCTTCTCATCATTGACTTTTTGTATCTCTTTTGCCATTTAGGTTAGTCTATTTTTAAAGTGTTATTTCCTTTGACATTTTTTGGGGTCTCCTTTAGCAAGCAGTTGATTTGTTTTTCATGATTTTCTTGTATCACTTTCATTGCTCTCCCCAATTTTTCCTCTATTTCTCTTACTTGATTTTAAAACCTTTTCTGAGCTCTTTAATGGCCTGTGACCAAACAATGTTTTTCTTGGAGGCTTTGGATGTAGGAGCTTTGATTTTTTTGTCTTCTATTTGTATATTTTGATATTCCTTGTCATCAAAGTAAGATTCTCTAGTCTGACTCTTTTTCTGGATTTTGCTCATTTCCCCAGCCCTTTACTTGACTTTTGAGCTCTTTATCCAGGTAGTTCTCTGCTTCCAATGGTGGTGGGAACTATACTGTCAGTTGCTAGATCCACCCCACAATCTGTGGGCCTAGGGTTCTAGAAACAGTCACTGCCATTGCCCCTGTCCCTGCTGCTGCTGTGTTGGGTTTCTTCACCCCCTCAGCCATCCTGGGACTGTGACTGGGCCACTCTCTTCTTTCACCCATGTCCCACAGTTTTCTGCATTGATCTTCCAATTTGTCCTTGGCATTTTGGGGCCATGAAGTCTGGAAACCACTGCAGTTGCCAAAGATTCAATCCTCCTGAGGCCTGCTCAGGTCCTGTCTGTGCAGGTGCAGCCCAAGCTGGACTGCATTCTACTCCCAGCATGGCACAATAGACATTTCCTGTCTTCCTTCCAGGATGTCTTGGCCTGGAGATTCATTCTGTGGGTTCTGTAACTCCAGAATTTGTTTAGAGTCATTTTTCACATGTATATTACTGGGCTTGAGAGCTCTAGCAAGTTTGTGCTGTTGTTCTGTGATCTTGGCTTCATTTTTTAACTGTAATTTTTTTTTATAGAAAGTATTCTGTTAGAAAATATGTTTATTGAAAAGAAAAAAATGTTTATTGAATTTAGTATTATTTCCCATAAGCACTTCTGATTGACTCTGTATTCTTGTTGCCTTGCCTCTTTGTGTTCAGCTTTCGCAGAAAGAAAGACCAAGAAGAGCAAGAAAAACAAGAGAGAGCCTTCATAGAGAGGAACTTTTCTTAGCAAAAGGCTGAGAACTCCCTAGCCCATTTTTAAAGACTTATACTCTAACTGGTGGCATCATTACAAGTTCAGAACTATCCTTCTAAGTGAAAAAAAATTACTATTAATTCTGTCTATATTTTATAATACTGCACTATAAATATAATTCAGTGTTACAGCAACAAGAAAATATCTCCCAATAAGCCTGGGGCATTGTCCCCAAAATACACTCCTTAGTAGGAAGAGTGAACATATGTGGGGAGTGAAAATGGATGGATAAATATTCACACAAATAAGTTGCAGAAATTTTTTTACCTGGGCTCCTCCAGAGCTTAGAAAGAATCTTGTTGACAAAACAGGCTATAAGACTTGAGATCAAATAAATTGATTGGCAAATTGAAAGAAAAATAAATTTATTGGCATAGTACCTGCTCAAAGCAGTCCCCTTCTCCCTACTCCCCTTTCCTAGTGTTAAAATTGGATTTATTGTAACTTTTTAGGCCAAAGTAGAACATGCAGCCAGTCAATCAATCAAGAAACTTTTATTAAGGACTTGTTTTATGTCAGGCACTATGCTAAGTGCTGGGGAGGAAAAGAAAGGTAAAAGATAGTACCTACTCTTGAGATGCTTATAATCTAATTGGGGAGATGCTATGCAAAGAAGGATGTATAAACATGCTATATAAAGGATAAATTGAAATCATAAACAGAGGGAATCCCTAGAATTAAGAAGGTTTGGGAAAGACTTTCTGTAGCAAGCAGAATTTTAACTGGGACTTGAAGAAAGTCAGGAAAGCCAGGACACAGAGATCAGAATAGAGAACATTTCAGGAATGGTGGACAGTCAACCAGAGAAAATAACCAGAGATAAAAATTAGAATGTCACATTAGAAGAACAGAAAGGACAATGTCATTGGAATGAAGAGCATATAGGGAAAAGTGTGTAAACTGTAAGGCATGTGAGGAGGTGTAGAGTATATGAAGGGTTTTGAATGTCAAACAAATAATTTTATACTCAACCATGACAATGATAGGATGTCACTAGTGACTGTAACGTGGTCTGAAAATTATGAAGATCACTTTAAAAGTTAAATGGAGGCTGGAAAGACTTGTGTCAGGCAGACCAATCAGCAGGCTGGTATAACATTCAGATTTTAGAAAATGAGGGACTGCAGCACATTGTATGCTGAGTTAGAGGAGAAAAGGAGACATATGGGAGGGATATCCTAAAGGCAAAATCAACTGGTCTTGGCAACAAATTGGATGTGGAGAGGGATGAGAGAGTGAGGAGCTGATAATGACACCTAAGTGGTTAGCCAGGGTTGATGGGAGGATGGTGGTGACTAATTATCCTAAGGCAATATAGAGGACTCACTGATGGGAAGATGTTTTGAAATCAGGAAATATTTATCTACTAGAGAGTCAAGTTGTCTTTTTTTGTCCATCTCTTGCCTCAAGCTGAAAAATAACCTCAAGGGTGAGTCTTCTGGAAGATTCAACAGGAGGAAGCTCCTAAGAGTCTATGACTATGGGTCATTGTTACTGTAGAAAAAAAGAATTCCATAGCACTTCAGATGAAAGAGGACACATAGTAAATAAGAACACAGTGCCACCCAATCAATCTCATGGCTAAAGGTAGAAAGGAACTGCAACTATCCATTGAAGATTGAACCAAGAATAACCAATGGACCCAACCAGCAGAGGGCCCAGGAAAGAGTCCATTGGCAGAGCAACCTACTCAGACCCATGTGGCAGATATTGTCTAGCAGTCGCATGGCCTGCAGAGCTTGGCAGGGCAGTCAATTTCTAGTAAATACTTGGCCCAATTTAGCATCAGTAGAACATGGTGAGAATCCTACAAAACCATTGAGTGATCTGCTCAACTTGTTCCATTCAGTCTTGAGAACAAAATATACATTCTTTAAAGGGTATTTTTTTTTTTAGATGAGGGAGGAGGGATCTTGGTAGAGAGAGAATACAAGAAGGTCCAGAAATGCCTTAGCATGATGGGCTAGGTGCTAGGGGCCAAGGAACTCTGGTACCAGTGTGTATGAATGTATGCAAGCCCAACTCTTTCTTCTGGGAGAGTGTCATGGCCAAGGACTTTCCTGGAGTCTTTTACCCAACTACAGTCTTGGGATGGGGTATCTGGACCTTGAGAGACTTCAGATACTGGGGTTGATCATCTACATTCCTGCGATGCTGGGGGAACTCTCAGTCTGAACATGACTTCTTTCTCAACAACAGTAATAATGCACTCTAGGAGGAGGAATCTCATTTGGGGCACCACTCCAGTGGAGAGGTGCTTAATGCAGGGCCAACTCGGCTATGGGGACCTTCCTGAGAGAGGCTATAAGGATCAAGCGTTCTGTGGGCCCTCTAAATGTGTGCTTCAATGCAATTGTACTTCAAATTCATGCCCTTGAACTCTGAGTGTGTTTGTGGAAAAGTTTTCTGCTATTGGGGAAATACTTTGCAACTGTTTTTCTTGCTATGCTATTTAAATAAATTCCTGTAATTAAATAAACTTTTAATAAAGGAAGATCAGTAAAGGAATTGTGAGCTAGCATTTATAACACCAACCCTCCACAAGATTTCTCCAGAACTCTGAAGGTAGTAACAGCCACTTCACTTGGAGGCTCTCTACCTGTAACAATGCATGTTGGCAAATAAACTGCAAAAGGAGTTACAGCTGCATACAACCAAAGGGGAAAGACAATAGTGAAGTCATGTGATCATGAGGAATTAATGAGAATTTGAGATTTAAGTAAAGTGGAATAATATCTCAAGGTTATCTCTGAGAGGGCATAGGGAAGAAAAAAAGGGAAACAAAGAAAGTTATATGATATCTTTATTATATATTTAAAAGAAATAACAAGTTGTACATAATACATTTACAGTTTCATATACAATCATCTTTTTTTTAATCTAGTATGTTATGGAAATGCTTGTTTTATTTCTTAAGTTCAGAACAAAATTTAAAAAAAAAGGAGCTAAGAAGTCTTCTGATCTTATCTCCGAAATGATTAGACAAATTTATTCTAGCCCTTCACCTGTGCTCTGGGGAATTCATCTAAATTTTATCAAGTTATCCCAGCATCAGGCATTTCATTCTAATCTGGACTCTACTTGTGTTCAACATTTGTTTAGGTGGTGTATGCAAGCTACAGGAGATAAGGAATACACACCCTTTTCATGCCTTTTATGTATTTACAATGAAATGAAAGAGGATTAATACTGCCTACTATGAATAGGTGCTGTTTTGTTGTCTATCAATGTAAGGGAATGTGATTTTTTTGGAGATGAAAGAAAGAAGGAAAAGAGTAGGTGTTCAGTCATATCTTGGCAGTAGAAGCTTGTCTTTTGATGAATGGAATAGATAGAATTTCCTGGAGGAAAGTGGTGAATTAGTTTAAAAAAGGATTTGACCTTTAACCAAAGGCCTTGGTTCATGACTGGTTCACCAAATACGTAATACATATACACATACAAATGTGTCTATAATATATGTTTCCTCATATACATACACATGCACGTATAATGGTTTGGAGAAACTCTTAAACATTTAAATAGAGAAATCTTAGAAGAACTGAAAAAAGTAGAATCATCTCATCTTGTGGCTAATTTAATTGAAACATTTAAAATGATTTTCATCCACCTTTACAAAATGATTCTATATGTTCCAAATATAATAGTAATATTTTGACTCCTTAAAATGCCAAAAAAGCATGTGAGGCAGTGCTATAACTACTTTAAAATTTTATTTATTTTTTAACTACTATTGCAAGTAAAGAAACATTTGAGAGAAAGGTGCCACATTTGTAAATATCTGGATTTTTATCAAAAGACAATTGTTATTATTTTATAGAATTCTGATATATTAGTTTTATTCTGTCCTCCCCATGACACAGAAGTTATTAAAAATGTACTTGAAAACATTACTGGTAACTTTTAGAATCACCAGAGACAACTCCGATCACTAACAAGCAATTCAATTTAAAGCATTTTAACAAATATTTATGAAGGACCCACTATGTGGAAATCACTGTGCTACTAGTGAGGTTACAAAAATGAAAAAAAACAACATAGTCTTTAATCTCTAAGAAACTGTAATTTAATGGGAGGTCTGACAGTTATTCCTTAGATGGCCTTAGGCAAGTATCTTTCCATTTCTTGGTCTGTTACGTAAAATGAAAGGATTAGATTAGAATCCAATGATTTTAAAAGGTTGTTTCTTGGACTAATAGGGATCCACAAAACTCTTCAAAGTCAAAACTATTTTCACAATAATATGTTTTAACTTCTAATATGGTATATATTAAAACATAACTCCCATAATGAAAAGTTCTTTGGGGTCTTCAATATTTTTTAAGCATATAAAGAGGCCTTGGATTAATAAACTTAAGACATGCAAACAAATAAATAAGCTATCAGGGAGGGAAGGCAACATGCTATATTGGATAGAAAGTACACTTCAAAAACAAAAAGACTTCAGTTTAAATTCTTTCTCTGATACATACCAACCGTGTGAGTTACTCTTAATCTTTCAGTTTAGGAAACTCTCTAATTTTTAAATTTCAGAGAAGGAGGTTAGAAGGTAGAAGGAGAAACTTCTCTTCCAGGAGTTTCCTATACTAGTAAATTCACAGGTCTAATTCCTATCTTGTAGTTAATTATACTTGAAAATGATATATACCTCTAACACAATGAAAACTTTTTAAGGGCAAAGACTCTCTACTCTTGTGCTCGTTATGGATCTTAAAGGATATTGTATAGAAAAGGAATTACATTTCTTTCTGGCTCCAAAATGCAGAACCAGGAACTGTCAGTATTACATAGAGATAAACATAGGCTTAATGCAGGTAGATGGTACAATGGAGAGAGTACTGGACCTAGAGTCAGGAAGACTCTTACTCCTGAGTTCATATCTAGCCTCAGAAATTTATTAGCTATGTAACCTTGGGAAAATCACTTACCCTTGTTTGCTTCAGTTTCCTCATTTGTAAAATGAACTGGAGAAAGAAATGGCAAACCATTCCAGTATCGTTGCCAGTGGTGTCAGGAAGAGTCAGACATGACTGAAAACAACTGACCAATAAGAAAGGAAAAACTTCCTAATATTTACAGTTGTTCAAAAATAGAAATGACCTGTCTTTAGAAGACAGTTCTTTGGCATTATTCAAATGGAGACTGGCTAGCCATTTGTTGATTATTTTAACATAGAGATTTGGAGAGGTGTATGGATTAGACTGAATTAGAGAATCAGGGATTTTTTCAACTCCAAAAGTCTATGCTTTCCAGATATAGGAAATAACATAGGAGAGGGAAAGGAAAGGTGTTATTTTGGTTGAGTGCTACTGAGCACCTTCCTCTTAGGTCTGCAAAGTTGGAAAAGATTGAGCAGAAAAAAAATCAAATTGACGGTAATAGGTTGACTTTGATATCAAGGCTTCATAATTACAGGTATGAAGTATGACTTGGTTTTGGAAGCGACCTGAATAAGGTCTTGAACACAAGGGAAGAATTGACTTTTTTTACTTCCAGCCTTTCAGTTTCTTCCTTTGAATTCAAAATAACACACTCTCTGTTTCTGTGTATATCACCAGTCACATGCCAGCCCTCCCTCCGCCTTTCCTCTGTGTATTTGCATGAGTATTCAGAGGTGTACTTGTATATATACTGTGCATGCAATGTGTAATGTGTGTGTATATATCTGTGATTCCATCACTGTCGGGGTCCCACTCTTGACTTTCTGTAATGGTAATTTAAATGGGAAGATCTTTCCCATTCATTAATATGCTCATGTGTCCTGCCTGGGTCACAAGACAGTCTGAGTCACAAGGAGCCTGTGGTGGGAGGAGTTTGCTGAATGGGTGGAACAGGAAGAGGCAGAGCTAGAGCAGAGCTGAAAGGAAATTAGCGAGAGAGCAGGCAGAACTGAAGGACCCAGGCAAACCCACTGTTGGCTGTGAGTGTGAGAAAGGCATTTTGTTTAAAGGAAGTCTTTTTGTGATTTGTTTAATGGAGCTGGTTTGTGGGAAGCCTAGCATGGGGAAGGCTTGGGGATGATGTTGTTTTCTGCATTTTTATTGTGTATAGATTTTTGTTACTATGATGGATTTGGCTTTCTGGTATCTAAATAAATGTTTTGGTTCTGTCTTCCATATGGAAAGTCTGTAGGATTTCATAATTCAGAATTGTGCCATGATATTCATGGCCACTGTGGGTGCTGTGAATATCACATTGGCACTACACTTTCCTAATTCCTTCTTCCCCATTCCTAAGAACCTTCTCCCTTTGGAAGCTCCTTTCTTCATCATGTTCTAACAGTTTTCTGACTCTGCAAGGTTCCTCTGTCTTTGTGAATCCTTCCTCTGATTGTATATTTCCTCCAAGGACCTCTATTTTAACTATGGGTCCTCAGGATAGTGTTGTCCACACCTTCATCACTTTTAGGCTCTTTTCCCAACATAGTGCAATGTGAGAACTTCTCCCCTTACCTTTTGAGCTTCTTTTATGTGTGTCTTCTCCCTTTAGAATATAAACTCCTCAATGGCAGGATCTGTCTTTGTTTTTGCATCCCTCATGCTTTGCACAGTGTCTGACACAAAGTAATCCATTAATAAATGATTGTTGAATTGACTGTAAATTTTGGTCTTGGAGACTTGCTTCAAGTGCAGGGAGAAATAGTGACTTGCTCAAAGTGACACCATCAATTTGTGTCAGATATAGGATTTGAACCCAGGTCTTCTTGACTCTGATCCAGGTTTCTATTTTCCATGCCATGCTGCCTCTTGCTTGTTCTCTAGCATCCATAAATACAGAAGCAGCATCACATTCTCTGTATTAGCTCATTCTACAGTAGGAAGAACTTGGGCATTATACCATTCCTTGTCCATCCTCTCCATGTTCTTGCTGCAAAGATTATAGATAGATATTAGGCCACCCTCAATTCTTCTCTCAGCAAAATGAAATACAGGTTATATATGGATTTTCTCCGTGTTCAGAGACTCCAATGGCTCTTCCTACTCAATCATCAGTACAAGTGGTTGAAAGTCCATGATATTATTTCTGGTTCTTTTGTGCAGTTGTATAAGGTCTTGTGTTCAGGATCCAGTCTCCAATGTATTTAGTAAGGTGTTATAAAATGCTATGGATTTAAGTCTAATTAAGGATGATATGACATATTTCTTGACTTTCTAATTCCTTCTTTCTTGTATATCTCTTGTGTAGTTTGCTCTAAAAGTCTTTATTCTAGTCAAAATGAATCCTCAAAGGAAATGTTGATTGCTATTTGGTTGCTGGTTTGGTAGACCTGTGTGTATAAGATGTACCGTTTTATTACTACTAATTGTTTCTGTTCTTCTACTCTCTCTTCATAGACAAGAATTCTTTATATAGGAACACCAAAGTTTTGCTACTATTTAGACTGTCCAGGAAAATAGCTTAAGTTAGTATCAATGTACTATGTACTATGAACAATTTCTTGCTTCTTGTATTTAAATATAAGGCTGTTTGGAGTCAGTAATACCTATTCTGTTCCAGAGCCAGAGTTTTCTCTTGATTTACGTATCCAAAATCATCATGGTTTCCTTTTGTGCCTTCATAGTCATAAATAAAGGAATTTGAGGCAGCTAATTGAATTCTCATAATTCATAGATTCATAAATTTAAGAGTTGGAAGGAATCTTAGAGGCCTTCAAGTTCAGTCTTCTCATTTAACAGATGGGGAAACTGAGGAACAGAGAGAGTGTGTCTTTCCCAGGATCTCATGATCAGTATGTGTCTCATACAGTATTAGAACCCAGGCCTCCCTGACTTTACACCCTGAATTAAAGTTTAGGTCCATTATGCTATATTTATTTTGTAGTCTGATTCAGTATTCCTTGACAGAGCTCCAAATTCTGCAATTCCTACTCTACTGAGTGCTATAAAGAGGATCTAAGTCTGATTTTCTCTCAGTCTTGACTCTTTCTTGGTAAAAATCACTGCTTGTTGACCCCAATTCTACAGCTAGAATCCATCAATGTTTTTCCGTGTTCATTCTTAGTAGTAGGGATTGATTTAAGTCTGCAATTTACTTCCATGCAATGACACACTTTATAAGCAGTCCTTGACCCTTACCTGTGCTTTCCTATATTCAGGACCTACTGTTTTTCTTCAGAGATTTCCTTTATTCACTCCTGGAAGACTGCAGTATTTTATGATGTTGGAATCTGGGGAGAGGGGGGAGGGTATTAGAATATCTCTAAATCTTGATTAGTCTTGGTGAACACAGCAGGAGCCTTAGGTTGACTTAAGCTCTGAGTGATTTAGTCTAATCTGCCTAGTCCCTCATCTAGGCAGCTGCTGCACACTTTCGCTCACCAGGAAAGTAGCACTACGGGATGAAAAACCTATTGTCTTTTACCAATTAACCCAACATACCTGATTTTTAATCTTGGGTCCTAGATTCCTCTGAAAAATGAGGGGATTTGTCTAAATTACCACTAACATGATTATCAGAGCTAATATTTTAAAGATTGGAGCCAATCCTTAGAATGGATCAGATGCTACTCATTGGTGGAAGATAGAGTGTTGGAGTAAGGCCATGTAAGACAGGTGAGACACTAATGATAGTTTGTCTGGTGGTAGTATGAGATACTCTGCTCTTAGTGCCTTCACCAGGGAAGAAATTTAGGCAATTTGGATAATTCTTCATCTCCTTCAGAGCTATTCAAGTTTTGACACTGTGCTAGTTTCAAAGGGAAACCTCCATTTCTTAAAGAGCAGGGTAAACAATTATTTAGCAGCTGTCCAATTGCTTCACATTTGCAGGAGTTTATAAAAGTGAAAAAAATGTGAAGTCTACTATTCAGTAAACCACCATTTGGATGTTTTTCTCTCTTTCATCCTATATTGATTCCTGTATTTTGAGTGACACAGATGTAGCCCTGAATTACATATTATTAGTTATTTCATAAAGGTCCTTTGGAAATGTTCAATGGCTTGGACAAGTTTATATTTTCATCTTTATTTTTTTCTAGAAAACCACAATCATTGAGATTAGTCAAATTTTGTATTATTCCAACTCTTGGTGTTACCCAAAAATGCATCCGTCTGGGGGCAACTTATTGCTGCAAGATTCTGAATATATCCTGGCTGGTTCTCAAATGACAGATATGTAGTCTTCTACTAGGCCTGAACTTGTAACTTTTCTGTATAGGTAAGGCCTGCTCGATACTATATTCCACCAATATAGTCTTTGAGATATTAGGGTCACTTCTGCTTCCTAGATATACATCAGGGTGTATCTTTAGTCATTTTAGATTCATTTCTCTATCTTGGAGATCACACTAATGGAGAAGATCTTAAGATTGAGTTGTGGAGGTTCTTGGATTGATTTCAAGGGCATGTGAATTTGAGGGGGAATATTACATCTTTACTCTCACTAACCTCTACCTGAAATTTAACATCTTCAACAATTTGGAAATTTAAAGAAAACATCATTTTGTGAAAGGGTCTGTAGATTTAACTAATTTTCCAAAGAAGTGCATAACATTCAAAAAATAAAAAATTAAGTGCCTTTATCCTAATGAATAGGAAGCTAAGTGGGGGATTCAAGTAAGCTCTGGCATGGAATATCATAGAGGAGATAAGCTTTCTCACATTCATTACAATAATAAACTTAAAAAAAGATAATATATTATAAAATGATCAAGAAATCCTAAGAGAAACATAAATGATCTCCTTCATTCAAAGGAAAGCCAGAAGTTTTGACACTCAAAGTGAGATCCTAACTCAGGTGAATAGGTCAGAAAAATCTACAACTGTGGCCTCACACAAAGGGATCCTGAAATGAGAAACTGTATCACAGCTCAGACTGAAAGAACATCAGAAAAGATATATAATAGCAGCAATGCTCTACAAGAATACTTAGAAGAAATGAAGTAAAAACTGGTAGTATCAAGGGTCTTCTTCATTTGTTTTTGAAAACATTCATTTTTAGCTATATTTGACAAGTTCAGAATATTCATTGCTCTTATCCATTGCTTCCCACCACTTTTAATATACAAACATTTTAATATGGAAACATTTATCTATTGATAAATGTTCAAATTGCAATATTAGGTAGTATATGCAAATACAGTAAAAGTAGCACCTTAGATTTATATAATAAATGTTTTCACATTCTTGGTCTCTCATTTGATTCTCAAAACAAACCTAAAGCTATAGATATCAGCCCTAGTTTATTGATAAGGAAATTGTGCCTCAGAGATGCTTTAACTTAGCCAATATAAGTAGAAGTTCTGTAAACCCTGCCTTCTGCTTCCAAATACATTACTCTCCTATAAGATAATTCCTCTTAATTTATTAGATGTGGCTCACATTTTTATATGAAACAGGAAGAACCTATCCTTTAAGTTTTGAGTCTTGAGGAAATGAGGCTGAGCATAATATAATTAGGTAGTTAAAGTATTTCAGCTTAGAGTACCTTCTGAATGAAAGATTTAGATGCTTAAGTCATTTTATTGTAGAGAGGGGTAAATTACGAGAGAAGCAAATACATAACATGATGCCTTTGCCAGGTGTTGGACTTTTCACCATGCATAATTCATAGAAAAGTGTATGTATAGAGGAGCATGGAGTAACCTTAAAAATAAATCAATTGAAACCAGTTAGTAATCTGCAAAGTAGTTTAGCCAGAGGAAGGTAATTTGAAGGAAAACACTCCATCACCTTGCATAGCTTAATGCTCTTCCTGATGAAAGTAGCCGGGGGCTACATGTTAAATGTGTTTGTAGTAAATATTTATGGAAAATATCTTACAATTGAGAAGAAATCACTCAAATATTGATAATTGAATTGAGAAAAGCGAGTACAAAATTAAGCAGATAAGTTTCACTTTGATCATGTCAGTCAGACAGACTGGAGAAATTGGAAGCATAATGAAAAAAAGAAGTAGTGTCCTTGACACTGTCGGCAAGAAACTCTCAACCTGGAGGAAGAGACAGAGAAATTGTATCCCTAACCCTGTACATTCGTGCCCTCAGATTTACCAACACCACCACTCTACCCGTGGCAGAGCCATTAAGACCTGAAGGCTGAGCTGATTAGGACTGTGAGCAATCTTATTTATATACACTCAACTCTACCCTTACCCTTATCAAATACCTGCCACATAACACTCTCAGAAACTTGGTTTTATTTAATTGGCTCCTGCATTGGAATAAACTATCTCAAACCTCCATTTCCCATTTCTGTCTCCATCTTCTTTAGCTCTACCCCTCCAAAATCCCATTCTAACTCTACCTATCTCTACCTAACTCTCGATGAACAAACTTTTCTTCATTCTGAATGTCTTCCTCTCATATTCTTCCATTCCACAAGGAACTGTTTTGTCTGACACTCAAACTCTGGCTACCTTCTTCAGCGCTATCTGGACCTTTTCTAATACATCTTTATCCTCACTGTGGTTCTACAAGGGGAGTAAGAATATTTTTTTATCTCAATTGCCAAAACTAGCCCTTTTTCTATTGAGTGATCATTCCTCCTTTGAGGGTTTATTAAAATTTTTTTTTCATCCATTTCAAACCATGATGACCTTTATTTCCCAATGTCCAGGTCATTCTTCTTCCATTTTCAAGGTGTTCAGTACCTCCTTCTACTCCCCACATTACACCTTTCTACTAAAACACTGTAATGTATTTTTGATATCCTATCAAATATGAAAACATCCACCATCTCCTCAAATTCTATCAAGTACTCTACAACTTAACTACCCACTGAATTCACACTCTCCAGATCTCCCCATTACCCCAAAATGGTCTTCTGTGTTTGAAAACTAATCTTTTACCTGAACATGACTTACTATCATCCCATCTCTTCAAAACTTTTTTTCTTCTCTATAGTCATTGCCTCAGTTTCTTCACTCAGTCCTCAGTCCTTTTCAATCTAGTTTTCAATTTCATGACTCAGAGGACCCTTAAATGCCAAATCATTTGGTTTATTTTCAGTCTTTATTCTTCTCAAACTCTCTGCTGCATTTTGATGCTGCTGACCACTGTGTCCTCATGCATACTTTCTCATCTTTGTATTGTATTGTATTGATACTCTGCTGCATCTCACTCTCTTTTGCTGGATCACTATCCATATTGTGTCCACTAACTATAGCGTGCTTCAGAGTTCTTGCTTTGTTCCTCTTTTTATCGTTCTCCAGACCTTCTCCAATAGGCTTAATTATAAGCTCTATAAAGATGACTCAGATCTATATATCCACCCCAGTCATTGTCTTGAGTTCCTTTATCATCAACTGACTAGTGCACATTTCAAACTGGATGTCTTGGAGTCATCTGAAATTCAACAAATCTAAAACAGAAGTCATTGTCTTTTCCCAAAAGTCATTTCTATACTGAATTTCCCTACTTCTGTTGAGGACAACCCTATTATTCCACGCTCTCAGATTTGTTATTTCAGTGTTATCCACACTTCTTTATTCTCCATCACTTCACATATTCAATCAGTGGCCAAATCTTCCTATTTCTACCTCTGCAATATATCCCACATGTGTCCTGTTCTTTCCACTCACATAGAAGCCATTCTAATTCAGGTCTTTATCACTTCCCTCCAACATTATTGCTATGACTTTTTAATTGGTCTCCTTGAGTCAAATATCTCCCTACTCCAATCAATCCTTCACACAACTGCCAAAGTGACTTTCCTTAATTGAAGATCTATCTATCTATGCCACTTCTTTAATCAATAAATTCTAGTGGTAACCTATTGCCTATGGGAGGGAGAGATAATTCCTTGCTAATAGCCAGGTTATTAGTTGAACTAATTTGAATTAACCCCCACTCTTCAACACCACAAACAGGGACTGTTGTGAGCTAGGACTTTGAGTAGCAGACTTAGGACCTTTTAAATTAATTTGACCTTGAATGCAGTCATGGACCTTTAGTAAAGTAGTATATAAAGAAAGTTTTAGGACTTTCTTTGAGATCTCGTTAGATCAAAAGGAACTTCTGTGCCTATTACTTTTATTTTCATGCCAAGCAAGTTTATATCCTTTTGTTTTTCTGTGGACTGCTTTTACCAACTTGTGTTTGTTTTCACCTTGCAGTTTTTGAATATGTTTTAATTAAAGGAATTCTTTGTATGCATTCTCAGGCACTATGTCATCCATTGTACCAGAAATATAACCACAACCAGGACACTTTCCTCTTGGGTTTTTAAAACATTTTGTAACCTGGCTCTATTTCTGCCTTATTTTGTATTATTTCCTTGCACTCACAGTCCAATTGAACTGACTTTGTCTTCAATCTCTGCACTTTTGCACTGGTCATATAGCATACCTGAAATGTATTTTCACCTTATCTTTGCTTCTAAGAGTTGAATCATTCACTTCAAGATGCAGTTTAAGACCCCCTTAGTGAAAAAACCTTTCCTGATTCTCTCAACTCTTCATTCCTTCTCTCTCTACTTTGTATTTAACTGCCTTGTATTCATTGTGTATTTTTTGCATGTATTCATCTTGAATATCTCTTTGGATGACTATATTGTCTCCCTTGTTAGATTGTCAGCTTAATGAGAAGAGACATTATCTCATTTCCTTTTTGTATTTATATCTTTAGTACCCAACACAATGCCTGACATATAATAAATATATTTAATAATAATTGATTAATCAATCAATCAATTAATTAACAAAGGAGGCATGCAAACTGATATAAGTACTGAAATTTAAGCCTCTGTCTAATTCCATTAATGGCTTATATGGAGTCAGGGCAATTTCAAATATAATATGTAAACTTTGATAAAAGAATGTTTCTCAAAAGTGATAATCTTATCCAAACTAATATTATTTTCCCCCTGAAAAGAAAGTATTTGACCAACTGGAATATATGTTTCTTTTTAGCTTGATAAAATAAAATTCTAAATTGCCCTGTTCAAAAATTTGTTTCATAGCTTTCAAGAGCATATAATGGCAATTTATATGGGAAGATCTTTCCCATTCATTAATAGGCCTATGTGACCTGTCCAGGTTACATGGAAGCCTGAGTCACATAAGTGTGTGGAGGGAGGGGTTTACTGACAGAGTAGAGTAGGAAGATGGAATGGGAAGAGGTAGAACTAGAGCAGAACTGAGAGGAAATTGATCAGAGCAGTCAGAACTGAAGGAGAGAGAGGAAGCGGACAACTAAGCTCCTAAGTGTTTGTTTGTGGGAAGGCCCTAGCATGGGGAAGGCTTGGGGATGGTGTTGTCCTCTGCATTGTTATTGTGTATAGATTTTTGATCTACTGGTAAGCCATGATGAAAACAGAAGCCTGAGCAGTATCTTCCCCCAAATCATCAAGGAACACTGCCCTGAGGTCCTAGATCCAGAGGGCAAAATAATCATCACAAGAACCTGCAATCACTTCCCTAAAGAGATCCCAAATTGAAAACACCAAGCAATATTGTTGCCAAATTCCAGGATTATCAAGTCAAGGAGAAAATACTGCCAGCAGTCAGAAAGAAACTATTTAAATATCAAGGGACTCTAGTCAGGATCATATAAGACCTTGTAGCTTCTACATGAAAAGATCAGAGAAATTGGAATAAAAAATTGCATAAGGCAAAGGAGGTTGGACTGCAAGAAAGGATCAATTCCTGAGCAAAATTGAGCAAATCTCTCAGGCAAGGGGTTAGACATTCAATGAAATAAGGGGTTTCTAGACCTTCCTTATGAAAAGGCCAGAACTCATTAGAAAATTTCATTTTCAAATACAAGACTCAAGAGAGGCATAAACAGGAAGAGAAAAGGAAAACTTGTTATTTAATGCAGGCAAACTATGTACATCTTTTTAGCTTGATAAAATAAAATTCTAAATTGCCCTGTTCAAAAATTTGTTTCATAGCTTTCAAGAGCATATAATGGCAATTTATATGGGAAGATCTTTCCCATTCATTAATAGGCCTATGTGACCTGTCCAGGTTACATGGAAGGGAGGCATTACCTCCCTCTGAAAGAGTACTTGAAAAGACCAATGTCTCCCATTTCATTCTGGGCTATCTCCAGTCATCCTGATGCATTGATGAATATTTGGTCATTGAACCCAG
>CM053772.1:117438150-117459651 GCA_028658325.1 Potorous gilbertii | reverse complement strand
ACTGCTCCAAAATTTGTTAGGAGTTCTTCTTTACAGATATTTTATAGGCTGTGGGTTCGGAGCTAGCATATGTGTGTCTTTCTACCCTGCCATCTTGGCTCCTTCCCCCAACATACATTCTTATTAAACACATTTTCACATTAGTCCTGTTGAATAGAAGAATTTAAATGGATGTGATAAACCATGAGAAAAACCAAACCAAAATATAACAAGAAAAAATAGTCTGCTTCATTCTGTGTTCCAGTCCCATAGTTCTTTCTCTAGATGTGAATGGCATTTTGCCTCAAGAGTTAAAGGTGTACTTCTAAGCACTCTTTTTCTAGAGTTAGCATAGTGTAAGGGTAAAACATTGGACTTGAGTAGGAAGAACTAAATTCAAGTTGCACTGGATTTTTGTTGTGTCATGGACAGTTTCCTCAACTTCTCTCAAGTCTCTGTTTTCTTGTACCTCACAAGGTTGTTTTGAGGATCAGATAAGATAAAGTATTTTGGAAACCTTAAATGACTCTACAATAAATACCAGCTGCCATTTACAACTGTTCTGAGATGAAGACTATTATTTTAAAACTTGGTTATTTACTAAATTAGGCTTATTGGAGACAATATTAAAATATTTTTGAAAGACAGGTTTTTTTAAGTTTTGAGGAAGTATTTTTCTTCTCCAATGTGTTACCCATTAATCACCAAGCATAAATGCTCATTTTCCTCCCAGAATTGTAATTGACTAAATTATGATATATTACATATATATATATATATATATATATATATATATATGTATATATGTGTGTATGCATATATTCTTACATAGTTCCATGTCTGTAATACCAACTAATATTTGCATGATGTTTTAAGGTTTACAAAACATGTTATGAATGTTATCCCATTTCCCCCCTCACAATAACCCTTTAAGGTAGGTACTATTATTTTTCTCATTTAACAGATGAGGAAACTGAGGCAAGCAGATTTGCCCAGAATCACAAAGCTAGGATCTGAGTCTGGTTTTGACCTGAAGTCTTCTTGACTCCAGGTCCAAAGCTCTATGCATGGTGACATGTGTTTACATCTATCAAAATTATCCCAAAGAACACATTCCTAAATGAAATGATCCATCCAGCTCCAATCAGCGTACTGATAACTGTTGATGCATAAATTTGCTGCCTTCAGTGGAATTTGATTTTGTGAATATTTTGTTGGAAGGTATACTTTGTGTATTACATTATGGATATAGAACATTCTTATCATATGAAACACTATTTACTGTAAGAAAAATTGCTGAAATCTAAAGAATTCTAAAAAGAGAACAAGTAGGATCCAAGAGGTAATAGTTTTTATTTTAGTTAAAAAAAATTCCTTTTAAAGGAAATTGTTCTCTTAGGCATATCAACATTTTGATGCTTGAGATTGAAAGATGAAATTTCACAAACAAACAAAAACAACTACCTAATCAAAACTGTCTGCTTTGGTTTAGAAAAAGATAAAGAACTAAAAAAGGGAAGAAAGACCAGTGGTATCAAACTCAAACATAAAACAGGGGCCACTAAACCAAAGAGAAGGATCTGTAAAGATAGCATATTGATTTAGTTTTAATTGATGCTACTATGCATATTTTATTGTATTTTTACTTATTTTGTTAAAAATTTCTCAATTACATTTTAATTTGGTGTGGGGTCATATTTGGGAGTATTGTGGGCCACATATAGACTCTGCGCAGCATGTGTGACATCATTGTACCTGACCACTCTGTTGACTAGCAAGTTGATCCAAGGAATATTCATGGGAAAAAGGAAAGTATACCACATAGGAAAAAAATGATTCAAAGCAGGCAGAATGGTAGAATAGTTTGGAATAATGCATTTTGAACCCTTTCAGTTCAATCCCCTTTAATCATTTCTTCTATTTCACTTTCAGTACATTCAGATGGCACAGTTTCTGTGGAGATAGACAATGGATTCTCCAAAGAGTCAGTTCAATTTCATCATCAGCTGCGCAGTTCTTTGTATTCTGATGATTTATTAAAATAAACATTCCATTAGTGTATTTGTACCTAACTGGGAAAATAAAACAGGTCTGTAGGCCCTAATATAATTATTAAAGGCCTTTACATTCAGATACTATCTTAGATGGTAATATTCCCAGAAATGTATCAGTCTGAAGCGCTTATCTCTGAGTAAACCTAATTTCATTTAAGACCATGTTATTGCCATGGTCTAGTTGTCCCACCTCTATTTACTGTCTGAGTACTAATGAGGAAGGCTTTAGGCTTAGCCAGTGGGACATTCACATCCACCACTCCAGGAATGCTATTGGTGTCTTCCTATTTAAGATTCACACTTGGTACCATCTTCAGGGCATACAAAAAATGTAAGATATTCAGATCATATGAAATAACAATATTCTTCATTTAGAGAACAGAGGGTTTGAAATAGAAATTACTAAAGAACATTTAACTGAAATAGTCAATCTAAATTCATATATTTCAAGGAAAAAAGCTAACCCTGCAGGATTTGATGAGATAATCAGATCTTTACAAAATAAGCTTGTTAATACATTCTTTCTAAAACATTTCAGAACCATAAAGGCAACATGAAAACAAAACAATTTTTTGAGCATATTTCCTGTTTTATTACAATGTGTCAAACTCAGCTGACTAAATCTGACCTAGAGCCCATTCTCAGACCCATGAAATACTTTAGACTGACCAGATATTATCACTCTCAATTTTGGATTATTTTGTGAATATCCCAAACACTTTCCTACAGAGAGTTTCAAGATTTCTCTATGGACTTTGAGTGTTAGGCAAATAACTTACCTTGTGTAACTGTAAGATACCTCTAACCTCTATCACTGGCAGCCTGGGCATTCTCTCTGCCTTAGTACCCTGTATAAACACTGTTCCCACCCCCCTCCTTGGATACGCCAGCACTTGCTATGTAGCACCCCAACATGCAACTCACTGCCCCTCTTTAAAGACCTCTATTTTATTGAATAGCGGTTTCCTCTTGAATTCAGGTTAACAAATGTTAAGTAGTTTTTTCCAACAGAAAAATGAACTTGGTGGGATTTTATGAAAGAGTAGAGAAAGACAACCAGATCCAGCTTTTCTCTAATCCTCTCACAGTTCTCAAAATACCTATGATTCTCCACTTTTTCCCACCAATCAACCACTAATTAGTTTTCAAGCACCTGCTTTATGTCAGGTGGTATGCTAGGATGTAGCTATACAAAGATTAAAAAATGAAGCACCCCTTGTTCAATCGCTGGGCTAAGCACTGGATGGGAGAAGGGGTAAATCACAAAGATTTTAGCTTAAATAGTCTAAGCTTTTTAAAGAGTGTCTTTGAAAGGGGCTAACTCTTCTGAAGGTTGAAGGAAATGTATCCAAAACTAGATAGGAACTCTAGAATTTGTATTATTATAGGGAAAATTGTTCTTCCTCTGCAATGGAAAAGTCTGGAGATCATTGGAGGATTCACCTCCAACATTTGCTTTTGAACAGCTCAGTGACAGAGGAGGGAGAGAGAGAGGAATTGAAAGTTTAATGGTCTTACATAACTTCATTTTTCTCTTGTCACATTTCTTAGGCTGATGCAATCAAACCTAGTTTAATAAATTTGCCATTTAAATCACTTTCCATATTTGGCTAACAAATGAGTCATTTAGAAAATTAATTTGCAAGCAATTTCATTCTTATTTTTGTCAAGAAATTCTACTTTGATGAGTCATTCCATTTAATTTCTATTTCTTTTTCTCTCCTTTGCTTTCCTGTGAATTGATTATATTTGTGATGAATGCTTAGTATGGTCATGCAGAAGTATATTGTTCCAAAGGGAATATATTGTACATAAAAGATTCTTCAAAAACATTCATGTAATGAATGAATAAACAGTGTCAATAGAGTGAAATGTAAAGAATACTGAATTTCAAGTCAGAAGACCTAGGTTTGAATTTTGGCTCTATGAATTCTGGATGTATGACCTTTGGCAACTAATTTTGCCTCTCCAGATTATTGGTTTCCTATACTGTAAAATGAAGGGACATGGATGATGATATCTGAGAATACTTTCAGATCTAAAACTCATGAAAAAATGGCTAATTCTGAAAATTTATAAAGCAATAATGTCTGACCTATATGGGTTAAAAACAAATAAATGAATGTTGTTATAGTTCTATTGCTGAGATACCAATTAACTAAAAAAATATTTTTAGAGTTTTGCATGAGTAAATTCAACATTCAAATCATTCCTTTTTAAGGAAAATTCTACACCCAATGAAATTTGACTATGCTGAAGCAGTGGTATTTTGGCCTATTAGAATCCATAAAACCCATCATTTTTTATTCCATTTATTCAAGGTCAAAAATAAGGTTTTTATCATAGTATACAGTTCTCACTAAGCTGTATAATCAATACCTATAGAATAGATAAACCGTATTAATCCTCATAACCAGTCTCTTTTTTCTGAATTACCCTGAAAATGAGACATTTCATCCTGTTGGAAATATTGAACTAATATTAATGGATAGTGTTAAATTTTGTTTCTACATGAGTCATGTTTCAGCAATCAAAGTATATATAAATAAATACATACACACATATAATGTATATTTTCTAGGCATATTGGAGACTAGAATTGATGATACTGTCAATAGTACTTTGAATAAATTTACTTCCTGAGATCTTATTTTCAGCATATGTTTTGAATTATGTTGAAAAGAAAAACACCATATACTCTGTTCTAATCAAATAGGACTGCTGCTCTTCCTCTTAGAAGACATTCTATCTTCTAGCTCAGTGTCTTTAAAAAGGTGATCTTTCAAGTGTGAAATGTTGGTCAGGTTACTTACCTGAGTGTTCTGGGTGAGTTCTTTCCACAAGTCAGCTCTAGGTTTCCAGGGATAATTTTCCTTTGAATCCGTAGTTAGCTTTCTTAATATCTGTTGAATGATTCTCTCTTTTAATCTTCTTCCTTCCTCAAGTATACTCAAATTTGATAATATTCAACTTTTTAGGAGATATCAAGGGTTTGCCAATTTTTGCATGGCCAGTGGTGTTGTTCCTTCTAATTCAATTAAAGAGCATTCCTCCCCCAAACCCTAAAGGAACACCAGGGCAGTAGTTAGTCAACTGCTCCCCTCATTAAGAGAAGCTTTTTCACTCTTAGTAGAGAAATAATAAGGTGGCTAATAGGTTTTTGCATTTGTCAATATAAGACTTCATTACCAATCTTATTTATCTTTTATTTTCTATCATTACATAAACACTAGAATTAAAATTTCTCTTCCTCCCTTTTCTTACAAATATATTTGGAAAATTTGTTTTTAATCTAGTTGAAAGGCCTTTAACCTAAAAAATGATAGAGGCAAGAGAAAAAACAAACAAACAATTTTTAACCACCTTAAGACAGATACCAGAGGAGTGCCATAGTAAAGGAGTAAAAATAGCAGTTGAAATACTAAAATGTTCATAGGAAACAAAATCCAAAAACAAAAAGTAAAACTGTAATAAAACCCAAGCTACAAATGTTCAAAGTTTAGGCAATCCCCAGAAAAAATTAGTCTTAGTACAAGGAGAAAACTTTGATCTAGTAGTTACCAATGAGATGCTTCTGGATGGGAATACTTCCCCCTCTTCCCACCCCCACCCCCCCACCAAAAAAAATCCCACAATCAACCAAACAGGATAGGTAAAAGGAGAGGTTATGTGCAGCATTGTATATTAAGAAGGTATATTTATATGAGGAAATCTAAGAAAGGTGGGGGGAGGTTGAGAGGGGAGGTAGAGGTGGAGGGGAAAGGTGCATGGTAGGGTTGAAACATTTGGGTGAAGATAACAGGAGAGAGAAACAAATGCTATTCAGTCATTGAAATATTAGACAAACCACCTGGAAACAAAGTAGAAATAGAGGAAGGAGTGAGAAAATCAATCACAAGTCTGACCCAAAGGCATGATGCAGTAGGGGTGGGAGACAGCTATCAGACATCTCTTGGAAATCACTCTGTTAAGAGAAGGTAGAACAACTCCTCGACTTGCCTTAATAAGTTTGTCCTTTGAAATGTAGAAGAAACAACAAGGAAAAACTATGTACTAGATTTGAGTCTCAATAGGAAAGTACTAGTTGCCGAGGGTGGAAATGATGGTACTCTGAGTCAGAAGGAACCACTCCTTCCTAGTGTCTGAGACAGAGTAGAGGAAGGTCAAGGATAGAGTGATATGATCCCTGAATTTTAGGAAAGCAGAATGTAAAGGCTTCAGAAGAGACAGATAAGATCCCATGAGCTTAAATTCTAGAGTAGAATCCAATTCAAAGAGGGATGAGAGTCTTTGAGGACTGAAATTCAGAAGCCCGAGAAAGAAAAATGGAGGTTGTCCAAACAGAGTGATGTGGCTGCACAGGGAACTGAAAAAAATCAAAACAAACAAACTTACATTCGAAGAACATGAGTATGGAAAATAGAAACAAAGGCAGTTAACAAAGGATGAAGGTGCGTGTGGTAAAACTTTCTAAAAATAGTTTCAGGAGTACTGAAGTTCAGAGTGACACTGGTGAGGGAAATGACGCAACAAAGTTTGTGTGTATATTTTAGTTATGTTGGGGGAAAAAGAAAGATCAAAGAAGTGCTATTTTTCAGGACAATAATCAATAATGGGCAGTTCCGCAATTAACCCAAAGATGATACACTGTGAGGTTCATTTGAAATGTGTGAATCCTGTTCCAGATCCTGATTTTTTAATGTTTTTTTAAATGTTTTTATGTTTCAAGCATGTTTTCTGTGAACACCATGTTATGAAATTCTTCAGAATCCATCCCATCTCCATTTTCTGGGTGAGGTCTCCTCATTTATTTCTATGGTTATCATTGTTAATCATGTATTGCCTTTCATCATATGCTCATTCCTTCCACCTTACACCCCACCAATTGCTCTTTGCAAAGGAAGTGATAGAGAAGGAATGTGATCAATATGAAATACTTAACTGAAGCAATCTTCTTTCACTCCATCACTCTCTCTTCAGTTCATCCCCATCTTGATTTTTCCTTTCAATGATTCATCCTCTGAGTTTGGAGTTTGTTTTTCTCATGCCTTTGCATTTGCCGTCTTCTATATCTGGAACGCATTCCCTCCTTACCTTTTCCTCAGAGAGTCTTCCTCCTTGTTCCCCTGACTTCCTTCTTCAAGCCCTACCTTATGCAAGAATGCTACTGCCTTTGCTCTAAGATTATTTATGATTTATCCTGTATAAATCCTCTAAGTATATAATTATTGGCATGTTGTCTCCTCATGAGGGGAGGGGTTGTTTGGGGCTTTAATTTTTTCTTAACATTTTTCATAGGGTCTGACACATGATTGTCTGTCCTTCATTTTAGAAGAGGAGAGGGTAATTTAAACACACATGTGAAATGGATTTCTATGAGACAGAGTTGCACAGAGTTATCAGCCCCGTTCTCTCTTTCAGAGTCATAGAAATCCAGTAGAAAGACAAGAGTGTCGACAATGGCCTGGGATGTGGATGCTCTTGGCATCTTACCAAGCACCTGCTTTGGCCACCTTCTTGGTCATTTGAACAGATTGTTCTCATCTGTCCATTCTCCCTGGGGAAGTCTTCATAGGGTAGGGACAGACATCACTCTAAGTCATAGACTGGTTTGAGACCTGTCAGATACCTTCAACCCAGCTTAAGTCCATTTGTTAAGACAGTTTTGCCAGGTTGTGTCTGCTGCACATTCTACAGCTTCTTGGAGCTACAGGTGACAGGTAGATAACAGGTGGATATCACAGACTGAGAAGCCCCCTGAAAAGGGCTCACACACCAGAGATGCTCATCCTCTCTGAACACTCCAAACACCCCCAACACATAACTGCCTAATAAATGCTGGTTGATTTATTGCCTCTTCTTTTAAGATGCAACTCAGGTGGGGAGAGGATTCTGGAAAGATGGCATAGTATAATTCCAAGCTCTCACAGACCAGATGTGATATTTGTAAAGTCCTCTGAAAAGTTTAAGGTGCAAAATAAATTCTTATTCTTATTTTGATAGTTAAATGACATTGTAAAAATGTGTCAATATGAAATGAATAAATAAATGAAAAGGTCCAACTTTAAAATAGTTATATAATGGTGGCATGTTTAAAAGCAATACAAGGAAAAAATTATGAAAGAAGAAGGAAATCAATTCTAAATTAAGATGCTTTCAAAATAAACAAAAACTATTGTTGCTATGATTATTTAGGAACGCGAGGAGAACATACACAGATGGGCTATTTAGGAATAATCTCAGAAGGAAATGGCAACTGAGCTCAACCATGAAGGGAGTTACATATTCCAAATGGAGGAGATAAGAAGGGAGAGCATTCCATAGATGGGGGACACCTTCCAAAGGTATGAAGCAAGTTCCTATTATGAGCAAATACTTTTCTAGGCACTTGAGTAGGCAGAGTGTGAATAAGACATAATTTCTATCCTAAACTACATATGCTCAGAGATGAGCAATATAGTACTTAGTTTTTATGTAATAGTGTCATTCATTAATAATAAAATTAATCAATATATGATAAAATACTTGTCTGTATCATCTATTTAAACTGAAGACATTTAAATATTAAAATTGGGTTCATTTTCATACTACTTTAAACCTATTTGTCTATTCATATCCTACTCACTCATGTATAGAATTATTTAACTCTGTATTTGAAATGTTGCCTGTGGAGAGGAGTGAGGGGTCCAGCATTGGAAGTAAGAAGATCTAAGTTCAAGCTCTGCCTTTGATTTTTTAGTGCTTACTTTGTGCCAAACACTGTCCTATGTACTTTTCAAATTTTGGCTCATTTCATTGCATACAGTACATACACACACATCATGTGTCTTTGGCATATATATATATATATATATATAAAATATCTGCATATACTATATTCCTTAACTTTTAAGTGCTACAGGCAACATTCTAAGATTGGAAGTTGCAGGAAAAAATATGGATTTTCACTGGATTGGTGAAACTATAAATCTAATTCCCCACTCCTTCCTCAACTTGTCCTTCTGCTCAATATTGGACATGCCAACACCTCTTTCAACTGAACCTTGTCATCTTTCAAGTAACAGATATTCAACATAAACATTAGAAATTTAACCACATTTTATGGAGTTAAATATGCTTTTTTCTTCATTAAAATATGTATTTAATAATTCACATAAATAATTCCCATAAAAGTGAACTATGTTCATACATAGAATAATAGATCCATGAAATCAACTATATTCTGTGACATCTGTGAGTTAAATAACCTATTTATATACAAAAGATAATTATTTGGTAAGAATATTCTGATAATGCTTAGCAAATAAAACAATTACATGACAAAAAACCTTATGTATGTGTGTATGTACATCTTATACAAGTATGTATAATAGATGCATGTGGATACACATCTTATGCAAATATACAAGTGTATGGATATATAGGGCAAATGTATATAAATATAAGGATATATTGGATAGTTAAGCGGCACAATGGATAGAAAGTCAGGCCTAAAGTCAGGAAGACCTGAGGTCAAATGTGACCTTGCACACCTACTAGCTGTGTGACCTTGGGCAAGTCACTTTAACCCTATTGGCTCAGTTTCCTCATCTGAAAAATGAGTTGGAGAAGAAAATGGCAAAATACTTCAGTAAAATCTTTGCTGAGAAAAACCCAAATGGGGTCATGAAAAGTCAGACATGTCTGAAAATGACTGAAAAACAAGAACAACATGGATATCTATCCACACACATCTTATATAGGTATATACCATAATCTATATGGGCAGCTAGCTATCTGTCACAGTGGATAGAGCATTGGGCTGCAGTGAGAAAAACTTGAGTTCAAAGCCAGCCTCAGACACTGGCTAGTTGTGTCACCCTGGGCAAGTCACTTAACATTATTTGCTTCTGTTTTCTCATCTATAAAATGAGCTGGATGAGGAAATGGCAAACCACTCTGATATCTGCCAAGAAAACCTCATATGGGGTCATAAAGAGTCAGACATGACTGAGCAACAGCAGCAACCTACATTTACATGCATAGAAGATATATATCCATGCATATGTATGTATGTATAATACATATTTGAATAATAAATATTACTTATATTATGGGTATATGGATTATATGAATATTATAGATATACATGTGTACATGTGATACATATATCTATTATATATAGTTTTAATTACTATGACTTAAGAGGGCACAAGTGTCCCAATCTATATATCTATTATACATATTTGTATAAGATAAATACATATATATTTATGTACTAACATGTCTATTACTATGTATACATATAATACATGTATATATGTAAATATATAACTATTATTCATATGTACATCATATATATATATATAGATAGATAGATATATACCTATATGTAAGTATACAGTGGGTTTTCCTGTCATATATATCTCTCTATATAGACATATATGTTTTACATATACAAACATATGTTCTATACACATAACATGCACAATGCTATATATATACCAAACTTTTGCATATGTGTGTTCTGTGTAGACACAATTCATACTCTTGTATATGAGTTATGAGTATATTACAGATGCACATTTAGACAAGTATTTATTAGACTCTGTTAACATATATGAGGGTGCTGGGGTAGCTAAGTAGAATATCAGCCCTGGAGTCAGGGAGGGCCTGAGTTCAAATCAATCCTCAGACACTTGATAGCTGTGTTATCCTGCAGAAATCACTTAACCCTGTTTGCCTCCAAAAATCAAAACATGTAAGGGAGCCTGCATTTCAATCATTCCCGTCCCCAGCTTGCTACCCTAGAGACTTTGGGGAACTTCCAAAGGAAAATTCCCAATTCCCAATTACTGGCTCCCAGTAGAAAAGCCCATTCACTCTACGCATTGTCTAATACATTCTCATTTGCCTACTTTCTATTTTGTTTACTTATTTACTTGTTAGATAATGAATTTATCTATTATTCTTTATGTGTGTCCTTTGTACAATTCACATTTGGTGGGAAGCAAATTGAGCAGAAATGCTTTGATAAATGCTGAACAACAAACTTTCTGAGAAAAATTGTAAGAACAACACATTTTCAAGTTTAATTTACATTATTAACATTTTCTTTATCACTTTCTTAAATCTACAAACTAGGCTCTAAGCAATCAACAAAAGAGTTACTGATTTGTAACCATTTTTCTTATTTCCAAGGTATAAATGCTCATACTGAAAATTTAACAGGTGATTCTCAAGAGATTACATGATCTGGCTCCCACACACCACTGGAATCAAGTCTTGGATATATAGATTGGGACACTTGTGCCCTCTTAAGTCATAATAATTAAAACTTTAGCTTGAACCTATCAGTTATTCCTGTTGGACTAACAATAATTAAAGGGCTAGACATTTAATTGTACACTGATATCCTTCCTTTCCATGAATAGAGCAGAGTGACCAGCTTTTAGGATCAATCTCCTACTTTCCCTTCTTGTAGGAAGCAAGAGTAGTCAGAGGAGATTCCAGGGACATTTTTAATTCCTTCTTTTGAGCCACATTAGACAAATCTATTTGGACAGGTATAGCACAGATACCTCCTTTCCATTTCCTTTTAAAACTTTTTTAAATTGTATTTTATTTTTAGTTTGTTGAATAAAGCATTTATATAACATAGTATAATAAAAAGATAATTGCATTTAAACTGAAAATTTATTATGTGCAACTTGCTATTTCTTTTAAATATATGATAAAGTTACCATGTACATTTCTTTCTTTTTCCTTTTTGCTTCCCCTCCTTCACTCATTCTAGAGATGGTTACCATTAGACACAAATTCTATACACACATATATACATATATATACACAAACACACACATATACATATATATATATACACACACACTCAAGTGTGAAATCATTCTATACATCTATTTATCAATTCTTTCTTGGCATGTAGACAGTGCCTTCCTTCATACATCTTTTGTACTTAATTTGGGTATGTGTAAGAGTCAAAATGATTTATTTGCTCAGAGATATTCTTAAAACAATATTGCAGTTAGTCTCTGCAATGTTTTCATCATTCTGATCATTTTGCTTTTCATTATTTTGTGCAAGTCTATCAGATCTCTTCACCCAAAGACAAAGGTAGTAGAGAGAAATCCACACCTGTCTTGTCTGTATATAGAGACAAAATATGTAGAGACAGCTAAGTGTCTAATGAATATCCGTCATTGAGTGTGGGCTTCTATTCCAACCAAATTTTACTGTCTTCTTTATTTAGCCTTATCTGACTGTCTTATGTATGATATATTCAGATACTTTGCTTTGCTTACCTTTGTTTGATTTCTTTTTAAGAGACTTCAATCCCCACTTGTTTACATTAATATGTAGCTGCACAGCCAGACCACTCAGAACTATTCAGTTGCTTGGATAGAACCAGTTGCCTTGTTTGCAATTATTTATTAGTCTCTACTTTACAATAGCCTTCAATTTTCCCAAGTTAGACAGGCAGTGAAGTGGTACATATATATCTTCTACTCTTTCTTATGGTCACATATGACCACTAAAATAGTTGGTATATTTTCAATATATCTTGCAATTTGATTAAATGTGTCTTCATTTTTCTTTCTCAAAATCCCAGATATCAAAAAGTTTTTTATCTGATTTTTGTTGTCATTTAAAACTTCTAAAAATCAGATATTGGTAATCATTGTGCATATTTATCTACTTCATACATTCAAAATCATATAATACAGATCCTTCCATATTTCATCGAATTCTCTCCCTTTTTCATTGATGCCTTTGAATCGTACTATATCTTAATAGGCTCAAAATGTTTAGAATTTTAAAGGAGCTTAAAAATCATTTTGTTTAACTCTTTCATTTTGTAGATAAGAAAATGGAAGTCCAGGTAATTTTAGAAACATACTTAAGGTCACAAAAATATTAGTATCAATGTTGAGATTCAAACCCAATTTTGCTATTTATAAACCCAGTTCTCTTTTCACTACATGATTGTGTTTTTGGCTTTTTGAGTCACAGCATCATCAGATCTAGCAAAGGCTTGAATGAAAATCTGAACTCATAGACATGCTTCAAAGGAGCCTGCAAATTAATGCGTGTGTTTGGCAGGCTTTCACTTAAAGTGTGGACAGACAGATGAGACCAGCCATGTGGAGGAGAAAACAATAATTGGCAAAGAAATTGGAGCTCAACCAATTTTTTTCCGTTTTTTTTAATACTATGCAACATTAGGCTGTTTGTAGACTTTTTGGTTGAAGGAGGCTTTTTCCTTTTATTGGGAAAAAATAGTTTTCTTTAATGAAGGAGATGGTAAAAATAGGGCTAAATACTAGTCAATGGTTGACAGAAGAGTAAATTTTGTAATGGTAGTACTTTAACTGCATTTTCCTGTGCTATAGCCCTAAGGAGACATACAGCAATGAACTGTTACTGCATTTGCTCCATCAAACATTGGCCAGTTGTTTCAGCAAAGAAATATATGTGTGTGTGTGTGTGTGTGTGTGTGTATGTGTATACATATGTATGTATATATATATATATATACATATACATATACACACATATATATGCATTTCTTTTAGACTAATAGTGAAGAATAAATGAAGGCTGATTTTGTGCTTATATAGCAGGAGGTATATAAATTTAGATGAGCTTAGCATAAAGGAGAAAAGATGTTTGAAAGTCCTGAGGTCTATAACAGATGGCATTTAACTGAATTCAATGTTGACATTTGATGCAAAAAAAAATCTTAAGATACTATTGACAGGTGGTGGGGGATAAATTTTATCCCAGAAGGTTAATGAAAAGAATAGAAGTATGTGAATTGGAGGATATGAAATAGAAGATGTAGTAGGAGGACATTTTAAGACGTGACTTTTATCTGTATTTGACTTGTTTCCAGACCATCTGGAATATATTTTCTAGCAATTGTAAAACAGAGAAATCAATAAGATGCTCATCATGTGAACCGGCTATTTCTACCCATTATCCACTTTGTTTGTGCAGACTATTAAAAGTCAGTGCACAAAGGAAATAGCAGAGATGCTAAGCTGCCATGATTTTGTGTCATTTCATTCCTAATAGTATAGTATATTCAAAAAGTCAGTATCTGAAAAGTTCCATTGGAATGAATCAGTTGGATATTTTAAATCAAAGATGTATTTAAAATACTTCCCAGTAGATTATTTTGTTCTTCTTAACTGATAAGGTGATTCTCAATGTTAATAAAATATTTAGCACCTCCATGTAATATTCCTTATGACCTGAAGCTGATCAATGTTGAATATTTAATTTGTTGAATTTGAATGATTTTCTGGACAACTGTGATTGTTTTGGTTCATCAGTTGTGGTAGCTCTGGGACTACCTTAAAAACTGTTAATTTATAAACTGCATCTCCTCCCTACCCAACTGCTGAAGGCACTCATGTCTTATATGGACTGCAGGGATGCTCATATAATTTAGATAAGATGGGAGTCACTCTCTCTATTCCTACTGAAGAGATGGAGCCCCACCCCCACTCTCAGTCTTTACCATCCAACCTGTCTCTGCCATCTGAGATCCTCCAAGACTTGTCAACTGCCTCCTCACTGTCATATGATCTGCAGAAACATCTAAGTTTTGCCATCCATTATGAAATATTTTAAGTATTGTCTCCCCCAATTTGGATGTAATTCTTTAAAGCAGGCATAAATGTGTGTTTGTCCTTCATTGCTGAAGAAGACCATGACATCAGAGAAATAATGACATGACTTGCACTTGACTTTGTTTTGAGTGAGGGAGGGCTGTGCAGGTCACCAGCCTCACTTCTCCTCCAGAGCCATTCTGAATTTAATGACCAGATATTCATCAGGTTGACTGGAGATAACCCAGAATGAGACAATTGGGGTTAAGTGGCTTGCCCAACGTCACACAGCTAGTGAATGTCAAGTGTCTGAGGTGAGATTTGAACTCAGGTCCTCCTGACTCCTGTACTGGTGCTCTGTCCACTGCACCACCCAGGTACCCCAGGAATAAATGTATTATCACAATGTTCAAGGTTTTTGTTGTGGTGGTGGTTGGTGGTTTTGATTCATCTGTCTAGCACTTTGGACAGCACCTGGAACAGCTGAATCAATGCTGTGTCTTTAACTAATACATGATCCACGCTATTTTTTAAACTTCTTTGTTGAATATTAGATGGATTGTATCCAAGGCATTATGTTCAGTTTGAGGCATCACATTTTAAAAAGAAAATGGATAACCTGGAAAGCAACCAAAAAGAGAGTGACTAGGATGTTGAAGGATCATATGAAGATGTATTTAAGGAATGAAGAAGAGACCATTCATTCAATTATTTGAAGAATTTTCATATGACAGACTTCTTCTACTTGGCCTCTGGGGCAGATCTAGGGACAATTAGTAGAAGTTATAATGAGGTAAATTTGGCTTGACGGGGTTTAGGGAAGGGACAAACTTGTATTTAGTGTCTGCTATGCGACAGATACTATGCTAAGTGCTTTTACAAATATTAGATCATTTGAGTCCCATAATGACTCTATGAGGTAAGTGTGTTAGTATTTCCATTTCAGCCTAAGAAATTTCAAAGGTGGTTTGGTAGTAGGTTTTTTCTCACTGGAGACCTTCATGGATCACCACTGGGCATGTTGTGTTAGATTGTAAAGTATGATTTGAGTGATAGATTAACGAGAAGCGACTCCAACAAAAAATCCTTAGAATAAAATACCAGAGTCATTTGGAGGAAAGAGTTCAGATTGAGAATAATCCAGAGTAGAAGAATTTGAATGATCAAATCCCAGACACCACATCAGACATTCTGCAGCAGCTCTTTTCTTTACCGGTAACCACCATGCATTTCTCATCTCCTTTTATTTCCTCTTGATAGTAACCATCCATTTCTTCATACTAAGACCATATAGTGGTCTCATAAATAAAACTAGTAAAGAACAATATTAATTACTAGCTTATTGAGTACAGTGAAACATTATACAGTATGATTTTAGGTACCAAAAATAGAGACAGGGTCATTTATGGAAAATGGGTAGGAAACACCTACCATTTTTCATGGAGCCTGGTTTATTATGAGGATTTAGTCAATGCTAAATACTCTCATGGTGATAGGAGACATTATAGGACTATATTTAAGGTTACATGAAAATTATGAGATAAGATAGCAAAAGATATAAATATCCACCATGTAATAGAATAGGTTATATAGCCTTATGTTCACAATCTCATCAACAGGTAGTATGGTTATCCTTTCCACCTTGTGGGGGTGATGGTGGTTAAGACCCCCCCTCTACCCACTTCCCCTTGATCTGGAAACTTCTCATAGAGTTTTTGCCTTTCCATACCAGAGACAAAGCCTGAATTTTTTCTTTTTCTTTTATGGGGTATTTGCAGTGGCTTATTGTAAAATTTGGCTTAAGTATTTGATCATAGACTCTGTGTCTTCTGCTGGCCTTTCTTCATTACCTGCAGCCTCTGCAAAACTCTCTCCCCACCCTCCCCCCATTCCCACTGAATTTCTTATACCTACCTAAAACTGTGATGGGGAAAGTGATGTGGAAGGAGTAAGTGTACTGTACAGAGACAAAGCACTTAGGCAGATACTATTCCAGAGCTCATCAATTGCTGATATGTTTGGAACTTGGCTTCATGGGATTGAATTTTTTGTAAACTAGAAGCCAAGATGAGTAGCTAGTCTTGATCCTACCACATAAAAAGAAAGGGAGTCATGTTTAAATGGGAAACTGACTTTTTGGGTGCAGGTTCCTTATAATAAGCATTATTTAGAAGAACATTAGATTCGGAGTTCAAGGATCTGGCCTTAAAGCCTGAACCTATTAATAAATCACTTTAGTTTTCTGGGGTTTGTTTCTTTCATCCAAAGATCTCTAAGTCTTCTAAAATTCTAAATCCAAAGAATCCTATACACTTTCTTATTAAGAATTGTGAAAGTCTACTTGGAGGTTAAAATGAAGCTTGCCTTAGGATTGTCTAAAGAAAACAATGGGGTAAATACAATATCAGTAAAAATATACATATAACTTAAAGACCAAAATGTTTTCAAGCACTTCAGAACACATATTTGTGTATAAGATATTGATTTGAAAATTATAAACTATTTACCTTACGAACCTCCAAACAACTTTGCCTTAACATACTATTTTTATTGTTCACCTGTTTTATTTTTTAAGTCTTGTGGGAGCAAAAGACAATCCCTACCTCAAGGAGCTTATGATCTAATGAGGGGAGACAACATGAAAACATATATAGAAACAAGCTATATGCAGGTGGTTTGTTTCTAAAGGGTTTGATATTTGTATTATCTAATCGTCAATAAAGTTTAGATATTTGTATTATCTAATAATCAATAAAGTAATTGCATGTGTTGTTGAGCGTAAGTAAATGTCAACCCTATATGTATAAGCATGTGTAACAGTAAATCAGTTTACCTTGCAAAGTATAATGTTCTCTCTGCTGTTACATGCTTTCTTTCTCCCCAGAATGGTCTTATCATTGACCCATGCATTATTTCAGGAAGTTGCCTGAAAGGCCAATGATGTATGAATTTCTACCTACAGTAGTGAGGCTAAAAGAAAGACCAAACCATGATTATTATGTATTGTATACTGAAATGGCAAATGCAAATTCCTTACTTCAGCAGGGAAAAATAATATATTTGATAAAACCTTGTCTGCTTTCTTGTTAAAAGTTAATGGTTTTTTCTAATGCTTAGTTGCTTGTAAATTCATTGTTTGCATGCTTAAGATTTTTTCCTCTTTGTAATGTTTTCAAAAGGCTTTGCCTCTTCCCAAATCCCTTGCCCCAAGCACAAACACACTTAATCTAATGGTAATTTCTTCCACAGTCGTTCTCAGGATAATTATTAGTATGTGAATTTGGCTGGCTGACCGACCTGAGATAACCACTGCCTTCTAGGGTATGTCATTAGTAGGCTAATTATGAGAAACTGCCCATCATGGTTTTCCCCCACATTACTGCAACACACATACTCAGTCTTTTATGTACTGGCCAATTAGAATTCCTAAACTTGCAAGGTCAGTAAGAAAGGACTTTTCTGATAAAAAAAAAATATGTTATCTAATCTCCACTGAGTCCTTTTCACAGCAAGATATTCCTCTGACTTTTCACTAATTAATTCTCTATCATACTTCCACAGTGGCCATTCTAGATCTTATCTTCTCTCCTCAAATATCCCACACCATCCACTCTCCTCTCCACCTTATCAGCCAAAGACCTAACCTCCCATTTAACTGAGAAAATAGAGATCATTTGTCATGAGTTCCTTTTTCTCTTCAATTCTACATCCCCAAATCCTTTGATATTTTCACATACTTTCCTTCTTTACATCTGACAAAGAGATGGCTCTTGTCTCTAAGGTCAACCCCTCCATTTGTATATTGAATTCCATGCCATCCAATGTCCCCTTGGTCCCACAATTACTCTCTCTCTCTCTTTCAAATTTTTAATCTCTCCCTATCTGCTGGCTCTATGACCTAGCCATACTTTCAACGTGTTTTCTGAAATCTTGCCCTACTTTCTTAGCAAAATGCTTAGAGGATGGAGATGAGAGAGAACTATTATCTACACTCATTGCCTCAACTTCCTCTCCTCATACTCCTCAATCTTTTGCAGTTTGACTTCCAAATACATCACTCAAACAAAAGTAATCCTTCCAAAGTTTGATTTTTTTTCCTTAATCTTCACTTTTTATAATTTTTCTCTCTAACAGTTAAGATTTTAGCCACTTGCTCCTCCTAGATGTTCTCTCCTCTCTGAGTTTTCATGGCATGCTCCCTCTTAGTGCTTTTCTATCTTTCTGACTGCTCCTTCTCAATATCCTTTCCTGAATCAATAGCTGTTCTCAAGTCCTATCTGTGAATGTATTCCCAAGGTTCTTTTCTAGACCTTCTCCTTTTTCTACACTTCCTGGCTTCATCACTTCTCATGGAGTTAATATCATCTCTGTGCTGATGATTCCCATATCAATATAGACCTTCCTACTCTATCCTTAGTCCTAGTTATCCTGACTTATATGATGCCACTAGACTCCAATGAGTCTGGAGGAGAGAGTGAGGCTAATGACTTTGTGCAACTCTACCTAACTTAAATCCAATTCACTTGCAAATTGTGAAAAATAACTTCTAAACTCAGAACTCCCCTCTACCCTAGCACCTTTCTGAAAAGTTCTTCAGAAGGACATTATTGATAATATGATTGCATTGAGTCTTATCCTGGTCACACTCTAACCAAGGTCTGAATTGGTTAATCTACTCAGATTCTTCTGCCTACATAGTCCAAGACTGGGAGTGGTCTGGTATAGTGGCTGGGTGGTCTGATAGAAGATAGAATGAAGTCTGATATCAGCCCCTGTTGTAAAGGTGTTGTACCAAGATTAAGTGACCTAAATTAAGTACTCAGGATCTCATTTTAATATAGCCCACCTCCCAGTGTGTTAACCAATTAAAGTTGATTGGCACCCCTTGGGAACACCTACTCTTGGAAGGACATATGACCCTGTACCCCCAAATCCAAATCAAGTCAATTCTGGACTGCAACTCCTATGCAACTCATGTCAGGTTATCTTGAGAGAAATTAAAATGTGGACACACACATATCTTAATTTCTTTTGTCTCTTCCTTAGAACATACTCTGTTTTAAAATTGGGGTTTGAAAAAGTCAAGGTACCACCTTCATAATGTCATTGGTACTCTTCAAGAATCAAGGACAACAAACAACAGCCCTAGTCTCTATCCCACATCATTCGCTATTGACTGAAAATTTTGCACTAGATATCCTGTGGAATCTTAAATTCAACATGTCCTTAACACAATTCAGTTTATTTTCCATCAAACCTATGCTTCTTCTGTATTTTCCCATTTCTATCAAGGGTACCACTATATTCATAGTCCCCAGGGTCAACAGTTTTGGAGTATTTCTCAACTCATACCAATTAGTTGTTATAGTTTGTGGATTCCACAAACATTTCTCACATCCATCCTCTTCTCTTGTTTACATAGATATCAACTGAATGTAGGCCTGGCTTATTACAAAAGTCTCTTAACTGATCTCTTTGCCTTAAGTCTTTTTCTTCTCCTATATATATTCCATATGATTGCCAAAGAGATTGTTATAAAATATATGCTTGACCATAACATTTTTTCTTCAGAGTACTTAAGCAGGCTCCCTTCTGACTTTATTAACAAGTGAAAACTCTTTTTCTTGAGAAGATTTGAAGCCTTTTGGAACCTTGCTTCAGTCTACTTTTCTAGCTTTACCATTCATCATTCTTCTTTCTAAGCAAATTGACCTATCCAGAGCAGTAAGGCACCTTGAGGGAGAGAGTGGAGAAAGCATGTGTCAAGCAGGACAAAACATGACCACTATCTCAGATATTATCTCCCAAGAGGCACTGCCTAGAACTCTGTGCCAAAGGGCTTTGAAAGAAATTGAATTCCCCACTGCTATCCACAGGCCACAATCCCTTCTTTCTGTCCCCAAAGTCATCATTCATGAAAGCTATCCTTGTGGAGAAGAGGTCTTCTATTCCCACCATGAACAACATCAACCAGCAAGGGGAAAATAAACCCAAGAAACCTGGGAATGGCAATCACCCTCTTACCCCTCCCATTCCTATAGTCATTTTCTAGAGGAGCAAGTATGGCAAGGATTAAACATGACAACTTCCTTCTCAGCTGCTATAACCCTGAATCAGTGGCCAAAACTACTGATGACCCAGAAAGAACCTTCTCATGACAAACGTCCTTGTCACTTGGTCAAATGGTTCAATACTGGAAACAAGTATGGTTTAATTAATGGAAATAACACTAAAGAAATTGCATTACCATATACCTTGCTTCAGAACCACTGAAACTTATCTGACTTATCACTGAAACCTCTTAGCTACCAGAAAGTGAATTCCAGTTTTTTAGATGGTGCTTTGTATTTAGCAAAAATCTAATCAATGATTTAGCATTCACTCATTCATTCCTATACTTGCTGATCTGGTTAAATTGGTCTTCTTCCCATTACTCACACAGAACATATCTTCTATTTACATAACTTTACAAAGGCTGTCCCCCAAGCCTTGAATTCACTCCCTACTCATTTCTGCCTCTTAGAAGCTTTGGTTCCGTTCAAAGCTCAATTCAAGTAATGGCTTCTACATGAGATAGTGCCTAATCTCACCTTCTGGTGCCCTTAAAACTATCTTGTGTTTATTTTGTATATATTTATATTAATATACACAATTTAAATGAGATATTTATAAAATGCAATTAGCATAGAGTTCGATATATAATTTTTGCTATTGTTGTTCAGTTGTGCCAGACTCTTTGTAACCCCATTTGGGGTTTTCTTGCCAAAGGTACTCTTTTGCCATTTCCTTTTCCAGATCATTTTACAAATGAGGAAACTGAGGCAAACACAGTTAAATGACTTGTCCAGAGTCATATA
>CM053772.1:117370073-117437650 GCA_028658325.1 Potorous gilbertii | reverse complement strand
AAGATGATGTCTAGGCTCCTTTTTTTGATCATGGCTTTCAGGTAGTCCCATAATTTTTAGATTGTCTCTCCTGGATCTATTTTCCAGGTCAGTTGTTTTTCCAATGAGATATTCCACATTGTCTGCTATTTTTTTGTTTCTTTGTTTTTCTTTTTATAATTTCTTGGTTTCTCATAAAGGCATTAGCTTCCATCTCCTCCATTCTAATCTTTAAAGAATTATTTTCTTCAGTGAGTTTTTGGACCTCCTTTTCTATCTGACCAATTCTGCCTTTTAGGGCATGCTTCTCTTCATTGGCTTTTTGGATCTCATTTGTGTTAGTCTGTTTTTTACAGTGTTATTTTCTTATGCATTTTTTGGGTCTTCTTTAGAAAGCAATTGACTTGTTTTTCGTAATTTTCTTGAATCACTCTCATTTCTCTTTCAAATTTTTCCTCTACTTCTCTTACTTGATTTTCAAAATCCTTTTTGAGCTCTTCCATGGCCTGAGACCAATTCATATTTTTCTTGGAAGTTTTGGATGGAGGAACTTTGACTTTATCGTCTTCTGTTTGTATGTTTTGATCTTCCTTGTCACCAATGTAACATTCTATAGTCTGATTCTTTTTTACTTTTTGCTCATTTCTCCAACTTGACTTTTGAGTTCTCTGTCAAGGTAAAACTCTGCTTCCATTAGAGGTGAGGGATTTAATGTCAGCTACTCGATTCACCCACAGTCTAAGGGTCTAGAGCTCCAGAAACAGTTTTTCTTTCTTCACCTTCTGCTGCTGTGATTGCTGCAGGTTCCTCCATCCCCTTTCCCCTTTGGAGCCCTGGAGCTGAGGTCAGACCATGCCACTCTCCCACACTGGTTCCACAGACTTTTTCCACTGACCTTCCAAATTGTCCTTGGCATTTTGGGGTCCTGAAGTCTGGAAACTGCCACAAGTGCAAGACATTTAGTCTCCCCAAGGCCTGCTCAGGTCCTTTCTATGCTGCATGGTCCATGCTTCACTGCGCCTTGCTCCCTGAGTGACACCATAGACACTTCCCAGTGATCTTCTAGGCTATCTTGGACTGGAGATTTGCTTCACTGTATCATTCTGTGGGTTCTGCAGTCTCAGAAATTTTAGAGCCATTTTTTACAGGTATTTACCTGGGGTTGGGGGCAGTACTCTACAAACTAGGTGCTTTTACTTTGTCATCTTGGCTCCACCCATTTAATCATGGCTCCATACTAATTTTTATGGAATTATTTTCTCTAGTTAGCTTCAGGACCTCTTTTTCCATTTGGCCCATTCTGTTATTTAAGACATTTTTCCTCATCTTTTTGGACTTCTTTTGCCATTTGGGTTATTCTGATTTTAAAAGTGTTATTTTCTTCAGCATTTTTTTTTGTGAGGGGGTTTCCTTTAACAAGCTGTTGACTCATTTTTCATGATTTTATTGTATCACTCTCATTTCTCTTCACAGTTTTTCTTCTACTTCTCTTACTTGATTTTCAAAATCATTTTTGAGCTCTTCCATGATATGAGACCAATTCATATTTTTCTTGGAGGTTTTGGATACAGGAACTTTGACTTTGCTATCTTTTTCTTGTTGTATGTTTTAATCTTCCTCATCATAAATGAAGTAAAAAAAATGTCTCTTCACCAAGAAAGTAAGACTCTATAGTCTGTTTCTTTATCCTGTTTGCTCGTTTTCCCAGCCAATTACTTTGCTTTGATCTTGTTTTCATGTGACTCTCTAGAAACAGCCTCTGCATCAGCAGTTCCTGCTGCTGTTTTGGGGTTGGGGATGGGATCTGACCACACTCCCTTCTCATCTGAGTGAGGGGACATTCCCACTGACCTTGAAGCTGTCTTTAGCATTTGTGGGTTGAGAAGTCTGGAAACCACAGCAGCCACCAGTAATTCAGTCCCTTAAAGCCTGCTCCAGCTCTGTCCATGCTGGCACAGCCAACACTGAACTGTGCTTTGCTTCCAGTCTGGTGCAATAGACCCTTTCTGTCAATCTTCTAAGTTATCTTGGACTGGAAATTTGCTTCAGTCTGTCCTTTTGTGGATTATGCTGCTCTAAAATTTGTTTAGATTCATTTGTTCACAGTTTTTTTGAGGGATTTGTGGGGAGAGCTCTAGAAGGTCCCTGCTTCTACCCCACCATTGCCTTTGCCCCACCCCAACTAAACATTTTTAATAACAGCCTTCACAATGCTAATATTAAGTGATTCCTTGTTTTTAATGTGCAGCAGCCTACTCACCCCGCATGAACCCCTATGAACATCTTCAAAGTAGAATCTTAATGTGGAATTTTTATGCTTGGAACAAACTGTAGGCGGAAGGAGGTTCAAGAAGGATACAATCTAGGGGAGCAAGCCTGTCCCAGAACACTCCATTTTTTCAGGACTGTTTAAATCAAGGGGAGTATAACTTGGCATGAGGCCACTTCATCTGCCATAGACAAGAATAGGCAAAGGAAAAAAAAACATCCAGAATGCTTGCAAATTTCCTGCCCTAGTAGCCCCACTTCAGGTGTGACTCAGCATTTGAGTAATCCCCAACTTTAAATATTTAGAATGTATAATCACATGTACTGTCCTGACTTTGAATCAGGTTTCATGACTCACAGTCACACAGCAACACAAAATAATTAAAGGGGGTTAACAATATTGGCTTTTGTGTCAGGAAGAAGCTTAGGTTTGTTAGAAGGAAAATTTCAAAAGCTTCTTTTTGTAAAATAGTCTTATCCATTTAACAATTGTAATAATCACATTTCTTTAGAGTTATAAGACTTTTTTTCCTGTGAGGTAGAGAATGAACTTATTATTCCCAAGTTATAGATAAAGAAAATGAAGAATTTTTCTATTATAAGTTGAGAAAAGACTTAAATTCAAGTTTTTTGATCAATGACCATCAACAATTCCAGAGGACTGATAAAGCATACTATTCAGCAGAAAAACAAAACAAAACAAAAATAAAATTATACTTTTCTAGACATAGGTAATGTTGGAATTTATTTTGCTCAACTATGGACACTTGTTATGAGATTATTTTTTTTCTTTTTGCAACGGGGGGGGAGAGAGAGAGAGAGAGAGAGAGAGAGAGAGAGAGAGAGAGAGAGAGAGAGAGAGAGAGAATGAGAAAAATAAGAATGTTCCTGTTTTGTTTTCTTTTTCTTCTTTTTCTCTTCACTGTATGAGAGAGGTTAATGCAAACCAAATTTATCCTTGTACTTCAGGGTACATGTGGAGATGAGAAAGGAAAGCAAAGTAAGCCCTGGAAATTTCTGTCATTTTAATCTAGGAAATTTTTTGCATTAAAATGAGGATGATCAAATTCCTAATTAGCAAAGTGAAGAAGTTGGACTGGAATTGAAATATTCCCTTTAGATATAAAGAAATATGAAAAAAAGAATGAGAGAAACTTAAAGAGGGACACAATATTAAGACAAAGGAGTTAATAATACTGCCTTGGTTTATCCAAATTTTAAGTACTGTGTCCTGTTTGGAGACCCATATTCTTAGGAAGGGTATTGATGAATTGCAGAGGGATGTTAGGGTGGTGAAAAAATCTGAATCCATGTCTGATGAGTATAGGAAGAAAGAAAGGGGAATTTTAGCCTAAGGAAGAGAATACTGCTGTGATGCCATATCTGTCTTTAAATATCTCAAAGGTCTTCATATGGATGTGATTATATTTACTTTGCCTCTCCTCGGAGGGTAGAACTAGAATTAAGAGTTTGTATCTAGGAAGAGGCAAATATAGACTTGGTGGAGAAATGAAAATCCTCTTAAAAATAGAGTGTTTCAAAGGTAAAATGGGAATCCTGGGAGGTAGAGGATTCCCCTCAATGGAACTCTTCAGTCAGAAATATATATTACAAAGGTATTGTTGTTTAGGTTGGACTAAGTGGCTTTTGAATTCTCTACTAAGTCAAACTTCTGTGATTCTACGTGCTTATTATTATTTACTTATTATTAAGTAAATATATTTAAATAAGTAATATTACTTATTATTTAATAATATGGCACCTATTTGAGTACATTAATTCCTTAAATAGGCAGCTAATTGGCTCACTGGATAGGTGTCAAGCCTGAAGTCAGGAAGATTATCTTCTAGAGTTCAAATCTAGGCTCAGACACTTTTAGTTGTGTGACTCCATGTGAGTGACTTTAAATCTGTGTGCCTCTGTTTCCTCATCTGTAAATGAGCCAGAGAAGGAAACAGCAAACTATTTTTAGCAACAATACAATATTCACAGAACCTACAGAAGCTATGAATATGCCAATACCGTTTTGAATCACCAAATATAACAGATTCTCCACATAGAAGACAGCACCAAATCATTTATTCATATACCAGCAAGCTGAATCCCAACACCAGAAAACCAAATCCATCAAAGTTACAAAGAAATTCATCATAGTAACCAAGAAGTCTATACACATCATCAGGTCTTCCCACAAACAGGCTCCCCTAAGCAAAATGCCCTTTTTTCACTCACAGCCAGCTGCCTCCTTTCTCTGTCCTGTAGGCTTCATGTGACTCAGACTCATGTAACTTAGGCATCCATGTGTCTCAAGCAGGTCACATGAGCTTATTGAGGGAATGGGAAAAATCTTCCCATTATACAGAAATACTTTAAAATACACCACACAATTATTTTTGTTAAGAAAACCCCAGATGGCGTCACAAAGAATCAGTCATGTCTGAATAACAACAAATTTCTTAAATGTTTTCCTGCAGTTTTTTGTCTTCCTAGCACATCAAAAGGCTGTGCTATCTGGTTTGAAAAATATTTGTTTAAATAATCATAAATTTTAAAAAAATGTTTTACCTTTAGAGATAAAGGAAGAAAGTTTTACAAGCTATCTTAATTCTTCTTTTTGTTGAATGTAACCATCCCTACCTACAATTAGATATAGAGAAAATAATCACCATTCTTCTTAAATAGTTAGGGATGTTCAAGGACTTTTCTCACATTACTCATCAAATTTCTTTTCTGAAAGATAGTAGAATGAATGCTGAACCTGCTGTCATGTGGCTTGGGTTAGACACTTGGCTCACGTGACCATGGGCAATAACTTCACTGAGGCTTCGTTTGCTTATCCATAAAAAGGGGATAGCTGAAAAAGGATTTGAACTGAGATTCTCTAACCCCAAAGCCATTGCTTCCTCTTCTTCTCTTTATTTGTGATCACTTATGCAGGTTGTTTTTCTGTTGTTGAACCATTACTGCAGTCCTTTCTATGTGTCTTTGTGTTTTGAATCTTATGAAATAAATACTTACATTTTAAAAACTTATCCACATCTCTTTCTTTTTTTGGAGGGGAAATTTCAAACCAGTCACATTTAGTGCTCTCTCTCTCTCTGTCTCTGTCTCTTTGTCTCTCTCTGTCTCTCTGTCTCTGTCTCTCTCTTTCTCTGTCTCTGTCTCTGTCTCTCTTTCTGTCTCTTTCTCTCTCTCTCTGTCTTTCTCTCTCTCTCTTTCCTATCTTCTTCATAGACTTACCCAATCCTAAATGATTTGAGTTTATTTTCATTGTTATTCCACCTCTTCTGATTGTCTTCTTTTTCCCTTTCCCAGATTTGAATCTAATACCTAATCCTCCTTATTCTCCACTCCTACCTTATTCATTCTCCTATTTTAGTAATATTTATTTTCAGTTTCCTTTCTAAGGAGTTTTCTTTTCATTTCCTCCACTTAATTCAACCTTTCCCTTTCTAGATTCCAGATTCTATTGCAAAGAATGATTTTTTCTGAAGCAGTATTGCCTCATAGTGTGAAGCATTCTCTACCCTTAGTCTTGGGTGAGATGGGGAGAGCAACCTGTTATTTGTATTTACCTCTAATATTTCTCTTTTAAATGATATTATGGCATTCTTACTTTTGACAGAATTGAATAATTTCAAAACTGTGCATTCCCAGGATTCATGACCATTTCTTGTCATCTAATCAGGGGTAGTACTATGATATAGAACCATTACTCCACAGACCCACACCACTTTTCTACCACCAGCAGATTTCCTTGAGACCCTTGTCTCACTCTCTTTTATGTTATTATTCCATTTAATTCTTTACTCTTCTGATCTAAGAGGTTTTTGGTGTTATCACATTGCCTTTTAAGGGTACTTTGAAGAATTTGTTGTGCTACTTTCACATTCCTAAGAGAATTGTCAATATCTTTTATTGTGAAATGCTTCACAAGAGACTGTTCTTTTCTTCAAATGTTTGTTCATTTATCCTCCTCAGTTAGGTTTTGTCTGTCTCTATCAATCACTCTGGTGATTTGTCATCCTTGCTTTAAGGATTAATCTTACTGTTAACACTGCCTTTCCTCCTCCCAGCTGTTTTTGAGACTGAATCTCCCTCTATCACCCAGGCTAGAAGCAGAGCAGTCCCCCACAGGCCAGAATCCACTATTGATTGACAAGGGAGAGATGTATGACCTGCTTTGTTTTCAACCTTTGAGGGTTCATCCATTTTTAGACAGCCTAGTAGACCTCTCAGTGGGCTCATCGTGTTTGTGCTAAACTTGATGCAGAGACCCAATTTGTTTAGCCCACTTCTGCTAAGAAATACTCATATGGAACAATCCACCAACCTCAACCTCCCAAAAAGCAAAGATCACAAGTGTGCACTATCATGTCCAGCCCAATCTTTTCTACTACAGTTGTTCCTATCTTTCATCTTTATTATTCTTCATTCACTTAGATCAACTGGCTTAGACAAGATGTGGTCCTTCCTCAGATGGTGAGAATTAGAAGTCGAGTATTTATTAAATGCTTGCTATATGATGGGCATTGTACTAGACAGTAGCAATACACACAAAGGCAAAAAGAAGATCATCTCTTGCCCTTGAAAAGCTTACATTCCAATGAGGTGGAATAATATTACTGAGGCTGAAAAGTTAGGGAGAGAAAGGGGAGAAGGTACCAACAGAAGGGCATGGGATCAAATTGCAAAGATTTAGGAGCTGAATCCAGAAAGAAAATCATTGTGACAATTTGGAATAGTGCTGAGTTGCTGCCATAATATTACCTATCTTCAGTCTTTACCAGTACCACTCTTCTGGGGTTTATTCTGTGCAACTGACTTTCTTCACTTTTACCACTAGCTTCTGTCTCAAATTGTTACTACCCTTATCTCGTTGTTGATTGATCTTGCCCTACCAAGCTTCAACTTTAGATTACGCCAACCATGTGTGGTTCCTTCTTCCATCTCACATGAGATGAGTGAAAATGGAGAAAATCATGAAATAATGACATCTGGGTCTACTGCAAATTTAAACTACTCAATCTACGAGATCTATCTGTCTTACTTAATTAACAGTACTACACTAGGACAAAGCAATGCTTTTACATATGTCTAATCAACTCACTATCCTTCTTACCACCACAACTTTTGCAAGATTTTTTAATCCTCATGAAACCTAAGTCATTTTATCAATCGTGTCTGATTCTCCACAACCCTGTTTGGGGTTTTCCTGGCAAAGATATAGGAGTGGCTTGCCATTTCTTTCTCCAGTTCATTTTAGTGATGAAAAACTGAATACAAAAGAGTTAAGTGACTTGCCCAGGGTCATACAACTGGTAAATGTCTGAGGCTAGTTTTGAAAACAGGAAGATGTATCTTCCTGACTCTAAGCCAGATACTATATCCACTGTGCCACATAGCTGCCCTTTGGCTACTTTTCCCATGAATGCCTCAGCTGAGTACCTTGCCTCATTTCATGGGGGCAAAAATGGAAACAATTCACTAAAAATATTCTCTTCTTACCTACTCAAGTCCTATCACTCCGATATCTTTGGGCACTTATCTTCTCTTTCACCTGTTTCCACAGAGAGGTGTCTCTTTTCCTTGCTAAGGCACACCCTTCCACATGCACAAGTGATCTCATTCCACCTCATTTTTCCCTAGCATATCCCCCATATACTCTCAATAATCTTTGATTTCTCCCTGTCTACTGTTTATTTCCCTACAGCCAACATATATGCCCATGTCTACCATATTTACAAAAGCCTCTTACTTGTTCCATCCATCCTTGCTAATTATCATCTTACACCTCTTCTTCTTTTCATGTTTAAAATACTTGAGAAAGCTCTCTATAACCTGCATTTCTATTTCCTTTTCTCTAAGACTCTTTTTAAACCTATTCTGTCTAACTTCTTACCTAATCATTTAATTGAAACTGTTGTATCAAGTTACTAATGATTTCCTAATGACAAGTAAAATGGACTTTTCATAGTTTAATCCCCTTGCAGAGTTGGACGCTCTCTTTTCCTTGATACTCTCTTCTCTCCAGTTTTTTTTAACACCTCTTTCTTAGTTCTTCTTCTATACTGTCTGATCATTCCTTCTCAGTCTCCTTTGCCGGGTCTTCATTAAGATCATGCATGTTAACTGTTGGTATCCCCCAAGATGATATTCTGGACCCTTTTCTTTTTTTTCCTATACTATTTCACTTGATAATCTAATCACTTCCCATAGATTCGACTATTATTAGATCTACTTATCTAGAACTGACTTCTCTCTTAAGCTACAGAGTCATGTCCAACTACTTTACTGGACATCTTGAACAGGATATGCAATAGACATCTTAAATTCAACAAATCCAAATACTGAACTTTTTATCTTTCTCTCTCGAACCTTCTGTTCTTCCGAATTTTCCTATTGCTTTTAAAGGTAAATCCTTTCTCCTAGAAACTGATGCTTGCAACTTAGGTGTCATCCTGGACTCCTCGTGATGTCTCTTTCCCTTCATATTTAATTGGTTATTGAGACCTGTTGATTCCACCTTTGTAAAATCTCCTGTGTATGTCCCCTTCTGTCCTCTGACATTGCCACCACCCCAGTGGAGGACCTCATCATCTTGGGCCTGGACTACTGCAATAGCTCTACTGGCTGGTCTTCTTGCTTTAAGCCTCTCCCCACTACTCTTTATCCCTCACTCATCTATTAAATAGTTTCCTGAAGTACAGATCACACCATATTCCAAATTCAATCAACTTCACTGGCTCTTTAACACCTCTAGGATCAAATATAAAATTCTTGTCTGAACTTCAAAACTTTTATAACCTGGACCCTACTACCTTTACAATCTTATATCTTATTCCATGCCATATGCTTTATGATCTAGTGACAGTTCCTTACAGAAGACACTCCATCTCTCTGAGCATTTTCACTGTCCTGGAATTTTCACATACCTAGAAATATTTCCTTCCTCATCTTCTTCTTCTGGTTGCCTTTAAGTCCCAGCTAAAATGCCCCTTTCTACAAGACACATTCTAGATCCCTGTTACTACTCGTGCTTTTCCTAGGTGGGTTAGTTCAATTTTATATTGTATATATTTTGTCTGTGAATGGTTATTGTCTTTCCCATGAGATTGTGAGTTCCTTGAGAACCAAGATTGTCTTTTGCCTTTCTTTCTATTCTTAGAGCTTGATACCTATTTGGCACTTAATAAATGCTTGCTGATCTCTTGATGACTTGGAGGAGAGAATTTGATTAGTGAAAGGACTTGGGAGGAGAGGATATTGCACCCTGGTACACTGTTAAGAGGGCTGCTCTGAGAAGTCCTTATTCTTCCATTTGCTTCACCTTTCATTCATGTTACTGGCTGACATTTTTTCCCTTTTATGCTATTTTAAATAGCTTTTTTAAAATCAATATTGCATTTATGGTCTCCTCCCTCTTCTAATTTCCTGTTCTCTAGGGACTTCAATTTAGCAGTCATCAAGGAAATAGATTAGCCCTTGTGGCATGGTCAAGGAATTAAGTGAAAGTCAGGTGCCTCAAATTCAACAAGCATTTTAGAGCAATGTGACTTCCACTGCTTGGAGAGGTGAAGTCAAGAGTAGAAGGTGAAGAAAGGAAATAGCTTGGGGAAGCTCCTTTGCCTCTCCATTGAAAAGCAAAATCCTTCTGAGATATTGTGTAATTGAGTTTGAAAGTAGGAAGACAAATTGTCCAATCAGTGTGGTCTGCCTAGAGCAATGGAAGGGGAATATATGAGGGGGTAGGGAGCTGTAGGAGCAGACAGGCTGGTGAGTTATTTTTCAACTATTCTTTCTGTAAGAATTGCTTAAATTAACTACAAAGGACCTATGAAGGAAGATAGTATCTGCATCCAGAGAAAGAATTGATAAATGGGTAGGATGATTTTTACATATATATGTATACATACACACTCTCATACACATATATATATATATATATATATATATATATATATATATATATATACACACACACACACACACATTTGTGTCTAATTGTAGCCATCTATAGGGAAAGGGGAGGAGGGAAGAAAAGGAAAAAGAAAAAAATAAATTTGCTTAATAACTTTATAATATATTGAAAAGGAATAGCAAATTGCACATAATAGATTTGCAACTTCATGTGCAATCTTTTTTTTTATTATACTATGTAATAGAAATGCTTATTTTATTCAATAAATTAAAAAATAAAAGAAATAAAAACAAACAAAATAATTGCCTTATGTCAACTTCTTTTGCTTTCTTCCTGTCACTGTAGGATTTTCTGTATTCTTGAACTCTTAGTAAGTTTTAGTTTAGTAAGGGCAGAACTGCCTTCAGAATATCTTTCATTCTGATGTGATTCTGACTGAAATTTGAATGGCAAAATTATTCTCTCCTCCGAAAGATTTTTTTTCACATTAAGAGGGAATCATTTAGTTATTTACAGTTTTCTTTGGTTTTCAGTTTGAATTAGGGCTATATAAAACTGTCTTTTAGTTGAAAATTATTATAATAACTCCTAGAAAGTTACAAAGTTACAAAGGTAGAATTAATTTTTAATCCTGACAGAAAGCAAGGAAGTATTTTGAGATGTTTCACATTTCAGACATCAAGTTTAGATCCATATCTTTGAATTGTGGAATCATATATTACTCTCTACCATCATACATACCATTTATCACCAGGTATCAGGATTATACCAGCACAATATATTGTCTCAATGAGCAACCCAAAATTTCCAGATACTAAATCATTTTGATTACCTTTAATTGTAATAATTAATATGTACCACATGACATTTTAGGGTACAGGAGAAGTTGAAAAATGTATAATCCAATAAAAATATGTCAATTTTCAGAAGATTGATGATCCTTTCTTTATCCTAAGAGTTAAACAAAGGCAAATCCTAATGGATTTCTCTAGCTCATGTCCAGAGATGAGAGAGCAATTGTATGGAAAAATGGATAGAGCATTGGAGATGAGAAATACTCTAGTTCCAATTCCCACCTCTGACTCCTACTGGTTTTGTGACCCAGGGTACCAAATGACCTCTCTGAGTTTCAGTTTCATGATCCTTAAAATGAGAGTTTGGCCTAAATGACATGAATAATAACTTCCATCCCTAAATCTAAGTGATTTTCTCATTAATGATTTTATGATGTGTAACAATTAGCTCACAAGTTTATGATGTCAATCGAATGAGTACATATAAATAAAAAACTTTGCAAATCACAAGGTGTCAGTTATTATTATACTTCTTGATTAGAAAATACACTAAAAATATAAGAGCATGGGGTAGGGGCAGAGGCAAGATGACAGAGTAGAAAGACAGACTTACTGTAGCTCTTCCCCCATAACCCATAAAATACCTGTAAAAAGTTACTCTAAACAAATTCCAGAGCAGCAAAAGCCACAAAACAACAGAATGAAAGCTCAAGACATACTGGAAGGCTGACAGGAAAGGTCTATTACACCCAGTTCAGAGCAGAGTGCAGCCCAACCTTGGCCATAGAGCACTGCAGAGACTGGACTGGAGCAGGCTTCAGGGCACAGAATCCTGGGTAGCAGCTGTGGTTTCCACATTTCTCAACCCACAAATGCCAAAGACAACTTCAAAGGTCAGTAAAAAAGATCTTTCACTTGGGTAAGAGGGGGGCCTTGGTCTGGCCCAAGCCCCAGCCCCAGGGCACTGACAGTTACTGGATCAGCAGAGTCCACTTTTGGAGCTCACTACCTAAAGACCCTGGGGAAATTGAGCAATCAGCTCTGAGTGGCAGTACTGAGGTGATAAGGAGTATTGCCATGGTGGAGCTGGAGGTGACAAAAGAATACCTGTGGCTGCTCCCTGACATGAGCACAGGTCAAGAGAGGAGTAAACCCCTCTTCCTTGAATGTGCCACCTTGAAGAAACTGAGAACTTACAGCGGCCTAGAGTATACCCTCCTCTTAATAAAGGACTCAAAAGTCAAGTAACTGACTGGGAAAATGCTCAAAAAGGAGAACAAATAAGATGATAGAAGGTTACTTTCTTGGTGAACAGGTATTTTCTTCCATCCCTTTGGATGAGGAAGAACAAAGCATACCATCAGAGGAAAACATAAAAGTCAAGTCTTCCCCATCCAAAACCTTTCCTCCCCCCCCCCCCGCCCAATATGAAATGGTTTCAGGCCATGGAAAAGTTCAAAAAGGATTTTGAAAATTAAGAGAGATGGAGGAAAAATTGGGAATGGAGAAGAAAGCAATGAACGAAAATCATGAAAAGCAGGTCAACAACTTCCTTAAAGAGATCCAAAAAAATGCTGAAGAAAATAACACCTTTAAAAATAGATTAACTCAAATGGCAAAAGAGGACCAAAAACCAATGAGGAGAAGAATACTTTAAAAAGCAGTTTTGACCAAATGGAAAAAGACTTTCAAAAGCTCACTGAAGAAAATAGTTATTTAAAAATTAGAACAGAGGAGATAGAAGCTAATGGCTTTATGAGAAAACAAAAAATTATAAAACAAAACTAAAAAAATGAAAAAATAGATGACAATGTAAAATATCTCATTGGAGCAGCAACTGACCCAGAAAATTGATTCAGGAGAGATAATTTAAAAATTATTGGTCTACTTGAAAACAATGATCCAAAAAAGAGCCTAGACATCATCTTCCAAGAAATTATTGGAACCAGAAGAGAAAATAGAAATGGAAAGAATTCACAAATCACCTCCAGAAATAGATCCCCAAAGGAAAACTCTTAGGAATAATGCAGTCAAATTCCAGAGTTCCCAGATCAAGGAGAAAATATTACAAGCAGCCAGAAAGAAAAAATTCAAGTATTATGGAAATACAATCAGGATAACACAGGCTTTAGCAGTTTCTATGCTAAGGGATCAAAAGGCTTGGAATATGATATTCCATAGGTCAAAGGAGATAGAATTAAAACCAAGAATCACCTATCCAGCAAAACTGAGTATAGTACTTCAGGGGAAAAATGGAATTTCAATGAAATAGAGGACTTCTAAGCATTCTTGTTGAAAAGACCAGAGCTGAATTGAAAATTTGACTTTCAAATACAAGGATCAAGAGAAACATGAAAAGATAAACAGGACAGAGAAATCTTAAGGAACTCATTAAAGTTGAACTGTTTACATTCCTATATGGAAAGATGTTATTTGAAACTCATGAGACTTTTTTTTCAGCATTAGGGTAGTTAGAGGTAATATACACATATGTAAGTGTATTTGTATGTTTATATTATATATATGTAGGTGTATATATGTACATGAGTATATGTGTGTATGTATACACACACACACATAAATAGAGGGTACAGGGTGAGTTGAATATGCAAAGGGCATACCTAAAAAAACTAAAATTTACTGTGGAATGGAATGCACTAGGAGTAAGAGAAAGGGAGAGGTAGAATATAGCTCATTGAAGAAAATAATTCCTTAAAAAATAGAATGGAGCAAATGAAAGCTAATGATTTTATGAAAAATCAAGAAATTATAAAACAAAACCAAAGCAATGAAAAAAATAGCAGACAATGTGAAATATCTCATTGGAAAAACAACTGACCTGAAAAATAGGTCCAGGAGAGACAATTTTAAAAGTATTGGACTACCTGAAAACCATGATCAAAAAGAGAGTCTAGATCATCTTTCAAGAAATTATCAGGGAACACTGCCCTGATACTTTCAATTCAGAGGGTAAAATATAAATTGAAAGAATCCACTGACCACCTCTTGAGAGAGATCCCAAGAGGAAAAATTCTGGGAATATTATAGCTAAATTCCAAAGTTCCCAGGTGAAGGAGAAAATATTGTAAGCAGTTAGAAAGATGCAATTGGAGTATTGTGGAAACACAATCAAGATAAAACAAGTTCTAACAGCTTCTACATTAAGGGATCAGAGGACTTGGCATATAGCTTTCCAGACGTCAAAGGAGCTAGAATTAAACCTACCCAGCAAAACTGAATATAAATCTTCAGAGAAAAAAATGGTAATTCAATGAAATAGAAGATTTTCAAACATTCTTGATGAAAAGACCAGAGCTGAATAGAAAATGTGGCTTTCAACCACAAGAATCAAGAGAAGCATGAAGAGAAATCATAAGGGATTCACTAAAGTTGAACTGTTTACATTCCTACATAGAAAGATAATATTTGTAATATTATTTGGAAAATATGTAAAAATTGTTAAAAAATTTGTTAAAACTCTTGAGACTTTTCTCAGTATTATATACATATAGCTAGAGGGCATAGAGTGAGTTCAATATGAAGAGATGATATCTAAAAATTTAAATTAAGGGGTGAGAGAAGAATACATTGGGAGAAGGAAAAAGGGATAAAAAGAAAGGGGTAAATTGTCTCTCACATAAAAGAGGCATGAAAAAGCTTTTCTGATGGAGGGGAAGGGAAAGAGTGAAACTTACTCTCACTGAATTTGGCTTAAGGAGGGAATAACATGCACACTCAATTTGGTATGAAAATCTATCTTACATACAGAAAGGTAGGGGGAAAGGAGTAAGCAGGGGTGAGGGCTATTATAGAAGGGAGGGCAAATGGGAAGATGGGGTAATTAGAAGTGAACTCTTTTGAGAAGTGACAGGGTCAAAAGAGAGAACTGAATAAATTGGGGGCATGATAGAATGGAGGGAAATAAAGTTTGTCTTTCTCAACATGACTGTTATGGAAGTGTTTTGCATGACTACAGATGTATAACCTGTATCAAACTGGTCCTTCTCAGTGGGAATGGGTGTAGAACTAGGAAGGGAGAAAAGTTGGAACTCAAAGTTTTAAAAATGAATGTTAACCATTGTTTTTACATTCAGTTGGGAAATAAGACATATAAGAAAAGAGAGAGGATGGGGATAAGAGAAAGGAGGGAGTATGATAGATGGGAGGATAAATTGGGGGAAAGGGTAATCAGAATCCATGATATTTTGGGGTCAGAGGAAGGGAGATATGGAGAAAAAGTTTGGTACTCAAAATCTTGTGAAAGTGAATGTTGAAAAATAAAAATAACTTAACTAAAAAAATAAATGAATCATTCATAAATAACATCAAGTATACAAATGAATAGATAGACATAAAGAGATAAGTACATGGCAAGTCAAGAAATACCAAATGATAAAAGCTGAGGCTATATTTATGGGTTGAATCAATATTTCATATCTATATCTATATCCAAATCTATATCTATATCTGTATATCAAGAATTGGCTAAAATTGTCAACACAATCACACTTTCTTATTAAATCCACAGGAAGCATGTAATTCAGGGGCATTTCTTTGAATACAGAGTATTTCATATTTATAGTAGTACATATGACTCTAATTCCTGCCATAGGATTTAGCTTCTGGGTATCATCTTGTGAAAAAAAATTTAAGTATTTATATGGACATATATGTATATATATATGCACAGATATGTTCATATGCTCCTAAATAACATTATATGTATATTTGTGTATCTAGTTATCAATCCATCCATTCATCTATCCATCCATCCATCTATCTATCTAACTATCTATCTGTGTACCATGGTACTTAATCACTCCTGATCATATATTCACTAAAATGGATGTTATTATGAATTTCTATAGTATAAAAAGATTTATACTTCATTTATATTCCAAATGTATAATTCACAAACCAGCTGTTGAGTTGCAGAATGCTCATTCTTCAGTGCTTTTTACAATAAAGGTATTTGGACCATTACCCATGCCATAAACTTAATTTCGGTCTTAATCACATTAGGGATTGGAGCAGTTACAATTATTGCTACATGTCCTAAAACACAACATCTTGGATATTTGAAAAAATTCTACTTCATCAGGAAAGCTCTTTGATTATTCTAGCAATTTGTGGAGAAAGTTGAAACACTGAGGTTGCAAAACATACTTAATCCCTGGCACTCTCAACCTGCTGGCACTCTCAACAAACTTGGTAATCACCATGTGCCAGCATGTTTGATTAATGACCTTCTCTATCTCAAAACACAATTCTTGCCCAGTGAAAGGTAAATAAATGCCTTGTTTTTGTTACTTACATGTATGCATCTGGGAAGCCAAAATAAAGAAGACCTGTGTCAATTTCAAAAGATCATATTTATTGCCAGGTATTGAAGATACAATCTTAAAGCCAGCAAAAAAGGCAACTTTTCTTCTTTACAAATATACCTTATAAATATTATTTCTATAATGAGATAAAAGAGTAAATCTCTGATCCTTTTTTAATTAGAGGTTAAAATTTTATAATGCCCCTTTCAAGATCCTTGTGGATAAAATATGGTTCAATGGGATTAAATGAGATAGTATAGGAAAAGTGCTCTGCTAACCTCAAAACCCTACATAAATATTAGATGTTATTAATATCACTATTGTTATTAACAGTAGTGTGAATTATCTCAACTGATATTCTGTTATTATAAGCTCTAGCAGCCTTTAAATATACACACTTAAATGTTCATACATCTCTCTTTATCTATCTCTGTCTCTCTCAATAGCTCTCTGATACCATTAATAGAGAAGTTCAATGTGAACCTGAAGGGGGAGTGTGTTTGGGGGACAGTCAAAGCTATAGAGATAATGCAATGTTTTGGGTACCATAAGAAGGAAAATTTGACTGAACTATAGCATGATGAAGGAGAAGAATATGTAATAATCCTCAAAAGAAAACTTGGGATCTGGTTATAGGGCTTTAATGCCAACAGAAAACATGTATATGATGCCAGAGGTAAGCAGGAAGAACTAGAGTTTATTGAATATGAAAATAATATGGTTGGATCTGTGTTTTAGGAATGTCTCCTTAGCAACTGTGTAGAGAAAAGTTTCTATAAGGGAGAGACTTGGGTCAAGAAAAATAGTAGTAATTGCAATAGTTAATAGAAGTCTATATTAAGGTATTGAACCCATGAGTGGAGAGAATAGGGTGGGGAGATATAAAATAGAATTTGCTCAGTACCTACTAAGCCTATTGGTAATCACAGTAGAAAATGCTCTGGAATAAACAGACAATAGAAATGGACTGTAGTCTTGGACAAAATAAGCTAAATGACTAAACAATTGACTTACCTGCTTTGGGTCTTTTTATTTTTTTAGGAAAGTGAGGACAATATCTTACTTCCTTACAGGGTATTGTTACTTAGTTGTGGGTATTTCCTCCAGTGGTGTAGATAGCAACTCATTTATTTTATTTTTTTATTATGTTCAAGCTTTATCCATGTCTTCAACATCCAGGAGGATCTACTCAAGGTACTGTGAATCTTGCTTTCGTTATTTTTCTATAATGTGTATACTATTGGAGCATATAGAATGTGCATCAGATATTCCTAATTTTCTACCACTTCTTTATTCAGTTATCCATTTTTTTATGACAACCTTTTTTCCATTTATTTGGTGAAATCCTTATTTAGTAATGCATTTCTGCCTATTAACACCTCTTACCAGCTTCTCTGTTGCCCTCTGGTGATCTTCAACTTAAATTTTTCAGAGATGGTATTGCATGAATTTCAGTTATAGTACTAGGAGAATATTATTTTTACATAAATATGATTCTTTGTTTCAAGGTTAAGTTTGGGATCATTGAAAGCATTGACATCTTGTTCAAAAGCAGTAGAGCCTGCTTTCTATGTCCTACTCAGTTCTGCACCCATGTCATTATGGTTCAGCAATATCTATTCAAAATATATAGACTGATGGATCAACTTTAATTCTATGTGCTGTCCAGTTAACTGCATAGCATAATTTGGGAAATAAGTATTCTTCATTCATTTTTTGTTTCTAGTTGTAATATCAATTTAAATGAGGAGATCTTTCCCATTCATTAATAGGCCCATGTGACCTGCCTGAGTTACATGGAAGTCTGAGTCTCATGAGTCTGAGTCACATGGAACCTGTGGTGTGAGGAGTTTGCTGAAGGAGTGGATCAGGAAGAGTAGAACAAGAAGAAGCTGGTTGTGAGTGTGAGAAGGGCATTTTGTTTAAGGGAAGACGTTTTGTGATTTGATTAATACAGCTAGTTCGTGGGAAGTCTAGCAGGGAGGAGGCTTGGGGATGGTGTTCTTCTCTACATTGTTATTGTATATAGATTTTTGTTACCATGATGGTTTTGGCTTTCTGGTGTCTGAATAAATGCTTTGGTTCTGTCTTCCATGTGGAGTCTGTTGTATTTTAAGATTCAGAACTGTGCCATGATATTCATGGTCACCTTGGGTGCTGTGAAAATTCCATTGGTGCTACGGTGGTATAGCTCCTCAGGTGGTATAATGGATAGAATGCTGAGCCTAGAGTCAGGATAAAATCAACTCTGGCTTCAGATACATGTGTGACCCTGGGTAAGTCACTTAACCTTTTTTTCCTCAGTTCTTCATTCTTAAAAATGAGCTGGAGAAAGAAATGGTAAACTACTTCAGTATCTACACAAAGAAAACCTGAAATATGGATCAGAAGAGTTGGACATACCTGAAAAATGATTAAACATAATAGCTATTCAGACCAAATTATTTTGCTTAATGGCTCTTAATTAAGAGCTTCTAAAATGTCTTGCTCAGGTGAACCTGAGTTTTGGACAACTTTTTCTGTTTTATTTCTTTCCTGAGTATAACTGATAAAACGGTAATCCTGAGATTGAGATTTCCATCCTCAGAAGCAATTCTGTGACTTCAAGAGGTCAAAAGCACTTTAGTATTCAGTTAGATCTGGCTTGCTTAGGTACTACTCCTGGATTTCTTAGAGAAGATGACCAGCTCTAGGAGGACATGGCTGATCCCTGGTCTGTATTTCCAAAAGACATGTTTAATAGGTCCTGGAGGGAATGTTTTGAAGTATGATCCCAAAATTCACCTTGAAAAAAAGAAGAAAGTGAATGAAAGTAGATGCTGATTTAGAAATTCTACAAAATGCTCCCTGTTGTGATGCTTTAAATCTCAGCTTCTTAGAAGAGAATAACAACAGTTCTCCTGCATATTTAAAGATTCTATCCGGTACACATGTGTTTTATGTTTTAGCGTTGCTTTTGTGAGGAGGAAACAAAAAACTGTCATGTTTTTTTTACATGGTAGTTTCAGTACCTTTCTATTTCTCCCTTTGGGAAAACAGTAGGCATGGGTCAAATTTAAATTATAAATAAATTCCCCCTGGGCTCAGGGCTATTACAGAGAGACAGTGTCTTTAGGGGCCAGCCTCCTCCAGGACTGAACTTGGCCTATAATGATGGATCAAAATTGGGAGGATGCCCTTTATGTGTAAGCTAGTGGGCCAGCAGTCTCACTCCTTTCTCCCATCAAAAGTGGTTATTACAGATTAGGAATACAAACAGACAACCAAAAAAAAAACCCCAAACAAACCAAATCAAAACAATACAGAGCAAAATAATAGCAAACAACAAAATTCCATTAACTCCTTTATTTGTTTCTCCAAGGAGAACCTGTGAACCAACCTTCCATTTAGCTACAACTTGTGCTTTTGTTTTCAAGGAGAATGTCAAGATTAACCAGTTTTTACTCGCCACAGCCAAATAATTTGTCACAAAGCATCAGCCTACTGATGACGACCTTTCTCCTATTTAACTAAGCTGGTCCTCAGTAAGCAAAAATAATTGGTTGTCTGTGCCACACTCAAAGCCTTTTTATCATAGTAACACATGCTAGAATTTATATTCCACTGGCATACCTTAAAGAATTTTGGTTTATTTCTGTACCACCATGAAATTTTAGTGATACTTTATGTAGGGTTGTAAAAATAAAATGTTACTACATGTGAAAATGCTTGAATTATAAAGTATAAGCTGTTACATAAACCTATTTCTTATTCATAAGAAATAGGAAACAAGATCCAAGGGTAAAAGGAATTTGCAATTTAATAAACAAAATGATGTAAGGGATGACACAGTGACTACTATATCATGGTATACAATTGAGTGTTAAATTGTAACAAATGTGTTATTGTTGCTGTTCATTTTTGATGATATCACAGGATGATACCTTCATTTGTGCATGAATTCTATTTCACTGAGGTGGAGTTGCACAAAGTCTTTAGCCTTACTCTCTTTTCAAGCATCATCCAAGTCCAGTGGCAAGGCCAAAGTCAGGACAACTGACAATAGCTCAGGATGCAGTGGATGATTTTAGAATCTCCAATGCCTGACAAAGCTATGTGATTCAGTTGCCTTTGTGAGCATTGGAAAAAATTATTCCCATTCTGGCAGGGGGAGTCTTCATGTGCTTGAGCTAGACATCCCTTTAACCCACACAAGCTGCTGCTCCTTGGAGCCACTCGTGAAAGTTGGAGGACAGGTAGACAACAAAGGTGGAAGAGCAGCCCAGGAAAGGGCTCATCAAGTCCTTACAACAGAGGTGTTTGTCTTGTCTGAACACCCCATACTACAGGAATTCTATCAGATTACAAGTCAGTTGAGGTCAGCCATTGTGTCATATCTCCACAACTTAACACGTTTGTTAAATGAAATTTGTGGAATACCAAGCTTCAGTTACTTAGCAAAGTTCTTATGGACTAGATATAGAAAATGAGATATACATTCTCAGATAAGGTTAAAGCATTGATGCATTTTGCTTAGCTATGCTTATTTGTTACAAAGAAGGTTTTAAAAGAATAAGGATGATTTTTTTTTAAAAAGGAAATGAAATAAGCAGAATGCCAATGAAACATTTGAAATAATGTACAGAAAAGAACAGAGGGAGACAGAGAAGCAGGGCAACTTTGAAATGAACATATTTAATTTATTACATGCTTTAAAAAAAGAATATAATGGATATAATGGAAATGTACAATTTCATATGTATTTTTCTTTTTTTGTGTATAAAGATTTTAATGTTTGTCAAGTTTAGAATAACAAACAAAAAACCCTTAAAATGACCTTCTAGCTGAGATTGTGCTTTAAGTAAAAAATAGGATATGGATTGGGAAGAAATGGAAAATTTTTTTGATAAGACTAGACTAAGAAAAAGTTCCCAAAGCCATGAGCTATGATTAGGACTGCAACAGGAAGGTGACTGACCTAACCCAAAAAGATACTTCCTGTTGTGGGGTATTAGTGATGGTGGTAAATATGGGTAAATAAGAAAAAAGAGCAATTCATGGAGTACCTTAAGAAGTTGAAGAGTTTGGACTTGATCTCATTTCATCCTCTTTGAAGTTTTAGTTTCCTTCAAAGTTCTGGTCCGGTTCTACCTCCTGCCAGAAGTCTTTCCTAATTTTTCTGCTTATTAGAATTTTCTTCCTTCTTAAATGACTTGTCTGTGTACAGATTGCATTCTTAGCTCTCTTCCATATCTCACTAAGGGAATGCCTTAAAAACAAGACTTACTTGTTGTGGTTTGTTTGTTTGTTTATTTGTCTTTGTGTCTCCAAGGCTGGCATGACATCACAGAGATACTTGATTAGGTGCTAAGTGAATAGATAAACGTATCCTAAATCAAGAAACCAAGTACAATGGTGTTGTAATAACTATATAGTACTCATCCCTGCAGTTATAGATTTATAAAATTCACTCCCCTCTTATTCTCTCTCTTTCTCTTCCCTCCATTCTTGTTTCTTTTTTCTTTTCCCTTCCTTCCCCTTCTCTTCACCTCTTCTGATAGAACTTCCTTATCAGCAAGAGGCTTGGAACTTCTCTGTTTCTAACCTGGACTGCTTTTCCTCCCTTTAGGCAACCTAGTGGCCCCTCATTCTTCAAGTTTCACCATATTTGTGCAGTATTTAGTTCAGATACCCAATGAACTTTAAAATTATTGTGGCTCAGAACTCTAGAGCTCAAACCATTGACTGGTGTAACCCTCTCACCGCTGAAGGCATTATAGGTGTGTACCACAACTAGCAAGTCTAAAAAGCAATATTAAAGGAAATCTACAATTGGTGCTTGAAGTTAGCATTCCCAATCAGTATTTAAGCTGGGAGGGAAACAGAAACTATTACTATTGCTAATCCCTAAGCCTTTTCATGTACTCACTTATACTTAGGGGAGGTAATGTCCATTGAGTGGATTGGCTTTGTGAATACGTGAAAAGACCTAGCCCAAAAAGGCCAAGGTCTCCCAATTTATCCTGGATCATCCCCAGTCATCCTGATGAGTATCTGGTCTCTGGACCCAGATGGCTCAGGAGGAGAAAGTGAGGCTGGTGACCTTGCTCAGCCCTCCCTTACTCAAAACGAAGTCAAGTGTAAATCATGTTATCATTTCTCTGATGTCAGGGTCTTCTTAAAAAATGAGAGACAAGGACAACAACAGCAACAACTCAATCAATATTTAATATTAAGAAGAATCTGGTGAAAAAATACATGCAAATGTAATAAAATATTATCTGAGTTACATATGGAATAATACAGTATTGCCTTGTAAGCTTGTGGGTATGTGAACATATGTGTGTTTTCAAATTGGTAAGACAATGTTAGGTAAGTATTTTTTTTTTCAAATGACATAAGGCATTGCTATAATGAATGAGTAAAGTCATTATAAGACTCAAGGGCATATTGTGTATATAGATAACAGACTGTCTAGTGCTTTTCTACTGAATAATACAGGGATTTGTCGGAACAATTTTAGTAAATTAACTGAATGTGACAGTGGTCCCATAAGCTCCTCATTTAAAAATCTGTGTCTTTGAAGCTATTTCAGTAGGTATGGTGTAGAAAGGATGCTCAGCTGTTTTTGTTGTGGCTCTGTTTGTGAGTTCATGTATGTGTGTGTTAAATAACAAACCTGAACAGAAGGAATCAAATATCAAGAGACAAGGTGACTCGGGGCTGATTTATTTTTTCTAGCAGCAGAGCAAAATGTTTATCAGAGAACTTGAAAACATACAGAGCAAAGTAACATAAGAAGGCAATCCCTTTATGTTTTGATGAATTATTTAACCTATTTTTTTCTCCAGTGAATGCTACAATTTTTGTGAGATCACTTATCTGGAATTTATAACGCATATAATGTCACTGTGCTTTTATTGTATGAAGAATTGAATTTCATGTATTTTCTGTGTTATTTCACTTTCATATCTACCACCAAGATGCAAAATACATGTTTGATTGAGTTTCTTCATTAGCATCTGTTGGCAACACTTCTCTTCCTTGACATTTGTTATTAGCCTGGCATTATATAGTTTGGCACAATAGAGTTGCTTTCATCTTGTATCAATAAGTGAAATTCTAAATCATTGCATGCTGGGGCCCAGCTGTTTGCAATTCCCAAGTGACCCTTCCTTACTAGGCAAGACATTATTGTCTGCATACAATTTACTGAATTTATTTATGTGGTTATTAGCAATGAATTCATTTTCCACACTTCAAAAGAGTGCAACTTCACTTCTTGTACACATCAACAAATGAAGAGCTTGGTCACATCCCTACATTTTTTCTTTCTTTTTTCAGAGCATGGAAATAAACAATTTTAAAATGTGATTGCTAGAAAATGTTCTTATGAGGAACAAACTCTTATCTGAAAGAAACCAACTGGGGAACCATAACAGGCAGTATTTCTACAGGGGTTTCAATGCACAGTGAGTTAAGTTCTCTTGGCAGTGACAAGTATTCTGTGTCCTCTTTTCCCAGCCCTACCTTCCTTCTGCTCCCCACTAGGATTTCTGTTGTATTTCAGTGACAAGTTTTCACTGGATCTCAAGGACAAACATTTTTCCTGCTTTTGTTTATAAATATTTATTATTAAATGGCATTTTAGATTATCCTTTTATCATTAAAGTAAATAAAAATTATCAAAGTTGAGCAGTGTTCATAATAGGGAGAGATGAGAAGTAGAGAAAATTTTAACTGGACAGTAATTTATTGTGCTTCATTTTAAAAAAGAAAGAAAGAAAAGAAAACCTACCAGTTCAACTAGTCACCAGAACTCTCTTAATTGTTGTTTTTGTTGTGGTGCCAACTTCCATTTCCATTGTCCACTCACAGCATTCCCCATAATGCCTATGTTTCAGCCAAACTGGACTACTCAGCAGCTGACTCTAGTTCTTATATTTCCCTCTATTGTGACCACTGCTCAACTCTGATAACTTTTGTTTATTTTAATGATAAGAAGATCAGTTAAAATGCCATTTGGAAAAAGCATTTACTAGAACAGAAAGTAACAGGAGTGAGTTTCCTTTGGACAAGCTCTACTGTAGGAAATGTATTCTGCATCCCCATCTGTCCCTGCAATTACCCATCAAGAACCTAATGGACTAGCATTATGAAAGGGATAAGAATGCAATGGAAACAAAAGTGACAGTCCCTGCCCGTGAAGAGCTTATATTTCAATTGATTAAAAAACAGGAACAAACAACTCTGGGAATTAGGATGGACCCCTTGAAGGAGGTAATATTTAAATTGACCCCAAAGGAAGCTAGAGATTCCAAATTTTGAAGGGGAAGATGGAAAGACTTCCAAGCATGGGAAATAGCCTATGCAAAGACATAACAGAGTCATGAATGAATTTAAGATTCATCATCTCATTGATGTTTACTACCTGAGCAACACTGGGCTTAACTTCTTTGGGCCTCTGTTTCATCATCCATAAAATAAAAAGGTTGAACTAGGTGGTTTCTGAGGTCCCTTCTACCTCTGAATCTATGATCCTATGAATCCATGATCCCAAGGAAATAGTTCAGTTTCATCTATTGCAATGCATCAGTGTTCCCTAGTTTATCATCTTAACACAATTGTTTCTCATGTGGCACATAAAGTTGGGTATTGTAAAAAGGAGGCATGCAGTCATTTCCTTCATTCCTGCATAGGCAAGCACCTTAGAGCAGATTTTAGTAAAGATGTTTTCTTTCTTTCTTAGGGGAAAAGTTTCCACTAACTGGCTTAGAATACTCTCTTTTTCATTCAATCATCTTGAAATAGGAATAATTTAGGGTTCATGGAGAGAGACTATGACTTCTCCAAGAAGACAGTTTTTCTCCATGCTTAGATTGGTCACATTTGACATTTTAGACAGTTTAGCTCCTTGGCTACTGTAGCACACTCTCTTACAGAGAGAATCTCTGCTTGTGACATGTTGATACTGGAGAAAAGCATCCTTTTCCTTAGACCTATTTAAATCCTTCTTTTCCAGGGCCATGATCAGAGAAAACTCTCTATATGATGAACTCGCTTCTGAACTGAGAGAAATGATTATTTCTCTTATATTAATAACCAATTATTAATTGAGTTGAGTTTTTTTCTATTTCCTCACTTGAAAGGCATCACTGATTTTGACCCAAAATTTACCCCACCTAGACCATTTTCTCTGGGTGCAATTCTTTTCCTACCCAATAGAAAAACCTTACAAAGAGAATCTATACCAGTGACTCCTGTGTTACATAATCAATTCTAAAGTTCTTCAGAGAGATCTTGAGATTGTTGTTGCATCACTTCTGACCGTGTTCTGAGCACTTACCTTGTGTGAGTTCTGTAAAATTGTCTTTTAGGTAAGCATATATTTGACATTTGAAGAACATGGCCAGCCCATCAAAGTAAGACTCTTTAAAGAAGAATTTGAATGATTGGCAATTTAGTTCAAGAAAGGACCTCAGTATCTGCTGTCACCTGTCAGGTGTTCTTCAGAATCTTCCTAAGACAATTCAAATGAAAGTGATTCAATTTCTTGTCATGGTACTGGTACACTGTCTGAGTTGCATAACCATATAACAATGAGATCAGCACATTGGCTCCATAAACCTTCCATTTGGTAGTTTAATCTAATCTTCTCTCACACACTTTCCTTCACAGCTAGCTATCTATCAACCTCATTATCAATGTGTACATCCCAGCAAAGTATAAAGTCAAGGTAAATAACTTATCCATAGTATTCAAAACTTCTCCATTTGCTGTAACCAGTGGTTACAGAAATGGAGGGTGTGGTGCTGACTGTGTTTTCTTGGGGTTAATTTTCAGGTCAAAATTAACACAATCAGGAGAAAATCAATCCATGCATTGCTGCATCTCAGCTTCAGAGGCTGCATTGAATGAGCGCACAATCCTCTGTGAACAAAAAGTCATGTACCAACTCTCCCTCCTCTTGGGCAGTCTTTGAAGAACTCTGTAATTGATTGTGTAACACAGGAGTCACTGGCATGGAATTGCCCAGAATGACATGCCCTCATGGAAAAACTCTCTGAGCAAAGAATTGAAGTAGCTTGAAATAAATATAGAATGTGCAAATTTAGAGAAAGTGGATGACTTATTTGTGCCCGCCTGTGGTAGAGCATTCCAAGCTTATGTTGTTCCTATCAACCACAATTAGGGGCAATGTAACCTCACTCTAACATCGTGATGTCATTTTGATCCTCTTGAGAATGAAGGACAACAAGAAACCTATAGAGATAATCTGATCTTGGTGAATTCCAGCCCCTTGTGTTTTATTCAGGCTCCAGTAGAGGTAGATCTTTTCTCTAGACTGCCCAAGGTTAGGAGACATCTGGAATATGGGTGACATAATCAAATTCTTGTCCCCCAAACACTCAGAATAGGTCTGCCCATTGCCAAAACATTAACTGTTGACCAATCAGAGTTTATAACCATCAGGAGCACCCTTCCAAGGTCGTGTAAGTATTGAGACCCTTCCACGATTTGTCTTTGTTTTATGATAGAAGGCCAATGACCATCCTTTTGTTAACTATATGTTTTGCTCGCCATGATTAATAAAACAATTATTTTATTGTTATTATTCATTATTAATATGTCTCTCAAGCTTTTTATATGTCACAGAACCTTACAGCTATAAAAGAGAGTATTTCTCTCTTTTAAACTTTCTTATGCTCTTTATATGAATTTCCTGCCCTTAGTATAGTGCCTGACACAAAGTACATTCAATGCTAGCAGATTGACTGCTTTTCTCCCTTATTTGTGCTGCCTAATCAGAATTATACTAACTTGTCTACATGTCTTTCTTCCTTTGATAGTTCCTGCTCCCAATAAGCTTACAGGGCTTGATTTCAATGAGTAGACTGCTTGCTCCATTAATATTCATATGATGTCAGGAGATTTGGAGGAATCCCTCCATCATGTTTGATGGACTCCCCTGTCAAGAATTCTTCATAAGGAACAGAAAAGAGCTAAATATCATGAATAATCATGAACGACTTGCCCTCTACAAAACTGGAAGGTCTAGCTATTCAGTGGAATCATAAGATTATGGACAGATTGAAGCATTCTGAACGTAGAAAACACTTAATGATGATTTGTTGAATTGAATGAATCATAAAAAGGGAAATATTAATATTATCCAGCATTTTTCCTTTTACATTAATACTTGTTGAACTAAAATGAACAGCCTTCATTTATTCTTCTTTTTATAGTCTTTGGCAAATAAATACAAAGGCCTTGATAATTACAGATAGATTTCAATTTCGTATTTCCCTTGATTCAAGTGCCAAGAGTAATTTCCTGCTAAAATATATAGTTAATTGTCCCAATTGGTGATCCAACTTCTAGCTTCATATGAATTGAGTTCAATTTTGTGGGTCTTCCCTAAAAGATGATATTCTTCTAGGATTATTATACCCAACCCCAGTCAGAGTTAATTCAGGAAAATCTCCACATATTATATATAGCTTCTCTTGACTTCTTTTCTGATCCCTAGCTCCTACACAAGTACTCAAGGTAACTAATGCATATCAATAGAGGACAGCATGTATTTCACTCAAAAACTACTCAAAATACATGAGAGCCAATAATCAAATGCAGTATAGGTATTTTTCTCCTTAATGTAGTAGTTTTATTCTGTGACCTTCCATATCACCCCTACAGCTGAAGAATCTATAAGGGGCTTGTGGAAGATTCTTTTCTCTTTCCAAAAACATACTTCTTGGGAACTCTCTATCTAGAAGACCAGGTTCCTGAAATTTGAAATTTGAGGTTACTCTCCAGACAGGCCCTTGAGACCTTCAATGTCACATTCCTGGGACATGAATCTGTAAATTTCCTGTCTCTGACTGAAAGGCTAAGTTTCACTGTCACAATGTCTAAGAAGTCCCCCTCTTCTAAGTAGGAGATAAAGTTTCAGGAGTATCATTGTCCACGTACCCACATGTAGCTTTTGTGTATTTCTCCAGAATTCTCTACTACTTTCTAGATGTCAGCTATCTCTTTGACAGAGGAAATTTGCTCTCCATGAACTCTCCTCTTAGGACACAGAAGAGTACCAATGTATTTCTATGGGATTTTACACTACTTCTCTGGTTACTGATATATCTTGGGAAAGTAAACTGTTAGGTCTAGCATTCAAACTGTGATCAGAAAAGAGAAAAGAATATAAAGTATTTTCAGGAAACTTTCCTCTTCACTTGAGTGATCCAGTACATATACCTTCCTGAGGTTTTTCCCGAAGGCAACTATTAATGACCTTTAGACACTGGGGCATTCTTAGCTCTCTTAGAATTTCAACAAAAGAAAGGCAGAGTGAAGAAAAAAACCTGAAGGGGCCGAGTAGATCTGCCAGCTTAGTTTTATAGACCAGCACAGAGATTGTGGCTCTTCCCACATGGTATCAATCCCAGTCACTGAAATCAATCTCCTGGGGGGTAACTCCCAAGTCATCAAGGGACAGCATGGGTTTAATAAGGACTTAATAAGATTTAATAAGGAATTGTCTTTTGTCTTCTTCACAAAATGCCAATGGACATGTCTATATACTATAGGCTAAGGGATGGCAATCAAAGGTTCCAGATAAAGGCTTGTAGCTCTCCAGGTTGACTGGGAAACTTGAATGATTAACTTCTTTACAAAATTGAAAGGACCATGGAGAGCGATGAGAGAGCTCAAGAAAATAAGTGGGCAAAACCACCAGAGATTGTTATAAAGGGAGTTCACTTCACTTCAATTAATTCCATTCATTTCTTGGTCTAATAATGAAAATATATAACCTAATTTTTCTTTTCCTTTTACGGCTATAGGCAATAATAATACTTTCTTTTTCTTATGGTGACTCAAGGACCATCTCTTACCCCCACTTATGTGATAATGGGAAAGTGTTTTCTTTCTCTTAAATTTTCAAAATCTTTATTTCTCTTTGCATTGCCTTTGCCAAAAAATAAGCAAAGAAATAAATAAATGAAGCAAGCAAACTAGCTCAGATGGAATTTGGTTTGTCCTTTTTTTGGGGGGGAGTGAGAGATGGGCAAACAAATTAGTTAAAAGAGAGAACAGACACGGAACATAAGTTTATATACTGGATGTTTTTCACTAGCAGCTGGAAATTGAACATTATCTTATTTCTCTGTCTCCACCTTCCACTCATTATATAGTAGGAAGCAGTAGTCCTTCAGATAATTTTGGAATGGAAGGCTTCATTTTAAGTTCCCATTAAGGGAGGGGAATGAATGAGGAAGGTCAAAGATTTCATCTTTCTCCTGGACATTCCATTTTATCCAACATGTTTGTCAGAGTCTGCTGGCCACAGTCTTATCACTTCAGTCTCAACCCAACGTTCACCACAGAAATTCACAAGAATCTCCAAAGTGGCAGAAGTCAGAGGCAATAGTATGTCCTTATGAGCCCCCTTCCACTCTCAACCATAGAATTCTCAATGCATCTCAAACAAAATGGATTCTTCATCTATTTCTTCCCAGAGTTCTCTCTGACAGCCGAATATTGTGAGTCCTGAAGAACACTGGATAAGACTCAGATACCATAAATACTGTTTTGATTTCTTTTTGAGGTTTTCTTCTTTCTGTTTTTAGTATTCTTTCTGTAGGTTTGCCTGATTCATGTGCTCAGTTTTTATTTCTTTCATGACATTTTTGTTTTAGATTTTTTTTCTTATATTACCCATCACTCATACTTTTATCCTTCCCTCCCTTCAGATACAGATCCCTGAGTCTAGAAAACTTGAGCATCCCTGAATTGAGGGACATAGGGTCAAATCCAATGCTCTGTTCTCAGTTTGTAATTCTGAGCATCATGCACAACACATTTTTATCCCTACTGATTCATTTGTTTCTCCTCCTCTTCCTTCTTTAGTGTGTAAAGGGGCTTCAGGAATGGCTGCTATTATGACAGATTCCTATAGTTGGACCTTCAGTCACCAAATTTTGAACTTGCTTGTAGTCACTGTGACAAGTGGTTGAAATAGGGCTACTGAACAAAAATTCCAGATATTAAAGTTTTAAAGAGTTAGTCAATTCATCAGATTTCTATCTTGTATGGAGGTTATGTCTTCTTATCTTATATAATTCATATAATTACCCTATATAGTAAAAAGCACATGAGTTCTAACTTTTGAGATTTGGGGATTGAAGATACTTGCAGAAAATAGTTATTCTACCATATTATTGGTCATATGATCCAAGCTCTACCTTTAGAGTTTGCAAAGTATTTTCCCTGCAAATTATCTCATTTGATCTTAAGTCATTTGTGCAAGATAAACAATACTAGGGGTGGGGCAGAACTAAGATGGTGGAGCAGAAGCAGAGACTTTCAAGAACTCTCCTCTCAAGTCCAGTCAAAAATCTGTAAAAAATGACTCTAAACAAATTCTGGAGCTGCAGAACTCACACAGTCATGGAGTGAAACAAAACTTCAGCCCAAGGTAGCCTGAAGGGTTGACAAGAAGGGTCTAACACCATGTGCAGAGCAGAGCACAGTACAATGTAGGCCTTACTGGCACAGACAGTACCTGAGTAGGCCTCAGGGGGGACTGAATCTCTGATACCTGTGGCAGTTTCCAGACTTCACAATCCCAACATGACAAAGACAAAGTGGAACATCAGTGGCAAAAACTTGTTGGACCTGTGTGAGAGAGGAGAGTGGTCTGACCCCAAGCCTAGGGCAGCAAAAGTGATGACAAGAGCCCTTTGTAGCAACTGTTACTGGAACTCTAGCCCACAGAGTATGGGGGGAACAAGTGGCTGACAATGTATCCTCCCATCCCCACCGGAAGCAGAGAATTACTTTGACAAAGAGCTCAAAAATAAAGTAAATATCTGGGGAAATGAGCAAAAACCAAAAAACAATCAAACTATACAAAATATACAAACAGAAGAAAACAACAAAGTCAAAGCTTCTACATCCAAAGCCTCCAAGAAAAATATGAATATGTCTCCGGCCATGGAAGAGCTCAAAAAGGATTTTGAAAAATCAAGTTAGAGAAGTAGAGGAAAAATTGGGAAAAGAAATGAGAGTTATGCAAGAAAATCATGAAAACCAAATCAATTGCTTCATAAAGGAAACCCAAAAAAGACTGAAGAAAATAACACCTTAAGAAAAAGACTAATCCAAATGGCAAAAGAGAGCCAAAAAAAGAAGAAGAATAATGCCTTAAAAAACAGAATTGACCAGAAGAAAAAGGAGGTTTAAAAACTCACTGAAGAAAATAATTTCTTAAAGATTAAAATGGAGCAGATGAAAACTAATGACTTTATGAAAAATCAAAAATTATAAAACAAAACCAAAATAATGAAAAAAAAATAGCAGATGAAGTGAAATATCTCATAGGGAAAGAAACTGATATGGAAAATAGAACCAGGAGAGACAATTGAAAAATTGTTGGACTACGCGAAGACCATGATAAGGGAAGGAACATGGACATTATCTTTCAGGAAATTATCAAGGAAGGCTTCCCTGATTTTCTGGAACCAGTGGGTAAAATCGATATTGAGAGAATCCACTGATCCCCTCCTGAAGGAGATCCCAAAAGAAAAACTCCTAGGAATATTGTAGTCAAATTCCAGAACTCTCATCTCAAGGAGAAAATATTGCAAGCAACCAGAAAGAAACAATTTGAGTATTGTGGAAACACAATCAGGATAACAGAAGATCTAACAGCTTCTATATTAAGGGATCAGAGGGCTTGGTATATGACATTCCAGAGGTCAAAGGATTTAAGATTAAAATCAAGAATCACCTATCCAGCAGAACTGAGTATAATCCTTTAAGGGAAAAAAATTGTCTTTCAGTGAAATAAGGGACTTTCAAGCATTCTTGATGAAAAAACCAGAGCTGAATAGAAAATTTGACTTTCAAATGCATGAATCAATAGAAGCATGAAAAGGTAAACAGGAAATAGAAATCATAAGAGACTTACTGAGGGTGAACTATTTGCATTCCTACATATAAAGTTAATATTTGTAACTCTTGAGACTTTTCTCAGTATTAGGGTAGTTAGAGGTATTATATACATGTAAATAGAGGGCACAGGGTGAGTTGAATAGGAAGGTATGATATCTAAAAAAGATAAAATTAAGAGATGAGAGAAGAATATATTGGGAGAAGGAGAAAGGGAAAATTAGGATGGAGTAAAATATCTCTCACATCAAAGAGGCAAGACAAAACTTCTTCAACGGAGGGCAAGATGGGGGAGGTAAGAGGGAAAGAGTGAATCTTTCATTGAATTTGGCTTAAAAAGGGAATAACATACTCATTCAATTTGGCATGAAAATCTATCTTACATACAGGAAAGTAAGGCAGAAACAGGGGGTCGGAGTATGATAGAAGGGAGGGCAAATGGGAGGAAGAAGTAATTAGAGGAAGGACAAAGTCAAAAGAGAGAGTAGAATAAATGGGGGGCAGGATAAGGTGGAGGGAAATATGGTTAATCTTTCACATCATGACTATTATGGAACTGTTTCACATGATTTCACATGTGTTACCTATAGTTCTTTGCTTGCATTCTAATGGCAATGGGTGAGGTGAAAGGAAGGGAAAGAAGTTGGAACTCAAAGTTTTAAAAATTAATATTAACAGTTGTTTTTATGTGCAACTGGGAAGTGAGGCATACAGGCAATGGGGTACAGAAATCTATCTTGCCCTATAAGAAAGTAAAGAGGAAGGGGATGAGAGAAGAGAGAGGTATGATAACAGGAAGGGTTGCTTGAGGGAAGGGGTAGTAGGAATGCATAGTATCTTGGGGTGGGCAGAAAGAAGAGATGAGGAGAAAATTTGCAACTCAAAATATTGTGGAAGTGAATATTGAAAACTAAAAATAAATAAATGAGCTTTAAAAAAGAAAAGAAAATAATAGGATTCTTTGTTTCATTTTTCAGATAAGGAAACAAACTCAAACCATCTAAGTGACTTGCTTAAGATCACAAAACTGGAAAGTAATAGAATCAAGGCTTAGAACTCAGATTTTATTACTCCTAATTAGTTGTTCTTTCTATCACACGGAAAGAACATATGATATGTACTTGGCTATAGTATAAATTACCACATTATTCCCCCTAAGTAGACAGGAAATGTATGTACACACAGACACACACACACATTGACACAGATTTATTGTAGAGCTGACCAACTTACCTCATTCTTTTAGAGAGATAGAATCCTTTAATGGAAATTGCTAGACTTGAGGGGATTAGGAGAACTTGGTTCAAATGTCACCCTAGAAGTTATTAGCTTTGTGACCATGAGACATCTTAGAACCTCAATGTATAGTACCTGATGGACATAATTAAATTGTCTCTGTCTACCTCACAGGATTGCTTTGAATTGTAAATTTTATGGTGTTAAATAACTGTGAATAATCATTCATGAGGTTTACCCTTGTATTATAAGTTAGCCCCTTAAAAAGTTCCTATCTTTCCAAATATCCTTAAACTTTTAAATTATTTTAGATTTTGTCACAGTTTGATAAATTTTCCAGGATTTCATATTGTATATTGTGTGGCATAAAATCATATGATTTGGAAAATGGAGGCAGTTTTCCTCTTAATAGTGGCATGGAAAACAGGAGAGATAATACAGTAGAAGAGAATGCTTAATGGGCTTGGAATAAACAGATTTCCAAAAATTAGTAACTGTGTGACTGGGAAAGTCATTCTCTGAGTCTTCATTTTTTAATTCATAGGTAGGATTAGTGAACTTGCCTTTTCAAACTCATAGGTATGCTGTGAGGAAAGCACTTTATAAAGGTTCAAGTTTATGTAAATGTGAGAAATTATTATTGAAGTAAATATGTGCAAATCATAAGGCTTAGTGTAGCATACATGTGCATAGTTAAAAATCTCTGCCCTATTCATAAATAGTGAAATCTATTTAAGGAGACCACCTGAAGTTCTATAGAAGAATATAGTAGTCTTTTTAAATAAGTGATATTTGAATACATATCATCTTCTGGGTTTGTAAATGAATGATCATTTTCAATTCATCTTTATGAGTAAGCACTTTGAGCTCATGTTGAGTAAACTGTCGAGAGAGGCACAATTTACTACTGATGGTATTTGTGCTATTTTTTCCTTCTGTTGGTACATTACAATTTTTTTTCAAGGAGATCTATAGATCTCATTACTGGTATGATTTTGCAGCATAATTATATTTTTATAGTGCCATTTCTTTCATTGATTTCAAAACTCTCGTCCCTTGCTTTGGTTACTACTATTGATGATTTTAGTCTCCTGTGTTCCTAGAAGATGGGTTTTCTATAATATATTGTGTCATACAAATTCAAAGTGATGTCTGGTTCCCAGGCAGAAGCAGCTAACGATAAGAATAGAAGGAGTTTTGCCGGCCAGTTTTAAATCATACTGCTGGAACTGAGCTTTTGTGATTCACGAGCATACAGTACTTGCCAACAGAAAGAAATGGAACTCACTAAAGAAACTAACTACTTTAGAGAAGTTTGGAAAGTACTGCGGATTTGGGCCCGGAATTAGAGGGGAGCTATGACACACAAAAATACAATCTTTCAAAAAAGAAATATTTTAATTTTCTTTTTCATAGATAAGAATATTTTTTCTGCTATTATCTGAAAGGTATTATAGGATTATTATTTATTCTCATTTACAGAATAATCCATAATGAACACTGGAATCCATTATAGAGATTAAGTGCAATGCTATGAATGAGGCCATGTCATGTAATGTTAGAGCAACAAGTTTAAAAGGAAAAAAAAGAATCAACTCTTGTTTATATGGCTACCAGACTTAATGGACTGTTTACTACTGAATTGGTTAGGCCTTTGTACATCAAAAAAGTCTGAGTCTTGAATTTAGGAGGTGGTGAGTCTAATCATGACTCTGAGACTGACACATTTATGTGACACCTCTATCCCCCCAAATCATTTAACATCAGTTTTTCATTCTGGAATAGAAATGTTGATGCTAATTATAATTCACTTAACTTCATTGTTTAAATATTAAGTAACTGACATATGGAAAGTGATTTGTAAATATTATGTTTTCTGAAACCATAGCTCTTCATATATTAGACATACATTATAGAATAATAGGGAGAAGCAATGAAATTTAGCATATGGTGTACGATATTCAGAGTGAAGACCTCAGTTCCTGTCTCTGGTACTTGCTCCATATTTAACCATGATCAAATAACTTAATTTCCCCAAGTCTTAGTTTCCTCTAGTATGAAATTGGGATGAGATCTGTTCTACCTATTTTATAGGGTTTTTGAAGATTAAATGGAATAAAGTATAGAAAGTGATTTGGAAATTTTAAAGCACTATATGAAGATCAGATATTATCCAGTGCTTAGCATAGTGCCTTTCACATTGGTACTTTATAAATGTTTATTAAACTGAACTTAATTAGAGCATCATTCTAAGAAAGGTCTTGGAGTCAGTCTTTGTTTCCCAGTTATAGAATATATATTTAAACCTGACCTGTTATCTTCCTAAGATATGTTCCTAAACATAAGGAATAGAAACATGAGGTGGAATCTCAGTGTAACTCTATCAGGACTAGGGAAAAGGAATAGGTAATAGGAATAGAAAGTAGATGTGAGATTCCATTTGTAAAGGACTTCCAGATGAGGAAGTTTCCTTTATGAATAAATATCAGGACCTCCTCTGTAACTTTCATGATTTAATTTAAATATTATAGGATTGAGGTGCAGGAGTCATGGGTTCAAGTCAGAACTCAGATATCTTACTAGTTATATGGTGAGTAACCTAACCTCTATTGTCCTCAGTTTTCCAATCTATAAAACAAGGGAGTTTTACTAGATGATCTCCAAGGCCTATTCGAGTTATAAATCCTCTGATCCTACTGAAAAATATTACAAGAGACAAACTGTACCGATGATGAGGGAACAGGCATTTCTTCCTTTCTGATTCCAAAGAACAAAACTGTTGTTTTTGTTGTTATGGGCAGAGTCAAGGAAGACAGATGGGATTTCATTGGTACAGGGAACTTGTAGTAAAGAAATTCACTTTTTTAATGCAAATCAGCAGCTGTTCTTCTATATGGTCTTAGAGAACTGCCTTAGACCCTGAGAAGTTAAATGATTTGTCTAGGGTCCAAGGTCTGATCTAGGATATAGCAACATTCCATATGGAAAGACAGAAGTAGTCTTTTGTGTGAACCTAATGATCACTCAACATCATTGCCTTCTAGCCCAGTCCACATCATGCCAGGTTCAGGCAGAGATTTGCTAATTGGAAGCAGTTACTAGTGAGCATCTGCTAACTCTGATTCTTTCACAAGTCTTTTTTGAATAGCCTCATTAAGAGAGGCAGTTTGATATAAAAGAGGCAGTACAGTGTAAAAGAGTGTCAAAGCTGGAGTCAGAAAGACCTGAATTCAGATCTTGTTTTAGATAATTGTGTGTAAGTGAATAAACCTTGTGAATTCTTCTATGAGATGAGAGGTTGGACTTGATGACTTTTTGGATCTCCATCTCTAAATCTAAGATCCTATGTAGAGATGGAAGGATTAGGGAAGAAACCTACACAGTGAAAATTAAATTCATTTTTTCTTTTCTTTTGAGCAATCTCCAATCCTTTTTCCTAGGAAAGGACACACAATGTTTTCACAATTTGCTTTTTTGATTTCTTCCAAGACCCAGCCCTTCCATCACTTCTAGTGTAAACTAGGAGTGTTTCCTTCCCAGAGAATATCCAGTCCTTACCTTTTCTTCATCTCATGAATGAAATAGTCACATGGGGTGCTGTGGCACTAGAAAATAAATCTCTAACCTTGCAAGAAAGTCATAGATTATAAAAGAAGATTAAAGATAATTGAACCTCTCAGGGATGCATAAGTTGCAGAAGAATTATTTATCTTCATTGGTAGAGGGCATTTCCTTTCTGGGAGCTACTCAGATGAAGAAGTCACAGGTCTAGAGCAATCCTAATTCATAGATTATTAAAGAAATTTTATTTGCTAGTAAAGGTAGCACAGTGGATAGAACACCAAGCCTGGAGTTTAAAGTCATCTTCCTGAATTTAAATCTGGCCTCAGACATTTACTAGCTGTGTAACCCTGGGCAAGTCATTTAATCCTTTTTGCCTTAGTTCCTCATCTGGAAAATGATCTGGAAAAGGAAATGGCAAACCACTCCAGTATCTTTGCCAAGAAAACCCCAAATGGAGTCATGAAGAGTTGAACAAGACTGAAACAACTGAACAACAATATGGTACCTCCCTCAATCAATCAATCAACAAACATTTATGTGGCATTTATTTCTCACTAAATCATCATCTTAGGATTGACCTCCCCAAGTAGACAAGGAATTCATCATTTTTAGGGAGAGCAGCAACCTTCTTTTCTAGTCATTCCTAGACTTTCCAGGGACATACGTACTCCATGTAACTCACATTACTAGTGAAAATCAAGGCCTGAGTTTGCAACTCCATATCACAGCTTTGTGCTTTGTTCCATGCATCTCCTTTGGCAGATAAAAAAATTCCCTTACAATTCTGCTACTGCTGCACTAACAGGCATTAACTCTTGTAATGACTTGGAAGCCTTTTTGCAACGAGACCACATGCCTTGGAGCCCTGAAGTTAGTCAGGGTTATTTGAGCTCTGTTCTTAAACAGTCTTACAATTTTACGCACTATCAAAGCAAACAAAAACACTTAGGCAGCTGCCAAGGCTTTCGGATTTGCCCTTCTTGACTAAAGGAGGAAAGATAGTTGGATTCCGTCTACCCCATTTCCTGCTGCACCATACAGGGAGTGTTCTTCACACATAGTCTGCAATTTCCACTCTCTTTTTCAGGTTGAGAATAACAGGACTTTGCCTTGTCGAATCTCATCATTCTTTTCACAGATCTAGACTATGCAAATTTTCTTGAAGAGTCAGTAAGTCTCAAGAAACCGAGAGAAACCTAAGAGAAGAAGAAGAGAAAATTGTAGTCTCCTCAGGCATTCCTGCCTCCCAGGGAAAAGACCCATGCTGCCATTACATTTTTATCTAGATATTTGTATTTCATAGCAATGTTACATTGACTATGGGCCATAGGAATTTTGTTTCCTATATTCTTTGCTTTTATCTAGATTGAACAGCTTTTCTTTCAGTTCATCCTTATCAGTATACATTAAACGTCTCTGAGCAAAAGGAATATGATATCTCTGCTTTATGAATTGTCAAAGCTTAATTTTTCACAGTGTTAAATTTAGTAGCACATTAGATCCTGAGAAGTTAAATAATTTATTTGTTTAGTGTAAAGTATATGTCATGATTTCTTCCTCTCCCCCTTACTGAATAGCATTGTGGTATCCTTGAATATTATATCAGGTTTGACACTTACTAGAAGAGTGACTTTTTTTAAAAAGAAAATATTTTCAGTTCCAAATTCTCTCCTTCCTCATACACATTATACATACGAAGTTATGTTATGCAAAGCACATTTTCACATTAGTCATATTCTGAAGAAAAGCAAGAAAAATAAAGATAAAAATCTATGCTTCCATCTGAATTCTGAGTCTATCAGTTCTCTATCTGGAAGTGGGTAATATTTTATATACTGAGTCCTTTGAAGTTGTGGTGATCATTGTATTTGTCAGCGAATAAATTTTTCATAGTTTATTCTCTTCACAATAGTTGCGGTGTATATTCTTCCTCTGACTCTGCTTTTTTCAATTCACTCTCTACCAGTTCCTATAAGTCTTCCCAGGCTTTTCTGAAACCAATTCCTTCATTTCATACCGTCCCATAGCATTCCATTGCATTTATATATCCTAACTTGTTCAGCTGTTCCCCACTTGATAGACATTCCCTCAGTTCCCAATTCTTTGATGTTACAAAAAGTGCTACAATACATGTTTTTGTACATATGCATCTTTTTCCTATTCTTTTAATGCCATTGTGCTATAAACTTAGTAGTGGTATGTTAGGTCAAATGGCATGGGTAGTTTTATAGCCTTTTGGGAATAATTCCAAACTGTTCTCCAGAATGGTTGGACCATTCCAACAGTGCATTCATTATTGTACCTATTTCCCTACATCTAGAAGGAGAACTTTCAACAAGATCCTTTGCCTCCCACAGAACTTGTGGTTCTGTATTCATAAAACTTAAATAATATTACATATTTTATCCATATCCCCCAAATTTACCACTCTGATTGGAAAAATAAATCCTTTGTAAACGCTATTAATTCATTCATGAGCTCTATACATTAACGAATTAACAAGTATGGACAAAACATACACTATATAACGATGAACTGCTATTATTAGCAAAGTATCTTGATTTTTCTACAAATCTCATTCTAGGTGAGAGATAAACAAGGATAGGTCTTGGAAGATGACCTTGCTCTTGGCATTTTTCTCCATACATAAAACTGTATCTAAAAACAGGAAAAGACTGATGTGGGACCAATTTTTCTTCCACACAATCTTCTGTCAATAGTATTCTTTAGCTTATGTTATGACTTTTGTCTGCAGAGACTGTCATTTTCACACACAAATACACAGAGGCTTTCAAAAGTGCTTACAAAAATGTCTAACAAGAGTAAAGAGATTTATACTCCTGAATGTGCTGTTGACTCACTGATAGGAAGCTCAGGGCAAATATCTAAATTTTCTCAGGCTGTAAGCCAAACCAAAAATGAGTGTACTGATGTCTTTACAGAATTTGTTTTTTTTTTTTGTTTCAAAGGTTCACAAACATCAACAATACATTTTAAGGGTATATTATTCCTCGGGAAAGAGATAGGTAGATAGATAGATAGATAGATAGATAGATAAAGAGAGAGAGACCAATCATACATTTTAAGCCTTTTTATATGCAAGGCACCTTGACAAACTTGGGGAACACAAACAATATTACTGTAAAAGAGGAGGGTGGAGACAAACTTATGAGTATGGTGAGGAGAAAACATAAAATGACAAGTATATCTGATTTCTGGAAAGGCAAAATATAATGACAAAATCAACAAATATTTATTAAGCACTACTATGCTCCAGGCATCATGCTACAAACTGGAGATACAAAGAAAAATAAACAAACAAAAAAAAGTACCCAAAACAGTCCTAGCTCTCAAGGAGCTTACATTTGAATGGGGGAGATATAGGTTTGACTACTGTACAAACTATGTACAAACAAGATATGTCTAAGAAACATTGAAGGATATTTCAAAGGGCAGGCATTAATAATGAGGGAGATATGGAAAGGCTTCTTGAGAAGGTGGGGTTTTAGTTGAGATATAAATGATTCCCGGGAAACTAGAAATTAGAAAAAAGGAGGAAAGAATTCCAGTCATGGGAGACAACTGAGAGATTATCCACAGAACATGGAAAGTTTCTTCTATAAGGCATAGCCAAGAGGCCAGTGTTACTAGATTTTAGAGAATACGGAATAGAGAATTATCACCAGGCGGCTGTTTTAAGAAGTCAGTAGGATCGTTTTCTGCCACACTGGAAGTTAAGTCCTCTACTGCTACATATTCCTTCCTCCTACTCCTCCCCTCTCCCAACTCTCATCACACTTAATCTTGGGGCTGATAGAACTGAGAATTGTAATTTTCAGATACACCACTGACTGTGAAACTAAATATATGAAACAACACTGATTTAGTAAGTATAAATATTGCATTATCCCTGGATAAGGAAGTTACTTTCTTTATAAGATCAACACAGCAGTCAACAGTGAAGCTCCAGAAAGATACTTTCTGCTACTTATGGGCAATAAAAGAAAAATGGCTTCCACAGTAGATAGTCATATGACAATCTAATCTTTTGTGTACTGGGAGGCACACTGCAGAAGTTAAAGCAACTTGTTTTGCAAGACAGCATTCATTCATCATTATAATATCTTCATCCTGTTATTAATTAAAAAGAAATAGGGTTTTTTGTTCATTTGTTTGTGCAACTTTTAGTATACCAGTTTTGATGTACTATTTAAGAACTGCATAGAACATTTTTTTTTAAAAAGTTGAAATTCTGTAAACAAGAATGATGGTTCTATTATTTCTTTTCCTTTAAGACAACAAAAGAAAGTCAATATTAGAAGTGTGCATGAGTTTGAAGTGATATTTTTATTTGGATTCTCTTTAGACTTGTAGGAAATAGTTTTCCCTACCCCAAAGCCATAGAAATACTTTCTTATTTTTACTGTCCCAATAAACTATGTCTATTAGTTAAACTATATCCCAATGTCTACTAGTAATTTTTGCCTCCTATAACCAATCTGCTGCCAAATCCTATGGATTCTACATTTGCAACATCACAATCTTTCTTCTGTGCTTCCCTTTCTCTCTTCTGACACTGCCACTACCTTGGTGTAGAAGCTCATCACTTTGTGCCTGTACTATTGCAGAAAGCCTACTATTCAGGCTCTCTGCCTCAAGTCTTGGACAACTTTTATTTTATTTACTTTATTTAAAGTTAATAAAGTTTAAAAACTTTATTTAAAGTTATTAACTTTAGTTAATAGTTTCTTAATTACATTTTTTTAATTATAGAAGCTCAAAAAAGATATTGATGCATATAGTTTCTGACTCATGAGGCAGCAACTGACATTCTTTTATTTTATAAGACTATGTCAACAAAGAATATATGTTCATGAATGAGTTGCAAAATATATAGATGTCCAGTCCTAAATTTGAACTACTCTCTAAAGTTAATATAGAACAATTAATTTATAAATCTTTTGACATTTTCTCAGTCTTTATCCTTAATAACCATTCTGCCCCATTTGACCCATTAACAAACATTAGGGTTGTGGGGAACATCTTTTTCCATCTGCTTTTTCCCTTAACCAGGTTCCCCAGGCTGGGGCCACCTTGAAGCCATGCAAGACTGAGGTGAGTTGGGAAGATCCACCACTAGCATATACATTTCTCCTCTTTGCCTTCTGCTTACTACTTCTCCCAACCCTTCACCTTGACTGTTCACAAGGCTTCACTGAAACTAAAGTTGCCAACTCCCACCCCTTCTAGTGAGTTGGAAGAACCAGACTTTAATATTTGCCTTATCACTATAACCTAAGTTCCTCCTGTCCTTACTGTCTGCCTTGACCCTATATTCTCCAGATCCCAGCACTGTCATATGACCTAATGGTTTCACCTAAGGAGCCCTAGGTTTGCCATCCATTCAGATGCTGCATCCTTAGGACTTTATAGGTCTTGCCACCATGTCTACTGCTGATTTTTCTTTTATCTGTGGTTTTTCCCAATGAACTATTTGAGACAAGGCATCATCTTGCTCTTTCTATCTGTCTCTCTAGCTACACTTAGAAGAGTGCTTGGCACGTGCTTTTTCATTCATTCATTGGCCATCTTTATACATGAAGGTGACTGTCTTCTTTTTTTTTTTTATAAGTTTATGTGACACCTTTCTTTCTTGATGTTCTTGCCCATCTGACCACTCTCTCTTTCTCTCAGTCTTTATTGGTTAATAATGCAAATCCTGCCCCTCCCTGAAAAAGGTGGGTGATCCAATGACTGTCCTGGATCTTCTCTTTCTACATGCTCACTTGGTGGTCTCTTTAACTACCATTGACTTAAGTAGCATTGCTTAGAAATTATTTTTTTAAATGAATTAAAATGAATTTTCTTTCCCCCACTGCTACTTCCTGACTGAAAAAAAGGAAAGAAAAACAAAGTAATCATAGTCAAAGAAAATCTATTTAGCCATAAACTAAAGATATATATCTCATTCTGCTCCTTGAATTTATCACCTCTCAAGGTGGGTAGCATGCTTTCATAATCAATACTCTGACATTTTGTTAGCCACTATGTGGATTAGAATTCTTCAGTTTTTCGGAGTTGTTTGCTTTTACAATGTTGTCATTTTGCAACTTATTTGCCTCGTCCTCTTCCCTGCATTCTCCTTCAGTTTGTACAAGTATGGTCATGATTATTTGATGCTTTCCCTTATGCAATTTCTTATAGCCCAATAGTGTTTCATTACATGAACACATCATAATTTGTTTTGCCATTCCCCAGTTGATGCCCCCCCATCTCAACTTCTCAGCCAATTAAAAAAATGGAGTGACTATAAATATTTGTGTATATGTAAATATTTTTCTTCTTTCTTTTATTTCATAAGATATTATATATTAGTATTAGCAAACAAAAAGTAACAACAGCAATGGTGCTGCTGGGTCAAATGTTACTCACAATGTAATGACTTTGTGACAATTTTGGAAATGAAATATTTTCCTCAATATTTCCTTTCTAATATTAGCTGAATTGTATGTGTTGTTTTGAAAAAAAACTTTTTTAATTCTAGGAAATCAAATATATACATATGTAATATACATATATTCATATATGTGTATATATGTATGTACGACTGAAAGTCCTCTATTATGTTGAAGATTCTATTATTTGTAGCATTATCAATTTTTCTCATGTTATTCTTGTTTGTAAGCTTGAAGCTTTCACCTTTTTGTAATACTGTACTACAAGCTACTACATGCATGAGGAACTAACTATAGTTCCTCAAAACTCAAACTCTTCTGTTTGTTTACAATGTTTCTTCTTTGACTTGAAATCTCGGAATTTTGACTATGGCGTTCCTGAGAGTTTTCATTTTGGTACCCACTTCAGAAGCTGATGAGTAGATTATTTCTATTTTTATTTTGCCTGTTAGTTCTGTTTTCCTCCTCAGCTTCTTGAAATATGATGTATGGTCTCTTCTTTTCATAACATTTAGGATAGTCTAACGATTCTTAAATTATCTCTTCTTGATCTGTTTTCCAGATCGGTTGTTTCTGATGTGAAATCATTTCAATTTTCTTCTTTTTTTGTATTAACTTTGTTTTAATATTTCTTATTGTCTCATATATTCATTAACTTCTCTTCAGTCAATACTTGCATTCAGTAATACTTGTGCAAAGTTGTTCTTTTAGCTATTGTAGTTATTAATTCTTCCTCCAAACCTTTCCTCCAAAGTTCTCATTTCTTTTCTAATTATTTCCTTTAACAATCTTGCTTAATTCATAAAACAATTCTTAAATTTCTTTATTTTTTTCCCCTAGAAATTCTAGTTGACTTTGGGCTTAATATGTTTTTACCCCTTTGAGACTTTGCTTTTAGGTGATTTGAAATCATTCTCTTCTTTTTATTACGTATCTTGGGCATTCTTGGAACCATAATAACTCTTTATCATGTCAGGCTCTAAGTACTTCTGTAGGTAATGTCTGAGTCTTATTGTCTATTATTTGCATTTTCTGGGGTCTTTCTGCTACTTGCTTGACGTATTGAGCACAGTCTTCTTCAAAGATCTTGAGAGCAGCTCAGGCTCATCATCTACAAATTTTCAGTGAATCCAAAGCAATCTTATCCAGGGTGAAATCTGATTGTTTTCTTCTCAAGTTGAGGTTTGCAATTTTGGCCTGGGTGACACACCAATAAACTTTTGCTGCCCTTACCCCTTCTCAGTTTATTGTAAGTCTCTGCTGGTTTAGAAAAAATTGAGCACCCTGGTCCTTCTTTCCATAGCCAAGATTTGTGGTGCTCTCACTAGAGCTCTCCTTCTTAGATTGGCACTCATTGAGGCAGTGCCATGTTCAGTTCTAGCCCCCAAATCCTCAAACCCAATGGCAAAAAGACAGATGAATTCAAGCCTGGCATTTCACAGGCTGTATTGGAGTTGGAGATGAACTCTGACTTAAAGGCTTAATTAAGAGAGCTGAATATCACAGCAGCTAAGGAAATTGAAGTTTGTGGTGGCAGAAAAGCTATTATTATGTTTGTTCTAGTTCCTCAGCTAAAATCTTTTCAGAACATCCAAATATGACTTGTTTGTTAATCAAACAAAAATTAAACGACAAATATGTGGTCTTTACTGTTCAGTTGAAAATTCTTCCTGTGCCAACAAGAAAAAGTCATACTAAATGTAAGCAAAACTGCCCCAGGAGTCATACTCTGACTCCTACTCATGATGCAATTCTTGAAGATTTTGTCTTTTCAAATGAAAATGTTGGCAAGAGAATCCATGTGAAGCTAGAGAGCAGCAGACTCATAAAAGTCCATTTGGATAAAATACAGCAGAGCAATGTGAAGCACAAGGTAGAAACATTTTCTGGCATTTATAAGAAGCTGACAGGCAAAGATGTTAATCTTGAATTCCAAGAGTTCCAAGTGTAAATGCAGAAATGATTAAATAAAGTCCATTGTTCATTAAAAACAAACAAACAAGCAACTAAAACACTGAGCACCTTGGCCTGGTTGCTCAGTTGCCGGCCTCGGACCAGACTAGAGGATGAATCTGCAGCTTCATTAAGGGGTCAGGACCACACACTTCCTGCTTTCATCTCTTTTTGATCCTTGCTGAGTTCATAATCAGAGAACAGTGACCACTATTTGACCTTGCACACAGCTCAAGGTCAATACCCATAAGAGTATCTTCTCTGCTTAGTTATTTCCAAGGCAATATCCACAACTCTGAGGGAGACTATGAATATGCTGGTGTGGTTCTGAATCGCAAAGTATAACAGACTCTCCATATGGAAGGCAGAATAAAAACATTTATTCAGACACCAGAAGGGCAAATCCCAACACCAGAAAGCCAAATCCATCATTGTAACCAAGAATTCAATACACATTATCACTATGGAGGACAAAGTCATTCCCAAGTCTCCACCCCACCTCCATGGTCTTCCCACAAACAAACAATCACTAACCTAGTTTTGTCTTCCTGTGTCCTCTCCTCTGCCGTCATTGCTCTCACTAGCTTACTCCTACTTCTGTTCCACCATGTTCTGTTTCATAGGTTTAGCAAACTCCTCCCACAACATGTGACTTAGGCTTCCTTGTGATTTAAGCAGATCATATAGGCCTGTTAATGAATGGGAAAGATCTTCCCACATAAATTACCATTACACTTAGTCATCTCTAGATTTGTTACTCAACTGTAGGATCAAGATGATAGAGTTACAAGTTGACTCCTGTTCTTTTCTTTACGCAGAATTAGGCCTATCCTGTATTATAAGCAACAATTCCATTCTCCAGCTGGAAATCTCTACTCAGATACTTTCCTGCTTAGATCCAGTCCCTAGTACTCATATATATCTATCTTTCTTCTTATACTGATGTTAGCTAGAGAAATTTCCCTCTATGATTTTTCCTGATCATAACTCAGTATAGAGATCTTTCTAGGTTTTTGTTGGAGTAGTTGTTAGGAAAAACTTGCCCATACTGCTTCATCCTTCTCTGGCATCTTTTCAGACTTCCTTCATGAATCACTATGCAGATGATGTCTAGATCTATATATATCCCATATTATTCTCTCTCTTGAGCTCCAATTGCCCATTTGATGCCCCTAAATGGATGACTCAAAGGCATAGAAAATACAATATTCCTACATCAGAAACCATTATCTTATCCTCAAATCCTCTCCTCTTCTTAACTTTGTTAAATCTGTCAATCATATTCCTTCAGGACATCCAGATTTACTACCTTAGTTTTATATCCAACCACTCTCTCTCATCTCCACATATGCTATTAGTTCTTAAGTCTTTTCATTTCTCCTTCTATATTATCTCTCATAAATATTCCCTTTTCTCTATTCATGATTCCCCTCACCCTCGAACTCAGGTCCTCTTTACCACTTTTGTGTACTTTCATAATGTCTACTTAATTGGTCTCTGAGCCTCAAGTATCTCCCCATTCCAAACTATCCTCCATGTATCTGACAAAGTAATTTTCCTAAAGCATGGGATCTGATCATGTTATTTACCTACTCAGTTGTCTCCCTATTGTCTTTGGGATTAAATATAAACCACACTATTTGACTTCCAAAGTCCTTTGCAACCTTTATCTAATATCCTATTCTAATTTTACTATCTATTATTCTCAGTCCTGTTCTCTGTGGCCTACAAAATTCAAAACTAGATCTTTTGACTTCAAATCTAACTTCTTTTGTTTGCATTCAGTTAAAGTTAAAGAAGCATTTGCTAAATTTGTAGTAAGTATGTCACTTAGAACTTGTTATAGCAAGTAACTGTTGATCTGTTGTTTAATCATTTTTCAGTCATATCTGAACCTTTGTGATCTCATTTGGAATTTTTTGTTTTTGGGCATTTTGTTTCCCTTCTAGGTAAATTCCTAACATTTAGGATTGTATTGATTCAGAAACAAGGAAAGGGGGATTTCATGACAACTGTTATAACTACTGTACCCTGATCTCATGTACAATGTACTATATATGATGTCAACCACATAGTATTTCTGAAAACCCAGATGATTGTTTCTTTTCAATGTCTTATTATTGTTGGAATAACAATTGTGTAATTTCCTAAACAAAAGATACTAAAGAAGTTTGCCATTTTTTTCCTCAGATCATTTTATAGATGAGGGAACAGAGGCAAATAGGGTTAAATGACTTTTCAGAGTCATTCAGTCAGTTTCTGAGGCCATATCTGAACTCAGATCTTCCTAATTCTAGGACCAGAATGAGTAGTACTGACTATATTTATGATGTAAAATTTAAAGGATCTGAGTTTAAAACACTGACTCTCTTATTTACTATCTATGTGATCTTGGCTAACCTCTCTGGACCTCAAGTTTATCATCTGCATAATGTAGGCAATGGATAGGGTAACTTCTAAGTCCTTTCCAGCACAAAATCTGTCATGTTATTTCCATTGTTCTACCATCCATTTAGACTTTTCATTCCTTTTCTTGATTTTTACAGGGAAACCCTAGAGTACTTTGTACTTCAGAAAATGGTTCTTCCCAAACATGCTCTTCAATTTTGACAAATAAGGTCCTTTTGTAACTTTGCGGAAGCATCATGATACAGCACAGTAGTGTTGTATCTGTATTCAACAGATCTGGGTTCAAATCCTAACTCTGTCATTTATCACTTGTAGAACCATGCTCCAGGAACTTTCCATTTCTTGACCTCAGTGTCCTAATATATAAAATGAAAGCACTGGATGAGATCACCTCTGAAGTTCCTTCTAGTTCTAAATCTATGATCCAATGAACCTCTTAGCATTTTGTTTCCCTTCTAGGTAAATTCCTAACATTTAGGATTGTATTGATTCAGAAACAAGGAAAGGGGGATTTCATGACAACTGTTATAACTACTGTACCTTGATCTCATGTACAATGTACTATATATGATGTCAGCCACATAGTATTTCTGAAAACCCATATGATTATTTCTTTTCAATGTCTTATTGTTGGAATAAAAATTGTGTAATTCCTTAAATGAAAATGGAAGTTTCATGAAAGCTAAATTTTGTGTATGGAACCATCTCTTGCTTAAGATAATAGGATCATAGGTCTAAAGCTGGAAAGCACTTGAGAGGTCATATAGCCCAATTCTATCATTTTATAGATGAGGAAATTGAGTGCTAGAGTGCTAGTGCTAAAATGCCTCACGCAAATGGTAAGATGGGAATCTTAACCTCAGGCCTCTGACTCCCCAATCCATACTCTCTCCTATGTGCCATGCTGCCTAGTTTCAAGGGAGTTTGTTGGAAGTTTCACACATTTCTGGAAAAAAGGTTGCATTTGAGTAAATGAGGCAACATGTAAACTTCTCTTGTCTTCTCAGCCTGCCAAGGGAGACTATACCTTCTCTACTCCAGACAAGCCATTCTTTGCTTATTGCATTCTCTCCATTTTCTAGAACCTTCTAATCCTTGAATTATCTGTGCTTCATGTTCATGGGACATCTAAATGATGCCTCCCTGTCTGCGTCATCAGAAGTAGGAAACCATGCTAATATGCCTGAAAGATTTCCTTTCTCCCTATAAAACATTTGGTCCTCATTCACATTTCTGGGTAGTCATAGTCTATAGCATTACCCAAATATTCCATAATTTGACCTCTTAATCAGGTAGGCTACCTTTCCTCCTCCTGCTAATGGTTCAAATATCATCTCAATCACCGCCTGGACACTCCTTCACCAGTTGGGTCATGAGGTAGCCAGTTTCCTGAAGAAATTTGATTTTGTTGCTTCAAATGTATTCTTTTCTTTTCATCCCATGCTCCTATCCTCTCTGTCTTGGGCGTCTTAAGCCTTCTCTTGTGTGAATTAAAAATCAATCAATCACAATGGCTTTATTAAGATATTTTTGTATTTAAGCCATTGGAGGTAAAAAGAAAAAAAATAAAATGGCCACAGACCTCAAGATATAGAATACGTAACCCTGTGTATACACAAACATGTGTATTTGTCTCTACAATATAAAGGAAAATATACACCTAGATATGTAAGTATGCTGCATATAATTATACATGATACATAATATATAAATATTAATATTGCAAAGACATTTCTGTGAGAGAATATACTAGCAGATAGGAGGGATCAGAAAAGACTTCATGCCGAGGTTACAGCTTGAGTTTCCATGAAACTAGGGATTCAAAGAGGGAGAGGTAAAGAGCATGGCCAGGCAAGAGAATATAGCCAGTCCAAAACACAGAGTAGGGGGGAAAAGTCTAGTGCATGAAAGGCCAGCACCAATTAACAGCCTAATAATAGCTAACATTTATAATAGTACATTAAATTATTTTACAAATGGCTCATTTTATCTTTATGGCAATCATGGGAAGTAGATGCTCTTGTTTTTCCCATTTTACATATAAGGAAACTGAGGCAAGTCTTAAGTGACTTATGTGTGAACAGATATATAGATAAGTATTTCAATGTGATTGTTTTCCTTTGGAGTCATCTGTATTTTATTTAATACATTCACAATATTCTTATGAGAAGAAGCCATGTTTTGTTGGACTAACAAAGACAATTATGACATATAGAAAAGGTTAAGAATCCCTGGTCTAATCCAATCCCAATGTAGATGGTCTATTGAGAGGAAATGATTTCATCAAGGTCACAAAGCAAATTATTAGCAACAGTGGAATGAGAGCGTAGTTCTCCCAGTTTCCTTACCAGCATTCTTTTTACAACATTAAGTAATTTCTCCTTTTCCTAAAATGAGATTTTAGCATCACGTGTCTGGAAGTTCTCAACCCTCTTCCTGTCCCAGAACTCTCATACCCCAGTCATAATAAGGAGAGTACGAGACCAAAGATTGCTAAGATATTTAGTTTCCAAACAGGAATACTCTGCATAAAATTGGCTCCATGCTACTTCATGTTATTAATATATTATAGCCAAGCCCACTGGAAACTCTCAGTCTAAGCTGATCACTAGAGTTGTAAGTCAGATTGTCAACAGCAAACTGGGCTAGTGCTTGAACCCCAGCAGCATTCATTCTTCTAATATCAATCTTCTTATCGCTGAATGCTGATTTCACGTAAGGATTATTCCTCTGCAGCTAATTGCCTTGCTGTGATGTTGTTTCACCTAAAGTCATGCTTCTGCAGATCCATTTAACAACATTAGGTGGGCTGTGCTTATATCCACTCAGTTTAACAGCCTTTCTAAAAGTGTCAGGACCCTTAAGCATCATCACAGAATATCAAGGAAACAACTGTACCATGCTTATAACATACTGTTCAAAGTGAAGATGAAGCGAATTGTGAAGCTTTGGGCATTTCCCAGGAGACCTCTTTGAAGTTACTGAACTGACAAAAGGTAAGCAGCTTTTAATTGATTTGTAAACATTCAATTAATCACCGCAGAATGCTAATTAAAGAATTAATCTTAGTTCTTTAAAGGTGGAAGGTATTAAATAATTTAGTAAAATTTTCATAAATAACACCCAGTAGCAGATGGGATTCCTCTATGGTCCAGTGATGGAGAAAACAAGCAGACCCTAAAGACAACCATGTTCCCCATCCCTGATGCAATTTCAGAAGTGGGCATCAGTGTCTACTGGGGAAACTCACCAAGTGATTAATTTAAATGTTTTACAAAATCTTATTAAATGAAATATGTAATTTTCTATGAATAGTGACAGGCTGACACAGGTCACAAAAGTGATCTATCATGGAAAATTCCTGCAGTGTCATGGAAACCATTATAGTCAGGCCACTGACTGCTGCAGGTCACAGGTTAGGTTTAAGTTATGATGGATAATTGTGCAATATAATAAATCCTACCCTAGGTATTTCTCCATGCACGTGTTATACTTCTAACATTAAAGGTTTACAGCTGAAGATTACAGGTTGAAATGATGAAATTCTTAAGAACTAGTTACAAAAATAAAAATTTAGCCAAGTTTAACAATCCTTAGATTCTTAGAAAAGGCATTTTTTCTATAGCAGTACACAGATAATTGGATACAGATGTCAGTTTAATAGCAGAGAGTGTGTAGAGTAATTCCTTTTTCATAGCATTTAATTTAGGTTAAGGATGGATCAAATTCAGTTTGTTGGTGATATGATCATTTGGTAAAAACTATATTAAATCCCTTACTTCAGTCTATCCAGACAGGTCTTACTTCAAGAATAGGTATCTTTGTTTTTTTTAAGATTTTAAGAGAAGTGATGCCAGTCAGATATTTGATATGCTTGTTGGAAGTTTGGTTAAATTTTGATTGCCATTAGATCTCAAAAATTTTGGAATCTTTTGCAACTTTGTTTACAATATAGTTAATTCAATTAACTCATCACAGAATAAATGGGCTCAGTATATGAAAGTTATTCTAAATCCTCAGGTTTTTAGTTCATATATAATGTATTCTTTCCCCTCACCCTCCATTTAGGCCTGGCATGTGTAACCAGGGACTGGGGCAAGTAAGTGTATTTTCAGATAACCATTAGATCTTAGAAGCAACTCAATCAACTCCAGGATTTTCTTTTCTTTATATGGATATTAAAAAGGCTAAATAAAATTCCAGATCCCAGATACAAGGGAATTGATATTTCAAAGGAAAATGAAAACAAACAAACAAACCTCACAGAGTAAAATTGATGTAATTGTAATTTAGAATGTGTACTTATATTCATATATTTTACTCTATGACAGCATCATTTAAGCACACTTTAATCTGATGTTTGACCATTAGGTGATGCTGAAGGGGTATAAAATTAGTTTTGTCTTCTAAATCTGTCTATAGAAAGGTGGCTATGCTGGCTGTCAATCAAATGTGGAATTGGCCCCTTATTGACTTAGTTCTTCTGGACCAGAGGTATGTGTGTCAATCCCTTCCACAACTCATATTTTCCATCCTATCACCATACTGTATGCAGAAGCTCTACTCCCATGTAACTGAAACTATATTCTATCTGAGACTCAACATCTTCTAAAAACAGAAACCTCTTTAAGCTGGAGACAATCTCCTTTTCCCTATCTCCTCACAGTCCAAAAATAGATACGAGATTTTAGATTATTTTTATATTTCCTACCTCTCCAAGGAAAGGTGCTATACATATTTAGTATGACCAGGAGTGATAACCTTCACTGATATCTGATAATGCTGTGGAATTTTCTGATGATGCTTATCAACACAACTGCATAGGGATACAGCAACACATTATCACCACCCAAAACTTCAAGATCTGATTTTCTGGACTCTGGAACTCTGTGTCAGAGTTTATTTGAGCTCTTGTGAGTCTCTGCTCTCTTAGCCCTCAAGTGCTACTTAAACGAACCTAGAAACTGAGGTTTACACAGCTTCGTCAGACCACAACAAATCTAATGCTAACATCAATAAGAAACAAAAATGACCCCAGGTGCCATTATGTTCCTCCAAGGATCTCTCTGTTTCATACTCAAAACCTGTCAGTAGTCCTGCATCAGAGGCAGCCCAAGAGAGAAGTAGCATTAGAATATCAATGTACTATCAATGTATTGAAATGCCATAGTTACTTTTGCAATTTGAAATAGAAATGCTTCAAACTCCATGAGTAAATCTATTTCTAGTGTCACATATCAGTCTATCTTTCAGGCTACAGAGTTTACATTTTCATTCATTCATCCATTCATCTATCCATTTGTCTATCATTTTTCTGCCTATTCATTCATTTACTCCTTCATCCATTCAGCAAGCATTAAAAAAACAACTTGGCACTAAGGATATGAAGACAGAAAAAAATAGACAATCCTTACCCTTAAGAAATTTACATTCTATTTGGCATAAAAAAATCTATATCTATCTATCTTATCTATCTATCTATCTACCTACCTACTTATCTACCTATTTTATCTATCTATCTATCTATCTATCTATCTATGTCTGTCAGTCTGTCTGTCTATCTGAAGAATTAAATACAAATACATAAACAAACAACCATAAAGTAGAGACAAAATAACCATTAGTAGGAGGGTGCTAGCAGTTGTGAGGAGAGCAGGGGAAAGATCATAATAAATTTCCAGTAGAAAGTGACACTTGACCTAAGCTTGGAAGAAATGTAATGTATGGGGAGCAACAAGTTGTCCAGTTTGGGTATAATGCAGAGTGTATTAGTTTAGAGAACATGTATAGCCTGGATTACTGGGTTAGAATTGGGTTGTGAAAACCTTTAAAAATTAAACAGAAGTTTATGTATGTTATCTTGGATTCTAGAGAGAGTCATTGAAGATTCTTAAGCATCGGCATGCCATGGTCAAATCTATTCTTATGGAATAACAATTAGGTACCTGTATGGGAATTGAATTGGAGATAGGGGAGTTTGGATAACAGGAGTTCAATTTGGAGGTCATTTCAAGAGTCCAAGTGAGAGGTGATGAGGGTCTGAACCAAGGTGGTGTCTGTGTGAGTAGAGAGAAGGGGAACAATGCAAGATATACTGTGGAGGTAGAACCAACGATATTTGACTAATGATTGCCAAGGGTAGTAGAAGAAGAGAGATTTCAGATTGACTCTAAACTTATGAATCTAGGTGACTGCAAGAATGATGTTACCTAAACAGAAACAGAGAAGCTAGGAAAAGAGGAATTTTTGGGTTTGAGTTTTGAGTTCTGTTTTGGACATGTTGGGTTTGAAATGTCTATATATGAAATTTAAGATGGTAATGTGGGTCTAGAGATCAAAACAGAAATTGGGGCTAAATGTACAAATGTGGAAATCGTTTGAAGCTGTGGGAGCTGATAAATTCATCAAAAGGGACTGTAGAGAGAAGAAGAAAGGGAGCAGAGCAGAAGAGATAAATTCATACAGTAGAGAGAAGAAGGATGATAATTCAGAAAGAGAATTCAGATTGTTAGGAACAGAATGAAGGGGTGTTGTTTACTGTTGTGGCTGTTTGACCTTCATTTTCAAAGAGGACCAAAAACATCACTGGATGATGTCTTTACTTGTGAGTGAATTGGATTTAAGTGAAGCAGAGTTGCACAAAGTCATCAACCTCACTTTATAGTTAGGGGCAAGACAAAAACTCCTAATGATTAGTGATGCCCAGGTGAATGACTCTGCTTTCTTTGATATCTGACCAACCTCTAAGCTCTGCACAGCTCCCATTTTAGTTATCTTCTCAGCCATTGGGACAAATTGTTCCCCTCCACTCATTCCACTAGGAGAAGTCTTCACATGTTTGAGATCGATACCTCTCTAACTCACTAAACAGGCTTTCATTTATTATTTGCTCTCCATTTGGTTTAGCCTGTCTGCAGATACAGTTTACTGGGATATGGTTGTTGTATATGCTATAGCTTCCTGGATGAACAGCTCTGAAAAGGACTCAATAATCTGTGGCATAACTATGCTAACTAGTCTTGAACATCCCATACACCCTCAAGAATTAAGTGATGGGTTGATGTCACAAAAAACTCAGGGAAGAAAGTGTATTTAGGCAGGAGTGGTTAATAATATCAAATGCTGCAGAAAGATAGAGAAGCACAAAGACTACATATGTATACACACATAGATTTTATATATACATATGCATATATACATATACATAGATATATGTATACATATGCAATTATTTTCATTTGTTTATTAATTAATTAGATTTTAGTTTTCAACATTCATTTAGAAAGGATTTTGAGTTCCATATTTTCTCCCTATCTCTCCCCTCACTTTCACCCCAAGATGGCATGCATTCTAATTACCCCTTTCTCAATCTGCCCTCCCTTTTATCATCAGTCCTTCTTATCACCTTCCCTTTTACGTTCTTGAAGGGCAAAATAGATTTCTATATCCCATTGCCAGTATGTCTTATTACAGTTGCATGTAAAAACAATTATTTTAACATCTGTTTCAAAAACTTTGAGTTCCAAATTCTCTTCCTTCTTCCCTCCCCATCCACCTCCATTGAGAAGTCAAACAATTCAATATAAGTTATATATGTATAGTTATGCAAAACACTTCCATTATAGTCAAGTAGTGAAAGACTATATTTCCTTCCACCCTATCTTGCCAATTATTCCATTTTCTCCTTTGACCTTGTTCCTTTTCTAAAGTGTTTGCTTCTGACTACCTCCTCCCCCAATCTGCCCTCCCTTCTATCATTGCTCCCCCTTTATTCCTTTATCTCTTAGTTTCCTGTAGGGTAAGATATTCAATTGAATGTGTATGCTATTCCCTCCCTAAGTCAAATCTGATGAGAGTAAGATTCACTCATTCCTTCTCACCTCCCCCCTCTTCCCCTCCATTATTTCACCTTTTTTCATGCCTCTTTTATGTGAGATAATTTACCCCATTCTATCTCTCCCTTTCTCCTCCCAATATATTCCTCTCTCACCCCTTAATTTTAGGTTTTAGATATCATGCTTTCATATTCAATCCACCCTGTGCCCTCTATCTGTCTGTCTATCTATCTCTCTATCTCCTCCAACTACCCTAACACTGAGAAAGGTCTCAGGTATTTCAGATATCATTTTACCATGTAGGAATATAAACAATTCAAACTTTAATAAGTCTCTTATGATTAGTCTTTCCTGTTTACTTTTCCATGCTTATTGTATTTGAAAGTCAAATTTTCTACTCAGCTCTGGTCTCTTCATCAAGAATCCTTGAAAGTTCTCTATTTCATTGGATATCCATTTATTCCCCTGAAGGTTTATATTCAGTTTTGCTGGACAAGTGATTCTTGGAACTAGTAATCTTAGCTCCTCTTCCCTCTGGAATATCATATTACAAGCCCTTAAATCCCTTAATGTAGAAACTGCTAGATATTGTGTTACCCTGATTGTTTTTCCACAATGCTTGAATTGTTTCTTTCTGGCTACTTGCAATATTTTCTCCTTGACCTGGGAATGCTGGAATTTGGCTACACTATTCTTAGGAATTTTCCTTTTAGGATCTCTTTCCAGAGGTGGTGTGTGGATTCTTTCAATTTCTATCTTACCCTCTGGTTCTGGACAGTTTTCCTTGATAATTTCTTGAAAGATGATGTCTAGGTTCTTTTTTCTTTTGATTATGACTTTCAGGTAGTCCAATAATTAAAAACTACCTTTCCTGGATCTATTTTCCATATAGGTAGATTTTCCAATGAGATATTTCACATTGTCTTCTATTTTTTCTTCTTTTGATTCTGTTTTACAATTTCTTGATTTCTCATAAAGTCTTTAGCTTCCATTTGTTCCATTCTAATTTTGAAGGAATTATTTTCTTCAGTGAGCATTTTGGGTCTCCTTTTCCGTTTGGTACTGGAACTTAAATTTCATTAGAAGGTGAAATATTTGGCCAATGAGCAATTAAGTACATATACTAATGGATAGAATAAATTACATCCATATTGATATTCTATCAGTGAAATCAAACAAGTAATAGTTAAGTGGAAGTGTAGAGGATAGACTTTTAACAAGGGGAATAAAACAAGTGACAGGGTTGGTTTTATAATGTGTCAAAGGACAACAGCAAAACCTCACTTTATGGGATATTTAGTCACCTCAATTTGTAGTGTTCTCATGATGTAGACATGGAAATGAATATATTTGTGCCTTATATGCTAATGGGGCAGCTAGGTGGTTCAGTGAATAAAGTGCCAGATCTGTATTCAAGAAAACTAATCTTTGTGAGTTCAAATCTGGCCTCAGATACTTAACTGGTTATGTGACCTTGGGCAAGTCATTTGATAGTTTATCTCAATAACTGAGCTGGAGAACCTTTGCCAAGAAAACTCCATGTAGGACGAGTCAGACATGACTGAAAAATGACTACATAACAACAAAAATATTTTCCAACATTTGTTGAAGAAAATGAAATGGCAGAGAAATTCTATGAAAAACTGGATAAAATTTCCTTAATCAATTCTATATTGACTTGATAACTCCTTGACTTCAGTGCAATAAAGGAATAAGTTATATTATAAAAAGAATGGAAAATATGATGTCAGCATATACAGGAAAAGAATCCTGAATCTGAGGTAACGGAACATGGCTTCAAATCCTGCCTCTGACACTACCACTCGGTCCTTGGACAAGTCACTTAATATCTTTGGACCTCAGTTTATCATATATAAATGAGGGAGTTTAATTAGATGGCCTCTGAGGTTTCTTTTTACGTCTGGATTTATGATTCTATGATGATATAGTTCTAAATCAGGAAACAAAAGAGCTCAAATGCTTGTAGATTACTTTGCAGTTTCATACTTATTTGTCTTGCATACTTTTCAAAATAAGAATGTTTAGTACTCATTTCTACAACTTTCCAATATCATTAAAATACAACATCGACTATATTTTGACAGAAAATTACTCATTATTAAAGTAGAAGTAATTTTACAATTAGGCATTTGCCTTGCAGCATCAAAAAATTGACTAGTTAGATTACCAAAGTTAATAAAAAATTGTTGCATGCAATTATAACTTCAACAATATACTTTTGACTCTATGTAATGAAAAAATAATACATGCAAAAGCACTCATTCTAATGATCATTGTTTAGTTAGGAAATTTGACTTTTTTTAATCATATAGGATAAAGAGGCCAAAAGAGTTCCCACACTGCCTCACTCAGCTAATATTTGATCTCTTTGCCAAGTAGAAATAGCCCAATTAAGGAAAAGTATGGGTTTACTCTGTGATCTCATTTCCAAAGTGTTATGGAAGAGTCTTTTTTTCTGTCTTTATTGTCCTATGTGTCTTCCCAGGCATTCTATATTGATGCCTTACTGTAGCATGAACGTGATCATGGATTTTTGAAGGCAATGCTAGTAGAATGTAAACTGTGCTGGATTCTATGAAAAGTCAAACAAAAAAAATAATCCAATGGAAAATAAGTCTATCAGAAGTTTGATGTGAGACCCAACTAAGTGAGATTATGCTGAAAAGATTTATGGAAGATACTAGAAGGGGGACAAAATATAGAAGCACAGATTTGCCAAAATTTCTCTGTGATCTATTTCTGTCATCCATGATGATGAAATTCTATCTTTGCACTCTGTTACTACAATGCCAATGTGTTATATGACAAAGTGAAAATGACACTGAAGAATATTAAGTCAGGAAGAGAGATGGATCTGGACAAATATGTAAAGAAAAAAATTTGTGATGAAGGTAGGATAATTTAAAGAATATTTAGGAGCAACTCTTTTTACTTCTTCAAAATCTTATCACAGAATATTCTAAAGTAGTCAAACGTGTTATTAAAAAAAGTCAAGGAGATATTAAGTAGTAATCTATACATCTTTTACTCTATTAATTCTTCATAAATCATCTTTAAAAATTCTTGGCAAACACACACACAGCAGACCACCAAAATTTATGAGAAGAAAACAGGCAAGCTTTCATAAATAATGTCTTTTGGTGGCACAGTGGATCATGTTGATCTTAGAGTCAAGAAGACCTGAGTTCCAATTCTGCCTCAGACTCTTCCAAGTTGTGTAACCATGTGCATCACTGAAATCTCATTTAGACTCCCAGTTCTTCAGCAGTAAAATGTGGACAGTAATATATTATCATTCATAGAGTTGCGTGAGAAGTAATTTTGATAGTATATGTAGAAGTCTTTGCAAACCTTAAAACCCTGCATATATGTTTATTATTATTAAATAACTACCTAGAGCCTATTACCTATTCATGGTTATACAACTGAATGACAGATTTAGAAAATAAAATATTCTGCTGCATATTTACCAAAAAAGTTTGTCCTTTATAAGTATCTTAAAATCATGTAATATTCCTACTTGGAGATAACCACAGTGATAAATTTGATTAAAACTCTATGATGAGCAATATCAGATGCCAGCTTGCCAAAGGTTTTTACCTTTGTCATTGAGCATTTACCATGCAAACCCAAATAGAAGAGAGATTTCTAATAGACTGTGCAGAGGTTCTTTAGCCAGTAAAATTGTGAATATTTCATTGAGTCCTGAAAAAAAAAACCATAGAGCTACCTGAATGAAATATATGTCTTCTTAAAATAAACTGGATTAGCAATGCCCCTGGGGAGAAGGGAGAAACATAGGTCAAGAATGCATATTACCCATAATATGACATTTAGGTGTGTGGACGGTCTCTGTAATTGATCCCTTGGTGCTTCTTTTTGACAGGTAGACAATAAATTTGACTCAGCATTGACTAGAAGAAAAGAGACAACTAAATTGCATTTGAGAAATTTCACAATATTTTCAATAATCCTTTTTCTTTTCTTTTCTTTTTTCTTTTTAATCATCAGTACTATCTTAGAGCATGTATTTTCTCCTGGAGACAACAGGAAGGCCAAGGAATTTATTGAATAGGGGAGTGGCGTGGTCAGACCTGCATTTTGGGAAAATCACTTTAGTAGTTGGATAATGGATTAGAGAGGGGAAAACCTTGAAGCAAGGGGTCTGGCCAGCAGGCTGTTGAAGTAATCAAGGTATGAGGTGATGAGGGCTTGCACTAGAGTGGTGGCAGTGTCAGAGGAGAAAAGGGAGCATATGAGAGGGATATTGCAAAAGTTAAGTCAACAGGCTACTGCTGTTGCTGCTGCTGGTGCTACTCTAGAATGTTGGATTGCTTTGGTCTCATCAGAAATTAAAGATCTGAGACTAGTGTAGGCTGTGCTGATCCAGCCCCAGCAAAAACAGTTGTTTGCTTGTTATTTTCCCCATTAGATTGTGAGTTCCTTCAGAGAAAGAACTGTCTTTTGCCTTCCTTTGTCTCCTAAGTACTTAGCACAATGTCCAGCACATAGTGGATATTTAATAAACTCTTACTAACTGACTAAAGTATGAGAATAACATATAAAATCTTCAACCAGTCATTCAAGGTCTTTCACAATAGGTCCACATCAGTATTTCCAGCATTATTTGAAACTCTTTTGGAAATTCTGTCTATACTTTGAAATAGTTACAATATACTATCTGATTATCCAACTGACTTCCCCCCACCCCCATATGATTAAACTTCTTCCTATACAGCATTCAAAAACACCTCACAAGGCTCATCTGTTCTTTTGATTCATGTAACTGTGAGACTTTGACAAATTTTGAATTTCTCCAGGCATGAAATATTTTCCTTCTATCCTCAGGGAAAAATCAGCTAGTTCAGATACTGTACTTATACTAGTTCATTTCTATTAACTTTTGTAGATTATTCCCCAATTCTTATCTGAAGTCTGAAAGAAAAATATCTAAGCTCATTCTCACCCTTAAACTGAGAATTATTCTCTCTTCTTTTATCTTAAAATGTTTGTAAAGCATGTAAAATATAAACATTTGATCCCCAGTTATCTGAAGCTTTTTTTTTCTTTTTGAGGACTTTTTGGAGTTCCATGCATCTTTTTTTCCCTTCATGATGTTGTAATTTTCTTTCAATAAAGTGATAGTGGTATAAGCAAAGTAGTAGAAGCTATTGTGAGAAAGAGATTTTTATTTTTTATTATTAAGCAGCATCTACAATAATAGCAATAGCTAACATCTATGCAGTGCTTTATCGTTTGTGAAATGTTCTGCACATATCACTTCATATGACCCTCCCAGCAACTCTCTGAATTGTGCTCGTTATTAGCCACAGTTAACTGATGAGAAAACTGAGGCTGAGATAAGTTAAATGAATTCTCTAGTGTCACATAGCTAGTAACTTCCTGATTCAGGGTTTGAACTCAGACCTTCCTGAATTCAAAGGTCACACTCTGCTATGCCAAGCAGTTAATAGCAAGAAGACAACTTTAGATCTTAACTTATTCAGCTGCATGAAGACCATAAAATCAAAAAGTATATATTAAAAGTCTCCTATGTACCAGACACTATGCTAAATGCTAGGGATAGAAAGAAAAAAACAAAATAAAAAATAGTCTTTGCTTACAAGAAGTTTAAATGATCATGAGAGAGAAAATATGTATATAAATCAATATATAAAATACTCATAGAGAGTAGATTCAAAAGTAGCCTAAGAAGGGAAAGCACTAGAAGCTGGGAAGACTGAAAAATGCTTCTCTATAAGGTTCACCTTGAGCTGAGTTTTAACAAAAATCAAAGATTCGAAGAGGTTGAGGTTAGGAGGGAGAGCATCCATCCTATGACAGACAGCCAAAACAAAAAGACAGAGATGATATATAGTGAGACCCTTGGAAAAAGTCAAACATGCTGAGTGTATGGAGGGGAAAACTGTATTATGAAACTGTAGGAAAAGGATAAATTGTGAAGAGCTTTCAATGCCAGGCAGAAGAGTTTATATTAGAAGACAGAGTTAATAGGCTACCAGTGGAGTTGAAATAGAGAATTACAAGATCAGGTCTAAGCATTTAGGAAAAAGAAGACAATGTAGTTATTGATCCTTATTAGTATAAGGATATGTTTCTTCATCAGGGGTGGGAAAAGGAGAGATGTTGATATTGGCTCTGATATTGACTGTCTATCGTATTGATTAATGTGGCTGTTCTGCTTTTACAGTAGTGTCTGAAAGCAAAGAACTATTAAGTTTTATAAGTGATTTTCTGTGCTTGGGGGTTTGTATTCCTATTGAGAATAATGAAAGAAACCATGGTCAAGTGATATTTTGCCTAGGTAGAGCTTTGAGTGTGGGAAATATAGATTATTTGGATCTAAGAGAGAGATGAAACCCAAGAAATGATTGTATCACCAAGGCAATATTTGCAACACTGGTGGTGACTATGAATATGCTAGTGTAGTGTTGAATTGCCAAGTATAAATGACTCTCTATATAGAAGGTAGAAGAAAAACATTTATTTAAACACCAGAAACCCAAATCCCAGAACCAAAAAGCAAAATCTGTCATGGTGACCAAGAAGTTAATAATGGTAACAGCTGGGAGTAAAGTCATTCTCAAATCTCTCCTCTTTCAGCCAGGGCATTCTCACTTTCAACTGTCACACCGGGTCATTTGGTCTGTGTCAGTCGGCTTGAGTTCTGTCCCCTGTGACCTGATCCCATTCACTCACTTCCTCCCCGTTCCACTCCACTCTTGCTGTTCCACCTCTTCAGTAAGCCTCTTATGACATGTGACTTAGGCTTGCAGGTGATTTAAGTAGATCACATAGATCTATTATTTAATGAGAAAGATCTTTCTATTTAAATTACCATTACATTCTGCCCCAAGATCTTTCATATTCATTATACAGGTCAGTGGGGCAACTGGTATTGCAAGCACCCCATCGTGCTCCCTCAATAAATGGGGCTCAAAGTCTTGAGTAAGGGGTGAAGGTCTCTTCTTCTACAGCTACTTCTTGTTGAGATTGGATATAGAGCTGTCCCTGCCCCAAGAGGCCCCATTTGAGAGATCAGTTCTTTAACTGGCATCTGGAATTTGGTCAACTTCAGGTCCAGAGATAACACATCACCATCATAGATAGGAGGTGACATCTGGCTTAAGTGGTCAGGCATCTGCAAGTGGAGGGTACTAAGCCTATAGGAAACAGATCTAGCAAACAAATTTAACAGATGAAATGCCAAAAACAAAACAAAAAAACAAAGAAAAAATAACTGGAAGAAGGGTAGACATAGGGTTAAGCTGTGATCCATCCTCTCCCGAATAAACAACAGTTATAGTATTATTTTTTCCATGTGCTATAATTTCTGCAGTCTTTGGAATGTAATCTGGTTTCCATTTTACCCATACTTTCGCTCCCAATTTTATTCTATCAGTGGAACTCAACCCTTCAGTTTCTCTGTTAGTTCTTTCAGAAGGAGGGTAAGTTTTGGTAAGTGGTCTTGTTTCACAAGGAATAATAATCCCTTAACTATTCTATCAATTTTACAAAACTGTATAGGTCTGTGACCTAAATTTTGGAATGTTACAATAATTTCTCCTTGATAATTAGAATCTATCACTGCAGTCAATATGTGTGTTCCTTGAGCTGCTAATCCTAATCTGAGCTGGGGTTTGGCCAATTTCCTATTCTCCCTGAAGGTGTGACAAACTTGCATACAAGAGTTTCAGCAGGATCTGTAGGGGCAATTCTTATTTCTCTATTTTGTCTAGTATCAAGTCCCTTTTCTCGGTACCTTCTGTATAGTTCATTAGTTGGAATACCATCTATGCTTCTAAAATCTACTCCTGATCTCAACAGAGCAGTAAACAATTCTCTCCTTATCAGTGTATTCTGATTTTGAATCCACTGGCTATTTACTCTTCTCTCTGTAGCAATGTTGTCTTTTCTCCAGTCTCCTAAGTCACTTAACTATGAAATGTTGTCCAGCACCTCTGAAAGATGGTGCCCTATTCCCCCAATTATTAGAGTCAACATCAAGTACTTGTCAGTAGGAGGAGCCATCTTCACTATTATATTCCTATAGTAAATTGTAAAAGGAGTATCATAGTATTCATTTTCAATCATTGTGGCAGTCTTCATTACCTCTTCCTTTAACTTTCTTGTATAGTCCCTAAGTGAACCCCAGGGTCTGTCTTTACTAGGCCACATAGAGTCAGTAGATTACTGCCTACTGCAGCCTTCTGCAGTCAAAGCTAACAGATTAGTTGTATTGTCACCACCTTGCATATTGTAATCTCTAAAAGTTTGCTGTACAAAAAGATTCTGACGAATACCTATAAATTTCAATCAGTCGACGGGGTCTACAGTTATTCCTCCAGGTCTGTCATCACTGATTCTCACCATTCAAGATATTAACAATTCTCCCATCCTTTGGGTGAATTTACTCAAAATTTCTGTGACCTCCTGATGACCAAAATCCTCAGTTATTTCTCTAAATACTGAGTTACTTCCTTGGGTCTGCTTATGCCTCACTTTTGGGCATGCTTCTGACTGAGAAACTTCTTCCTCTAAAATTATTTCACTTTCTTTGTCTCTGTGGCTGGGTCTGTACAAAGTTTAGATGTGCATTTCTTTTGCTAGCCTTCAGTTTCTCCTGAGCTAAATGAAGAGCCTTTCCTTTTGCCCGAGACTCCCCAGACTGCTCTTTTAAAATAGAGCCTGAAGGATGAGAATTCCCGTGCAACCTTGCTAACTCTTTTTCCATCTGAAATTTTTTTCCTTAAGCAGCTCATCTCTGTTAGTAAAAATCAGCCTCTCCTACTTACCCTTGACAACTTTCCCAGGTCTTATTGGTAGTCCTTTCAAACACCTTTCCAAATCTCCAGGTTCCCCCTCCTGTAACCTTGCTCCCCAGTTTTCACAGGGTCTAGTGCTTTTAGCCATTCTTTTGCTAATGAGGAATACAGTAAATCCTCCCATCCTGGGATATTAATATCTTTCTCTAAATCCTTTCTGCCTCCAAATAGAGATTTTATACCGTGTGACGCCAAATGTATCACCAAGGAAATATTCACATTACTGGTGGTGACTGAATATGACAGCATAGTTCTCAATTGCCAAGTATAAAAGACTCTCCACATAGAAGACAGAAGTAAAACATTTATTTAAACACCAGAAAGTCAAATCCCAGATCCAGAAAACAAAATCCATCATGGTGACCAAGATGTTAATAAACCTCTTTGTTAGGGCCCAGCTCTGGACCGTGGCCTCCTGGGAGGGTAGTGAGACGCCTGGAGGTGCTAACCTGCCTTTAGGGTACTAGGAACGCCTCGGTAACAGCGCTGGCTCCACCCACGGGGAGGAACATGGGAGGAGCTCAGGCGAGTATAATACCTGAGGTCCGGGGCTTGCTTTCTCTCTTCTCTTCCGGCTTCTACATGTAAGAAATAAAGGAAGTGCAACTGCCATTCGGGTGTTCTGTCTAGTTATTCCCCTCCTCCACAGGAGGGGCTGGAGACATCCGAAGACCAGGGAAGGTAAGTATCCAGGCGATGGTCTGGGTATAGACCCGGACACCTCATAACAGCGGGGGGAAATCCATTCTTAAACCTCCTCTCCCTCAGCCAAAGCTTTCTCACTATCAACTGTCACAATGTGTCAGTCTCAAACCTCCTCTACCCTATCAGGGCCTTCTCACTATCAACTGTCACAATGTGTCAGTCTCAAACCTCCTCTACCCTGTCAGGGCCTTCTCACTATCAACTGTCACAATGTGTCATTTGGCTTGTGTCAGTTGGCCTGCTTTCAATCCCCTCTGACCTGACCCCACTCACTTCCTCCAGTTCTGCTCTACCCTTCTTGTTCCTTCACTTTGGCAAGCTCCTCCCACCACATGTGACCCAGGTTTCCAGGTGATTTAAGCAGATCATATGGGCCTATTAATTGAGAAAGATCTTTCCATTTCCATTTAAATTGCTATTACAATGATATAAATATATAATATATACACACGTATACATATACACATACATGCATATATACAAATATATATATACACACATATGTTTTTATTTGTATGCCTATATAGTATAATAATATAATGGTATAACAATTGTACAAGTTGGAATAGAATAAAAACTACTGAGAACAGGGATTGTGGAGTTTTTTTTTGTTTGTTTTTTGCTTTGTATCTCCAGCACCAAACACAGTGCCTGGCATATAGTAGATGTTCAACAGATGTTTGCTAAATTGAAACCTTTAGTATTGGGATGGAGTGAATATATAGTGAAACAGACTGGGAGGTAGATGAGTTTTATATGATCAAATTGAAGTATAAGAAAAGATGAATTAGTTGAGCCTTGTAGGGATAATCTGAATCTGTTTGAAGAGTCTCTAAAGTTTAGAGTAAGGGGGAAAGGTATAATTTTTGGTTTAGGAGGGATAAAATTTACTCTATGCTTTTCTTATACATGGATTTTCTTTCCTCTAGACCCTTAGTTCAAAGGGTAGATTTCCTGAGATCTTTGTGTTTTTTTTTCCCTTTCTTTCTGAGTTTATCATGACTTGTTTTTGTTGATTGTGCAATTTCATTACACTTGGGGCTTGCCAAACAAATATATCTTAAGTATTAATAATACTCCTGGACTTCATAAAAGTATGTAGGCTTGTTTTAGCCTCAGCTGAAGTCTTTCTAGTGTAACCCTCTAGGTTACCCTCCCAACTTGAATTAATAGTTTGGGGCTGTAATCATACTGCAGTTCCAGAAAGAAATTCCTTTCCCTGTTGCTAAACCCCATTACAATCTCTGCTAATAGTCAGTTTTCTTTACTGACTTCTTAAAGTGTGGATTTTCTCTCTTTGGGGATGACTGACTTTTTAAAAACCACAAGGGAGACAACATCATACAATGAAAAGATTATTGCTTCTGTAGGGCCTGGGTTCAAATCCCTCCTTTAATTCTTATCTGTCTGCATGGTCTTGGATAATTCACTAAATGTCTTTGAGCCTCAGTTTCCTCAAGTCTAAGACTAGACTTTTTCTAAAGTTCCTCCCACTTTTAAAGCAAGATCTCATGATCCTTTAGATGTTCAATGGCTGCATACTCTATAAATCCAGCAAATTGGTAGAGAAATATTTTCATATCCCCCAAAGGATCAAGAAAGTATAAATACTCTTTACAAACTTTGAATCATCTATTCCTTTTACAATCTTATAATATGTTAGCCACAGGAGTTTTCATGCTTCTTAGAAGCTGTGAATACTGTCAACTTCTCACAGAGTTTGTTCTTAAAAAAAAAGAAAGAAAAAAGAAAAGAAAAACGATTTAGGTTTTGTGTCTGCATTTAATTTCTCTCCAACTGGCTTGACATGCATTACATGGAAGTTACAGCTTAAAATTGGGCCCTCCTAAGGGGGAAGTCAGTCTAGAACTGGTTTAATTTGGGGTTTGGGGGCATAGAGTTATATGCCCTTTGAAGGGTAGGCGTTCCCAAGGAGTACCAATCAATTCTGATTAATCAACACACTGGAAGGTGGGCTATACTAAAATGAGGGTCTTGAGGTATATGATTTAGGTCACTTAATCTTGGTTGAAGAGACATCAATTTCCATATCACCTGTCTTGAGAAAAGGTAGGAATCAATATTCTCCTAGACCTGTGAAGGCAACTCAGTGAGCAGAATTAAACCCATTTAGATTATATCTTAATATTCTCTAGAAGAAGAAACTAAATTTACTAAAAAAGGGAGATGGGAGAAACTCTGAGTCTCCAAGATAATATCACTAAGGAAAATCATTTTTCACAATACAAATACTCAGAGTTTGAAAGTGGAGAAAACCTTAGCACAGTACAAATTGTCTTAGTTATCTGCCCAGAATATCCTGTAATTTCTTCAAGA
>CM053772.1:117345665-117369573 GCA_028658325.1 Potorous gilbertii | reverse complement strand
CCTTCCTTCCTATTTATTTTTTAATCATGATTTTCTTTGAGATTCTTGATTTTTGTTCCATCAGATAAATTCCATTATTATTTTGTCTTGCTCTATAAATGAATTCTTTGATAGTTTGATAAGAATGACACTGAAGGTACAAATTAATTTAGGTAGTATTAAAATTTTAATTACATTACTCTAAGGCAATGCTTTGTATATAAGTAGTTTGGTTGCAGAAAGGTGTAGAAAATGAGCTTTGGGGCAAAAAAGAAATTTATTATCTGAGGAAAAATGAATTAATTTCTTAAGGTTGTAGAAACCTTTGCTCAAATTGTTAGAAAAAGACCTTCTGTTAAAAAGAAAATAAAACTACTAAGTATGTCTGTGAAGGAATGCATTTCTTTTCCATGAAAATAATGAGGATTTACCTATGAAAAGCAGATATATGAGGGCATATAAGAGCAGGTAAATGACTCAGAATATGTCATTGTGGTCTCTTAGCAAATTTGCAACTGTTCTTAGAGCATGAGAAGTTAAATTTTATAAAATGATTATTACAATGTCTGAGAATATTAGAAAGTTAAATAATGACTAACTTTCATAATTGGCAGAAGGTTAGATTCATGAATTTTATTTCATAGAGTAAAATGAGTTATTAAAAACCTAGAAATTTTTCTCTGAGTCATAAGAAAATGAAGAATCAAGTAGGAAAATAATTAAGAATCAGGAACAGACAGATGATGACAGGAAGGTTTCATGGAGGCTCCTGACTAAAGGAAAAATATTTTATGGATTGGATACCTGTTTGCTCCCTATGTCACCCATCTAGTTTGTAAGGACAAAGCAAGGTAAGGATAAAGGAAGGTTAACTGTAATGATGAATAGACCTTCCCCAGAATACTGCAAATGTTTGAGTCATAGACAATCAAGTCCATATCTATAAACACGGAACTACCAGTGATAGTACAGTTTTGGGGTTAGTAAAGCAGACTTCACAGTGAACAGCTGACACACTTCATACCAGATGGCAGGTAGACATAAAGCTACTATAGTTGTATTTTTTGTGATTGTATTCATATAATTCTTGTATATATGTCAGTAGATGGATTCTCAGATATTTTATGCATTCTATAATAATTCTGAATCAAAATTTTTTCTTTGTATTTGATTTTGTTGTTAATAGTCAGAAAAACTTATGAGTTACAAGGGTCCATTCTATGTTGTGCAATTTTATTGAAATGATTGTTTCTTTTCTTTTTGGTTGAGTCACTAAGGTGGTCTAAATAAATTATTATATTGGCAGAAAGAACTGGTGGTTTTTTTTTCCATTTCACCTATCCTTATTGCCACAAGTTATTTTCTTATACTAACCAATAGGTAGAATTTTAAAAATTGCATCCAAATAAATGATGATGAAAATCTTTGCTTTATATCTGCTTCTGCTAGAAAGAAAGTATTTCTCCATGATTTATAATTACAAATCTCTGTCTTTAATAGATAAATTATATTGAGAAATGTGTACTTATTCCTTTGCTTTTTAAGATTTAAAACATGATTTGAGATTATATTTTGCTTTTACCTCCATATTTTGTTATCAGAAAATGCTTTTTATTGTTAAGATTATTTATTGTTTATAGTTTTTCTGATGTTGAACCAACCCTGAAGTTTTGGCATGCCATAGGATACAATATTTTTACTAGGTTGCTATAATTTCTTTGTTAATATTGGAAAAAACATTTTTGCATCAATATGCACTACAGATGGATATGTAATATGAATTTTCTATCTGTGATTTGGGTATCAGTTTCAAATTTGCATCATGCAAGTAGTTTGGTAAGATTTCTTCCTTCTTTAATTTTGTAAATAGTTAAATTATTATGGAATTATTTGTTCCTTAAGCATTTAGTAGAACCACGTGTAAAAAATTTGGCCCTATTTCCCTCCTTCTCCACTTTGAGAGTTCCTTTGTAGCTTCTTGAATTGCCTTTTCCTCCAGCTGGGTCACTTGTTCTCTATTTCATGTCCGTATAATCCATGACCTTAAAATGGTATTTAAAAGTTTTTTTTTCCTTTCACTAACCATGTTTTAGTTTTTTTTTTTTTTGTTTTTTCCCATTTCTAGTATCTGTATTTTTATATTTATTTATTTTTTTATTTCTTGCTTTGCTATTGTTCAAACATAAAGGTTAATTCATTCACCTGTTCTTATTCTCTTTTGTTGACGCCCCTTTCCTTCCACTGGCAAGGTTTGCTGTAGTTACAATCTAAAAGCCTTGTTATATTGTCTCAGTGTTGTCATTTTCTTTCATGAAATGATCTTTAGTTTTTGTGATTTGTGCCTCAAGTAACCACTTCTTTGTGAGTAAATTATTCAGTGTCCATTATAGTTTGAATCAATTCTTCAAATATCTTTTATTGATTATATTTATTGTATTGATGTAATTATATGAAATTTAAAATTTTGTTTTTATATTTGTGATTTTCATGCTTTTATGTCCTAGAATATTGTACACACTTTGTAAAGAATATATATACCTATGAGAAATGGATATACTCCACATTTTAGGTTTAGTAATCTCCAGAGATGTACCATATCTAAATCTCCAAACGTATTCTTTCAACTAATTATAGTTGAACTTTATTTGGCAATCTCTAGATTGTCCATCATATCATGTGAAAAAAATCGCTTTTTTCTTTGCCTATGATACTTCCTTTTTTTAAATTGCCTTACAAAATATTTGTTTTAATTTTTATTTTTAAATATAATTTATTTTATTTTTAGTTTTTATAAAATTTATTTCCATAAGATTTTGAGTTTTGAATTTTCTTTCCCACCTTATCCTCTCTTATCCCCAAGGTGGTGTGCAATCAGAAACAGGTTCTACTTATACATTTATTTTACACATGTTTTCGCATTAGTCATGATGTAGAGAAGAATTAGAACTAATGGGAGGAACCACAACAAGAAGAAACAAAACAACAAAAGAAAAGGAGAGCAAATAGTATGCTTCCATCTGCATTCAGACTCCAATGTTCTTTTTCTGAATGTGGATAGTGTTTTCCATCATGAGCTTTTTGCAGTTGTTTTAGATCCTTGCATTGCTGAGAAGAGCTAAATCTATCAAGGACAGTCATTGTGATGGGGTATAGACTCTTGGATCTTCCTTGAATTCTCCTTGAATCTTCCCACTTAACCTAGCCTTTCATATTCAAATCTGTTGCCCTTGGCCTACCTTAGCCTTCCATTGTGTGTTACCTCTGGATTGCCCCACCTGCTTCCCACCCACCATTGTCTGATATTTTCTGATTGCCTCTAGCTCTTTCCAACACTTCAGTAGTCACCTCCTCCTTAAGGCCCCCTCCCCTCCTCCCGTACCCTCCTCCCATCACCCTAGACTCCCAGACCACCCTGAGATCCCTCCTACAGTATTTTCTGTATTTAAGGTGCATCTTGCCTCCATGAAGGTGCTCAGATTCCATCCAGCTCAGACTCTGTCTAGCTGAGATTCTATCTGGTCTGCTTGTGAATACATGCGTTACAAATGCTTAGGCTCCTTAAGAGTCAACCCAATGTGGTGAATCTTTAATAAACTTTGTTTTTCTTTGACTTTAGGAAGGCTTGAGTCAAATTCATTCAAGCAGGACCTGGCTTGTCTGTATTTCGGGGTCTCCCAGCACCCCTGAATCTCAACAATTGTACAGTGCAGCAGCTGCTGTGTACAGTGTTCTCTTGTTTCTACTCATTTCACTGAGCATCACTTCATAGAAGTCTTTCTGTGTTTTTTTTCTGAAGTCTGCCTGCTCATCATTTCTTATAGCACAATAACATTCCACTACATTTATAGACCAAAATTTACTGAGTCATTCCTCAACTGACAGGCATCCTCTCAACTTCCAATTCTTGGCCATGTAATGGCAAGTAAAATAGAATCTTTTGCTGTTTTTGTTTTAGTATAATCAAGAAGTATAATGCCTCTATTTGAATGTGACTGAGGAGGCTATTTACCATCCATTGTCCAGCTTAGGAAGATTTGTAAGAAGGTTCATATCTTTTGTTAATGAGGCATTGGCTCTTTAGGGATGTGCTGCTTTCTGGTTTTAAAAAAGTGTATAAACATTCTGAGGTGCAGTTTTATTTGGGGGCTTAGTGACTAGAAATGTTTGTTTGGCCAGAAGAGGACACTGGGAAGCTTCTCAGGAGACCCATGGCTTTGAGAAACTCAGATGTTCCCTCTCTGGTAAAGACATTTTGGAAGAATGTCTGTTGACTTTTAATTTCTCTGTATTTTTTTGAAGTCTGGGGTGCTGACTTCCTTGAAATAGATGAATGATATATATGCTTGGTTAAAGGATTGATACATGTGCTTATTAAAGTGGATATTTAACCCCTCAAAAGTTGCCTTTCTTTTTATGAATGAAGATATAAGAACATGTGGTTACAGGTCCTCCTGTGTATGTTGGGGTGCTTACTGATACAAGCCACCACAGAAAAGAGCTGCTGTCAATATTTTTGTACATGTGGGTCATTTTCCCATTTTTATGATCTCTTTGGGATATAGCACTAGAAGTGGTATATTGCTCAGTCCAAGGGCATGCACATTTTCATAGCCCTTTGGGCATAGTTCCAAATTGCTCTCTAGAATGGTTCACAACTCCACCAACAATGCATTATTGTCTCAATTTTCCCACATTTTTTCCAACATTTATCATTTTCCTGTTTTGTCATGTTAACCAAATTAATATGTGTGATGTGGTACCTCAGAAATGTTTTGATTTGCATTTTTCTAATCAAAAGTGATTTAGAGCATTTTTTCATATGACTATAGACAGCTTTAATTTCTTCCTCTGAAAACTACCTGTTTATATCCTTTGACCATTTATTAATTGGGGAATACCTTATATTATTTTAATTTGACTCAGTTCCCTTATCTATTTTACAAATGAGGCCTTTATAAGAGACAAATGATTTTAAAAAAGAAATTGTTGCCCAGCTTTCTGCTTCCTTTCTAATCTTGTTTGCATTGACTTTATTTGTGCAAAAATTTCAATTTAATGTAATCAAAATATCTATTTTGCATTTCATAATGTTCTCTGTCTCTTGTTTGTTCATAAATTCTTTTCTTCTCCATACATCTGAGAAATAAACTATTCCTTGCTTTCTTAGATTGCTTATGGTATTAGTATTTATATGTTAAGTCATATACTCATTTTGACTTTATCTTGGTATAGGATGTAACATTAGGCCTATGCCTAATTTCTTCATAGTATTTTCCAGTACTCCCAACAGTTTTTGTTAAAAAGTGAATTCTTATCCCAGAAGCCAGAGTCTTTGAATTTATCAAATAGCGGATTACTATAGTCATTGACTACCATGTCTTGTATACCTAATCTATTCCAGTGATCCATCTCTCATTTTAGCTAGTACTAAGTAGTTTTGATGATTGCTGCTTTATAATGCAATTTAAGATCTAGTATGGCTGGGCCACCTTCCCTTGAATTTTTTTTTCATTAATTCCCTTGATATTCTGGATATTTAGTTCTTCCAGATGAATTTTGTTACTGTTTTTCTAGCTCAATAAAAAATTTTTTTTGGCAGTTTGATTGGTATGGTACTGAATAAGGAAATTTATTTAGATAGAACTATTATTTTTATTATATAGGTTGGCCTATCTATAAACAAATGATATTTTTCCAATTATTTGGGTTATACCTTATTTGTCTGAGGAGGGTTTTGTAGTTGTGTTCATATAGTTCCTGGATTTGTTTTGGCAGATAGACTCTCAAATCTTTTATAATGTCTGTGGTAACTTTACATGAAATTTCTCTTTGTATCTCTTGCTATTGGGCTTTGTTAGTAATATATAGAAATGTAGATGATTTATGTAGATTTACCTTATATCCTGCAACTTTGTTAAATTTATTTATTACAAGTAATTTTTTACTTGATTCTCTATGTATACAATTACATCATCTGCAAAGAGTAATAGCTTTATTTCTTCTTTGCCTATTCTAATTCCTTCAGTTTCTTTTTCTTCTTTTATTGCTAAAGTTAACATTACTAATACCATATTGAATAACAGTGGTGATAACGGAAATACTTGTTTCACTCCTGAGCTTATTGGAAATGCATCTAGCTTATCTCCATTATATAAAATGTTCACTGATGGTTTGGGGTAGATGCTACTTATCATTTTTAAGGAAGGATACATTCCCATTATCTCTAATGTTTTTAATAGGAATGGGTATTTTATTTTTTCAAATGTTTTTTCTGCATCTATTGAGATAAATATATCATTTCTGATAGTTTTGTTGTTGATATGGTCAATTATGCTGATTGTTTTCCTGATAATTGAACCAGCCCTGCATTCCTGGTATAAATTCTACCTGGTCATACTGTGTTGTCCTCAAGAAATGCTGCAATCTTTTTGTTAATATTTTATTTAAAATTTTTAGATCTATAGTGATTAGGGAAATGAGTCTATAATTTTCTTTTTCTGTTTTGGTCTTCCTGGTTGGGTACCAGGAACATATCTGTATCATAAAAAGAATTTGCTAGGAATCCTTCTTCACCCATTTTCTTAAATAGCTTATACAATATTGGAATTAATTTTTATTTAAATGTTTTATAGAATTCACTTGTAAATCCATCTGTTCCTGAAGAATTTTTCTTAGGGAATGAATTGATGAGCTGTTCAATTTCTTTTTTTACTGAAATAGGGTTATTTAATTATTTTATTTCCTTGTCTGTTAATCTGGTCAATTTATATTTTTTTAAATATCAATTCACTTCAGTAAGACTGTCAAATATATTGGCATACAATATGGTAAAAAAAAAAAACCTCCTAATTATCATTTTAATTTCCTCTTCATTTATTAGTAAATTCACTCTTTTCATTTTTGATCTTGGTAATTTGCTTTTCTTTCTTTTTTTAAAAAAGCAAATTAACCAAAGGTTCATCTATTTTGTTGTTTTTTCTTCATAAAACCAGCTATACGTTTTATGTATTATAATAGTTTATTAATTTCAATTTTATTAATCTCACCTTTGATTTTCAGATTTTCTAATTTTTTAAAGGAGAATTTTTAATTTGTTCTATTACTAAATTTTTTAGTTGCATGCATTGATATCCTCTTTCTCTATTTTATTCATGTAAGCATTTAGAGATATAAAACTTCTCCTAAGAACCACTTTCACCACATAAGTTTTGAAATATTATCTCATTATTGTCATGTACTTGAATCACATTTTTGATTGCTTCTATGACTTATTGTTTGCCCCATGATTAGATTATTTAGATTATTTAGTTTCCAATTAATTTTTAGTCTATCTTTTCATGGTCCTATATTACATGCAATTTTTATTGCATTATGATCTGAAAAGGATGCATTTAATATTTTATTCTTCTTGCATTGAATTCTAAGGTTTTTATGCCCAATTATGTGGTAAATTTTTGTGTAGGTTCCACATACCACTGAGAAAAGAGTGTATTCCTTTCTCTCATTCAATTTTCTCCAGAGGTCAACCATTTCTAACTTTTCTAAAATTCTATTCATCTCCTTATCTTTTTTCTTGTTTATTTTGTGGTTGGATTTATCTAGTTCAGAGATGGGGAGGTTGAGGTTCACCACTAGTATAGTTTTGCTCTCTATTCGTTCCTGTAACTCCCTTATCTTCTCTAATCATTCAGATAATGTACCACTTGGTGCATATAAGTTTAGTAATGATATTATTTAATTGACTATGGTACCTTTTAGCAGGATGCATTTTCCACTCTTATCTCTTTTAATTAGACCTATTTTTACTTTTTCATTGAGATCAGAATTGCTACCCCTGCTTTTTGGGTTTGTTTTTTTACTTCAGCTGAAGCACAATATATTCTTCTCCAGAGTTTGACCTTTACCCTATGTGTATCCCTCTGCTTCAAATTCTTGTAAGGAACATATTGTAAGATTATGGTTCTTAATCCACTTTGCTGTCTGTTTCCATTTGAGGAGAGATTTCATTCTATTCACATTCATTGTAATGTTTACTCTCTGTGTTTTTTTCTCTATTCTACTCTCCCTCACCCCATTTAGGAATTTCTCTCTCCTTTCTCCTTTACTTCCTCACTAGAGTTTTCATTTGACCACTTCCTCCCTCAGTTTGCCATCTTTTCTATTGGCCTCCTCCCTTTTCTTCCCCTTTACCCTTACTACTTCTTTCATCCTTTCTATCTGCTCCTTTCCCTTTCTTTCCCTTTTACTCTCCTACTTCTTATAGAGGAAGTTAAATTTCTTTACACGACTGACTCTATTATTCCCTTTTTGAGTCAAATCTGAAGAGAGTAAGGTTCAAAATATGCTCATCTACCTCCCTTTTTTCTTTTATGCCTTTTCATGTGATGGAATTTACCATTGTCTGCCTCCTCCTTTCCTCTTCTCACAGTGCAATTTCTTTTCACCATTTAATTAGATTTTTTTTCTTGTCACTTCAAAGTGAACTTATAACTCCCCAAATGGTCAAAGAATATGAACAGGCACTTTTCAGAGGAAGAAATTAAAGCTATCTATAGTCATACAAAAAAACGCTCTAAATCACTATTAATTAGAGAGTTGCAAATCAAAAAACTCTGAGGTAACACATCACTTCTATCACACTGGCTAACATGACAAAGTAGGAAGATGATAAATGCTGGAGAAGATGTGGGAGAATTAGTACACTAATTCATTGTTGATGGAGCTGTGAACTGATCCAACCATTCTGGAGAGCAATTTGGAACTCTGCCCACAGGGCTACAAAAATGTTCATACCCTTTAACCCAGTAATATCACTTTTAGTACTGTATCCCAAAGAGATCATAAAAATGGGAAAGGGTTGCATATGCACAGAAATATTTGTAGCAATTCTCTTTATGGTGGTCAAAAACTGGAAATCAAAGGAATGCCCATCAAATGAGGAATGGCTGAACAAATTGTGGTATATGAATGTAATGGAATACTATTGTGCTGTAAGCAGTGATGAATAGGAAGACCTCAGAGAGGCTTGGAAAGACTTATGTGAACTGTCACTGAGTGAAAGAAGCAGAACCAGGAGAACTTTGTGCCCAGCAAAGACCACAGTGTGTGAGGAATTTTTCTGGTAGACTTAGTCCTTCTTAGCAATGCAAGGAACTAAAAAATTCTCAATGGACTTTTGAGGCAAAATGCCTTCCACATTCAGAGAAAGAACTATGGAATTGAATTGCAAAATGAAGTAGATCATTTTCTTTTGTGTTATGTTTTCTCTCATTTTATAGTTTTCCCATTCATTTTAATTTGTCTATTCAACATGGTTATAGTGACATTGTATTTAATAGGAATGTATGTGTAGAACCTATATAAGATTGGAAGCAATCTTGGAGAGGGAGTGGGGAAGGAGGGGAAAAGAAGGAGAGGAAGGGGAAAAATATCTAGCATATATGGAAGTGATTATGAAACACTGAAAACAAATAAAATAATTATTTAAAAGTAAAAATAAAAAAAAACAAAGTGAACTTATACCTCTTGTCAGTTTGCCTTTATTAATAACATTTTTGTTCTTTCTAGTATACCTTTATATGCTGCTCTTGAGTCTTATGTGTGAAGATCAACTTTCTGTTGAGCTCTGGTCTTTTTCATCAGGACTATTTGAATTTCCCCTTTTTTGTTGAATGTCCATCTCCTCCCTTGAAAGATTATGTTCAGTTTCATGGGGTAGTTGATCTTTTATTGTAATCCAAGTTCCTTTTCCTTGCCAAATATCGTATTCCAAACCCTCAGATCTTTTAATGTAGAAGCTACAATGTCCTGCATAATCATGATGGTGGTTCCATGATATTTATATGGTTTCTTTCTGGCTGCTTTCTGTATTTGCTCTTTCACCTGTAATTTTGGAATTTGCCTACAATATTCCTTGACATTTTCAATTTGGGATCTCTTTCAAGAAGTGATTGGTGACTTCTTTCAATGAATATTTTATCTTCTGGTTCTAGGATCTCAGGAGAGTTTTCCTTGATGATTTCCTGAAAGATGCTGACCAGGATCTTTTTTTCATCATAGTTTTGAGGTACTCTAATAATTTTTAAATTCTCTCTCCTGGATCTGTCTTCCAAGTCAGTTGTTTTATAAATGAGTCATTTTATGTTTTTAGTTTTTAATTTTTTTTTTGTTTATGTTTGATTCATTCTTGATTCTCATAGGGTCATTAGCTTCTCTTTGCCCAATTCTGATTTTAATGAATTATTTTCTTCAATTAGATTTTGTACCTTGTTTTTCCCTTGACCCGTTTTACATTTTAAAGAATTCTTCTCTTCAGTGAGTTTTTGTACCTCCTTTTCCATTTGGCCAATTTTTCTTTGTTTTCTATAGTTCATTTTTGTCCTTCCTTTTCCAGGCTATTGACTTTCTCTTGCACATATCTCATTTCTTTCCCTAATTTTTCTGTTCTCTCTTATTTGACTTTTAAAATCCTTCTTGAGCTCTTCCAAGAAGGCTATTAGACTTGATACCGGTTCATATTCCCTTTGGGGCTTCAGATGTGGGTATATTGGTAATATTGTCCTCTTCTGAATTCGTGCCTTGATTTTTCATGTTCATGTACAAGAATCTATGATCATTATGTGTGGGGAGTCTGTCCCCCAAGGGATTCTTGCTCACCAGGACCTTTCACTTGAATGTTTGGCTCCTGCTCAATTGAGTGTTGCATGTGAATGTTGGAGCATGTCTGGCAGACTGGAGCTTTGCATCCTGGAGTTGTGCTTCCTGGAATTGTGTTGAAATACAGGGAGCTTTGGCTGCTGTAGAACACTGGCACACATAGTGGTTTTCTAAGCAACGTCTACCAGTTTTCTGAGCAGTGCCTACCAGTTCCTTGCCAGTGCTGAGGCACAAGGATGGTGCTTGTCTGCTATGCTACTCCTGGTTTGCTGAAGTTGGGCTTGTTGCTGGTTTGCTGAGACATTTCCTGATCTGTACTGTTCTCCCTCCTCCAGAACAAGAGGGGCCTTTTCCATTAATCCTCCAAGCTTCCTGAACTACAGGACTGCTGTACTCCATCTTTCTACTGGTTTAGCTATTCCTAAATAGCTATTAGCTATTTAGGATTTTTCTCTGGGGTGATACTTTCTGGGCTTTCAGAGGTGAATTACAGAGTTGTTTTCTTCTTACTCTGCCATCTTGGCTCCAGGAAGCAGAATTTGCCTATTCTTCTTCTCACAATTTTTCTCTTTCTCTCTGCTTTTTCTTTTCTTCTTTCCTCTTTTCTTTTTATTTATTTTTTTCTGGAACATCATATTGTCTAATAATTTCAACATATTGCATCCTATATGAGAATATTTACATTTTAAACATTGTTTACTGCAGATATTGACCTATAATTTCTTTCCCTGTTTTATCTCTGTTTTAAGTAATAAAATGATATTTTAATAAATAAAGTAATTTTAAAGTTTTCCTTCCTTTCTTATTTTTGTAATAGTTTTTTAATAAAGAAATTAATTGTGCATAATGTGTATTAATGTCATTTGCAAAGGAATAATATTTTTGAGTATTCATGTATTCTTTTGCGTATTCTTGGAAAATAATTTGTTTTATTTAATTTTTTTATGACATAAGATTTTTTATATAATTGATTACTTTTGGTATTAATTTTTTATTTTGCAAATATTGATCTATTTCATTTATTATCAGTTTAGTTGAAACATAATTGCTGCTGCCAATTTCTTTGATACAGTTTTCTATTTTTTTACTTATTCTTTAACATTTCATTTATTTGATTCAGTTTTTTAGTATTTTAAATTATTTCTTCAAAGACTATTGAATTTAATTTTATTTCATCTTGATTAGTCAAGTATGTGTTAAATGTGTCTACTAAAATCATCAAGTGTGAGAATGTACAGAAAGTAAAGAAAATATAAAGACCAGAAGAAATCATTTGGAGGTATACCTGTAATTAAAGAGCATGATCTGGATAATGAGACAGGAAAGAACATTGAGAAATATTTCTACCTGTAGGAACCAAAAAAGTATGTTGCATGAAAACCAAGCTAAAAGCAAGTAATATCCAGTTTAAAAAAAAACAGTGTCCAAAGGTTTATAGAGATTAAGAATGATATGGATTCTGGAGGGTGGAGGAGTATCAAATTTGAGAATTAAGTAATCTTTGGTAATGAGGTCAGATTACACAGTCCAAGATGAGAATGATGGGCTAAGACATTCAGAAAAACCATAAACAACTTTCCCTAGGAGATTTAGTGAAAAGGGGAGGAGACATATAGGAAGATACTTTGAAGGTATCTTTGAAGGTTTTGAGAGTTTCTCAAGGATGGAATAGCAGGTGAGTGTATGCACAACAGAGAAGTAGCCAATGGAGATTGAAGGAGATTTAAAGTAAAGAAGAGAAAGGGTATGATTCTGAGGGCAAATTTTCTGAAGAATGTGAGGATATATAGAATGAAGGGCATGTGTAGAGAAATTGACCTTTATAAAGAAAAACATTACCTCTTCATCCAAACTGGAGTAAAGGAAGAATGTGAACAGATAGTGAAATATGTAGGAAGGAAAATAGGAGGAAAATACTCATGGAGAGTGGCCTCGGTTTTCTAAATAAAGTATGTAGTGAGCTTTCCAACTCTGAGAATGAAGGTAGAGGTGAAAGGCTTAAAGATAAAATAGAAGATTTGGAAAATGCTGTGGGGACTGAAATAGGGAATCAGTTAAGAAGGAATAAGTACTTCCTTGTTGCACTGAGGATCCAGTTAAGAAGAGATAATATAAATTTGCAGTGGGCCCACCACAAAGAATGAACCTTAAAAGAGAATTGCTTATTTAGTTGAAGATGACAAGTTTGTTGGTGAAGAGGATAGAGAACAAAAATAGAGTGAAGGCACCAAAACAGGCAGCATCTAGAAGCCTTCCTTTGAAAGATTTGCCTTCATCTTAGCTTCAGTGTCACCTTGGGAACAGTAGGAAGATTGCTATATTTGTTATTAGAAGAACTGAGTTTAATGTTATTCTGCTACTTCCTACATGTCATAACTAAATCATATAAATTAATTTCTCTGGGCATAATTTCCTTTCCTATAAAATAAAGGCATTGGTCTAGATAGCAGGAAAGATAACTCTAGAGTCAGAAGACTTTAATTTGAATTATGGCTTTGTTGCTTTACTACTTCTTTGATGGTGCAAGTCACTTAACCATTTTGGTTCTAAGACAACTGGTGCTGCCAAATAGAGCTCTGGGTTTGAAGCTGACTAGAGCTGTTTAAATCTAACCTCAGACACATACTATCTGCATGAACCTGAGCAACTTATTAGATGACCATTAACCTGTTTCCTCAATTGTAAGATGGGGATAGTTATAGCACCTATATTGCAGGGTTGTTTTGATGATCTAATATGATAATATTTGTAAGTTCATTTATCTCTGTGCCTGGCACATAGTGTATCTGAGACTTAGTAAGGTCTCAGATAAACATAGATATATCTGAAACTTAGTAAAAACTTAAAAATATCTATTGGCTGATTTTCAATCCACTTGACAAAAAAATAAAGATTCTTCAGATTTCAGATAGTACTTCTGGAAGTGTCTGGGCAAGTATTCTTGTAAGTTCTTGGTTCACTATCAGTGAAAAAGAAATATCCTTGGCAAGAGATGGTTGGTTGCCAATAGGATACACATAAGCCAGGTACTTTTCAATAAAGCAGATTTGTAAGCAAAATTTGCCCCAGGGATCAAGGTTAAAGAACTAGGTGGATCAGGACCTTGGTAAGTCAAATTGGGGAAACAGATGGGGTGCTACATTTAATGGGAATATAAAATGTCAGAGTCTTGTGTTACCAGGACTGGCATCTGTTATTCATTTTCCAGGTAGAGGCTTTGCATCTTTTGTTTTGAAAGGCCCAAAAAAATGTGACAAAAGAAAATATTTTCACTTCAATAAGAATCATGAATGAAGAACAATATCTATTATGTGTCAGTCTTGGAGATACAAAGGGGGAAAAAGCTAAAAAACAATGTTCTTGCCCACAAAGAACCTATATTTTAATGAGAGTTATAACATATAGACAGATGAGTAAATAAAGGATAATCTGAGAGAAGAGAAAACATTAACAACAAATTGGAGGAAAGGAGTTTTATAGAATAACTTGCACATAACAATGTGAGATAGAATATTGGACTCAGAGGTAAAAAAAAATAGTTTGCTATTTGATTAAAATGTAGGTGAAGAGAATGATATTAAGCAAATTGGGAAAGAAAAGCTGGAGTCTCTTTGTGAAGGGCTTTAAATGCCAAAATAAACACATTTTATGCTTATTAAAGAGGACATAGGGAGCATGTGACAGTTCTTGAATCTGATAAAAGACAACTTTCTATTGCAGAATTTCTACTTATTCTAAAAGTTCTAATTTACATGTAAAAAGTTGAAATATATGATTTAAGAGTTGGAAAGATCCTGCAAACTCATTTTATTAAAAAACATGTTGAGTGGCATTAGATGATGTGCCCAAGGTCACAAGGTGGTCAATGGCAGAGTCAGCATTGAAATTATTGAAAAAAATATATTTTTATATTTGTATTTTTTCCTCCACATAGCTTATCTCAATGCCTCTCACATGTATGGTCATCTTCCCTTAGCATCCCTGTTTTATTTTTTTCTTTTAATAAACAATACAGATCTAAAGGGTCAAAAATACATATTTTAACAATTAAGATGAGGTGAAATTGCCTTCTTAGCCTCTTCTTACTCTTTCAAGTCTCTAATGTATGTATTCTATGAAAACAACTCTATATTCAGGAATACATCAAAGCTTATTTCTATTCTCTTTTTAAAAATATTCTCTGCAAAACATACCTTTATAGCATTTAAAGCTTATCTAATAACTTGTAGGTCTCTTTGAAATTTCAGTGGCATATGCATATAACAGAAGGAATCCATTGGGAAAGCAATTTGTTTTTGTAAATGCCAAAACAGACTCTTTCCATTACAGAGACATTAAAACATAAATAACTCCCTTGAGGAGACTGGCAACCGTAATAAACCTTTAGAGAAAGAGAAAAAATAAAGTCAAATTATAATAAAGTAAACATTATTGGAAACAGTCACTCTTTGTGGGTAAATATAATTAGAGCTAGAGTGATCTGCTCTAATTGGGGGGAGGGAAAAATGTTAGATTAAATGCAAGTATCATCGCTTAATAATTATGTTTTATGAATTGATGTCAAAGCAGAGATTGTAGGAGATTTCACCTTTTTAATAATTTATGTTGACTTTGTGGTTAACAAATGTTTTAGACACATTACCACATTTGAGCCTCACAACTGTCATATGGGGTAGGTATTATAGACATTATAATCACCCTCTCTTTGCACATGAAGAAACTGAGGTTCATAAAGGTTAATTGACTTGCCCTTCCAGAATAAAACAGTATGAAAATGTTGGTGACAGGATTTCAACCAAGATTTTCAACTCCAGGTTCATCCGTTATGATATTGCCGCTACATACTGCTTCTTCTTATCTCAGATCTATCTACTATAGTTTTCCAGCTGAATTATTTTAGCTTCTCCCAAAAATCAGCTTCAGAAGAGGAAGAAAAATATTTAAATGGAAAATAACAGAGAGAATGTACTAGAATTAAGAGGGGTTAGTGAAGACTTCTAGTAAAAAATGAGATTTTAGTTAGGACTTAAAGGAAGCCAGGGAAATCAGTAGATAGAACTGAGGAGGGAGAACATTTCAAGCATAGAAAATAGCTGGAGAAATTTTATCCTCACAACAATACCTGGAGGCAGGTGATATTGTTATTGATATTTTTATTTTACCGATGAGGAAACTGAGGCAGAGATTAAGTGACTTACTTAAGGTTACACAGCTATATCTGAGATTATAATTGAATTCATGTCTCTGACTCCATCGTGCTATCTAGAATGTAATTTGAAAATGGGTGTAATTTTGTCTCATCTTTGACTAAAAAAATACATTTAATATTGCTCTCGTGATATTGTTAGTACATAGTGAACTATGTTAAAAACCATTGTGAATAAGGAAAAATGTGTTTTGCTCCTACTTATGCTGTTAAAGTTTCTCTGTGACCCTAGGCAAATCACTTAACTTTCTTTTCCTCAGTTCCTTTTCATTGCCCTATGATCTCATTTACAACTGGTGACAATTGAAGCCCATGGTGCAAGAGAATGTGGTCTTCTCTAATAGTAGTGTACCAGAATCACATACTGTTCCTGTTGGGGCAAAAGATGAGCCCCAAACCTTGTTCTCTGGATTACCAGACCTTACCATCTACTGTCCAGCTGAATCCCAAAGACCTTTAGGACAGGCTACCTATCCTGCCACCAAACATTCCTACATGCATTGTATCCTTAATTGAGAATATGAGCTTCTCAGGACCGAGATCTTCTCCATTTCTTCTTTATGTTTGTAGTCCCAGAGCTTAGCAAAAACTAACAACAAAAAATCAACAAAAGAAAAACAAAAAACAATTGCCTCAAAGTGTTTATTCAGACACTTGGTCATTCAGTTTATTCAGATATTATTAAACACCTACTATGTGCTAAGTTATGTTTTAAATGCTGGGTTACAAAGAAAGGCAAAAGACAGTTCTTACCTATGAGAAACTCATACTCGAAAGGGAGAGTCAACATTAAAAAAAAATTCATGTGCAATTTAGGAGATAATCAACAGAGGAAAGACATTAGAACCAAAAGGAATGAAGAAGTGTTTCCTGTAGAATGTAGGATTTTAGCTGAGATTTGAGGATGTTAGGAGACAGAGATGAGTAGGGATAGTATTTCATGCATGGGGGACAGTTACTGGAAAAAAATTAGTAAATTTAGCATCTTTTTCAAGGTGGATCAAGGTTTCCAGTTTAACTTGATCAGTGTGGAGGGGGTAGGGGAGGGAGAGAGAGAGAGAGAGAGAGAGAGAGAGAGAGAGAGAGAGAGAGAGAGAGAGAGAGAAGGAGAGGGAGAGAGAGAGAGAGGAGGGAGGGGGGAGGGAAGGGAGGAAGAGGGGGAGAGAGATGGGGTTGTTATGTGGGACTTCTAATGTTAAACAGATGATTTTGTATTTGATCATGGAGGTAATAGGAAACCACTGAGGCTTATTAAGTAAGGGACTTACTTTTCTTTTCTATCCTTTTCTTCCTTCCTTCCTTCCTCCCTTTCTTCTTTCTTTCCTTCATTCTTTATTGCCATCCTTCATGTAGCTTCTCATTCACAAAATTCCTAAAACACAGCCGGTATTACAGTTATAAATTCAGCTTGAAACATTTTTTAATTGCTTCACATAAGTTTATCACATCTTTGTAACCAGACTGCAAAATTTCTAAGGTCAGGGAATGTGGCTTCTTAAAAAAATTATAAATTCATCACATCTAACCCCCTTATTTTATAGATGTGGACACAGACTAAGAGACACGAACTGACTTGTTCAAAGGCAGAGGGTTACTAAGTGGTAACTGGGAGGCAAGCTTAGGTTTCAATTCAAACTTCAGATTTTCTACCCACTGATTTTTCCCACCAGACCCTACTTCCTCTGACAGTTGATAAATTCTTATAAATTAATTTCTCCACTCATAGTATTATAGAATCCCAATTCCCTTGATCTAATGATGGAAAGAAATTTAGAGGTCTCCTAGTCTAAATCTCTTATTTTACTTATAAGGAAACCAAGACCCATGTTGGTTAAATGATTTGGTGAATGCCACACAGGTTACATTATAGGTTCATTATGAATCTACCTTCTCTAACTCCAGAGTCAATGCTCTGTTGAGGGTATGATACTGGAGAGTATGTTGGTAATCTTTCATCTGAACCTTTTTCTTATCCCATTCTTCAATGAATGATCTAAACTGTTGTCATTCTTAACAATATTAATCTCTGATTTATATTTTCAAGACAATTCAGATTTGTTTTTAAATGTCAGTAAAATAAGGCTACTATCCAAGAGATACAGGCTAATATACTCTACAGCTATTTTCTGTAGATTTCCAGTGTGTTTTATAGGTCTAAAATGATATAGATTGCTGCATCATTTCTACCTTATTTTCCAAAAGATTTTTCAATTCATTGAAGAAAAAAATACTGATCTGTTTTGATTAATACATTATCTGCTTTTTTTATCTTTCACTAAAATATTGAAAAAGTTGTTGATACATGTGTGTGTATGTGTATAACCAAGATGGCAAAGCCTATCAACATTCCCTTTCAAACAACTTAAAAACAGCTTCTTGCATTGAATTCCGGAGTAGTAAAGCCAACACAATGTTAGAGTGAAATATTCTTTAAGTCCATGGCAAATTAGGAGATCAGAAACAGAAATATGTGATATAGGGATAGAGATTGGCCTGAAGCCCAAAAGAATGTAATAATAGTGGTTGGATTAAGTGGTGGCAACATAAATAGCCATGTATTGGGGTGTTCTCAAGACAGAAACAACGAGAGGACCTGGAAACTGGTCAAAAAGAAATTTCAAGCTACCACTATGCAAATACTGGCCATAGCATCAGATACTGTTTTGCAAGTCCATTGTCAATCTCCATTTCTGAGCCATAGTTTAAGGGAGAAAAGAGCATTTTTGAGTACTTTTTGGAACAGTATCACTTCTGGTCCCAAGAGAGGAAGACCCTGAGAAGTAGAATCAAAGGATCAGGGCTCCTTCCTGAATAAGGTCTAGAGTGTAGACCAAGAAAGCAGTGACCACACAACTCCTCAGATCATACAATCTTGATAGCACCAACAACCTCCAAACCCTTAAATATAGTTCTGAAAACAACAAGGCAAAAAAGCTTAAAGCTTCAGAATATTCCCCTCTGCTGGACCCCTATGTCAAGAACAGCACCCAAAGTTAATATAAAGATCAAAATCAAGAAATGGGGGAGGGGGCGGGATGACAAAACACCAACAACTAAAAAGAAACTGACCATAAAAAAGTTACTGAGCTGACAGAGAAATTCAAGACACTAACTCAGAAGACAATGAAGTCAAAACATCTGCAAGCAAAGGATCAAAGAAAAAAATGTAAATTTGATACAAGTCAAACCAGAGTTTCAGGAAGAGCTAAAAATTAATTTCCAAAATCAAACAAGAATGACAGAAGAAAATATAGGCAAATAAATAAAAGCAAAGGAAGAAAGTTATGAAAATACAACTAACAGCTTGGTAAAATAGGTACCAAAAAAAAGTGAAGAAAATAACACCTCAAAAAGCAAAATTGGCCAAATGGAAAAAGAGTTATGAAGAATCACTGAAGAAAATAATTTCTTACAAATTGGAACTGGGAAAATGAAAGCTAAAGATTCCATGAGACATAATGAATCAATAAAATGAAATCAAAACAATGCGTAGAATAGAAGATAATGTGTAATATCGCATTAGAGAAGCAATTGATATGGAATATAGATTGAGGACAGATAATATAAGAAGTACAGGATTATCTGAATGCCATGATCAAAAAAGAGCCAAGATATCATATTTCAAGAAATCAAGGAAAGCTACCTAGATAGTCTTATATCACAGGATAAAATAGAAATTTAATGAATCCACTGATCACTGGCTGAAAGAGATTCCAAAATGAAAACTCCTAGGAATATTATAGCTCAATCCCAAAGCTCCAAGGTCAAAGAGAAAAGCAGTAAGATAGAAACGATTCAAATACTGTAGATGCTGACATAAGATTTAGCAGCTACCACACTGTAGCAGTGGAGGACTGAGAAGATGACATTTCAGAAAGCAAAAGATCCAGGATTACAACTAAGAAAAACCTGCCCAGCAAAACTGAGTAAAATCTTTTAAAGGGAAAAATGGATGTTTAATGAAATGGAGAGCTTTCAAGCATTCTTGATGAAAAGATAAGATTGACTTTCTAGTATAAGACTGAAGAGAAACATTAAAAGATAAATGTGAAAGAGAAAAAAAATAAAGGACCCAATAAAGTTAAACCATGTAGATTTCTATATGGGAAGATATTACATATGTCTTCTATGAACTTTGTAATTATTAAGACAGTTAGAAGAATTTGAGATAAGAAGAAGTCATGAGACTGAGTCAATTATGTTGGAATGATAAAGAAAGGTAAATGACAAATACAGATGCCTTGGAAGAAGGGAGAAAGGAGAAGAATGCAGAAAAATATCTCACATAAAAGAGTAGTACAAGGAAGAACTTTTACAGTAGAAGAGGAAATGATGAGGTGGAGGGCAGGCAACACTTGAACCTCATTAATAAACTGACTAATTATGGGAATGCACACATGCATATAGTCAATTGGAAATCGAAATCTATCTTATACAACAGGAAAGTAAGAAGGGGAAGAAGATAATAGAAAAGAAAGGGCATGAAAGGAAGGGCAGATAAAAGAAGGCACTGGTTGGAAGGAAAAAAGACTTGAGAGGAGGAACAGGATAAAGAGAGAGAAGTATAAACAAAAGAAAATAAGATGGAGGGAAATGGATAGTTAGTAGCCATAATTGTGAAAATGAATGGTATAACTCACACACAAAGCAAAAGCAAATTGCAGAATAGATTAGAAACCAGGATTCAACAATATGGTTTTATTTATTTTTATTTTTTCAACACAGTTTATAACAGAAAAAGCAATTCAAACTTTTGGTCAGGTGATACTTCTTTTTAAAGCATTTACAATATGGACCACAAAAGAATTTTTTTTTAAAACACAGGCCAACTGAGACACAGATAATATTTATGCAGATAACTTTACAATCACTTGATGTAATTGTCTCCACAGTATTACTAATAATGAAAGTACCCTATCTTAATGTTGTTTGTCTAAAGTCCTGTGCATAATAGCTTAATTTTAGACAGCATTGGATGTTCCTCTATCCATAATCTATAATTGAATAGATCTGGTATTAATCTTACAAACCTTTTGACTATAGGAAATTGCTACCAAGAGTAGGGACATTGCAGGGAAACAATATCTCCCCCATTTCATGACTATTCCAGGCAGGATAGATTGTCCACTTGCAGTCAGGCTCAAAGTCTGCCAGGTGTCAGTGGAGAAATTGAGTCAGGAGAATCATTTAATGTTGAAGCTATCGGATCCTGTGTTATCCTGATTGTACTTCCACAGTACTCAGATTGATTCTTTCTAGCTGCTTGCAGTATTTTCTCCTTGATCTGGGAACTCTGAAATTTTGCCACAATATTCCTAGAGTTTCTCTATTTGGGTTTCTTTCAGGAGGTGATTGATGAATTCTTTCAATATCCATTTTGCCCTGTGATTCTAAAACATCAGGGCAGTTTTCCTTGATAATTTCATAGAAGATAATGTCTAGGCTCTTTTATTGATCATGGCTTTCAGGTAGTCCAATAATTTTTAAATTATTTATCCTAGGTCTATTTTCCAGGTCAGTTGTTTTTCCAATGAGTTGATTCACCTCATCTTCTATGTTTTTAAATTTTTGGTTTTGTTTACTAACTGCTTGGTTTACCTCATAGTCATTCTTTTCCCTGGACTCAATTCTCTCTTTAAACGAATTATTTTGTTCAGTGAGCTTTTGAACCTTCTCCTCCATTTGGCTCATTCTGTTTTTTTAAAGCCTCCTTCTCCTCATTGGCTTTTTGGACCTCTTTTTCCAATTGAGTTAGCCTCTTTTTAAAGCTGCTATTTTCCTCAGCGTTTTTTTGGTTCTCCTTTAGTAACCTGCTAACTTGTTTTTTAAGGTCTTCTATTGCCTGAGTCAAGTTTAAGTCCCCTTTGGAGGGAGGCCCCTTGACTTCCTCTGACAGTATGCCTTGTTCCTCCTCATCCAAAGGGATGGGGGGACACCCCTGTTCCCCAAGAAAGTAACCTTCTATGGTATTATTTTCTTCCCCCTTTTCTGGGCATTTTCCTAGTCAGGTACTTGACTTCTGAGTTTCCTCTCCACACCCATCTTGCCTCCAGTTCCGCCCAACCAGCACTTGGGGGCTGAGATTCATATGCTGCTCCCAAGCCTCAGGGCAGGGGCAGGGATGCTATTCAGTGTGAGATTAAGTTCAGCTGCTCAGGTGGGGGCAAGGTTGCCACACAGGGTTCAGTTCCCTCTCCGGGTTTACGTGGAGACCTTCAATAATGGAGCAGGGTTCCAGCCTGCTTTGGGAGCCCCTGTCCACTGCTGCCTCAACTGCTGGCTCCTAAGGGGGCCTGTGTTATGGGGGCAATCTGCTCCCCTTTCAGTGAGCTGAAAAGACCCTCTCACTGATCTTTGGCACCTGTGGGTTGAGGAGTCTGCGCTGCTGCTTGAGTTTCTGCCCCTGAAACCTACTTGGATCTGCCCTCCTCAGTACCACACGGCCAAGGCAGGGCTGGGCTCTCCTCCATGTCTGGTGTGCACCAGAGCTTTCCCATTGGTTTTTCCAGTCTCTCTGGAACAGAAATCTCCTCCACTCTGTTGTTCTGTGGCTTCTGCTGCTGCAGAATTTGTTGGGAGTTCTTCTTTACAGGTATTTTATGGACTGTGGGTTAGGAGCTAGCATATATATGTCTTTCTACTCTGCCATCTTGTCTCCTCCCCCACAACAATACGGTTTTATAAGAAATATACCAGAAATAAAGAGACCACAGAGAGTCAAAATAAGAGGTTGTAGCAGAATCTTTTATGCTTCAGCTGAAGTAAAGGGTAGCAGCAATAGTTGGAAACTCTATCTTGATAAAGGAAACAGGTAATGTAGTGAGATTAATACTAAATATATATACACTAAATGGCATATCATACTGAGTCTTAAAGGAAAAATTAAATAAATTACAGGAAGAAACAGAGAATAAAACTATACTTATGGGAAATGCCAACAGTCCTCCCTCAGAAGTAGACAAATTAAGCATAAAATAAATAAGAAAGGTCAAGGAGATGAACTGCATTTCAGAAAAGTTAGATATGATTGACTTCTAGAGAAAACTGAATGGGAATAGAAAGGAATACACATTTTTTTCTCAACTGTACATGACACCTTTACAAAAATTGACCATGCATTATGGTGTAAAAATCAGACAACTGAATGTAAAGAAGTAGAAATTTTAAATTTACCCTTTTTAGAGAACAATGAAATAAATATTACATTTTACAAAGGGCCATGGAAGCATAGTTTGAAATCTAATTTGAAATGAAATAATCTAATCCTAAAGAATAAGTTGGCCAAAAGACAAATCATAGAAACAATAAATAATTTCATTATACAGAATGAGAACATGAAACAATATTCCAGTATTTGTGAGATGCAGTCAAAGCAGTACTTAAGGGAATATTTGTATCTCTAAAGGCTTGCATGAATAAAAGAGAAAAAAAAGCACATCAATGATTTGGATGTGAAACTAAACTGGCAAAGAAATGAATTAAAAGCCCCCAATAAACAGTAAAATGGAAATCTTGAAACTCAAGAAGAGATTGATAAAATTGAAAGTAAAAATGTGATAATAAATAAAACTATGAGCTGGTTTTGTCAAAAGAAACAATAAAATAAACTATTGATAAATTTGAATCAAATAAAAAAGAAAACCAAATGAATAGTATCAAAAATGAAAAGGGTGTTATGAATGAAGATAAAGTTTGGGCAATTATTGAGGGTTATTTTGCCCAATCACATGCACTAAAACTGAAAACCTAAGTTAAATTGATGAATATTTACAATAAAAATAAAAAAAGGCTATAGCCCTGAAGGGCCATAAAACTATGCATACCCTTTGAACCAGCAATATCATCACTAGGACTATATGTTAAAAATTAAAAAGATTAAAAAAAGGGAAATGACCTATGTCTGCAAATACATATATATGTATGTACCACTAAAAGAGCTGATACATGTGTGTGTATGTATACATACACACACATGTATCAGCTCTTTTAGTGGTAGTAAAGAATTCAAAATTGAGGGGGGCGGAGCCAAGATGGCGGAGTAGAAAGACTCACCTAAGCTAGGTCCGA
>CM053772.1:117296011-117345165 GCA_028658325.1 Potorous gilbertii | reverse complement strand
GTTTCAAGAGTTAAAAATATTATCTTTTAATGTAGGAATGTAAAAAGTTCAACTTCAGTAAGTCTCTTATGATTTCTCTTTCCTGTTTACCCTTACATGCTTCTCTTGATTCTTGTGTTTGAAAGTCAAAATTTCTATTCAACTCTGGTCTTTTCATCAAGAATGCTTGAAAGTCCTCTATTTCATTGAACGACCATTTTTTCCCCTGAAGTATTATACCCAGGTTTGCTGGGTAGGTGACTCTTGGTTTTAATCCTAGTTCATTTGACTTCTGAAATATCCTATTCCAAGCCTTGCAATCCCTCAATGTAGAAGCTGCTAGATCTTGTGTTATCCACAATACTCCAATTGTTTCCTTCTAGCTTCTTGCCATATTTTCTTCTTGACCCGAGAGCTCTGGAATTTGGCTAAGAGTTTCTCTTTCAGATCTCTTTCGGGAGGTGATTAGTGGATTCTTTCAATATTTGTTTTGCTGTCTGGTTCCAGAGTATCAGGGCAGTTTTCCTTGATCATTTAATGAAAGGTGATGCTTGAGCTCATTTCTTGATCATGGCTTTCAGGTAGTCCCATAATTTTTAAATTGTCTTTCCTGGATCTATTTTCTAAGTCAGTTGTTTTTCTAATGAAACATTTTACATAGTCTTCAATTTTCTCATTCTTTTGCCTTTGTTTTCTAATTTTTTGGTTTCTCATAAAGTCATTAACTTTCATCTGCTCTGTTCTAATTTTTAAAGAACATTTTGTTCAGGGACCTTTAGAACCTCATTTTCCATTTGGCCAAGTCTGCTTTTTAAAGCATTCTTTTCTTCATTGGGTTTTTGAGATTCTTTTGCCATTTGAGTTCGTCTATTTTTTAAAGTGTTAATTTCTTCAGTGTTTTTTTTGTGTGTGTCTCCTCTAGCAAGCTGTTGACTTGCTTTCCATAATTTTCTTGCATTGCTCTCATTTCTTTTCCCAATTTGTCCTCCACACTTTTTACTTGATTTTCAAAATCCTTTTTGAGATCTTCCAAGGCCTGAGACAGTTGCATATTGGTTTCGGATGTAGAAGCCTTGACTTCTAGGTCTTCCTCTGATGCTATGCACTGTTCTTCCTAATCCATAAGAATGGAAGAAAATACCTGCTCACCAGGGAAGTAACCTTCTATTGTATTATTCTTCTTTTTTGGGGGAATTTTTCTTGCCATTTACTTGACTCAAGTTCTTTGTCAAAAGGAAGTACAGAAGGACCCCAACTTCTAGGATACTCACTGTTCGACAAAAATTGCTGGGGAAACTGAATAACAGTGTCAGGCTAATTGGGTGTAGACCAATACCTGACACTGCACACAAGAATAATATCCAAATGTGTACATGATCTAGGCATAAAGATTGATACTATAAACAAATTAGTGGAGAAGGAATAGTGTATTTTTCAGATTTAAGGAGAAGAGAAGAATTTTTGACTAAACAAGAGATAGAAACATTATGAAGTGTAAAATGAATAATTTTGATTACATGAAATTGAAAATTTTTTGCACAACCAAACTCAATGCAACCAAGATTAGGAGGAAGCAGAAAACTGTAAAAGAATTTTTGTTACTAGTACCTGTGATAAAGGCTTCATTTCTAAAATATATAGAGGAGTCAAATATACAAGAATGCAAGTCATTCACCAATTGATAAATGCAAAGGATATGAACAGTCAGTTTTTAGAGAAAGATATTAAAGCTGTTATAGTCATATGAAAAAGTGCTCTAAATCACTACCAATTAGAGAAATGCAAATCAAAACAAGTCTGAGATACCACATCATGCCTATCACATTGGCAAACATGACAAAATTGGAAGATGATAAATGTTGGAGAAGATGTGGGAGAGTTGGAATCCTAATTCTTTGTTGGTGGAGCTGTGTCCTGATCCAACCACTCTGGAGAGCAATTTGGAACTATGCCCAAAGGACTAAAAAAATGTGCAGACCCTTTGACTCAGCAATAGCACTTCTAGGACTGTATCTTCAAGATCAAGAGATCATAAAAATGGAAAAAGAGTCTCACATGTTCAAAATTATTTATAGCAACTCTGTGATGGCTAAAAACTGGAAATTAAGGGGATACCCACTTATTGGGGAATGGCTGAATAAATTGGGGCATATGAATGTAATGGGATACTATTGTGCTATAAAAAATGATGAAAAGGAAGACTTCAGAGAGGTCTGGAAGGACTTATATGAGCTGACACTGAGTGAAAGGAACAGAACCAGGAGAACTTTGTACACAGCAATAACCACAGTATGTGAGGAATTTTTCTGGTAGACTTAGTGCTTCATTGCAATGCAAGGACTTAAAACATTTCCCAATGGTCTCTTAAGGCAAAAAGTCTTCCACATCTAGAGAAAGAACTATGGAATTTGGTAGCAGCATGAAGCAGATCATTTTCTTTTGTATTATGCTTTCTGATTTCTCCCATTCATTCTAATTCTTCTATGCAACATGACTAAGGTGAAAATACATTTATTAGGAATGTATTTGTAGAACCTATATAAGATTGTTTGCCATCTCAGGGAGGGAGTGGGGAGATGAGGGAAAGGAGGGGGAAAGAGGGGAAAAATCTAAGATATACAGAAGTGATTGCAGGACACTGAAAACAAAGGAAATAAAAAAAATAACAAAATAGAGGAGATTATATTCTGGGGACCTGTAAGTTCTCAGTTCCTCCAAGGTGGCACAATCACGGGAGAGGAGTTTCCTCCTCTCCTGGTCTGTACTCTGGTCTGGGAGCTACCAAAGCTTTTCTGCCCAACATCTACAAGTAGAATTTCCTTTCCACTGCCTCCACCAGCTCCACTATGTCAGCACTCTTCCTCACCCCAGGGCTGCTTCTTAGGGCTGAGATCCAGATCAGTGGCTCAATTCCCCCAGGGTCTTTAGGTGGAGTGCTTCATGAATACATGCTGATGCTGCTGCAGCAGTCTGGGGTCAGGGCTAGGGGAGGACAGTGCTCCCTTCTTACCCAGGTGAGAAGGGTCTCTCACTGACCTTTGAAGATGTCTTTGGTGTTTGTGGGATGAGGGATCTGGTAACAGTAGCTGGGGATTCCACTCCGAGGCCTGCTCTAGTCCTGTTCCTGCCAGTGCCATGCAGCCAAGACTGTGCTAGGTTCTGTGGGCTGCACTGCACTCTCCATCCTGTGCAATAGATCTTTCCTGTCAGCCTTCCAGGCTGCCATGGACTGAAAATCTCTTTCACTCTGTCATTTTGTGGTTTCCTTTGCTCTAGAATTTATTTAGAATAATTTTTTACAGATAGTTTATGGACTGTGGGGGAAGAGGTATAGTAGTTGCATCTTTTCACTCTGCCATCTTGGCCCACCCTCTGCCATTCTAATTTTTAAGGAATTATTTTCTTCAGTGAACTTTTGGACATCTTTTCCATTTGGTCAATTTTGCTTTTTAAGTCATTCTTCTCATTGGATTTTTGGATGTCTTTTGCCATTTAGTTAATTTTTTCATTTGTTATTTTCTTCAGCATTTGTGGATCCCTTTTACCAAGCAGTTGACTCATTTTTCATGATTTTCTTGCAACCACTGTCAATTTTCTTTACAATTTTTCCTCTACTTCTCTTGATTTTCAAAATCCTTTTTAAGCTATTCCATGGCCTGAGATCAATTCATACTTTTCTTAGAGGTTTTGGATGTATGAGTTTTGACTTTATTGTCTCCTTTTTGTTATATATTTTGATCTTCCTTGTCACCAAAATAAGATTCTCTAGTCTGATTTTTTCTCCTGTTTTTGCTCATTTCCCCAGTCAATTGCATGATTTTTGAGTTATTTGTCAAGCTATTTCTCTGCTTCCAGTGGGGGTGGGAGGTGTATTGTCAGCTACTTGATCTCCCCACAATCTGTGGGCCAACAGTTCCAGAAAGAGCCACTGCCAATGCCCCTGCTTCTACTGTTACTGGCACAGACTCCTCTACCCCATCCACCACCCTGGGTCTGGGGCCACATCACTCTACTTTCTCATATAACTCTGAGAGATTTTTTTCCACTGACCTTCCAATTTGACCTTGGTGTTTTGGGGTTGTGAAGTCTGGAATCCACAACAGGTGTCAGTGATTTAATTTCCTCTCTCCCCCTAGGCCTGCTGAAGTCCTACCTGTGCCGGGACAACCTATGCTGGAATGTGCTCTGTTCCTAGCTTGGTGGATAGATTCTTGCCATTGACTTTCTAGGCTTTCTTGGGCTAGAAAGTTGCTTCACTTTGTCATTCTGTAGGTTTTGCAACTGCAAAATTTGCTTAGAGTAATTTTTTACAGTTGTTTGACTCAGTTTGGCACAAAAGCTCTAGCAGCTCCCTGTTTTTACTTTACCATCTTGCTTCCATTCCCCCTTCCCCCATAGGTGAAATTTCTCAAAAGACCTAGGATTTATCAATCAGTGATTCTATTTGCATCAAAACATCAGAGACTACATAAGGATTATTCAGTTGAGTTCCCTTGAAGTACAGGGTTTGTAAGTTATGTAGTACTGCATAATACAGTATATGCCCAAATAAAATGAAAAATTCTGGTTCCTCACACCAAGAAGACAGAAAACTGATTTAAATATAATGAAATAAAAACAAATTGCTGACAATGATTCTATAGAATTCATTTTGCTGAACTGAGGCAGTAGACAACTCCTTCTCAAACTAAGTCTTTAGAAAACTGAAGTGATTTAGTAAGAAGCCTCCTGGGTAAAATGGGTGACATTTCTCAGGCACGGGGCTATTTGTGTTCAAGTTAATGTGCCTTATCCTCTGAGTGTGAGTGACAATATATGAAGCAAACATATTGACATGGTCAACTTGTTTGTATTCCTCATTTTCCTTAAGGGTAGTTGCTTATGTGCTTTTTTTTGGTGAGGCAAAAGTCCCTTTTCATGTTCTCAATTTCATCCCTTGCTGACTAGATTGTTCTACTCATCATTGCTCTCTCTCTCTCTCTCTCTCTCTCTCTCTCTCTCTCTCTCCTTCCCTCTCTCTCTTCTTTCTCCTCCTGTGTACTTTCCCCATATCTATTTCTTGCAAACATTTGTAATTTGTAATTGTAGGTCTGTCATGCACTGCAAGCAAGTAAACTGAATTTTGATGTACTACTCTTGCTGCCTCCCATTTTCCTCATTACCAATCAATTTTCAGGTCCTTAAAATCTGGCTTTTGATTTTGCTACTTCACTGAAAATACTGTCTCCCGGTGATACCAATAATGGCAATTGCTAATTCCATAGGCCTTTTCTGTGCCTTCATCTTGCTTATATTCTTTTTGTGTATTTCTGATCATCTCCTCCTTCATAAAATTATACTTCCCTTGTTGTCTCCTGCTTTCTTCTTGTTATATTCCTATTAGATCCTTTTTCTCAGTTACTTTAATGGGTTATTGTCCATTTCTTGCTTCCTCAGAGTAGGTGTTATCCAGGGTTCCTGATTTCTTTTCTCTTTGTTGCATGTTTTTTTTTTTAGAAATTTCCTCAACTCTTATACATTTAAGATACATCTCTACACAAATAGATGACTACTCCCACATATATGCATCTAATCACTCCCCTTATACAGCATGGACTACCCAGTGGAATTTGTTTTTTTGATCTTCTGTAGACATCTCATTTTTAGAATGTCCATATTGTGAAAGTTATATTCTAACTCCTGGCCCCATGAAAGTCAGGCTAATTTTTCTCTTCTTCACTACAAATAGGTATTGAAACATTTTTCAGAGACTTGATTGTTTTAGGAAGTTAAAAGCTCTGAGTGTTGACATCCTTTCTTGATTCCATGGATTCAAATCAACCACAAGGAGATTCAGTTAATTTCTAATACTTGGATAGCACATCAAGATATGCCAAATAACCAATATGCAGTTCAATTTGCTCCTAGAGCAGTGATGTTATTTATTGTTTTAAAGGACTTAGTGTCTACTAGGCCTACACCCCAAAAAGTTCTGAGAAAAGGAAGAATGACTCACATACACACAGATATTTAAAGCAGCTCTTTTTTGTTGCTATAGCACAGGACTGGTAACTGAGGTGATGCTGATCAGTAGGAGCATGGTTCAATAAATCACCCTATATAAATATGATCGAAATCTATTGTGCTGTAAGATATGATGAAGGGAACAGTTTCAGAAAAATCTGGGAAAATATCTGTATGACCTGATGAAAACTAATTCGACTAGAACTAGGACACCAATTTATAAAATAATATAATAAAATAATAACAACTTTACTGTTGTAAAGATGACCAATTTTGAAAGACATAGAAACTCTGATTAACAAAACAAATGCCCAACAAGTTCGTTGAAGGGAGGAATAATACTATCAATTTCCAAATAGTCTATGAACTCAGAATACAGAATAAAACATATTTTCTATTCATCCTTTTTCTTGGGAGAAATATCAATTTGCTGTTGTGTGTGTGAGTATGTGTGTGTGTTGTGTGTATGCATATTCTTGACTTCTCAATAAATAGGAAATAGAAAAAAGGGCATGAGAGAATTTGAAACAGAAAATAAAATTGAATAATAGAAAAAGAGCTAGCAAAACTAGCTGAGTATTTTCTCAATGCACTTTAAATGATTGTGGCTTTAATACTGAATATTTGAAAATGCACTTAATTTTATTTTGTTCTAGTGGCAATGCTAGGAAGAGATTATATCACAATTATCACTTGGTGATTCAATATCTGAAACAAAATAAGATAATCATTTAAATTTTCCTGAATAAAATTTATTCTGTGTATCACAAATTTAACAAAAATAAAACCAAACTACAAACCATAACTAAAAAGTATGAAATTAAAATTACTAAAATTAGTCAAGCAGTGGGATCAAGATGTGCAGCGGGTAGTTTATGAGTTGCTGTTGCTCTATGGCACATGCAACCTGCATTATATGTTTATTTTTTTTGTTCTTATTCCAATTTGTGAAAGACAATCTCTACAACTAAATTCTTTTGTGGCCTTGCTTTGATGATTGGAATTTTTTAAGAGTTTTCATTATTTTCAACTGTATAGCAATCATGATCAACTAACATTCAGACAGATCAAAAATTAATCAAATGCACAATAAAAAGTTCGAACAATTTAAAGATTAGTACTGAAAAGCAAGAATCTTAAGCTGAAGATCTGATTAAATCAGATAAGTTTAAAGGTAGTCCATCCAATAAAAGTGATAAATGTAATTTTCCTATGAATAATTTACTAGAAGAATATAATACACATGAAAATATATTTTATTGAACAGAAGAAAGCAATGAAATTATTTTAAATTTTAGGGCCATATAAATGGTTTTATGAAGAATTATCTCTGTCCCAATATATCTTGTACAAAACACACTGTATCATTTAATGAAATTTTAAAACATGAATTTGATTTGAATGAGTTTTTTGGATTGTGTTATGTAGAATCAAATAGTGTTCCAATCTCTGCCACCAAACAAAAACCTAAAAAGAAAATATGATTAAGATCAATAGTGATGAAACTGAAAGAAGTTTCCCTTTAATGAATGCAATTTTCACAAAAGTACAACAGAGTTTAACAGTAAATAACAGGTTCAATAATGATAATTTTACTGGGAAAAGAATTAGTGGATAGATATGCAATTCCATCTGTGAAATAATAATTGGTTTGCAAACATAGATTGACTAGGGGATATAAAGCTTTGGCAAAAATCAACGAAAGTATCTTGTAAGAAAAATGACTCTATGGATACGCATTTACTTATATGCTTACACACACACACACACACACACACACACACATATATGTATGTATATACCATCCATTCATGCATACACATATAATGCACAGTTTATTTTTTCTAGAGATTTAGTTGTTAAATATTAAACAGCTAGTTGTTAAACATTTGTACTCATAAATGCATTAACATAGAGATAGAATAGAGGAGAGACATCAAATTTTGTTTTCTAGAAACTTTATTTTACACAAGGGTCTTAGACTAAAGGAGCAACCTGTACATTCTGATTCATGAATGGGAGAACAGAATTCTGAATATAATATAAGAAGAATAAGAAATTATTATTTGCATTTAGTGGTTCATTGATAGAATTCTCATGTCCCATATGGGAAATCAGGTTTGATTAGAAACGAGTATATCTTTTTACGCTACGAACTGGTTATGTTTAGCCTGGCGAAAACACTTTGGGAGTGGGGTAGAGGAAGATAATGACCTTCAAGTATTTAAGGCCTGTCTTGTGGAAAAGAGGGAGACTTACTTGATTCGTTATCGAAGGGGGGTAAAAAATAGGAACAAATGGTAGAATATGCAATTAGGCCAATTTAGTCTTGATGGCAGAAGAGCAGGAGAGAATCAATTTTCTAATCATTAGAGCTGTACAAAATAGAATTGGCTGTCTTGAGAAGTTATAAGTGGGGATTCCTTTCATGTATGGGTTGGATTAGCTGTAGGCTGCGGCCCTTTCCAACTCTGAATTTCTGTCATTTTATATAGTTCTGTAATTTTGTGAAATAACAAAAATAAACTGATCCTTATTCAAAAAAGGTGCTAGAAAAAATGTTATGTAAATTAATGTGTTTTACAGGAGGGGTAGAAAGGAGGGTTTTTTTTTAACAAGTGAGAGACAAATTAGAAAATAAGTAATAAGAATGTAATTGAACACTTTCAAGTAGGATATAGTGGATCTGTGATAATTGCAGGAGAGTGAATGAAAAATTAGTATTAAATTAATTTAGATAAAATTAATTACAGGGACACAATACTGATTTTAAAAGAAAGGAATAAAAATCAGTGCAAAAGAGAAAAAAAGAGAAAACACAAATCTACCCTTACATGTGACCAAATTAGACAGTGTAATGAAATAAGTTGAAAGGATAAGAAAATATACTTAAGTGTTATTCTTTTAATAAGCCACAGAAGTAACAAATAGTAAATGCAAAATGAAAAGATAGGATTTAGCAAGATTTATTATGGGTCAGGTAACTTTCAAAAAAAGCAGGAGTTGAAACCATTCAATTAAAGAAAAATTAAAATTGAATAGGTCAAGAGAAATAGATAGGAAAGCTACTATATGCTTGAAGGGACAACATAAAATGAAAGACATCATTACAAAATGTATATTCACTAAATATCAACAACCAATTTCATGAAGAAAATGCTAGTTGGGTTACAAAGAAGACAATACAATTATGATAAGAGATTTCAGCTTCTCCTCTCAGGGGTGAATAAATGTAATAGAAAAATAAATAAAATAGAAATGCAAACAAAAACCAATACAAATTAAAATAAAAACAAAAATAATTGAATAGACAATGAAAAAACGTTTGAAAGCTATAAGGGGCGGGAAATCTAAGGCCTCAAGGCCACATATTGTCCTCTAGGTCCTCAAGGGTGGTCCTTTGACTGAATCCAAACTTCATAGAATAAATCCCTTAAATAAAGAGAATTGTTCTGTAAAACTTGGACTCAGTCAAAAGGTCACACCCAAGGACCTGGAAGACCACATGTGACCTCAAGGCTGCAGTTCCTTACCCCTGACTAAGACCATTTTCTGAATGTGAATGTTACACACTATTTTTATTTTCCAAATCATGTGGTACTGTTTTAAATAAATGACTATTTGTGTACAAAATTTTTTGCAAAAGGTAAATATGCAGAAATGTTAAATGCTACCTTTATAGACAATTTTACTCAGGAAAATAACCTTTAATATTGGCAACACAGGCATACACTTAAGTGGAGACTTAATAATAGGAATAATGTAGAATAATTTTTAGGAGCCCAAAACCTGTGGAATACCTCTTTTTAAGCAATCTGAAGATGGTAACAACAGCAACCATAACAAAAGTTGACAAGAAAATTTAAAGGCAAATCTGTAAATTAATTCTTTAGTGTTTGGTTAATGTTTTCATAGATATATGATAAAGTTATGCAAGTAATTAGCAATTATGGGAAATAGAATTATAACACTGAAAAAAATGCCCAAATTTGGGGGATTAAGGTAATCCTCAGGAGAAAAAATTATATGTATATATAAATTATATATATACATAAAAAGATTATATGTGTATATATATATATACATACACACATACACACTCATATAGATGTATGTGTATATCTATATATCTATGTATCTGTATGTGTGTATTTCACTAAAGACATACTGACACCAGCCAAGTAATGAAACTCAGCTCCCAGTAATGACATTAACAAAGTTTTCATATCACCATCACACTGAATAATGATGAGAAATAAAAGGAGAAACCCTAGCATGTCATCTATTAGGCACAGCATCACAAATACAAACCACAAGAAATTGAATAAGCACAAACTATGCATTGGAAGGAGAATGGAATTGTGATACCAGACCGTCTAGACCTTGAGAGCAGAAAGGGGAGACTAGGATCTTTTACCCAGTGTGCAAGTCCCTGGGCTTATAATTCTGTCAGTCTTACCTTGATAAGTGGACCTTGGATTTAGCTCCTGGTAAAATATGACTTCAGCACTGTTACTCTGAACTGAGGATTGGTAAGATGATCTAAGACTTAACTCCTGAGCACAGGAACCACACGGCTTTCTATGTTGTCTATCCAACCCAGCAGAGGATGTCTCTGAGCCAGACCCAGGACCAAAAATTGAGATGAAACTCTGCCCCATTGACCACAGCAGTAGGTCTTTTTGGTAAGGACCTACTTGGTAAAAGGTCATCTTTTTGGTAAAAAAATGAACCAAGACTATAAAAGAACAGGACAATGCTTTTAGGAGTCTGCAGACACTAACTGTAGCCTTACACAAAATCTCGTTATGTAATTGATTAATGATTTTTTAAAAAGTTAAAAAGTATTGCGATGGTGTTTATTGTTGTTTGTCTTTCATTCTTGAAGAGGAACATGCCATCAGAAAGATGGTGCCATGCCTTTCAAATGAAGTGGATATATGTGAAAGACAGCTTTGTAAACTCACCAGTTTAATTTTCTCCTCTATTTGGATCCAGTGGCAAAATATAGATTGGATAACTGGAGATGGCCCAAGTGTAGTGGAAGGCTTGGGCCTTTTAAAGTTAAAGTCTTTTCCAGTTCTCAGTTTTCCTGAGGCAATGTTCATTCAATGACTAATGCTAGGCAAGAAATGAGGCAAAGAAAGGTCTCTTTTATCTAGTAAAAAATCAGTTTTGAAGGGGAGATCCTCAGGGTTTCTGACCAAAATAGAAACAATTACTTTTTATATTCACTCTGAGCCCTCAGGGCCCAAACAATGAGGAGGAGAGGCTTGGGCTACCTATTGGTGGCCAATCAATGAGAACTAGAGTGATTTGGATTTAAGGCATGGTCCTTAAGAAAGAAACCTATATGGTAAACTTCATGATATCTTGTGAGATTTTAGTGATTAAAATTTATATTCCTTTGTGGACAGAGGGAAAAGAAGGAGGGAAAGAGGGAGAGAGGGAAATAAGAAAGAAAAAAGGAGGAAAGGAAGAAAAAAAAGAAAGGAAAGAAGAAAGGAAGGAAGGATAGAAGGAAGAAATGAATAAAGAAGCTGCATTGCCCACCTGGAACTGGACAGTTGATTCCCTAGTGGACAGTTACTACTATTCACAGGCTGTTGTTTTCCTTTCATCCTCAAAGAGGATCATAACATCAGGAAAGTGATGTAATGACTTGCAAATGACATAAATTTAAGTGAGAGATGGCTATGCAAACTCACCATGATGGTAGGGATTCACAGAAGAAGAGAGTGACTCTCAAATATTCATGAGCAAACTCTCAAATAAAAACACAGTTTGGACATAACATCAATTACAATTCCTATCAGAAATGAAGTGGGGGGAGTGGGAGAGCCAAGACAGCAGAGTGAAAACAGGGACTTACTAGAACTCTCCTTCCCAGATACCTCTAAATACCTATAAAAATGATTCTGAATTAATCAAGAACTGCAGAATGCACAAAATGATGGAGTCAAACAAATCTCCAGCCCAAGACAGCTTGGTATGTCAAAAACAAACATCTATCACTCTAGGCAGGGAGTGAAGCCAAGGGCAGTCCAACATGGGCCATGCCCAAACAGATGAGGCTGGAGCAGGAATCAGGGGACCTAATCATGGGTAGCTATGGCAATTTCCAGACTCCTCAACCCATAAACATTAAATACAGCATGGAAAATCAGTGGGAAAACTCTATGGACCCTGATCTGGCTGAGGTCTGGTCCAGTCTAGGGGTTGTGAAGGAGTAGAAGACTGTTCCAAGAGTAGCACTACCAGAGGGTGCTGTAGTGGCTGCTTCCTGAGCTCCTGGCCCATGGATGGTTGGGGATTGAGCAGCTGATGCAAAACTCCTGAAGCCTAGGACAGTATACCTACCTCAACTTCCATCCCCACTGAAAGCAAAACCTTACCTTGGCAAAGAGCAAGAAAGTTAAGTATTTTGTTGGGAATGTGAGGAAACAGCATAAAAAATTCAGACTATAGAATCCTACTTTAGCAACAAAGAAGATCAATATATACAAGAAAAAGACAAGAAAGTCAACGATTCTATATCAAATGTCTCCAAGAAAAGTATGAATTGGTCTAAGGTCATGGAAGAGCTCAGAAAAGATTTTAAAAATCAAATAACAGAAGTGTAGGAAAAATTGGGAAGAAAAATGAGAGTGATGCAAGAAAATCATGGGGGATGGAGCCAAGATGGCAGAGTAGAAAGATGCACATATGACAGCTCTTCTCCCACAGCCCATGAAATACCTGTAAAAGTTACTTTAAACAAATTCTAGAGCAATAGAAGCCACAGAATGACAGAGTGAAAGAGATTTCTAGCCAAAAGTAATCTGGAAGGCTGACAGAAAAGGTCTATTCCATGGGACACTGGGTGGAGTGGAGTCCAGCCCTGGCCATGCAGCACTAAAAGGAAGAGGACTAGAACTGACATTTGGGGCAGAATCCCCAGCAGTGAGGGTCTCAGATGCCTCAACTCACAAACACCAGCGAAATCTTCAAAGGTACTGTGAGAGTGCTATCCCAGTTGGGTGAGAGGGGAGAAAGGTCCTCCCAGCACTGACTCCAGGTCATGGCACCAACAGAAGCAGCTGGGTGGCAGCACTGAGTGGCAGTGGCTGAGTCAGGTGGCAACTTCCCTTGTGGGACCAACTCAGGTTAAAGCCCCTGGGAATTGAGCAGCTGATCCAATCCCAGTCTTTAGCACGGTCCTGGGGTGAGGAGGAGCACTAGGACTCTCCTCTTGACAAAGAATTCAGGAGTCAAGTAACTGGCTAGGGAAATGCCCAAAAAAGGGAAAAAAAATAAGAGCACAGAAGGTTACTTTCTTGGTGAACAGGTAATTCCTTCCTTCCTTTCAAATGAGGAAGAACAATGCATACTGTCAGAGGAAATCAGGGCTTCTCCATCCAGTACCTCCAAAATGAATATGCAATGGGATCAGGCCATGGAACAGTTTGAAAAACAAGTCAGCAGCTTGCTAAAGGAGACCCCTTCCCCCCAAAAAAATGCTGAAGAAAATAACACCTTTAAAAATAGGCTAACTCAAATGGAAAAAGAGGTCCAAAAACCCAACAAGGAGAACAAGGCTTTAAAAAGCAGAATCAGCCAAATGGTAAAGGAGTTTCAAAAACTCACTAAAGAAAACAGTTCTTTAAAAATGAGGGAAGCTAATAACTATATGATAACTATAACCATATAATAAACCAAGAAATTACAAAATAAAACCAAAAGAATGAAAAATTAGAAGATAATATGAAATATCTCAATGAAATAGAAGACTTGATTGATTCTTGAGGATTTCATTACTGATGCTATGACCAGGCCTGAATAGAACTCCTGAAATACAAACATGAAAGTAAAGATAAATATTAGAAGTGAGCAATTAAGTATTGTAAATATAATTTTAATAAAGTTAGGATACAGTAGATCTCTAGTGATTATTGAATGGGATATCAAGGTTAAGATGTTCTTCAGGTGCCTGCAGGCCTTCTAAGAGTGGTTTTGGAATTCAAGAAATAGAACTGGAATCGTAGTATTAAATAACATTTAAAGCCATGGAGAAAATGAGATTTGTAAGAGCATTGAAAGAGGAGAGTGAGGGCTGTGGATGTACATTTAAAAATTTTCTTTCTAGCTTAACTGAAAGTACTAAGAAATTATATTTTTCCTAGCTTAAAACCCTTTCCATATTTTTTCTTTTGCTCTGGGGGGGGGCGGGAAGCTAAGATCTTTCTTTAAAATAGATTGAGGGTGATGGCTAAAGCAGTGTCCTCTTTTCTATTCTCTGCCTATATCTCTCTCTGTCTCACTGTCTCAGCCTTTTTCTCTGTCTCTGTGTCTGTCTCTTTCTCTCTATATATACTTATACATAAATATACATACACACACATATGCATGCGCGCGCACACACACACACACACACAAAACATCATAATATTCACATTCAATCCTTGAGTGTAGAGGTCAATAGAAGGAATTGAGGAGTGTCTATTATGAAATGTTAACTCCAAACTATACTTTCAACTATTACAATTTTTTCCTGTTCAAGATACTTTTAATTGTCCCTTCAAATCATCTTGAGAGTAAAGCAGTAGATATCTGAGTACATAAAGGTTATTATGCAATTTTGGATATTTCTCTCATGAAATTATAAATATTTGCTTTAAAATGGTTTTAAGTTAAATAAAAATTTTCTGACAATCTTGTTCCTAAAATGCAGAGAAATATAGGTGTGTGCATGTAATATATGCACATCTGTATAAATATATCTGTATGGGTATGTATATAGTGCATATATGTATACATACATGGACATGCACACACAAACATACACATATATACATACATATCTATTCTTTAAATGGATTAAGAAACCTCCTTATGGGGCTAAGAAGAGAATAAGAGAGAAAGAAATATAGTAGTTTTCAGTAAGGAGGAGAAAAATTAGGAGACTATGACATCTCTGAACTCTAAGGAAGAATAAATATCTAGTAAGATGGATAGTTTAGACTTCCAAAATCTATAACTATATTGAAAAGACTGACAGCTGAACTGAAATTGTTGACTTGACAATTTGGAGTCCATTTAGTGATGTTTGGGAAAGCACTTTCCAAAGATTGATGTGGACAGAAACCAGATTGAAAAGGGTCTAGGACATAGTGCATAGTGAGGAAGCAGTGATATGTATATGTGTGCTTTCATTAGTCTGCATGCTTTTTGTTTTTTTAAAGTGAATGTTTTTGAATTTCTATCACATCATAGAACTACATATGATAGATACCTAAATGAATATCTAGTTCAGTAACATCAAACTCAAATGAAAATGGGGTCACTAAGCCAAGATATAGTGATCCCTGGAGACTGCATATTGACTTCAATTGTAATAGTATTTATGTTTTATGAAATTTTTGTTTATTTTATTAAATAGTTCCAATTGCATCTTATTTTGGTTTAGGTAACATGGGGGAGACAGGCTGTGTGTTTGATACCTTTCATCTAATCAAACTATCTCATTTTATATATGAGAAAAAAAAAAAAAACAAGGCCCAGAGAAGTTGTTTGCCCAAGATCACAAAAGGTAAGCATGAGAAATGAGCTTAAAAGTGTATTCTACGATCACACAGTAAATACTCTTTACATTTTAAAGACATCAGCTTTATAAACCCAAGAAACTAAAATAACACTATTTTTATTGTTTTCAATAAGACTTAAACATTACTTAAAATATAAACTTAATGTGGCACAAAATACAGAATTATTTTTGAGGGTTTCTTAACTTTTTGTGCATATGCCATGGACTTCTTTTAAAGTCTATGGAGTCTACGGCTTATACTTAGAATAATAATGGTTTTAAATTCATAAAACAAAATAATCAGAATAACAAATGAAATCAATTAAATTGAAATATTATTATCAAAATATATTAAGAAAAATCTAGTATACATATCCTAGGTTAAGGACTTGTACATTAGGAGTAATACACCTGCATGCCCTGTATGTACTTCTGTGAGTACTAATTTGTAAATTTTCAGAAAGTGTAACAATAATGGGAAACACAGATAGGATAATAGTTGAATGGGGAAGAAAAATAAGAGAAGGGAGAAGACCCAAGATGATCAAGTAGAAGGAAGCAATGATGCTGAGCTACCATCTATAACTTTTCCAAATAGATCCACAAATCTTAATGGAAAAATCCAGAAAAAGTCACAATGAATCCTCCGTCAGGTCTAGTTTGGCATAGAAACATAGAGAATTCTGAAAACACTGGAGTCGAGTATGCATTGTGTTGATCATTTCAGTGCCTAGGGAGAACCTTAGTATTAACACACAAGGAGGTCCCAGAGTCATACTAAGGTACCCTTATGCTCACATTGGGATGCTGAGATAGGGACTGGCAGCTCTGTCACCTACTACCCATTTGTGGGAGGGTGAGAAGTAGTCCTGCTCAGAGAGTGGTGGACTCTCTGAGCAAGCTACTGAGAAAGGAGGAAGTTCAGAAGCCCAAAACATCAGTAGCAACAGTGTGAGTCAAACCTCCGGCCCAAAGTAGTGTTTCACTTCCAACATCTAGCCCGGACTGTACAAAAATAATCACAAGAGGAAACCCAGACCAATGGGGAGCATGCAGTTCTGCTGCTTTGAATGAACATTTCTTTCCAGCTGACAGATGGTGCAGACTCCAGGAGCAGTCTAGTCTATTCCAGACCCAAACCCAGGTCAGAAACTTTGCCCTAGATTTGACTCCTTTGGGAGCACTAGAAATGTGTAAATCCCCTGAGCTACTAGAATAGCACAGGATTTAATGTCCCAAGAAAGCAGCAAGAGAATCAGTTCAGAACTTCCCTCCTGAAATACAACAGAGCCATGCTGTAACAACAAGTCCAAAATCAGGAAGCAGGCTGGAATGATGGGAAAGCAAACAAAAAAGAATCATACTATAATGAGCTATTATGTGTGACATAAACAAATCAACAAAATTTACAATACTAAAGTAATGAGAAAGAATTCAAGTACCATTAAGCAATATTTAAGAAAGCACATAATTTAGAAGTCAATACTATAGAGTAAGAGAGAACTTCAAAAACAATACTCCAAAAGGCAAAGGATATGGGCTTATAGCTTAGAAAAACTTAGCCAGCAAAACTGAGTATTGTATTATAGTGGGAAAAATTCATCTTTAATGAAATAGAGAACTTCCAAACATTCCTGATGAAAAGATCACTGCTTCAGGGAAAGTTTGAAGTTCAAACACAGGAGCATAAAAGAAATATAAAAAGATAAACATGAAGAAACAATGATAAGAGACTAAACAAGGATAAACTGCTTACATTCAAGTATGGGGAAATGATGTATATGTACCCTCCGATTCCTGCCAGAATACACCGTGGGGGAATGGTAGAGAAATGGAAAGGAAAATTAGGGAAAATTATCTCATATAATCAGTGTACACAAGTAGTTAACTATACAGACAAGGAAGAGAAGTTGGCTGACAGTTGAACCTTACACTCATCTGAACAAGCCAAAGGAAGAATACAAATACATTCTAAAAGCTGAGTAAAAACACGTTTCATTCAGCAGGAAAATAGGAAGGAAGGGGAGAAGGAATTAGTGGAAGGGTAGATTAAGAGAAGGGATCTGTATTAATCAAAACCAACTCTATGAACATACAAACATATGTATAAGTCTTTCTGAAGTGTCAATGAAAAGCCTGCCCATAATTTGGGGAATGGGTGAGCAAGTTATTGTATATAAAGTATATATACTGAAATACTATTGTGTATCTTAATATGATGACCAACCAGGAATCCAGAGGATTAATGAGGTAGCCTGCTACTCCCCTCCTGATAGAAAGGGGAGGAACTAAGAATGCAACCTTTTATTACTATTACTATTATTTATTTTCTTATTTTCTACTGACCAAAGGGAAAATTTCTTTCGATTGAATATACATGTTTGTAATAAACTTTGTTTTTCTCATGTTTTCAATATTGGGGGTGATGAAGGCTAATATTAGCTGATTAAAAAATTAAATATTTTCAAAGGAAGGTAAAGAGAATGATTACTTTTTAAGAATAAGGAATTTTTTGAACATATTTGTGGGCAAAAGGAAGAAACTATTGGTGAGGGAAACCTTAACTGAAGTTTTGTGAGAGTTAATTGGTTGGTTGGTTGGTTGTTGTCCTTCAAAGAGGACCAAAATGACATCACCATGATAAAGTGAAGTTTCAGTGGGTACATCTGGGACTGATCAGACCAATATGAGCTCAGAATACTCTACCACAGATTTAGCACAGATGGTCCATGTGAGCATTTGAGGTGGTTATTTGCACATCCTATGTTTCCTTTGTGCTGTTTCAATTTTTCTTTGCTCATAGAGCACAGTACCTTTTCTGATGTGGGCATGCCAAGCTGAGTGGTCCTGTGCTAGTGTCGCCTTCGTTGTACAATAAAATCTGAAGTTCTTGAGAGAGACCTTGAGAGTGTCCTTGTATCAATTCTTCTGACCACCATGTTATCACCTGCTCTAGGTGAGTTCTCCATAAAATAGTCATTTTGGCAAAAGTGCATTTTGCATTTGAATAACGTGGTCAGCACATCTTAATTGTGTTCTCTGAGGCATAGTTTGAATGTTTGACAGTTTATTTCAAGCAAGGACTTCAGAGTCTGGTATCTTATCCTGTTAAGTGATCTTCAGATTCTTCCTAAGACAGTTCTAATGGAAGCAATTCAATTTCCTGGTATGGCACTGGTAGACTGTCCATGTTTCACAGGCATACAACAATGAGGTCAGCACAATGGCTCTGAAGACCTTCAGTGTGGTATTCAATCTAATACCTCTTCTCTCCCAAACTTTTCTTTAGAGCCTCCCAAACATTGAATTAGCTCTGACAATGCGTGACTCAACCTCATTGTCAATGTGCACATTCTTGGAAAAGTACACTACCAAGGTAAGTGAACTTATCCACAGAACTCAAGACTTCTCCATTTGTTGTAATTGATATTTCCACATATGGATGGTGTGATGGTGGCTGATGGAGCACCAGTGTTTCCTTGGTGTTAATAGTTAGGCAAAAAATAGTATAGGCAACAGAGAATTAATCCATACTTGGTTGCATCTCAGCTTCAGAGGCAGCATTGAGTGCACAATCATCAGCAAACAGAAAATCATGCACCAACACTCCCTCCACTTCGGTCTTGGCTTGTCGCCTTTTCAAATTGAAGAATTTATCATCGATATGGCAGTTGACCTTGATGCCATGTTCATTCTCATTGAAAGCATTTGACAACATAAGTGAAAACATCATGTGAAAAAGCATGGGAGCAATCACACAGTCCTATTTCACTCCATTGGTGACTGAGAAACCACAAGATCATTGTCCACTATCCAGAACCCAGGCAAACATGCCATCATGAAATTGACATACAATATTGATGAACTAATCCATGCAACCAAATTTTGACATGGTTTTCCATAAGCTTGCATAACTAACAGTGCCTTGGTCAGATCTACAAACATTGTGTACAGACTTCTGTTCTGCTCTTGGCATTCCTCTTGGAGTTGTCAGGAAGCAAACATCATATCAACTGTTTCTTGGTCCTTTTGGAAGTCACACTGAATCTCAGGTATACGACCATTTTCCAGGTGAAGAATCAACTTATTAAGGAGGACTCTAGCAAGAATCTTGCCAGCAGTGACTAAGAAAGAGACCCACCTGTGATCGTCGCAAGATAATGTATTCCCTTTTCCTTTTATAGAGATGGACAATGGAGACATCCTTTAACTCTTGGGGGATAACCTCCTTTTGCCATATAACCTGGAAAATTTCAGTTAGATTTTGTATGATCAATGATATCCCTCCCTTGTAAATCTCAGCTGGAATAGAATCAGCACCAGGTGCTTTGCCACATGAAAGGAGTCTAATGGCACTCAAAACCTCTTCTTCAGTTGGAAGCCTAGCTAAGGAGGAATGGACTTCCATCTGCAGTAAACGGTCAATGGTCTCAGAATAGATTGATGGTGGTCTGTTGAAAACACTATGGAGGTGTTCAGTCCATCTCTCTAGGATCATGTCCTTACGACTAATCAATGTGGCTCCGTCAGCACTGAGTAGTTGTGATGCACCATGGGTTTTTGATCTATAAATAGCTTTCAGGGAATCATAAAAACAGTTTGGATTGTTATCAGCATAAAACTGAATTTCATCTGCCTTCTTACTGAACCAGGATCCTGCATCTCTCTAAGCTTTTCTTTTACTTTACTTTTGATGGAACTAAATGCTTCCTTCTTTGAGATGGATGAAGTATCCTGCTGGTAAATCTTGTGGAGTTCTCATTTTTTATTTAGCAACTTCTGGATTTCCCCATCACTTTCATCAAATCAGTTTTGGTGTTTGCAAGTATTCTGACTCAGATGAGCAAATGCAGTGCTGTACACCAAATATCTGAAAGCTTCCCACTCCTTTTCTGCTCCACTGTGACTAACTGTGTTGTTGCCTCAACTTTTCCTCCAAGTTAGCAACCAAGTGTTCACACTCACAGAAGAGTTCAAATTTGTTGATATTAATTCTTCTGGTAGTCATTTTTCCTTGGGGATGGCACTTTTGAGAAATGCCAATATGTAGCTTAGAAAAGATAAGTCTATCATCAGTCCAGCACTCAGTACCACACATTGCCTTTGTCACTCTCACATCATCTGTCTCTTCTCCTTACACTCACTTAGTCTGTTAGATGCCAACGTTTGTTGCAAGGTTGCATCCATGAAATTTTATTGCATTTGGGTAAACAGAAAACAGTGTTGGTGATGAGAAGGTCATGAGATGGACAAGTCTTCAGAAGTAAATGATCAGTTAATGCTGTTTCCAACTCCATTCTTCCCTAAGATTCCCTGCCAAGTCTGATAGTCTAAGCCTATTCCAGCATTAAAGTCACCCAGAATATAAGCTTGTCCTCTTTTGGCACATTGATGGTAAGGGTCTCTAGGTGTCCATAAAATTATTCTTTGAACTCTTCAAGGTTTATCATGGTGGGAGCATAGGCACTGATGATGGTGGTATGATGTTTTCCTGTAAGTGATAATCATATGGTCACTCACTCCTTTTGACAGGTATAAGAGCTTGCTGACTCAATTAGTTTTGATTGCAAAACCTGTGCCAGCTTAATGGTACTCCCCTTCCCTGTGGTCACTGCAGAAAAAAATATGTATCTATCTTCAACTACAGTAATCTAGCCTTCATTTGCCACCCTTGTTTCACTAAAGGTTGCTATTTGGATGTGATACACTTGTAATAAGAGCAGTTCATTTTTTAAGTCTACTGGATTTTGTGTGGTCTATATGTATGCTCATGTTCCATGTGCCAATGTTGAGTGGAATCACCTTTGCAGATTTTTCTGTACATTTTGTATATTTCTTTGTGTTTCAGCTCATAGTGGGATTCCCTGCCTGCCATGGTAATCAGGCCAGAGTCGGGTAAGCAGACAGTTTTTAGGGCATCCTTTCTAGCCCTCTTTATCACACCAGGAGCTGAGCAGTGTGATCCTTAAAAGGCTGCTCAGACACCCAGAGGACTGCTAAGTCCCACTGATGCTTCCAGTGAGAAACTTCCCTATGGCCTGGGCCACCTATGTGTAGGGTTGTGACTACAGTTCCCTGTGTATCTGCAACTGCTACTTCATCACTTGTCTGTCACCACAGGACTTTGAGGTATAATAGTAAAATAGCATAGGTGATGTCTTCCGATTTGTGTGTAAGTTGGATTTAAGTGAGGCAGAGTTGCACAAAGTCATCAGCCTTACTCTCTCCTCCAGAGTCATCATAGTTCAGTGGCAGGACAGAGTCAAGACAGCTGGTGATGGCTTAGGATGCAGTGGATGACCTTGGTGTCTTCAGTATCTAACCAAGCTCTAAGTACTCCACATCACCTGCTTCAGCTGCCTTTATGGACATTGGAATAAATTGTTCTCATCTGCCCATTCCACCAGAGAATGTCTTTGCATGCTTGGGGTTGTCTACCCCCTTAACTCACCAATGAGTTTGAAACCCTGTGGTTACCCTCAACCTGGTTTGGCCTGTCTGCTACAATGGTTTCTTGCAGTGTGACCACTGAGCATGCTACAGCTTCTTAGAGCCACAGGTGAGAATTGGGTGGAACAGGTGGACACAAAAGGTGGAAAAAGCCCTGAAATGGACTTGGCAGCTATCACACCAAAGTTACTGGTCTTCCCTGAACACATTGCTGAGGGAGACCTCAGCTGAAATTTTGTGAGAGTGAATGACTTCTAGAGGAAGGTCATGGTAGACAAGACAGATATCAAACTCTCAAATAGCAAGATTGACTTTGGTGAGGAATAGAGATATTTCTTATTCTGTGACAATAGTGATGGATTAAAGTATTGGAGATAATGCCAATAACTTTTTATGGATTAGAGGAATTGATCAAAGACAAAGTGCCTAAAAGAAAGGATCTAAGAGGAATAAATTAAATGCCATTATTCAAAAGTTAACTTTCCTTCTCAAGGACCTCAAACAACACTTTATCCATTTTTATAAAATTCTATATTCAAAACATATTAATATGCATTTTGTATATAGGTATACACACATAAGTCATCTAATCTTTACTAAATTTTAAAGTCTATGAGATCAGGGATTATGTCTTGCTTCTGAATTATCTCCTCCTTTTAATCCAATATACTGGCTGTAGAGATGGCATTGGATTCAGGAAGATCTAGGTTGAAATCATAACTGGGATTCATATTGACTATGTGATCCTGGTCAACTGTGATCACTTTACTTCTCAGTGTTAATCTAGACAACTCACTGAGGCCATAATGTGCTGACGTAGCTTGCTCATTCATTTACCATTAAAAACATGGGCCAGTCACTAACGCTTTCTCCTTGAGAGGAAGACAAAAGTGGCATTCCATAGACTAGTCATTTGATAATAAACATTTGTTGAAGTTTAAAGATGGACTATACCTTCTAAAAATCCCATCAGGATCTGTATTATGATGCCATTTAATAACCCTTCCCAGGTCATTAAATTGTTGGTTAGCTCTACTCGGTTTTTGAAAAAGAGGGATAATAGAATAGTAACTTTGGGTTAGTAAAATAACTTCATTTATTTTTACAGACATTAAAGGATAAATTTAAAACTTCAAAGCATACGGATTATGCCAGTAAAAAAAAAAAAGCCAAATCTTGACCCACTGGGTTGCGTTTGGAAGTGAAAAAAGTGTCTTTTGAAAAGTTCCTACAAAATTTTACAATGAAGCATCTTTGTCATAAAAGACTTGGTTTACCACTGAAGCAAAGTCTTCCAAAGATTTTTATCTCTTGCATTGGAAAATAATTCAAATGAACAGTTTTATAGTTTTGGTTAGGATGAAGCTCCTGTCATAGTTTATATTAAATTTAGTATTAAAACTATTAAAATAATAAAATTTGACCACTACTCCTTTTTAAATATTCTTTCTCCTATTATTTTTTTTCCTGCAGGATATTTAGTCTATGCATCTGTCCTAAGATTCAAAAGTGAAGTTGGTCAGAATTTTAGTTAGTAATTCTGAGTAAATTCTGGGTAACTCTAATATTTCAGAGAACACACTTTGCACAATCTTGCAAAGGCAGCCTTCTTCTAATTAACAATTCTTGTCTAACTCATACCACATGAATCCCAAAATGATAGAATTAATGGGGGAAGAATAGTAAATGTTTTCTGTTTAAACATTTCCTATTCTCTTAAATCACAAGAAATATCATTAAAGAGTTTATAAATAGCCTGCAGCCAAGCTCTCAGATGCCAACAATTCCAAAAGGAAATCCTTGATGCTACAAAACAGACAAGAAAAATGTAAGTTTTGCTAAAAAGAGATTGAAAAGGAATTGAAAATAACTAGTTCCTTAGGATCCATGTCTCTCCTGAGCATCCTGAGTTTTATTCTAACCCAGAGTTTAATTGTATTTTCTGGAATAGTCACTTGAGGACAACAATGACAACCTAAGAACTTTTGTTATTCAATCATATTTATAAATTGAGTATGACTTGGCACTCATAGAAATAAATGTCAACAGAAACAAGGATGGGGAAGTATGAAGAGGTAAATTCCAGCTTCTGAAATTTTATCAGTGTGTCTCCAAACCCACTAATTATATCCAACCAAATAATTCCATATGATAAGGAAATTGTAACAGACCTTAAACCTCCTCTTATCCCCATAATATACCCCTACAGGACACAGTAAATGGAATTGACTATTGCTGGTGTAAGCAGGTGAAAAGTAGATTTCATGCTGCAAAATTCATCCAGCTTTTGAAAAGGAAGCAAACATGCTTAATATAACTAGATAAATCTCAACTATTGAATTTTTAAAATATGTTTCAATCAATCTGTATTCCTGATGTAATACAGTCAAATGCTTCAAACAGCTGACTATTCAGAAAAGGTGCCTATTTTCAACTCCTAGACAACTGATTAAAAATTCTTTCCCATTGAATCCATAAAGCTGTATTAAAGGCACTTGCTTTTTCTGCAGGGAGTGACAGGGATGGTCTAAAGTAAGTTCTTTTATTTCCTATTGTATTTTTCTGAATTCATGAATGAATTATAGTTTGGACAGCAAGCTAGTTTTTATAAGTCTCCCTGATGATTGCCCCCAAGTTAATGTGCAGTAAACTATGACTGCATTCTTATTTGGTAAATTATGCAATTTTGTCACTTTTTTTGTTTTCTGTTTGTAGTTTATACTTGAATATTTAAGACCATCCTGGTTACATTACAGGAGGAATTGATATGCTAGAATTTATGGCAAAAGTCAGTATGAGGTACAAGAGTGGTGTCTTTAATTTGAGCTCAAAAGGCTGTGAAATTTAGAATGCATGAAACGTGAGGTTTGAAATGCAACAAAACACACACTACTATGCCTAGTTTTCCAAATGAAGAAACATCATCACGATCATTTAGAGGGCAACATAAAAAAAAAAATCAGAAACCAAAAACAGTAATGTTGTTGGTGTTTCTTTATAACCTAATTAGAAGTATGTGATATGATCACTGTGGTCATTTCAGACATCTTAATAGCCAATCTGAAAGCCCATGTGATTAGTTTAATAAACTGATTGTCTGTTGATTTATATCTGCCTACATTATAGAGTTATGATAATCATTCCATATCTCCCTCAAATAAGCTGTCTTTCTTAATGTTTGGGTTCTTGAATCCCCAGCATGAAATCTTATTCTGTCAATATGGGTTGTGTGGGAATAATGTTCAATAATTAATTTACTTCATCACCTGGATTTTGCCCTTTCTCTGGCTGCAACTTGATTGCTAGTATTCAAGTAAAAATAAATTGGCATGAAGTTTAATAAATCAACACATATTCACTAAGAAAATACTTCAAACAATATGGTTTCATGAATGCAAGCTTTAAAACTGGTCAGAGCTCTATAGATTCCCATGAAGCTAGTCAAAAGCAGTGCAACTTGCTTCCCATTTATTCAATTCTTCATTTGTGAATATGTAAGGCAAGAGAGTAACCAGGAAATATGACATATGAGACCTACCAACTGCTCTGAAACACTCAGAAGAAAGAAGAGAAGAAAAGTCAATGCAAGACAGCCTCACCACTGTTGCATTTCTGAAATTCAAATGATCAGTGGTAAGTTCTGGGAATTTTTTTCTAGATTTCTAGTGCCTTTTTCTTTCATGGACAACAATGATGGCAGAATTTAACATTATAGATTCCCCTAGTTATGCTTTATTGGCTCTAAACTACATAATTCTCTACACAGCTGTTAGTCTGTTAGTTCATTCTTTTTCTTCTTTGTTTCTCCATTTCTTGTTCATTTTTTCCCAAACCATCAGTCACCTTCAGAGACAAAGTTGAACAAAAAGAATTCTATGTCTAGAAATGTGCTGGTATATGTTTTTTAATTAGCCTTCTGGAAGAAAAAATGTACAGAAGACACACTCAAATTTAATCATCATTGTTTTTGTTGTTTAGTCCTCAGTTGTGTCTCACTCTTTGTGATGTCATACACACACACACACACATATATATGTATATAAATATATATATATACATTGTTTGCAAAGGTACTGGAGTGCTTTTGCTATTTCCTTCTCCAGTGAATTAAGGCAAAAGAGGTTAAATGACTTATTCAGGTCACACAGCTAGTGAGTCCTTGAAACAGTATTTGGACTCAGACTTTCCTGACTCCAGGCTCAGCACTTTCAATGCTGAGCAATCCCACTGCCTCATTAATCTTCATTATTAATATTTTTACCCATAATATTCTTAAGTTTAGAAATCAACAAATCAGTAAATCAAGCTCTGATTTATAGCTTTCACTAATTACCTAGGTATAAATGTTCACACTGAAAACAACAATTGACTCTTGTGAGATGATTCAAGTATACCCTTATCTAGATCATTTGTCTTTAAGAAAAAATGGAGACTTCTTAAAGACTGGAGGAGGGCATAGGTGGTCACAGATATATCTGTCCTTTTCTTCCTCTCCTTCGAATCCAATTGTTACTAAGGAGTTCAAAATGTTTAGCTACATTTTTTTGTCAAGGCTAATACATTTTTTAGTCCTCCAAAAAATCAGATATGGTAAGGGGTTGGGGTGGTGGAGCAAAGATGGCAGAGTAACAGCACAGAATTGCTAGTGCTGTCCCACCAAATGCAGTGAAATACCTGTAAAAAGTAACTAAACAGATTCTGGAGCTGCAGAACCCACAGAATGATGGAATGGAGAAAATCTCCAGCCCAAGATAGCCTGGAAGGTGACTGAGAAGTGTGTATTTCATCACATTGGGAGCAGAGCACAGTCCATTGTGGGCCATGCCAGCAGAGACAGGACTTGAGAAGGTCTTAGTGGTACTGAATCTCAGGCACCTGTGGCAGTTTCCAAACTTCACAACCTCAAAACATTGAGGACAAATTAGTAGGTCAGTGGAAAAAACCTGTGGGACTTTTGTGACAAGGTAGAGTGATCTGGCCCTAGTCCCAGGGTGGTGGGGGTTTAGCAGGAACCTGTAGAGGAGGAGCCCAGAGTAACAGCAACAGGAGGGTCAGGGGCAGCAACAGCAGCAGGAACAATGGCAGCAATGGTTTCTGGAGTTCTAGATCCACAGATTGTGGGGGCATCAAGTGGCTGATAGTACAACCCCATCCCCACTAGAAGTAGAGAACTACCTTGACAAAGAGTTCAACAGTCAAGTAAATAGCTGGGAAAATTAGTAAAAACCAGAAAAAGAATCAGATGATAGAATCTTACTTTAGTAACAAGGAAGACAAAATATACAAATAGAAGATGACAACAAAGTCAAAGCTTCTTTATCCAAAGCCTCCAAAAAAAATATTCATTGGTCTCAGTTCATGAAAGAGCTGAAAATGGATTTTGAAAATCAAGTAAGAGAAGTAGAGCAAAAATTGGGCAGATAAATGTGAGTGATGCAAGAAAATCATAAAAAATGAGTCAATTGCTTGCTTAAGGAGACCCCCCAAAAAATGTTGAAGAAAATAGCACATTAAAAAATAGACTAACCCAAATGGCAAAAGAGATGCAAAATATCAATGAGGAAAACAATGCCCTAGAAAGCAGAATTGGCCAGATGGAAAAGAAGATCCAAAAGCTCACTGAAGAACATAATTTCTTAAAGATTAGGATGGAACATTAGCTTTACAACCTCAAAACACTGAAGAAGCAATATTCCACGTATTAGCTTCCATAAAGTAAATCACTTAATGAAAAATAAAGAAATTATACAACACACTCAAAGGAATGAAAAAAATAGTAGACAATGCTACATCTCATTAGAAAAACAACTGACCTGGAAAATACATCCATGAGAGAAAATTTAAAAATTATTGGAATACCTGAAAGCCAAGATCAAAAAAAGAGCTTAGAATTATTTTTAAAGAAATTATCATGGAAAAGTTCCCTGACATTGTAGAACCAGATGGTAAAACAGTTGTTGAAAGAATTCACCAACCACCTTTTGAAAGAGATCCCCAAAAGAAAACTCCTAGGAATATTGTAGTCAAATTACAGTACTCCCAGGTAAAGGAGATAATATTGCAAGCAGCCAATGTGAGTATTGTGGAAATGTGATCAGGATAACTCAATATCTAGCAGCTTCTACATTAAGGGATTGAAGGGCTTGGATTGTGATCTCATAGAGGTCAAAGGAGCTAGGGATTAAAACCAAGAATCACTTACCCAGCAAAAATGAGTGTAATACTTCAGGGGAAATAAAATTGTCATTCAATGAAATAGAGGACTTGCAAGGATTCTTGCTGAAAAGCACAGAGCTGAATGGGAAAATTTGTGTTTCAAACACAAGAATCAAGAGAAGCATGTAAAGGTAAACAGGAAAGAGAAATCATAAGAGACTTACTAAAATTGAACTATTTACCTTCCTACATGAAAGATAATATTTTTAACTCTTGAGGCTTTTCTCAGTATTAGGGTAGTTGGACAGAATTATGTACATACAGAGAGAGGGCACAGGGTGAGTTGAATAGGTAAGAATAGCATCTAAAAAATAAAATTAAGGGGTGATAGAGGAATATGTTAGGAGGAGAAAAGGAGAAGTAGAATGGGGTAAATTTTCTCGCATAAAAGAGGCAAGGAAAAGCTTTTACAATGAAAGGGAAGCAGGGGAGGTGAGAGGCAAAGAGTGAATCTTATTTTCATTGCTTTTGGCTTAAGGAGGAAATAACATGCACACTCAATTTGGTATGAAAATTTATCTTACAAATTGGGGTAAGTGGTAGTCATAAGGTACACTGTCTTGGGGTGGACAGAAGGGAGAGATGAGAGGAAAATTTGCAACCCAAAAACTTGTAGAAGTGTCTGTTGAAAGCTAAAAGTAAATAAATAAATTAGAAAAAAAGATTTGTAAAGGATCATACACAGAGAATCTCAATTGGTATTCATAACTCTAGGAAGTTGCTGTTATCATTATCACTTCACTTATGAGAAAACAGAGGAATTAAGGTTAAGTGACTTACACAATGTCATGTAACTAAATGATATCAGAATGACAAATATCTGATAGAATTTGAACTCAGAGCTTTGACTATACCACATAACCTCTTATATAACATTTTTCTTATGTTGCCTTTTGTTGTCTTTTGGGGAAGATACTTCAATTTTTGAAAAAATTTTTAAAAAGAAATCTTTATTAAAATTAAAATATCTTTTGAAAAGTTATGTTCAATAGACTTGACTACTAGACCTCAACAAGTAGCAAAAGAAATATCTGCATCTAAAAGAACAGTGATCATGATCTCTGTATCCCAGGTAATCATCTTAAGGTTCCATTCTCAGCATAGATGCAAAAATGGTACAGTGAAAAAAGACCTGCTCAGTGTATAGAATCATTTAATATGATGCTTCATTGATGACTTTTTAAGACTATGTGCAGAGCATGTACCTATGATGCCAGTATTTGCTTATCCATAGAAACTGATGAGGAAGATGATGATGATAGCTAACATTTATATAGCACTTAAAATGTGTTGGTTCTGCGCTAAACGCTTCATAATTATTATTCCATTTGATTCCTGCAACAACTTGGAAGGTAAATAGTATTATCATCCCCATTTTGCAGATGAAGACACTGATTCTAAATAGAAGTTCAGTGAATTGCTCAGGATCACAGAACTAGTGTCTGAGACTGGGTGAATTCAAATATTCCTGCTTCCAGGCTCATGAACTTTTTAAATATATAAAATAAAATATATTTGATTACAAAATATATCAATTATATTGAGATAGATTTTCTTTCTTTTTCCTTTTTCTTTCTTTCCCTTCCTTCTTTCTCTTTCTCTCTTCCTACCTTTTTCTTCTTCCTTCCTTCCTTCTTTCCTTCTTTTCTTTCATGATATTCCATTCAGATTTCTTCTCATCTTCACCAGCAGCAGGAGTATTTTTTTCCCCAATGAATATTCCTGTTTGGGATTTCTATCTCTCTGCTCTGAGATGTCTAGTCCTAGTCCTCTCCACAAGTGAGGTCTTCAGTTACCTAGCCCTTATCTTAGCTGCAGGTGATACTATTCAGAAAAACTCAGGGGAATTAATCTATACTTAGTCAACAGATGGTACTCCTTTCTATGCACTTTTTGTATGAAGCTTTTAATCTGGGACCACAGATCCTTGGATATAAGGGTATGTATTAATTTAGATGAAGAAGAAACCATATCTTTCAGTATCATTACTTTTGTGATAATTTTTAATATGTATTTTATCTATCTAAATCATCATTCTGGGAAGGAGTCCTCAAGATTCACAAGACATCAAAATGATTAGCCTCTCTCTCTCTCTCTCTCTCTCTCTCTCACTGTCTTTCTCTGTCTCTCTGTCTCTGTCCCTCTCTCTCTCTCTGTCTCTCTCTCACACTACACACACACACACACAAACACACACACACACACACACCCACACACATACACACACACAGATATACATACTCATTAAGAACGTCTTATCTAGAGGAACTAGTCCTTGCCTTATTCATAGGTGGAGCTTTTTTTTTCTGTCATAGAGAATATGGATATGGTTGTACTCATGGATAAAACATTTATTTCTAGTAGAATCTTGTCCAAGTTTCCTCTATATTTGGGGTTTCTAGTTTAACTCTAAGGCAACCATATCCCCTCTTTACTGGAACATCCTTCCACCTTATTCATTAATATTTAAAATTTTTTGAGGCTCCCGCTAAATGAAAGTTCATGAGTAAAAATCCAGGTACCTCTGCCCTTTCCTGAGATTTTATCAGTTATTTTTGAGTGATCAAATGTCTCTTATAATTCATAGATTCATAATAGTTTATGGATTCATCTATACTAGTTCTACTATATATTATTTTATAATTCCCTAACTCTTTTACTGTTTACTTCAGTGTTCTTTTAAAAAAATATAATCAACGTCTACTCCAAATATTAGTGATCTCTTAGGAATCTTAATGCCCATTACAACCAAACATTTCACATGCAGTTTCGATTTATTGAAAAGATAGATCCATAAAGACAGTATTTAAGTACCCACTAAAACAACTTTAAGCATTAGACATGCATTAGTTGTATGCACTAAAACAGTGGAGCAATGAATTAAAGTGCACATTTATCACATAAGCCATAAAATACGAATGCCATGAATAGTGACACAAGATCACAGTCAAATAGTAACAACTGGAATATAGATAGCCATATAATTAAAATAGGAACCCAATTAGCAGAAGCATATAGGTTTATCAAATATGAATGCGTGATACTGTTAGCAGCATTAATTAATAAGCTTTCATATTTATCTTCATCATGAATGCTTTGGATTGAATACACCTGAGGGAAATATACAGAGAAGACTAGAAGACAAATATGGGATAGAAGAAAACCAACCAGAAACAGGGTTTTCAAAATTAGACAGTAAATTTCAATGATAAAAGAACAAAAACATTTTAAAGGAAATTATATATCAAATTAATGAAATTCAAAAATTACTTCTAAAATAAAATAGCATGAAAAGTCGAGTTAACTTTAGCTCAATCAACAGAAAGTTTCCAAAAAAAATAAAACTAACAACTATTATGTGAATATACATGTATTTTTTTTATTTATACATACCCACATGCATATATTTATATCTAGCAATATTTGAATGAAAGTATTACTGAGGCAAAAGTTAAAGGCTTATTGACAATATAAAGAAAATAACCAGATACACTTCCCGGGTAAAACCACCACATGCCGCTGTCTCATGGAAGTGGCTGAACTGTCAGTCATCCACTGAGGTAGGAACCAATTGAGCATGTTCACATAACCCCTTTCCACTTTTTTTCAAGCCATTTTAATCTAGACTGAGAATTCAAGACAAAAGGCCAAGATAGAAGCCCCATCCTGGGTAATTAAGACCTAGTAGATATAGGATTCCCATGTGCTAGAGATACCAGTGCAGAAGAAAAATCATTCCCTTTCTCTCAGATAAAATATGCTCTCTCTTATTGCATATCTGTTTTTCTACCTACCAGCCTCTTTTATGGTAAAGGTCAAATAAGTAAACAAACAATACAGGTAGTTTGTCCGCAGGTAAAGTTTGCAATCCATTAGGGAGTACTAGGAAAGGTGTTTATTTGCCCATAGGCAGCTCTGCCAATATCTCCTCTTCCTTCATGTCTAAGTCCAATTTAAGGAACTTCAAAAAAAAAAAGTCAATTATACCTTGAATATATTCAATAGATGTTTTCAGTAGTCCTGAAATGCTTCAATGTGCAAAGCAGGGTGTCAAGTACTTTTTACGAACCAATTTTGAAAATAACACCCAATGAGAATATTTTATGGTCCACTTCACATCATCACAATGCAAAACACAAAGTAATTACTCTAAAGATGGAAAGGTAAAGCTATTCCCTTTGGTAACAAACATAATTTATTTATTATTTTTTTCACAGCTCAATCTTCCTATATGATATAAGATTTCAAACTTTTTAGGGTTTTCTCATTTCAATTGTTTTAAAAAGAAGGAATAAAATTATAACCATAGACAATAAAGCATTTTCTGTCTGAGTCTTCATTGCTCACAAACGATTAAAACAAGCCTTAAGTGCCTTTTGCTTTTTAAATATTACTGTTGCAAAATATATTTATAACTTCCACTAAAATATAACTTGCCATTTGGATTATAGAAAGTCATAACATAAAATAACAGCAGGTGATTGATATTCTGAATATAAATGACATAAACAAACTCAAGAAAACTCATCATCACCTCTTGTACAGATGCAAAACAACCTGTTCCAAAATTGCTGGAGTAATAACAAGTGATTGGAATTTACACTCAGAGTGGAATGGGCTATGGAGAAGGGGAAATACAGCAACTTGGAATAATTTGTTTCTAAAGAATTTTGCTGCTTTATAAAATTGCTAATATCAGGACTTTTTATTTGATGGAGTGGCCAATTTTAGAAGGCTGCAACAACATGATCTTAACTAGAATATTTAAATAAACCAGGCTAGAGCATACATCTATTCATTGAGACTTTGAGATCATGATCCTATTCAAAGTCATTCAGATGCCTTTCTATTTTGTTATTTATTTCAGACCTGCAGTATCTTCCTTTGGAAATGATGGGAAAGCGAAGATGGAAGCATATTAACAGCTGAATAGGCCACCAAAGCTGTTTCTATGGAACCGTGAAATAGGCAGTCCACACTGTTGATTAGAATCGTCAGTTTCAGAGTATTTCAACTAATAACATCTCATGGAAGGGACATAGTCCAACCATTACATATATAGAAATTTCTCTAAAATATCTTCAACTAGTGGTCATCTTTCTTTTACTTCAAGGCCTTCAAACATTTTGAATTATACTACTATGCACATTCAGGTACCTTATTTTTTATTGAATTCAGTCGAATTGAATCCATCAAGGAAGAGAGAGTCCATTGTATCCTTAGCCAAATAATTCTACTTTTGTATAATTTTAATCATTATAAAGTTATCCTTTCTATTTCTACCAAAAAAAGGTACTTTTAGTATTTCTTTTTGTGGTGGCAAATAATTAGAAAGTAGAGGAATGCTCATCAGTTGGGGAATGGTTGCACAAGTTGTTGTGTTTGTCCTTCATTTTCCAAGAGGACCATGGCTTCAAGATAATGACATGACTTGTAGTTGACTTTGATATGAGTGAGGGAGGGCTGTGCAAGGTCACCAGCTTCACTTCTCCTCCAGAGCCATCTGGATCCAGTGGCCTGATATTCATCAGGAAGGCTGGAGATGACCCAGGATGCAATATGACACCCTGGCCCTTTCAGGCTAAGGTTTTATAACATTCTCACTTCTAGTGAGATACACTCGTTCAATGAATAGACTTCTTTAAATAGTTGCTCAAGGGATGGCCCCTTTAATAAAAAATCAAACTGGGAGGGGAAGACCCTCAGGGTCCCTGGGTGAAAGAGACACAATTACTATTTAAACTCACTCTGTGCTAGGTGGGTAGGAACTCGTCCAGTTTATGAGCTCTACAGCAAATTGGGTTTAAGGCTTATCTTGGAGCAAGAAATGTAGGCAATAAACCCAGAGAAAATAAGGCAACTTTTGTGATTATGCTGGAACATTATTGTGCTATATAATAAGAAATTAAAACAGAGACAATTTCAGAAACACCAGGGAAGATATACAAATTGAGGCAAAGTGACAAGAGTAGAACCAGCAGCATATTGTACATTTACAGCAATATTGTAGGGGTGATTAATTATGAAAGACTTGCTACTTTCATCAAGACAAGATCCAAGACAGTTCCAAAGGACAGATGATGAAAAGTGCTATTCATCACCAGAGAGATAATTGATGAACTGTGAGTGCAGATTTAAACATAACTTTTTTCTTTCTTCCTTCAGTGTGAATGTGTGTTTTCTTTTGCAACAAAGCTAATATGTGTTTTCTTTTGCAACAAAGCTAATATGTGTTGCATGACTTTACATGTATAGCTTATATGTTGTTTATCTTCTTAAGGGGTGAGGGAAGATAGGGAAAGAGAATTTGGAACTCAACATTTTTAAAAAATGATTTAATTTTTAAAAATTTATTTTATTAATTAATTAAAATGTATTGATTTAATTTACTGAGAATATTTAACAAAATAAATAGTTTAAAAAGGAAATTTGTTCCTATATAAAAATTAAATCTATCTATATATGTAGGATCATAGAATTATAAATTTAAAGGTGGAAGAGACCTTAGAGATAATGAAACTAACTCCTTCATTTTAATAGAAGAAGAAACTGAGGTTCAGAGAGAGGTTAAATTACTTCCTCAAGGTCATACTGGATAATTGGTAAAGGTGGAATTGAACTCAAGTCCTCTGACATCAAATTCAGTATTCTTCCCAGTGTACCATTGTTTCTAATTTAGTCATTTGGGGAAAATCAGAATAAGTAATATATTATAGCAAAGCATGGCATGGCATAGCATATCTAAGATTAAAGAACTGCTGCTGGGTTTGCACAGGGTTGGAGGTACTGTTCTGTATCCAGGCACATGATTTTCTGGGTTCACTCCTGGAGATTCTGGACTCTAATGAGGGGAAGCTCTTTTTTCTCATACTCCTTTATTCATTAAGGGTACTAGAGACTGTTTAACTTGTGACTCACATGTAGGACCTCTTCAAAATGGAGAGAGTAAAAAGGTGATCTGTGTACAATATGAATTAGACATTGGACAAGTAATTGATTCCTGTACACAAAAGGGATGCTAAAGTACTCATCTGATTCAGCAATTTCACTTATACCTACTGTTGCAGTCTGCTGGAAGGCTGATGTTTAAACCTCATTACATTATAAAGCAGATTGCAAGACAGTTAATCAGGCATTTTATACTTTATTTTGGCTCTGTACTCTTGGATCAATTCCTGGTACACAGTTCAAGAAAAACAGCAGGCCAAACCTCATGGCTGTATTCCCTAGTGCAGAAGCTTCCACTGTCATGAGCCAGCTTCAAATTTACGAGATCCGTAGTTTCCGTATGGTTCAAATTTGCAAGACTGCCTCCAAGTCTTAACCAGGGAAGTTACGTGTGACCTATTACAAGAAAAAGAAGCATAAAGAAGAAATGACTAGGAGGATCCCAAGAACAAACTTAACTAATTCTTTGCATGTGAATAGAAATAGGGTGGTGATGGTATCTCAATTCCCTGATACCATAACAAGTTGAGGGATAAACCAAGAAACCACTCAGGTTAACACAAAATGCTAAGAGTGCTTTCAGCACTGGATAGCCACATAGCTAGACACAAGCTCCAATGTATCTTCTATTGTTCACTAGAATTAGGAAAGGCAATTATGGGCATGAGTCATGGGAGGGTCCCCATAGGTCAATTCAGCATCGTTACATATAAATTATAAGAGATTTAGAAGCAAAAGGTACCTTAGAGGTACTTTACTCCAAGAATTGAGGTATGAAGTAAGTTGTCCAAGGTCCCTTAGGCAGTAGGTGGCAAAACCAGGATATAAACTTAATTCGTCTCACTATGGAGCTAGTGTTTTTTCTATTGTGCCATGTTTTCTCTCATGTATAATCCTTCCTCCAGAGGAGAGCCTTTCAAAGATTTGAAGGCAGCTCTGATATCATCCCTAAATCTTTTCTTCTACAGGATAAAGTCTAATTCTTTAAACCAATCCTTGTGACATGATTTCATGGCCTTTCACTAATTTGGGGATCTTGAAGGTTCTACTCCTTTTCCTAATTACCTGTATGATATTGATAAAATGTATTGTCTAAAACTGAACATAGTACTCCAGAAATAATTAGACCATAGCATCATAGAAGTTATCTATTGAAATGAATTGAATTATTTATGAAATATGAAGTTTCATCTGCTTTTTTGTAGCCATATCAAGCTGGTGACTAATACTGGGTTAGTTGTCTGCTAAAACCCCTAGTTCTTTTTCAGATAATCAGCTGAAATAACTAGATACTTCTTTTAGAAAGTTTCTCTCCCTTTATTTTATGAATAAGAACACTGAGATCCTTAGATAGTAAATAGATAGCATAAATGTTCAATGTTACTCAAATGGTTAATGACAGAGCCAGAATTACAACCCAGATTTTCTAATTTCTTTCACATCTTTGTCACTCCTGTAGCTTAATTTAAGAAGAAAAATCAAATAAATTCTTGAAGATAAGGTGAAAAGAATTCTTTTCTCTCTTTTTATCCCAATCACTCAATGTAACACTGTGTCTCAAACACAAAAGGTACTTAAAAAATGTTTATTGAGTTGAACTGTTTGAATAAATCACCTAGTTGATCAGTTAGGCCTGTGTGGTCTATAGCCTTTTCTAAACACCCAAACCATTTTGTTTTGCTTTTAAATGGGCAAATAACATGATTGTAAGCTCCTTAAGGAGAGGGATAGTTCCAATTTGGCCATCATATTACCTAAATACAATCCTTAACACATAATAAATTCATATTGCTTGGTTGAGTGTTATGGACAAATAGCTTATCCTTTCTATTTTCTTATCAATAAAATGAGAGTTGACCTTCAAAGTCCTTTTCTATTCTGAATACAATATCCTAGCATCATATTTTCCAGTTTTTAATGATTCAATGATTATCAGATGGAACACAGGAGAGCAGGATTGAAAACAATACATTGGATGAAAGATTTAAGATGTAAAATATCTTGACCTGTTACAATACCTAAACAATAAGATGAAATTTAATAGGTTTAAATATATAAAAATTGGTTCAAAAATCAATTCTCTAAATAGGGGAATCATGACTAGGTAGAAATTCTTCCAACAATAATAAAAGAAAGAAAGAAGAAAAGATGTAGATTTTAGGGAATGTAGGCTCAGTTTAAATCAATAGTACCCACAAAAGCTAATGTGATTTTAGAATGCATTAAATGAGGTATAATGTCAAGAACTAGGGAGGTGATAGTTCCACTGTGCTCTGCGCTGGAAAGACCACAGCTGCAATATATATTTAGTTAAAGACACTACTTGTTATGAAGGACATTCATGCACTGAAGATTATTAGAAGTAAGCAAGATGGTGAAGCTCTTTGAGATAATGCCATATGAGAATCTGTTGAAGAAACTGAGGGTGTTTATCTTGGAGAAGAGAAAACTTAGGACATCATAACAGCTGTCTTCATGTGTATGGAAGTCCTTCATGTGAAGGGAGAATTATGAGTATAGTAGTATATACTTGTAATTCTTGCTACAGGAGAGGCTGAGACTGATGAATGGTTTGAACCCCAGAGTTCTGAGCTACAGTGGGGCTAAAGACAATTGGGTGTCTGTCATAAGTCTGACACCAGGAGTGAATCAACCCTTGACAGAAATAGAACAAGTCAAAACTTCCATACCAATCAGCAGTGAGATTAAGCTCATCAATCAGTATCATACTTCCAATATTATCAAACTAGGAAGACTCAATCTAAGAAATCTGTAAAAAACTGCAAAGAAGCATACTTAAACTTGATGGAAAGAAATATTTCCCAACAATTAGAATAATCCTGAAGTGAAATTATCTGCCTCTTTCACTGAACATTTTCAACATATAGATGTTCATTTCCAGGTGATATAGATGAGATTTGTTCAAATAGTAAATGAATGGCCAGTACTCATATTCCTTCTTCAGCCTTTGATATATGTAGTCAAGCATTCAGTTATTTTGTAAACACATTGTTGAGTTATATGCAATAACTTTTTTAGTAACTAATTATTTCTTTCCTAAATAGCCATTTCAATTAAATTAAATCCTTTGTTCTTGCCCCAAACTGACCTTTTTTACAAAGACACAGATATAAGCAATCACAGTAAGGAGTACAGGAAAAAAGACTTTTTAAATGACAGCTTTTACTTCTAATTTTAGCATGGAAATATCAATTATTCTTGGGTACTCCTTAATCAATTCTGCACTATGAAACAAAGTACATAATCCCAATCATCCTTAAAAACAAATTACCGACCCCCACGCCCCCGGCAAAAGAAAAAGGGGGTTTCCTGTTGTTGAAAACATATGAAATGAGACTTGAAAGAAGATGGGAATTCTCCAGGCAAAAGTTAGGAGGGAATGAATGCATTTTAATCATTGGATTTTTGCAAAGGGACAATGTCAGGAGAGTCTAGGGTCTGGAGAATAATATGGTTAGTGGGAACCACATGAGCATATGAAAAAGAATTATATTCAATATGTCTGGAAAAGTAGGTTAAACTCAGTTATGAATGCTAAATCAAATAATTTGTATTAATCCTATTAGTAGGAAACCACTAAAGATCTGTAAAAAAGTGATTGATATGATCATATCTTTCCCTTAGTAAGATGTTAGGCCAAACAAAGTAGAATCTTTTGCTGTTTTTGTTTTTCTGTAAACAAGTGCCTCTGATTGAATCTTGCCTTATCAACCAAGAGCTTTTTACAAGAGTAAAGTACAGAAACAAGAGTTTCTTTAACTAGAAACAGTATATGTATTTGTATTGTTAATGTGATGAAAGCTCTTCCCCACCCATTAATAGGGCTGCCCATTAAAAGGAGTTTGATTAGTGAAGATTTGTAAGAAGGCCCACACCTTTTGTTAATGAGGTAATGGTTTTCAAAGGTTGGAATGTCCTCTGGTTCTAAAAAAGATATAAATCCTCTGAAGATGAGATTTTACTTTGGGGCTTAGATTTTGAAAAAAAGATTTATGTGCCAGATGAGACTGACAAACTGCTAAAGAGGCCCCCAGCTTTGAAAATCCAGAAGTTGGTGCTTGACTTGTTGGCAACTATAATCAGACAATTGGACCTGTCTTTTGATTTGTGTTATATGTATTGCTTATGTCAGACAATTTGGAAGTACCATCTGTTGATTTCCTGAACTAAGTGAATTGATTATGTGCTTGATTAAAAGAGATTGTTAACCCCTCAAAAGTTACCTTTCCTTTTATAAAAATAGGTCAAACAACCTGTAATAGCAGGCCTGTCTGTGTATGTCAGGTTGCTTACTGATACATTATGGCATAGTCGGCAGGATCTGCATAAATTAAAAGGAAGGTATGTGGCTTTGTGGGATAATTGTCTTTGGGGGAAAAGCTAGGTTATAATTTAGCAACATCCCATTTCAGTTGGTTTCTTCATTACACGTATGGCCTGTGAAAAGGAATTCAGGAAGACAGTCAAGTGATTGCATCATACGTTACAAGAGCACTGATTCTTCAATTTCTTAAGTGGACCCAAAGATATCTGACTCTGGGGATTGCTCAGTACCTGCAGAATGGTTGATCCAGAAGTTTAGCATGAGGTCAACATGTTCTTATTACATAAGTGGGATATAAAGTGTACCTGAGGAGCAACTCACAAAATCCTGCTCAGCAACTATTGATCATTCCAGAAAAGATCTATGAAAATTCCCATCTTTGATACCTTAAGGATCATCAAAAAATTCCTTTGGTTAATGAAATTATCATTGATTTCAACTGCTTATTTGCCTTATCTATGCTGCCATCACGTATTGCTGAAGATACTTCAATGTCAACAAAATAGCGAAAAGTAAGGGAGGCATCCTGCTATGCCCCCAAAGAAAAAGAAGTTTAGTACATATGGGAGTATTTATTAGGCAGCCAGTGGTTCTGAAATTGAATTTGAGCAGTGATTATGAAGGTGTAGCAAGACAAGGACAAGATTTCTTTACTCATCTTCTCAACTTGATTTTAGCAGTTTGAGCACATGTCACATGCCATTTCAGGAACACTGGCCCCATACCAAAGAATGATGGGGAAAAAAATGTAGTTGGAGACATGAATTATCTGAAACTGTTGGCATACTTTGATGACAACATTGCTTTTGGGAAGATTATAAGGAAAGATTGATGAAAGTGTTTGATAGGCTAGGGGAAAATATCCTAAGATTTTCAGTTGCTAAGTGCTAGAGTCCTTACCAGGAATGAGTCACAAAGTGTAACAAGCAAAGTATTAACACAGACTTAGAGAAAACAGCAGTATTCTTGATTTTGCCACATCCGAAGACCATTTGAGATCTGTGGATTTTTCTAAGATTTAATGTTTATAATCAAATTTGTGAGATACAACTTTAATTGCCTATCTAGTAAATGCCTCACTTTGGCAATCATCACTGAAGGGAAACAGTAGCAGAAGGGAAGTAAATGCAAAGTGGTCTTAAAAACCAAAAAAGCTTTTTTAATAGAGGTGGAAAGAAATTAACACAGTTTGAAAAATTTGGCCAGTTGTCTCTCACATATACTAATATTAGTCTGGGCAGACACAAATAAGCCTTTTACCTTCCATGCCAGGTTTTGTGAGGCTGTATTTAACTGGGAAGGTGAAAGAGAAGCTTCTCACTGGAAGTTTGAGAGTTTGCCACAGGGTATGACTTTTCTTATCAGACCACACCTTTTCCTCTCACTGGTAACTCATAGGATATATTCTTTCCTGTGCTGAGATTTCCACTCCACCCCTTGGGCAGCTAGGTGGTGCAGTGGATAGAGTACCGGTGCAGGAGTCAGGAGGACCTGAGTTCAAATCTCACCTCAGACACTTGGCACTCACTAGCTTTGTGACCTTGGGCAAGTCACTTAACTCCAATTGCCTCATCCTGGGTCATTTCCAGTCCTCCTGATGAATATCTGGTCACTGAATTCAAATGGCTCTGGAGGAGAACTGAGATTGGTGACCTGCACAGCCCTCCCTCCCTCAAAACAAAATCAAGTGCAAGTCATGTCATTATTTCTCTGATGGCGTGGTCTTCTTCAGCAATGAAGGATGAACACATACTCTACCCTTTACTCCGAATTTATTGAATTCTGAATTCTGCTTGCTCAATACACTATTGAATAGGATAAAAATGGTCCTGAAGCCTGTGATCCATCCATTTTTTTGATATTTAGGAGTTTATGAGAGATATTAATACAATAAAAATCATAATATTTCATATTCAGCTAATCTCTTGCCTGTGGGCAGAGGAGGAAAATATGTTTCCCTGCTAGCCTAGATAATCAGATGAAGAAGGAACATTCAGTCTCTCTGTAATTCTATCACAAGCTATTCATTGTCTTGCTTCATTTTAATCCTCTTTGTTTGTAATTAATATACAGGCATGAGTCACAAAGAAGTTATGATTGATGATATTTTTACGTGAAATAAATTAGGAATTAGAAATAGCTTAAAGAAAAAGAGAAATTGTATGGGAATTCCTTTAAGCTGCCAACATCAGGAAAGGAGGAGGGAATTTAAATGTCTATTGTCTTTCACCAATTTCAAAAGTGGCAACAGCCAGCAGTGCCAGTCTATTGAAGCCATTTCCCCTCAGAATTGTTTGCTCTTGAGCAGAAGCTGTGGACACTAGTGCTCAGAATATTTTTGTATTAATCAAAAATGCTTTGAGTACTCTCTCTTCCTCTGTCTCCATGTTCTTATGTCTCTGTCTCCATCTATCTCTGTCTGACTCTTTGTTTCTCTCTAGGACTGTCTATGTCTGTTTTCCACTGTCTGCCTATCTCTTCCCCCCCACCTCCCGCCCCCACGTTTGCTGTTCCTCTAAACTCAACCCTGGCATGTGGCTGAAATACACTAAAACGAACAAACAAGATCAAAAAACTTCTTGTTGAAGCAGAAGTCCATCCTTGATTCACAATTTGCAATAGTGTCAATCACTCCCAGTCTCATTTTCTCCTCTGCCCAGGAGGAAAACTACCAGGGTTCACACAGTTAATTTTAAAACGTTTTTTTGCCCATAGGGAAATCAGGATGGTTGCAAATATATGAATGAATTTACTCCAAGTCAATATGCAGGAGGCAAAAATATCTCAACATTCTTATCCTATTGAGAATGGGTCAGCAATGCTAACTTTATCTAGTACATATAATTCATTCTTATTACTGACAATAACTAAAGTACATCCATTGTAATTTCCCCAAAATGTCTGCATCTAGTACCAGGACCACTGATAAATTCTCTTTGGTCATTAATTCCCCAATGGAATGAGGAACTCCGTGTACACACACACACACACACACACACACACACACACACATATGTATATATATACATGTATATATGTATACACATACACACATACACACACACACACACACACACATATATATACATGTATATAACTCCCTATAGGTCTTCAGATAGAAACTAGATCACTATTTGCCTTTTATCTTGCATAGAGAATTCTTTTTTCTTCATTTACGGACTAGTTGACTTTCAAATTCCCTTCCACCTCTGAGATTATGAGATCCATTTCTTTCTACCTGGTGTGTCAAAGGCTCAGAATAACTATGAGGAGAATCTATGAAGCCTACTAAAGAACAGATAGGAAAAACTGGGTGTAACCTATGAATCCTGAAGAATTATAGAGCTGATCACTCAAGTTGTATAAACTTTTTAAATCATTGCTATTAGTTTCTATTCAAATCATCATGTCAAAAATTTTCAGATAAGTGTTCAACTTTATGCTTCTTATTGGTGTTAAGCAGAAAGCAGACATGTGGAAGATACTGAAAGGGAAGAAAAGGCACATAAGAAATAGGAAAAAATGAATAAAAGTGGTTTCTCCTCCTATATGCCTCATTTCATCCTACCAAAAATTATTATAGATCAAAATGATAGCAACTGAGTTATTTGTTTGATTCTGTTCCTTCCTACCACTTCAAAGTGTTGTATTAAATCGAATGACTCCCACAAAAATATTGAAGGAGGATGACTTTTTTTTTTTAAATCTGCAGTCACAAGATCAAAGACAATTCTGAAATTAATATAACTGTCCCTTGTTGGGGTTGCTTATAGGTTAACTAAAAAGGGGAAGTAGAAGTGGTTTCAGGCTTGTAGAAAAAGCCAAATCCTCCAGAAGTTAAGTTCCAAGTGGGTAGATGGAAAATAAACTCATAGCCTAAATGGGAAAGAGTATCCAAGGATTAAGGTCAGCCTGACCCACCTCAAACACACACACACACACACACATTATGAACAGAAACTTCAGTAAGAGCTTTAGGACAGTCTAGAAAACCCAGGAAGATTTATCAGGGACAAAATTGTGAGCCCTTTTGGTTAATATTAGTTTGTTAGGACTTTTTCACAGTGCTCCTGAGAACTCTAGAAGCCTTGTTGCTAACTGCTTTTCATTTCCTTGCTCATATTTAGTTTTACTTTCATAAGTTACTTTTTTTACTGTTGTGAAAACTGCTTTCATGGAGATTATATATATATATATATATATATATATATATATATATATATATACATATAATATATATGTATGTATATATGTATATACACATATATGAGAATTCATTATATATATATATATCAACTCATTATATACGTATATAGGTATATATATGTATCTGTGTGTGTGTGTGTGTGTGTGTGTGTGTGTATTTAAAATCACTTTTGCTTTTCCTACTCAATCTCAGGTATTGTAAACCTCCAGTAGTTATTTGACTATCTGACAACTCCTTTATGATACCAAATAATTTGAAATTAAAGGCCTTTGTACCATTCATACAAGTGATGCAGACTCAACTCATTTCTAGCTTTCTTAAGAACTTTTTGGGACGCAAAGAATAATCTTCAACTAGCTTCTTTAGGTCAAGTAGCTTCTGTATGAGATGTCTGCTTGTTTCCATCTGGGTGTGGCAGTTAATTTATACAATAAGAAGCTCATTTAAAAGGAAAACTGGTAGTAAATGTGTGTGTGTGTGTATGTGTGTGTGTGTGTGTGATTCTGATCAATTCTTCATTTCAATTACTTCCTAGGGACACTGGAAAATAATAGAATCATTTGATGAAATGGGCAGAGCACTATATCAATACCCTGCTAGATCTGGAGAAGTAGAAGTTAACATAGATTCACAGAGTTAAAAATACATAATTCTATTTCTTGCATTTTTTTCACTAGAAGATAAATGCTGTTTACTTTAGTTGTTAAGAATTCTAATCTTATCTATCTAATTCAACATTCACACCTATTTATTGGGAGAAAATGAATAAGGATGATGAAGCATCAATTTTGTAAGTTGTTTTGTCCCAAGGGATCTTTTTTGGGAAACTGAATATGAGAGGCAATGTAGTATAAAAGAGAAAATATTTCACCTGTCCACTCAAAGCACTTTCCTTATAAATTATTTTAAGTGGTATATGCTTTTTGTAATTTTAATTTTTTTGTCCCTTTGAAGTTAAAGGAAAGTGAAGTGCAGGGACTTTCTATAATTTGGCCATGGTTGTACAGCTAGAAATTTTTCAGAGCCAGGATTCTTTTACCTATAATATGTCAACAATAGATATTTAATGTTTTTCACAAGGTCATATGCCTTGATATGGGCAACACTAGACTGAAATTCCTTAAATTGAGAAAAAAAATATTTGATTCTGTACGGGGACATGTAGTGTAGAGCTAAAAACAATCCAATTTTTTCCCCACCTTTTCCCATGTTTAAAAAAATGAGTCTTTTTAAAACTTGAAAGAACTTTCAACTTTCTATCTACTGGCAGAATATCTTATCTACTCACACTGTATCTGAATGCAGTTCTAGTCATGTAACTAAGAAACAGGCATAGCAAAATCAGTTAACTACTTTTCTTGGGGAATGGGACATTTGAGTGAACTGAATTTTCAGATGATTCAATATTGGACCAAAAAATGTATTACGTAAAATCTTTCTAGCATGTCCAGTGTGCTTTCTTGACTTAATAATTATCCCAAATAACTTCATGTTTTGGGTAAATCATTTATCTTTTAGTAATTTAACATTATCGTTCTCAATATCAAACCATATTGTACAGTGCTATCAATGGTGTTGAATGATGTCCTTCTCAAGGAAGAGATATACGCCTGTAATTAACAATGCTTAAGAAAGAGAGAGGCAATTCTCTTCTAGAATGAAAAGTATTTTCTTCATTAGTAGGTACAAATTTTTAAAAAGCTAGATTGGATCAGTAATAAAGTTTCTTCTAAATGTCTAAACCAAAGGTCCAGTTTAGAAGTAGCTAATCAGGTCAGAAGGTCAATACTAGGTGAAAATGCAAGATCCAAAGTGAACCAGAACTTTTTACAAATTCTACTTATCTCCTCAACTACTATCTTATTTATTCGGTCATTAAACTCATCTAGTTCTGAACAAAGACAATTGAAGTCTGTGACTTGTATAGTTTTGTCATTTTCTCCTATAACTTATTTAGCTTTTCTTTAAAAAATTTGGAAGTTATATCATTTGATACATAGATGGTTAATATTGATGGTACTTCATTGTATACTATGTTGCCTTTTTTTTTAGTAAGATGCACTTTTCCTGCTTTTCTTTTAAATTAGTTTTATTTTTGCTTTTGCTTTTTCTAAGATCATCATTGCAACCCCTAATATTTTTACTTCAGCTGAGGCAAAATAGATTCTGCTCCAGCTTATCATTTTATCTCTTTTTGTGTCTCTCTGTTTCAAATACATTTATTCTAAAACTCATATTTTTAGATCTGGTTTCTAATCCATTCTAATCTTTTCCAATTTATGGATGAGTTCATCCTATTCACATTCATAGTTACTAACCGTGCATTTCCCTCCACCCTATTTTCTTCTGTTTATTTTCTCTCTTTTTAACCTGTCTCTCCTCAAAAGTCTGTTTTGCTTTTGACAATTGCTTCCTTTTTAATGCTCTGTTCTTTCTTTTCTCCACTTACTCTCTTACTTTGCTGTTGAATAGGGTAGAATTCTATACATCAAATTGAGTGAATAAATGTATGCATGTGTGCATAAATGTATATGTATATATAATGTTTGTGTGTATGTGATATATTTATGTATGTATACACACATATAATTTTCCTGAACAAATTCAGATCAGAGTGAACTTCAAGCATTGCGTCTTTCCCCTCCACTGTAAAAAGTAAATCCATTCATATCTCTTTTATGTGAGATAATTTCCCGCCCCCACCATTCTTTCTCTCCCTTCATCCTCTTTCCTATACATCCCTCTTTCTCATTTATCACTTTTTTGGGCAATGAGATCATCCCGAGCTAATTGTCTCCCTCTTTAGTCCTATGTTTATGTAGAGTCCTTCTCACTGCCTTGATGACAATAAAATTTTATTGGGTGGTTTATTGAGTTCCTTATGATTTCTCTTTCATGTTTACATTTTTATGCTTTTCTATTTGAAAGCAAAATTTTCTTTTCATCTCTGTCTTATTAGAAGTGCTTGAAATTCCTCTATTTCATTAAAGATCCATTTTTTTCTCCATAAGTTTTATACTGTTTTGCTGGGTAGATTATTCTTGGTTATAATCCTAGTTCCTTTGCCTTCTAGAATATTATATTTCAAGTCTTCCATTCCTTTAGTAATTGCCAAATCTTGTGTGATCCTAACAGTAGCTCAATATTATTTGAATGGTTTTCTTCTGCTTCTTAGGAAAACACAATTCATCAAAATTGAGTATTATTTGGTTTTTATCTCTTAATATTTTCTTACTGCAGGAAACATGTTGACCTTCTTAAAATGTTCCAATGCCATTGAGATCTAAAGAAATAGGAACATAGAAAGAAAGTTCTGGAGTATACCTATGCATGACCTGACCTTCATAAAGAAGCCCTGAGTCACAAACATGGTTAAAGTAGGAGAGAAAAATGCCAGCACCACAAATTCTCCTCGAATAATAGCAAACCAAGGGCACAGACTTGATAGAACAAGACCTTCAATAGTTCCCCGTACTTAAGGTTATTAATGATTCTGAAAATTTTCATATATATCTGGGCCCAAATGAAGCATTTCTATTTTGCTTCTGTCCTTTGAATAAAACTTCATTCTGAATTGTTTTTAACCAAGTGCCTGAAGTGGTGTGGTCAGTCTCAATATGTTTGGTAGAGGGATAGGTATATTATGTGTGGATTGTCCCACCTTTTCTAGGTAGAGGCTCTAGAGTGATAAAATCTCACACAGTAGACTCATGCCTTTCTTGTCATAAGATAGTCTTTAACATGTGAGTTGCAAAAGCTTTAAAGCAGCAATTCTTAACATTATTATTATTTTTTTTTTTTTGTATCATGGACTCCTTGGTCAGTCTGGTGAAATCTATGAATCCATACTCAGAATCATGTTTTCAAATGCATAAAGTAAATTATATAGGATTGCAAAGGAACCTATTTTTTTATCAAAATTTTTTAGATAATTTCATTGACGCAGGACTAAGAAACACTGCTTCAGAGTCTAAAGCTTAGATACCATGCCTTTTGAAGGATTAACATGATTTACTTCAACTACCCTCAGTGCTTGCCTTGAAATTCCCTTCTTCTATAGTACAAATTAATTGGGACCTTGAACTGATAATATTGGGTGGACAGGATGGAAAGGATATCGCACTTCTAAAAAAATGTCTGACAGCAGTTTGTTTGTTATTAATTTTGTCTTTTCATTAAAAGTGGAATTTTGGGAAGGGACAAGAAAAGCAATGAATAGTTTTGATAGGCTTGTTATTTCAGTTGTGTGTTATTGACAATAACCATCACTAGCGTTTATATGGCTCTTTATGTTTTGCAAAGTGCTTTACAAATGCTATCTTAGTTTACTCCAACAAACCTGAGGGGTAGTTCCAATTAATACCTCAATTTTATAAACAAGTAAACTGAGGCAGATAAGTTGTGACTTATTCAGGGTTATGAATGTAAAAGTATATGAAGGAGAATTTGAACTCTCTTCTTCATAACTTCAAATCTGATATTGTCTACAGACTATATGACCTAATGGCCTCTCTTTCTTGGAATAGAACATATTTATCTCATTCATTCAAGAACAGAAAAATAAGAGGCATAATCAAGTGGCAAAGATCCCATCCACCCATCCTATTTCTCAAACACACCAAGAGAAATAATTATTAATAACCAATTATGGGGGAGATCTATGTTCTTTCCCTGTTCTATTTCCTTGTTCAATGCCCAGCCTTGGAAGGACATCAGTGACCTTTGCCAAATATTTGTCCTATCTAGTCCATCTTATCTAGGTGAATTCCTGCCCATTGTGTTTTACTCAAGTTTAGGTGTTGATAAATTCTTTGATTACATTGCCCAAGTCTAGGAATGATTTGGAAACAAATGACATGATTAAAGTTACACTCCCCTATCATTAAAATAGATTTACCTTTCATTATAATATTAATTCTCTCATTAATTGTTAAACAATCAGAGTGGGTCACCATCCTCAGGAACACCTACTCTTCCAAGAGCATGTAAGTGTTGAATAGGTTCCAAGAGGGGTTTTGGTCTATGTGAGGTGGCCAAATAGTTATCCTTTTATTAAAAATATACTAGCATTATTAATAAAAAATTAATAACCCATAAATTCACAACATGTACACAAATCAAAAGACAAGGGTTATGGCTAGTATATTTATTTGTAGAGAATGCTATGGTACAATGTAGTGATATTTCCCTCTATAACTTAAGGTTTTGTCTCTTTTGAGATTCCATGATTATATACAGTAGGAAAGGTTCTGAAGCAATAAAGCTGTCATAATGAAGATTGCTTGATACTTTTCGACTCCTATGGTAAGCATATCTCTTCATCGTCGTCAGAGATGAATGGCGGAATTAATTTCTCAAGAAAATAACCATCTATGGTCTTAGTTTTTTTCCCTTTTCTGGGCATTTTCCCAGCCAGTTACTTGACTTTTGAGAGTCCTCTCCAC
>CM053772.1:117260715-117295511 GCA_028658325.1 Potorous gilbertii | reverse complement strand
GCTTGATACTTTTCTGACTGTAGAAACCTAACAAAACGCTAACTTAAACTATCCCATTACTTTTTAATCCAATGCTTAACTCAATTTCTTCATAGATGACTCCTAAATATCTATATACTGGTCATTATATTTCCCTATCACCAGTCTTACATTACCAACTGCATGCTGGACATCTTCCAAGTAGATATCATATAATTGCCTCAAACTCAACATGTCTAAACAGAAGTTTTTATATCTTCCTGCCCAATCTCTTGAAAGCAGCACTTCCTAAATCCCCAACATTTGATTGAGGCTACCTCTATATATATATCTGGTCACTCAGGTTCAAAATGTCAGAATCTTCCCTGACTTCTATATCTCCTTCAAAGGATTTCCTTTAAGGAAATTCATTCAGCTGAAAGATCTTATTAATTCTATTTCTACAACAGCTCTCTCATCTGTTTGCTATTTTCACTAAAAACCATTCAGGTACAGGACCTGATCACTTTCACTTGATCTACTAAAATAACCTCAAAACTGATCTCCCTGCTGCCAATATGCCCCACCTTCCAGTCTATCCTCTATACCACAGAAAAAATAAAATTCATAAAACATACATTTGACCATATATTTCCTTGCTCAAAAATCTTCAGTGATTCCATATTCAGTGACTCAACAAAATTTCATCCTGGACTTCAAAAGCTTCTACAGACAGCTATCTTCTCCTTTTCCAGTTCCCTGAGTTAAATCTGTATAACTGGACAGAACCAATTCAAGACAATAAATATTTATTAAACACATATGAGTTGGGTGATGGAGATACAAAATTTAGAAGTGCAATTTTTGTTATCCTTGAGGAATTTACATTCTGTCTGGAAGATAAAAAGTGTATATAGAAAAGTGTTATAAAAGTGAGGAAGTTAAAGGAACAAAGAGATCAGATATAACAACTTCAAATTAAATTCAACACTTTGAAAGATCCATGATTTCATTTATATAGATGTTCCTTGTAACCCAAAACTGGAGGACAAGTGCTTATTAAATTACTGTTTTATGCAAAATAAAGGAACACAAAAACAAAATGAGGCTGACATAAGGCATATACCTTACTATATGTCCTTCTTTAGTTGATGTGGCTAAAAATAAACAAAACAAAACATAGAAACAGAAAAATCAACCCTCAACTTATCACCTGGTGGCAATTCAGTTGCTTATGAATTCTTCTAAACTGAGCTAGGGTGGTCCTCAGTAGACCGACACAGGCTCTGTTGTGATCAAGGCCTGTCCTGGAAGTCTTTCCAGCTTGATAGATGCTCCCAAATGTTGCGTCCTGTTGGCAAAGTTTTTGAGAATTGGATTACATTCAACAAATGTTACCTCCTCGCCATGAGTTTTTCAAAATACAAATTTTGTGTAGAGTGGATAAACATTTCCTCCTACCCATTTCTACTTATCCAAATTATGATAAAACTTTTTAAAAGCACAGGGAAATTATGTAGCAGCAGTCATGGAGTCACTGAAAAATACTAGTTCCTCACATGTCAGCTGTGTTCTCTTTTTTGCTAGGAACTTCCTTGCAGGGCCACCACCTGTTCAAGCTTTATTCTTGGCCTTCTGAGGATAAGGAATTCCCTTTGGTTCCTCTTTCTCTTCTTTTGAATTGACAGCTGAGCTTGCCACTGTCTCTGCTGCCTTTAATTTAGATTAATCTATGTTGGACACAGAGAGGGCTTTGTAACACTCATACTGGATGGAATTGCTGAACTACTGTGTAGCTTGTCATTATACACTGACAAACTTCCCTCCAGGAAGTAAATAAATTGCCCTTCTACCTCTGATTTTGTAAGATCAGAAAGCCTCCAGAAGATTCACTTCCATTACAGTGAGGATACATCAACCTGTAGGGAGCCTCACAAACCTTTTATAATGGAAGCCACTGGAATTCCAGTTCTTTGTCCAAATCTAAGATTTTTTTTGGAGGGGGGGAAGGGAAGTAAAAGGGATAGTTGTGGAGGAGGATGGATTTCACCCACTCTCATAAAGCACATACACTAATGACAGGCTTTGTCTCTTTGTCAAAGCTAATTACAGGACGACCAGGCAAAATCAGCAGTTTCCCTTTGAAAACAATTAAAGGTAAATTTTGTATAATTTCATTTGTCACATTAATTTTGATATGATTCCACATTTGGAATGTCTCCTCCTGAGTGAGATGACAAGGATTCACATGGAGGACAACAACAGAGATGAGAAGAATGGCAATGCTCAGTTGAGAGCTGAATTAATGTAAAGTACAGCATAAGTGGTAATTACCCTAGGGTTTTTTTTGTTTTTTGTTTTTTTTTGGTGAAAAAAGCAGTCTGGCTGACAGAAATAGCAGAGCTAGTAAATTATCTATACAGTCAAACTTACCTTCATTAATGTCAAAATTAAGTGTTTTTGCTTTCTAAGAGACAAAGCCTAAACTCTGTATTTTATACGCATGACATGATTCTTTTCCTGTCTTCCTACTTTACCTTTCAGTAATGAGTCTATGAAATGAAGTTGAATTTCTTTGTGTTAAATTGTAGGGTCCATGGAAAGTATTATCTCTTGATTTAATTGACTAACCTATGCTGACTTCCAGAGTCCTACATAAATATAAAAATATTAAGGAAAATGAAATTGAAAATGAACAAATGCTTCTTCTTAGTAGTTCTCTACTTTTTTTCATTTTCTTCACTTGATCCCCACCCCCACACTCCAGATGATTTTGTATATTTAACAAATAAGATAAAAAAAGATTTCTAATTTTAACTTCAATTCTAAAAGGAATAAAGGTGTTATTAGCATGAATGTTTGTATTCTCTCAGTCACAGAGACCAGAATAATGGAACATTCTGGAGTATACTTATTTTGTGGAAGGGGAAAGGGATAGATGAGGGGAGAATGAAAGAAAATTCCCTTCTATAACTTATTCTCATGCTCTAGTAAATTATTCAGCATCGATAGGACTTCCAACTGTTCCACAGGGTATTTACCCTTAGGAGTGAAGGCAGCTTAAAGGGAAAGGAAGCAGAAGATAGCTGGTGAGGGATTAGAAAACAAATCTACATGGAAAATGCTTATATTTCCCTTGATTTTGTACTTAAATATTTACCTTTTTCCCCTCCCCCACAACATAAACTCCTTTAAAGCAGTGACATTTATTTCTTTTTATACCAGTGTATAGCACAGTACACTATATTTAATAGGTATGTAATTAATACATCTTGAATTGCTTTGCTTATTATATGTAAAGCCAATACTACTGAATTTCCCTTGAGGAGCTCCAACAGATTCATCAGAAAATGTACATAACTAGCTAGACTTTTCACCAATATCTTTGGCTAGATAGATCAGCAGCTGCAGGAAGTCAATTCTCCCATTCAGTGAAGGGGAGAAAGTGGTCAAGCTCTCTTTGCTTCTGTTTTGCAGAAGGTATGGAGTACATTTTTCACTAAAAAAGGGATTAAACAGCCTCAATGTGTTTGCTAAAATTAAAAAATTATCAATATATTTTGTTTGGATGAAACTGGAATTTGTTTCCATTTATTTTGTTATTATAAATAATAGTGCCATAAATGTATTCAAATACATTTCTTTTACTGTTGCCAATAATCACCTTGAGAATTATCTCATGGAATTTCTAGGTCTAGGAATTTTTTTTTCAAATTGGGAACTTTTAAGAAATGATTTCAAGTTGTTTTCTAGAGTGGATAAATCAAGTCAGAGATCTACTAACAATAAATTTGCTTGTCTATATTCCCACCATATTTTGAAAATAATAAATACCCAGACTGACTATAATGGATGCCTGAAAAAAGATGCTATCTGCATCTAGAGGAAGAACTGATGAATAGAAGTCTGTATAGAATAGTTTTACATATTATATATACATGTATGTACTTGTATATGTATGTGTGTATATGTATGTGTGTATACACACATATTTACATTTATGTATTTGTGTGTAATGGTAGCCATGTCTAGGGTAGGACAGCTGGGAGAGAAAAAAAAAGAAATTTAATGATACTTTTAATGATAATTTTGCTGTATATTTGAAAGAAAAAGCAAGTTATATGTAGCAGCTTTACAGTTTCATATGCAATCATCTTTTTTATTGTACTTGTTATATTCCATAAATTAAGAATGAAATGAGAAAGGGATTTTTATATTTTTGCCAGGAGGATGGGAATGAGGTAAAAACTTAGCACTATTTCAACTTGTATTTTCATGATCATGAGTGATTTTTTATGAGTAATTATCCATAGTTTATATTTGTTTTGAAAACTTTATATATTTTGAATGTTTTTCTCTTTGGTAATTAATGTCTGTCACATAAATTTTGTGGTCATTTACAATATATTTGTGATTTCATGTCTTTGTCAGATATATTTAATGTTTTTTCCCAAACTGAGGCCATTTTTTTCTACTTCCTCTACATCATTTATTTCATTAAGCACCTCCCCCTCATACACACACACACACACACACACACACACACACACACACACATGCACACACATATACACAAACATGGAGAACATATTTGATGGTCTATGCCTCAGTTCTTGCTGCATATTATTCTTCATTGATAGTAGTGAAAGTTTTTACTTTCTGTTCCCCTGAAATTATTTATGATATGCTTTTAAAAAATAGAAGACTTTTATATTGATAATTTCTTGATTTCTTTTTGTATATGGTATCTGATGAAGATCAGAAAACTTTTTTTTTGCTGTGTAATTTAACTAACTTTTTTCAAATTAAAAAAATCTATATTAGTTTGTGTCCTTGAACTTGTCAGATCATAGCCTGAAAAATGTGTTTATTCTCTTATTTGTAGTCTCCTCCACTAATCATCTTATTTTTTTTTAATTTTTCTTAAGCCTGGGATCAGATGATTTTCATAATTTCCCTTCTATTCATATGACTTAAAGAGGTGAACTTTGGCATGATCTCTTAGTAAACAATTTAACTGAAACGTCTCAAAATGATTGTATTTAGTTTGTTATTGAAACACCCTGTTAACTAGATCAGAGTCGCATGATTCGTTCACTATATAGATGTTAGCTTTGTCTAATACTCATGGCGATAGATAGTATACAAATTTAAGTTATTTTTCAGAAGACTGTTTTCAAGAAACAGAGTAGAATGAGTGCAAATACATCACTAATGTCAGCTAGGTAGTACAATGTATAAAGCATCAGACTTAGAGTCAGAAGGAACTGAATTTGAATCTGGTCTCAGTCACTGATTAACTGACAATGGGCAATTAATTCACTTCACTTCTTCAGTTTCTTCATCTCTACAATGGTGATGATTAATATCCAGCAGGATATTTATGAGGATAAAATTTGTTAATAAAGTACAGATCTTAAAGTGTTATATAAAGACATTGTTATTATTAATTCTGGACATTACTCAGAATGCATTTCTTAGTAAGGAAGATTTAGTAGAAAATCTATCTTTAAAACATAGCATATCTTTAGTAGTCAGCATGTTTCTTTCCAATAGGCTACAGATGTACTCAGTCAGGCATATAATAAAATGCCCTTACATTATAAGATTAACTTTCAAAAAGAACCAATAAAACAATCCAAAAAAAGAAACACCATACATAGTAAGAACAAAAACCATTAATGTTGTGAAATTAATCAATGTAAAAATGTATATGCTATCTAAGGTCATCTATAAAAATAAAATCAATGAAATAAATGAATTTATTAAATGACCATTCAATGGGCACAGATATGTCAGAGTAATAGAGTAGGACTGAAAACAATCTCCAAATTAGCTTAAATATGAAAAAAATTCCATAATGAAATTTGTACAGAAAAACAAGCAGAAAAGAATATCAAGGCATATACTGAACAGAAAAGATGAGGAAGATAGTTTTATACCTCCTGACTTCAATGCAGTCATCATGAAAATTATTTCATGTTGGACAAAATACAAATAAATTGATTAATTCAATGAAACTGATAAACCAGGTGTATTCTAAAGCACATTCATACAGATATGAGTCTTTGATAAAAGTATAGAAAATAAACACTTGGAAAAGCAATTATTACTTAATAAATATATTGGAGGAAAATTAGGAAATAAGTGAAAACATGATTTATACCTCTGTCTTACACTATATATTCAAACACATTCCAGTTGGATAATATATTTGGAAGTAACAACAATATTAATGCCTATCAGAAGATGGAAGAAGTTGGTGGTAACGTTCTTCTTTTAATCATGGAGAGATGAGACCTTTTTGTCCATTCAGAAGTAAGGCAATAGTAGAGAAAATATAATTTGTTTGATTGAATGTTATACATTTGGCACAAAATAATATACTTAAAAATTTAAAGGATAGATGAGTAAATATATATTGTGTAATAAATATTTATTACAGACATGAACAATTGAAAAAATCTTAGCTAAAATTCATAAATATGAAATGAGGAGAAAAGGATCATAAGTGAATAGCCTCCATTTTTCCCCCATTAAATATAAGGCAAGATTGTGAGTTGAAAGGGTGGAGGTAGATGAATTCTATGGAAGATTTGAAGACAGATTAAAAAGGTTTTGAAAAGTTGCTGCGGTAAGTGGGATAATGAATCATTTGGGAAATTGTAAAAGGGTTGTCCTGCTCTATTAAGAGTCTAGTTGAGATTACGTAACCCAAATTTTTAGCAAACTCAGCATGTTTTCATGATTTTTCTCCAACTTCATTCAGCAGAATAGAAATAGGAGAGAAAGCAATAGATGATGAGAGCAATCCAGAGGCTGAGACTTGGAAGGACTAGATCAGCGATCAGTGAATAAGACACTTTAGAGAAGAGGACAGTTCAGAATTAATCTGGTTCACTTAGTGGTGAAAATGAGGGAGGGCAACATAGCCAGTATTAGAGGGATAGACTAGGAAGGAACTGAAGGATGGAAGGATTGCAGATTATAGTGAAGATCAAGAATTGGGTTGGGGTTATGGGGTAGAAGGAGAGGTCTCACCAAAGTTTGACAAGAATTTATTTTAAGTTTGATTTGGAGGCATATTTTACGCTGCTTTGCAATGGATAGATTTTGTGAAACTTGCCCAACGGGCCAAAATTCTTGTTATGTTTCTATTTAGAACTTTAATTACTTTCATTTCTCCTGTCCAATGTCTTCTATTAAATGAAGGGGACAGGGAAAATTGGACATAATTCCTACAGCTCAAGTATGATTTACAACACAACTTTTGCTTTGCTTAGCTTTCTTTGATATAGATGTGCAAATGTACAGAGGAGAGAAATGAAATTGTATGTGAAACAATGAAGAAACCATTTTTATTTGATGGAAAAGTATATGAAGAAGAGAAATTCATAGACATCCATGAAAGTTGTTATAGGCTGTGATAATGCAGATTATGAATTCGTTAAATGACAAAGAGAGGAGTTTGCATTTGATCCCAGAGGTAATTACGAGCTGCTAGAATTTACTGGTCAGAGGAATGATACATTTAGACTGGTGTCCTATAAATAGTATAACAGCTATATGAATCATGGGTAGGAATGGAAGATGGAGAGGAAAAAAAGCCCCTACTATGCTAGGTTCTGTGCTAAGTGATTTTTACAAATATTATTTGATTTGATTTTCCTAATAACCTTTTAAGTTATGTGGTATTATTGCTCACTCTACAGCTGAGGAGACTGAGTGACACAGAGAGTGTGTGACTTATTGAGATAGCAAGTTACTTTGGTCTGATTTGAACTCAGGTCCAATGCTCTCTTCATTAAGTTACCAGTTGTCTCACTATCAGCTGGAATGGGGAAGAATTACAGGTGGGAAGACTGACTTTGGAGGCTATTACTAGGTCCATAGGATAAAATACAAATTGTTTAGCCTGACATTTTTAGTAGCTTCACAATCTGACTAACAGTGTGTTACAATGGAAAGAGTACCCTATGTAGAGTCAGAGATCTTGGATTTAAATCCCTCCTCTCCTACTTCAGAAAAATTTGCAAAGTCACTATGTGACTTTGGACAAACTCACTTAAACTCACTTCACCAATCTGGGTTTCAGTTTCCTTATACACAAAATGAAATGATTACATTCTAGCCTTGAATCTACAACCTTAAGTCTTCAGTCTACCTTGTTTCACCCTATTGCCTTTCCTCTTTATCTCTTTTTTGGAGAACTAGTTATTCCCTGATCTCCTTCTGTGCTCACTCATATATATGTTTACAACTTAGAATACATTCCATTCGAATCTCCACATGCTAGTTTGCCTCTTTTCCATCAAGGTCAAACTCAATTACTCTATGCTTCTGACCACACTTTTCTGACTCTTTCCCAAATGAAACTGTTGTCCTCCATGAATTTCCTTACAATAGTGTTACTGCATCCACTCCATCCACATATTTCATTAAATATTACATAAGGGAGAGGGAATTTGATTTCTTTCTGTCATCCTCAGTTCAGCTGTGTCTAGACATTTAGAGACACTCTCTTTTTCAGAGTCAAGGTGCAGCAAGCAGTCTGTACCCTGAGCTTAGCATAACAACAACCTTTTGAGCACATCCACTGGATGACCTTACCCTCTGCAAAATATATTGCTTGGATCAGCACTAGGTGTTCACTAAGGGATTTATGATTTTCATATTAATCAATAACTATTTTGATTTTTTTGTAGCTCAGCTATTTCCCACAAGATCCTGGTCTGAAAGATGGAGCTAAACCTGACATATGGCAGCAGAAAATTGTCAATCAAATCTTCTGATACTCTGAATAATCTCCATGCTTATGACTGGTAAATGAACCAAAAACAGATACTGCACTCCTCTTCCCACTATACTAACTCTGGTTCTGTACCCCACTGAACAAGACTTAACCACCCTTAAGACTTAAGATAATCACAAGGCTCCATAATTCTAATAACTTGAGGACTATTCCCATAGGACCAAGAATGCCTATATTGTCTCAAACTCTGGGAACTATTTACTTAAGACAGTGTTGGGTCTCACCTTTTTGTGATCATGTATAAAAGCTCTGCCCCTGCCACAAGTCACAAACCCTCCTTCTCAGGGGGACTTTGGTTTGCAAATCTGTTTTCCTTAATTTAAAATTAAACTTCTGTTTGATTCCTTACTGTTCTGTGTCTAGCCTACTTTGTTCACTTCTGATCATTCATAGGTTGGAGACCAGCTGGCAGTTGTAATCATGCCTGAGAGAAGTTAAAGTATTAGCAATGTGTTAACACATACTACTTTTACAAAATATGAACAACTTTCTCTAGTACATGAGAATGGACAAACCCCTTTGGCTAATGAAAGATGACCATATTTCCAAATCAGTCTTAAAAGATGGTTCTAAAGTCAATTCCAAGTCATTCCGGTATAAGAGATAGTAGTAGAGAAAGAATCCAAGACCCAAATGTGTAGTGGACTCAGTGAGCTCATCTGACCCTCTCTTTTGGAGAGAGAAAGACATTTTTCTCTCTTTGTTGCACTATCAATCACAACATTAAAAGTAAAGCTACTTGCACGTAAGGAGACAGTCCATTCAGCAGTTGGAAAATTAATTCCAGAGAGTTTGAGGACAGTTAATACATACACCCTAGTAGATGTGAATCCAGAGAGACAGTTAGTTGAGACTAGGAGAAACTAGATAATATGACCCTTGGAAGCAAAGAAGATAACCAGTTATTACCTCTTAAAAACTGATATATCTTGAAGATCATACTCTGGGGAATCAACAGAGCAATCTTTCCAGTAGGCAGAGATGCTAGACCCTGGGGTAGAATTTGAGTAGGATTCCAGTGGAGAAAAGAGACTTTGGGTTTTAGGAGTATCAGAGTTGTAAGTTGTCTTGACCACATATGTTTCCTAAATGTGTCATTTTTATTCTTGAACTTGAACTTACCATTATGCTTGAAATTTGCTCTGACTCTTCCCATGAACTCTGTATGTATTTGTGGGAGAGAACATAGCAGGTATATAGAGGGAATGTTTTATAATAACTCTGCCATCTCAGTAAAAGAATTTTCTAAGCATTAATTATCTTCTGACTCTTAATGGAAAGTTCACTAATAGAATCCAAGGCACCAGCCCCTCCCAAACTACAAGCCTACAAGTGCAAGTTTGGTAGTAGTGGTACTGTTTTTGGTGTCTTTGCTAGGGTGCTATATTTGTATCACTCCTACTTTTATATAAATCTTATTGTTCTACTCACCATTAGATTGCTTTTTCTTTGAAGGCAAGAATTATGCAATTTTTCATCTTTGTTTCTTCAGTAGCTAACAGAATGCCTTGTACATAATAGGTACTTAGTAAATCTTTAACAGACTTCCCACTGAAGACTCTCCCACTCAAATATCTTTGAAATCAAATGAGACAAGACAAAGCATAAATACATACCCTAGGAGTTAATATGTGCTACTCCAGAAGATCCATTTTCCCCTGCCCTTTATGGTATGATGGGGCTTATTATAATGTGACACTAACCTGAGCATCAGTCTTTCCTTTGCTTCTTAGGTTTCTAAGACCATCTGATGAAAATTGCCTCTTACCTTGATTAAAGAAACCTTTTAGGACTTCAAATTGTCCTAATAAATATTCATTACCATTCTAAAAAGAGAAAAAAGTTTGATCTTCTTGTATTTCATCATATTTTTCTTTTGACTTGGGAAATTGTATGTATTATTGTTTGTATATGTTTGGATTCTTTTTTTTTTTTTTTAGTACTCACAGCCCTATGCTTCAAGTGGACACTGAGGCTTACTTGGTTCTGACATTGCACTGCCTCTCCCTTTTGTAAACAACTTGGGCTCTATTGTGCCTTCCTTAATTGGTTTCTTTTCAATCTGTACGGATGTGGTAAGGAAGATAGAAAGAAAAGCATCATTGGGGACGTAATAGACTGTAGCCTCAACTCCACTCATTCAAGGTCCTTTCATTTTGACAGGAGTTACTTAAAAAAGTCCATTCTTTAAACTCTCTATGGAAAAACCTGGTCGAGAATGAGGGAAACACTTCAACAGTGAATAAAAGGAAAGCGTAAGAAATCAACTGAATAAGTTACCGGGTCCTAAACACAAAAGAAATTTCTTTTTAAATTCAGGTGTTCTTTCATTTCCCGATCATCTTCCATTAAATTAGACAATGGAACAAAAGGACTTTTGGAAACAAAAAATATGTTCACAATCACCTGATCCTCAGAAAAGTTTAGTGGTATAGTGTAGGAGAGGATTGGGATTAACTCAGGTATTAAACCTGTGGTTTCACTGGAATAAGTAACTTCAAGATAATGAAACCCAATAACATATGAAGGTCAGCCCCTTCTTTAAGTTATTAGAGGATTGGAATGATGCTAAGAATCTTAAGTGGTACAGTACATGCAATATTTGACTTGGAATCTAAAAGACCTGAGTCCAAGTTCTGCCTCAAACACTTGTTGGCGGAATACTCAGGGAAAAATCTCTTGACTTCTTTAAGATTCAATTTTTCATCAGTAAAATGGGGAAATCAACATCAGCTGTTTCATAAGAGTGACATGTATATTTAACTTGACATGAAGATGAAATGAAATAGCATGGGTATTTAAATTCTTTTGCAAACCTTAAGCATGTTACAAATGCTAGTTATTCTCACAGAAATATATTGTATACATTTAGGATTTCTTTTAGTTGTAAATAATTAATTTTAGTAAATATTTCCTATGTTTTGGTGTTACTGTTTTTAAAAATTTTTTTAATTAAATTATTTTATTTGTTCTCAGTGTTCAACAATCACTTCCACATATCCTGGAATTTTCTCCTCCCTTCCCTTCACTCCCCCTTCCCTCCTCATTCCCTCCCTGAGAAAGCATAAAATCTTACATAAGTTCTACATGGATGTTATTGTTTAGGTAAGTTTCACCATTAGGAAAAAAAATGAAGTCCATAAAAATTCAGTCCAAGGCCAAAGATTTTCCTTGGATAAATTCAATTTAATACTGCCATGTACTCTTCCTTCTCATAGACTTGATTCTTTCTTCTGCTCTCCAAAAAATCATAGTTACCGTGTATTCAAATATCTATCTAGATCATTAATATTATATCAATATACGAAAGCAAAACAGACTGGTGTTGTCTGTCTATTCACCTCACCACCCATTTTAAATAAATAAATATTTATTTTTAACATTAATTTTGTTTTTGAGTTCCAGTTCTCTCCTCTTCCCTATCACCACCCATTAAGAAGGCAAGCAAAATGATCTCAGTTATGCATGTGAAGTCTAGCAAAACATTTCCATATTTAGCAAAGTACCAAAAAAAGCAGGAAAATTAAAGAAAACGAAGGAAAAAAAGTATGCTTCAGTCTCCATCATTTCTCTCCCTGGAGATGACTAACATTTTTCATAATGGATCTTTTGGAATTGTCTTGAGTAGTCAGAGTAGCTAAGTCTTTCACAGTTCATAATTGTTACAATATTGGTATTGCTATGTACAATGTTCTCCTGGGTCTACTAACTTCAATTTCTATCAGTTCACATAAGTTTTCTCAGGTTTTTCTTTAAACCAGCCTCCTCATTATTTCATATATCAAAATAGTGGAGGCCATTGCCTGTCATCCTGACACATGTTTTGCCGTTAAACTCTGATGATTCCAGAGGAGCCAGTGAGGTTGATGATGTTGCACAGCCCTGCCTCACTTAAATCCAAATCACATGCAAGTCAAGACAACACACTTCTGATGTCATTGATCCTCTTTGAGAAGGAAGGACAAACAATAATCTGTGAATAATTGTAGCTGCCCTCCCCACCCTCCTGGGACCCAAATGGACAGTTCCAGGTGGAAAATTCTACTATTTCCCCCTTCTTTTCCTTCTACTCTTCTTCTTCTGTCCACAATATCCTTACACATGAGTGCTCTCTCCAAAGGAATATAAATTTTGATTGTTTATACTTTACAATATATCTTGGGTTTGGAGACTAGATTTTTTTTTCCTATTCACTCATTCTATCTTTTTTTTTTTTAAACTTGGACAATTAACTCTTCTGTCTCATGTAGTTTTCATTTATGATTTCCTGAAATATATCTCTGGAAAAGAAGGCTCAATAAAATCCATGGAGATTTAAATGGAACCACTTTACTATGATTTTAAACACAGATCACTCTGGTTTTCACTGATTGGCCAACAATAGGTGCCAACCAAAGCCGGACTTGTTTATTGTTTGGATTTTTATACCTCAGAGTGAGCATAAATAGCAGTTATTTCTGTTCTGTCCAGAAACTCTGAGGGTCTTCTTCTCCTAGACTGATTCTTTTGTGAAGGCAAACTAGGCCATCTTTTTGCCAAAATTTTTACCTAGCTTTTTATTACTGAATGAGTGTTACCTCAGTCAAAATGAGACCTTGGCTTAGCTTAAAAATCCAAGGTCTCTAACTGCATCCTGGGCCATCACTAGTCATCTTGACCTATATCTTATTATTGGACTTAGGTGCCTCTGAAGAGAGAGTGAAATTGATGACTGTAAGTTCTACCTAACTTGATATCATCGGTCCTCTTTGTAACAGTAGACACCCAATATAAACAGGGGGTCCTGCTACCACAAATTCTTAGGTCTGCATTCATAAAAGGAAAGGCAACTTTTGAGGGTTAACTATCACTTTAATCAAGCACATATATCATTCACTAAATTCAGGGGAGTCAGCACCCTGAACTTCAAGGAAAATATAGAGAAGTTAGAGATCAACAGACATGGTGATGCTCCTTAAAGTGGTTTCCCAGAGTCCTCATCTGGCCCTCAAACCTTCTTACAAAAACTAAGCCCCAAAGTAAAACCAACCTTCAGAGTATTTATACAGGTTTTAGAGTCAGAGTTCATAACCTTCTGACCTTAATAGAAAAACAAAAGGTACTTGGTACCCTCCTACAAAACAGCTCCCCTAATCAAGATTCACACTATGGGCAGGCCCCTCAATGGGTGGGAAAGATCTTCTTTAATCACATTATTCAATCAGAAACACTTTTAGTAAAATAAAAACAGCAAAAGATTCTAATTTGATTGCCATCTGACCCTCCACCCTTCCAGGATGCTTGACCTTCTGATCTAAATGGCCTTGGATCCTGGAACAGAGACATTATACTTCTTGATTATACAAAAACAAAAACAACAAAAGATCCTACTTTGCTTACCCTTACATTCTTTGAGAAAGAACAAGCAATAACAGCCATCAGCACAACAACATTCTATCCCAATCATATGCCAAAATTTGCTTAGCCATTCCCTAATTGATGGACATTCCTCACCTTCCAATTCTTTGGAGACAGCTGTTATAAACACCTCCCTCCCACCCCCACCCTTTTTCCTTTGATCTTTTTTGATACAGATTTAGTAGTGGTATTGTTGGGTAAAGGAACATGCATGATTTCATAGCCCTTTGAGAGTAATTACAAATTATTCTCCATAAGTTAGACCAGTTCACAAATCTAGAAAGAGTGCATTAGTGTATCTATTTTTCACCTATGTCACTTCAAACATTTATCATTTTTTTCCGTACTATTAGCCAATTTGACAGTTGTGAGGGTTAGACCTCAGATTTGTTTTAATTTGAATTTCGATAATTAATAGTGATTTAGAGCACTTTATTCATGTGACTATTACAAGATTTTAATTTTTCTTTTTAAAAGTGTCCTTCATATCCTTTAATCATTTATCAGTTTGGGACTGGATTTTATTTTTATTAATTTGACTAAGTTCCCTATGTATTTGAGAAATGAGGACTTTATCAGAGAAACTTGCTATAAAATTTACTTTTTAGTTTCCCACTTTCCTTCTAATTCTGGATGCATTGGTTTGTTTGTGCAGAACCTTTTTAATTTTAGGTAATAAAAGTTATTTTATTTCCTGTGATGCTCACTATCCATAGATATGACAGACAACATATGATATAGTTTTCTTTCCTACTTGTGTGAACTTATTCTTTCCACTTATTTTTCTTGTAACGTTGCTATACCTAGCACATCTAAAACAATATTGAATAATAGTGGTGATAATGGGCATTCTTGCTTCACTCATAATCTCTTTGGGAAGTCTTCTAGCTTATCTACACTAGAGATAATGCTTAATGAAGATTTTAGGTGGTACTTATTGTGAGAAACAGCTCCTTTTATTCTAAAGGTTTTATTAAGAATTGTTATTGTGTTTCATCAAAGGGTTTTTCCATGTGTGCTGATATAATCATATGATTTTTTTGGTTTTTTTTATTGATGTGGTAAATTTTATTTAGAAATTCCCATTTCCCATTTCTGTTTCCCAATATTGGGTCTGTCCTCCATTCCTGCTATAAATTCTAGATGGTCACACTGTATGCTCATTTTGACATAGTGCTGTAATCCCTTCTAGTATTTTATAAAGATTTTTTCATTAATATTCACTAAGGAAATAGTGCAATTGTTTTTCTTTCCCTGTTTATATTATTCCAGGTTTAAGTATGAAGATCATATTTATATCACGAAAGGAATTTGGTAGAATTTTTTTGCTTAGTTACTTTAGTTGTTTCTGGCTCTTCTTGAAAACCTTGTGGATTTTCTCAGCAAAGACGCTTGAAAAAGAGTAGTATACCTTTTCCTTTCCAAGAATATTTTACAGATGAGAAAACTGAGGCAGATGAGTAAATGACTTGCCCAAAGGCATAAAGTAAATTAGTGTCAGATTTGAACTCAGTTCTTCCTGACTGTAGGCCCAGAACTCTATTACTGCACCACCTAGTTACCCACTTCTTCTTTATCTATTTTTTGGAATAATTTATACAATATTGAAATTAATTGTTCTTTAAATGGTTTATAGATTTCATTTCTAAACCCATCTGTTACTGGGGAACTTTTCTTAGGAAATTCATTAATGGGTTGTTCATTTTATTTTTGAAGCTATTATTTAAATGTCTATTTGACTAATCTAAGTCAATTTATATTCTTGCAACTACTCATCTATTTTACTTCGATTGTCGGTTTTACAGTCGTATAATTGGGCAAAATAACCTAATAACTGGTTTGATTTCATCTTCTTTGGTGGTGTATTCAACTTTTTGGTTTTGGTAATTTGACTTTCTTATTTCTTTTTTTAATCAAACTATTCAATGGTTTTTCTATATCATTGTATTTTTCATAAAATTGACTCAGTTTTATTTATTAGTTAACTTTTTGCTTTAAATTTTATTCATCTCTTCTTTGATGTTCAGGATGTTTATTTTATTTTATTTGTTCTTTTTATATGTTTTTTTACTTGAATGTGTAAATCATACATCTGCTCTTTCTTTCTTTTGTTAATGTACATATTTAAAGATATAACATTTCCCTTAGATCTTGCTTTGGCTGAATCTCACAAATTTTTAACATTTGGTCCCATTGTTTCATTATTTTTATTGAAACTATTCATTGTTCCTAAGAATTGTTCTTTGACTCACTAATTAGTTAGGATTAGATTATTTAATATCCAATTATTTTTATTCTATGTTTTGTGACCCCTTATTGGATGAATTTTCCTTGTATTATGATCAAAAAAGGGACAATGTAATATTTCTGCATTTATTTATTGTTTGTGAGATTTTTATCTCCTAATCTATAGTCATTTTTTTTCTGGAAGATTCCATATACAATGGAGGATAAAGGAATTTTTCTTAGTATTCCTATTTACATTTTCTTCTCCAGAGGTCTATAATATCTACCTTTTCTAAAATTCTATTCATTTCCTTAACTTCTTTCTTATTTTATGACTAGATTTTTCTAGTTCTGTGAGAGGAAATTTGGGTTTTCCCACTTGTATTGTTTTGCTGTTTATTTCCTCCTACAACTCACTTAACTTTTCACTTAAGAATTTGGATGCTATGCAATTTTGTGCACATAAGTTTAATATTGTTATTATTTCATTTTCTATGGTACCTTTTAAGTAGTTCCCCTGCTTATCCCTTTTAATCAGTCCATTTTTTGTTTTTCTTTCATCTGTTATCATGATTGTTACTTTTTGCATTTTTTACTTCATCTGAAGCATAATAGATTCTCTCCCAACCTTTTATTTTAATTCTTCATGTTTCTATTTTATATGTGTTTTGTGTTTCTAATCCATTCTGCTATTTGCTTCCATTCCCATTTCCAATTATGATGACTAAAGCTTTATTTCCTTTTGTCCTGTTTTCTTCTGATTATTCTTCTCTTTCTCTTTAATCTGTCCTTCTTCAAGTCTTTTTTTTTTTATGGCTTGTGACCACTTCCTCCCTCTTGTATTCTTCCCTCTTTAAATGAATTCAGATGAGAGGTTGAAATGTTGTGTCCCACACCATTTCCTCTTCCACTATTAAAACTCTTCCATGTGTGATATTTTTCCCATTCTTCCTCTCCCTTCCCCCTTCTCCTAGTGCATCTCTCATTCTCATCTTCCCAATTGTTATTCAGATCATCTCAGTGTAATTGACTCATACCTGTGCCTTTGGTCTATGCACATTCCTTTTAACAGTCCTATGATAAAATTCTTAGGGATTACATGTCGTCTTCTCACAAAGTAATATAAACTGTTTAGCTTCATTGTGTCTCTTATGATTTCTCTTTTATGTCTACCTTTTAATGTTTCTCTTGAGCCTTACATCTGAATGTCAAATTTTCTATTCATTTTTTGTCTTTTCATCATGAATCCTTGGAAATTCTCTTTTTCGGTGAAGTTCTATTTCTCTTCCCTGAAGGATTATACTCAGTTTTGTTGGATTGACATTCTGCCTCCTTTGGTTTCTGGAATCCCAAGGCCTCTGTTCTTTTAATGCAGTAGTTGCTAAATCTTGCTTGATCCTGACTATAGCTTCATAGTACTTGAATGGTTCCTTTCTAACTGCTTTTAATATTTTCTCTTTGACCTAAGAACTCTGGAATTTGAATATAATATTTCTGGGAGTTTTCATTTAGGCATCTTTCAGGAATTGGATTTTTTGCTTTTTTATTGAGTTGTTAATTTCCTTTTCATAATTTTAAGGAATTATTCTTATTTATTTTTCCAATTTCCCTTTACTACTTTTATTTTATTTTAAAAATATTTTTATCCAATTTACATTTTTTTATTTTGAGGTTTTGCTTATAACTACTTTGATGCGATTATCTTCTTTTGAATTTCTATTGTGATCTTCACTGTGACCATGGTAGATTTTTATGATCCAGTTCTTTTTATTGTTTACTCATTTTTCATCTATTTCTTGTCTTTGAATTTAATATTAAATTTAATATTAAAGTTTGACTTTGATTACTTGGGTGGAAGGTCACTGTCCTGAGCATAAAAATTTTGTCACTTTGTTTCATATCTAGTTCTGGAGATTTGAAAGTTTTCTGTGCCTGCAAGGTGATATGATCCTGGGAGAAGTGTGATCACTGCTCTTCTATGATTTGTGTTCAGGTCCTTACGCAGGAGGAACTCTCAACCCTAATAATTCTCCTCATGGTTCCTAGTCTCTTTTGACCACAAACTCCCCTCTCCACACTGGATTTGTGACCGATTTGCTACATAACTCCTAGTCCTGTTTTCAGCACTGTGTTCCCCTGTAATTTCTTTCTGATTAGTTTTCCAATTCCCTTTACTATCTCTTGGATTACAGCTAGAGAAGCTCCTCCTTTTCTAGCTGCTGTTTCCAAGGTTCTTAGCTGGTGTTTCAGTCATATAAGCTCCAGGTCAGCCCCAATGACATGAATCTGTTCTTCCAATCTCTTAAATTGTCATGGGTTAGAAAAGAATGTTTCTCTGAGACTTTTTTTTTTACTCTGCCACTTAAGAATTTTATTTTAAGCATTATTTTAAAGGTATTTGAAGAGAAATATTGCAAGAACTGGGTTGTATTCTTCCTCTGTATGACATCTTCCACCAACTCAATTTTTAATGCAGTAAAGGTCAAATGTGCTTACAGCAAATCTTGCAATTGAAAGTTCTGTTTTAAAAAAACGCATTAGGAGGTGATTGGCAATTTACTTAAGGTATTATATATTTGGCATTAATATTTATTATGGTATCCCTTCAAATGGCAATTTCCAGTACATTTAAATATATATAATCAGTTTTTAAGAAAATGACTATAAAAAGGCATGCTTATAAAATTATGTGGCCTCAATGATTAGTATTATTACAATGAATGAATAAGTGACTGCTTGGATACATTCATATATGCCTGACAATCCTTTTATTCATCTCTAATTGATTAGTATATAGACTTTCTTCAGAAGCTATTCCAAATAGTCTCTGTGCCTCTCAAGTTTTTGCCTTCACTTTCATTCCCTTCTCTCTCAGTGGTTTTACTCACCACCATCTTTACTGAAAACTGTAGACTAAAACCTCTTAAGAGTATTGATGACAAATAGTAAATAAAATATTAGCCAAGAGAGTATGACAGTATTTTTAAAAAGATTATGTGCTATGGGTTAGATTACATTTATATTAAGAATATTTTTTTCAATATTAGGAAAATTATAAACATAATTGGCTATATTAATAACAAATGCAATCTATCTATCTATCTCTCTCTCTATATATATATATCAATAGATGCCACTAAAGCTTTCGATAGTAAACATATTTATGTTTAAAGTACAAAATCCCATAGGTATCAATGAACTTTTCTTCAGAGCAGTAGTTATTGGTATATTTTTGTTCTGTAGAACCTTTCAACAACAACAAAATGTATTGTGAAAACCCAGAACAATTTAATATACTACTTATGATATTATTTCATATTTATGTAGTGCATAAAATAATTGCAATAAAATTTATGCATCCCCAACATTCTAAATTGAAATTTACATTATTCAATTATAAAATTTTATTCTTCCTGTAACTATAAAAATTAAATATAAACTGTGAAACTCTAGTTATAAAATAATTTCAAATATCTAGGACATTCTGGAAGAATTCAAAAAAGTAAGGGTGCATCCAAGAGGACAAAATAAAAGCAGGGACCTGCTTGAGTTCTCCCCCAAAAAGCCTCCAAATGCCCATGGAATGACTCTAAACAAGTTGTAGAGCTACGGAACCCACAAAATGATGGAGTGAAATAAGTCTCCAGTCCAAGAGAGCCTAGAAAGTCTATAGGACAAGTCTATTGCACCAGACCAGGAGTGGAGTGCAGGCCAGCATAGGTTCTGCCTGGCATAGACAGGACTAGAACAGGCCTCAGGGTACTGAATCACTGGCAGCTGTGATGGTTTTGCAGAGGTTTTGGTCTACAAACACCAAACACAGGACAGAATGTCAGTAGGAAAGCTCTGTCTTACCTGGGTGAGAGAGGAGGGTGGTCCAGCCCCAGCCCAATGGAGGTAGAGGTGGTGGTAGCAGAATAACACCAACTGCAGCAGCAGTGGCTGTTTCTGGAACTCCTGTCCCACAACAAGTGTAGGGATCAAGGGGCTGATCAGAGGGTGATTACAGGGATTGCTTTGCAAGTGCTGAGGCAGAATTCTTTTGCTTTCCCCTTCTTGAATCTGGGTCCCAGTCAGGAGTGGTGGTCCTGGGGTGAGGAGGAGCACTGTTGTTTCAGAGCTTGTGGCTGCAGTGGAGAGAGAATCCTCCTCATAATTCCAAGGCAGAAAATAGTGCTTATGGTGACTTACAGACGAGAGTACAGGCCAGGAAAGGAGTGAACACATTTCCTTTGATCATATCACCTTAGAAGAACTGAATATTTACAGGACCCTAGAAGTATCTCTTGAAGAGCTGTATAAAATCCCTGAAGTGTGGGATAGTGCAATGCCCCTTCACTACTGGAAACAGAGTCTACCTTGATAAAGAATTATAAAGTCAAGCATTTGGCTGGGAGAATGAGCAGACAACATAAACACCCACACGCACACACACACACACAAACAACCACAACAAACTGTCAATAGAATTTTACTTTGGTGATGAAGATCAAAACATAAAACCAGAAGAAGACAACAAAGTCAAAGTTCCCACATCTAAAACCTCTAAGAAAAATATAAATTGGTCACAGGTCATGGGAGAGCTCAAAAAGAATTTAAAAAATCAAGAGAAGAAGATCAACAATTGGTATGAGAAAGGAGAGTGATGCAAAAAAATCACAAAAAATCAATCAACAGCTTGCTAAAGGAGACCCCCAAAATACTGCAGAATTAAATAACATAATCTTGAACGGCTTTTTGCATGCTGACTATCTGTAAGACTTCACATGCTATAGACTTTGTTGAACATAATTAACATTTTTAACGAAATGTGCATGTAAGTTGCTTAACATAATAATTATAAAAAATTTTGATGTTGAACATTTTCATGTGGACAATGATTGGCCACATTTGCTTTAATATTGGACAGCACTTTAAATCCTGTTCTGCATCAAATTTATTTCTTTATTTTGATTTAAAACAAGAATAAAGGGAAAAACACAAATATATGGTACAAAATGGTAAGAGAAAACTCTCTTGCTGAAGTATAAAAATACTTTTTAGAAATTAGCCTCCTATTCAATCAATGAAAATGAATAAATCATTTCATCACAAAATATTTACTTTCCTTCCAACCAGTGACAAATGCTGTATTATCATATTTTACTGAATAATTTTTTCAGATTTAATGCCATTTTTGTAAATTAACTAATTAATTTTTAGTTTTCAATATTCGCTTCAATAAGTTTTAAATATTCCTCCCTGACACCCTCCTCTCCACTTTCCCCAAGATGGCATGTAACTGGATATATAGGCTCTGCATACACATTCTTATTAAACATATTTTCACATTAGTCATGTTGTATAGAAACTACAAGGAAGAAAAAATTAAAATAAAAAGAGCAAATAGTATGTTTCAATTTGCATTCAAACTCCATATTTCTTTCTTTGTATTAGTATGGCATTTTCCATCATGATTCTTTTGAATTTGTTTTAAGTCTTCACATTTCTGAGAAGGGTGAAGTCTATCAAAGTCAGTCATTGCACAATATAGCTGTTACTGTATACAATGTTCTCCTGGTTCTGTTCACTTCACTCAGCATCAGTTCATATAAGTCTTTCTAGGTTTTTCTGAAATCTGTCTGCTCATTTCTTATAGAACAATAGTATTCCATTACATCCAGGATTGATAGATATCCCCTCATTTTCCAAGTTTTGGCCACTACTAAAAGAGTTACTATAAATAGTTTTGTACTTGTGGTTCTTTTCCTGTTTTTATAGTCTCTTTGTGACACAGACCTAGAAGTGATATTTAACCCAGAAGGTGGGTTAAAGCATATGCAAATTTTATATCCCTTTGGGGATAGTTTCAAATTGCTCTCCAGAATCTCTCAGTTCACAACTTCACCAATAAGGAATTAGAGTTCCAATTTTCCCACATCTTCGCCAACATTTATCATTTTCTTGTTTTGTCATTTGAACCAATGTGATGGGTGTGATGTGGTACTTCAGAACTGTTTGGATTTGCATTTCTCTAGTTGATAGTGACTTAGAGCATTTTTTTCATATGACTATAGATAGCTTTAATTTCTTCTTCTGGAGACTTGTTTTTCATATCATTTAACCATTTATTAATTGGAGAATAATTGTATTCTTTTCAATTTGACTCAGTTCTCTATATTTTTGAAATGAGGCCTTTATCAGAGACACTGGTTATAAAAATTCTTTTCTGCTTCTCTCCTACTCTTGCTTGCATTGGATTTGTTGTGCAAAATATTTTCAATTTAATGTAATAACAATTATAAATTTCGCATTTCATAATGTTATCTATCTCTTCTTTGGTCTTAATTTCTTCCATTCTCTATAAATCTTACAGCAAACTGTGCCTTGATCCTAATTTGCTCACAGTGTCAGCCTTTATGCCTAACTTGTATACTCACTTGTACTCTATTTTGGTATATGGCATAATATGTTGGTTTATGCCTTGTTTCTGTCATGCTATTTTCTTGTTTCCCTAGCAGTTTTTGTAAAAAAGTGAGTTCTTATCTTGGAAACAGGAGTCTTTGGGTTTATCAAACAATGTTTTGCTGTAGGCTGACTACTGTATCTTGTGAGTCTAACCTATTCCCCCTGATTCACCACTCTATTTGTTAGCCAGTACCAAGTGGTTTTTATGATTGCCACTTTGTTTCTGTCACCTTCTACAGCTTTTCTTTTTATTAATTCCTATGATATTATGGATGTTTTATTCTTTCAGATTTTAATTTTTTTCTAGGTCTATACCTTTTTTTGTTTGCTTAACTTTTTCTTTCTTATTTTGAGGTTAGATTTATCTAGTTCAGAGAGGGGGAGGTTGAGGTCTTCTACTATTATAGTTTTGCTATTTCTTCTTATATCTCTCAAACTCTCCTCCAAGAATTTGAATGCTATACCACTTGGTGCAAATATGCTTAGTAATGATATTACTTCATCGTCTGTGGTGTGTTTTAGCAGGATATGGTATCCTTTATTATCTCTTTTCATCATATCTATTTTTATTTTTGCTTTGTCTGAGATTAGGATCACTTCTCCTGCTTTTCTTTTTTACACCAATTGAAGCATAATATATTCTACTACAGTCTTTTACCTTTACCCTGTGTATATCTCCAGGTTTCAAATGTGTTTCTTAAAAACAACATATTATAAGATGATGGTTTTTAATCCATTCTGCTCTGTGCTTCTTTACTGGAGAGTTCTTCATATTCACAGTTATGATTACTATCTGTGTCTTCCTTTCCATCCTATTTCCCTCCCTTTTTGTTCTTTTTTTTCTCCCTCCTCCCTTTCTCTCCTAAAAAGGGTTTTGTATTTGACTTCCTTCAAACTTCCTTCCCTTCTATTAGCTCCTGTTTTTTCTTTCCCTCTCCCTAACTGCTTCTTCCTTCCCTTCTAATCCTCCCCCCTTTTCTTTCCTTTTTTCCTTCCTAATGCCTACAGAATAAGGCAAATTTCTATACTTAACTTAGTGTATTATTGCCTCCTTGAACCAAGTCCTATGAGAGTAAAGTTCAGACAATGCTCACCTACCTCTCTTCTTTCCCTCTACTGTAATGTTTTTGTACCTCTTTATGTATTGTAATTTCCCATTTTCAGACTCACTTCCTCTTCTTTCATTAAAGTTCCTTTGCGCATCTTAATAGTTTTTATCATCACATCAGTTAATTTATACTCACACTCTCTGCCTATGTATATCCCTTTCAAATGTCATAATAAAGACACAATTCTCAACATTTACAAGTAATGTTCTCCCATGTAGGAATGTAAACTCTTTGCACTTATTGAATAGCATTCTTTTCCTTTGTTGTTTACCTTTTAATACCTCTTTTGAATTTTGTGTTTGAAGATCAGATTCTCTGTTGTGAAGTCTCTTATTTCATTGAATATCCATTTTCTTGTCAGAAAGACAAACATTTCACTAGGTAGTTGATCCTTGGTTGTAGTACAAGCTCCTTTGCCTTATGGAATATCCTATTCCAAGTCTTGTGATCTTTTAGTGTAGAAGCTACAAAGTCCTGCATGATCTTAACTGTACTTCCACGATATTTAAATTGTTTCTCTCTGGTTCCTTACAGTATTTTCTCCTTGTTCTGATAATTCTGGAATTTGGGTTTAATGGAGTTTTCAATTTGTGTTCTCTTTCAGGAGGTGATCAATGGATTCTTTCAATGACTATTTTGCCCTTTAGTTCTAGGACTAGTTGGGACAGTTTTCCTTGATGATTTTTTGGAAAATGCCTCCCAGGCTCTTTTTTACATCATGACTTTTAGGTAGACCAATAACTCTTAAATTATCTCTCCTGAATCTATTTTCTGGGATAGGTTTTTTTCCCAATGAGGTATTTTATGTTTTCTTCTATTTTTTTCATTCTTTTGAATTTTGTTGATTGATTCTTGATATCTCATAGAGTCATTACCTTCCATTTGCCCAATTCTAATTTTTAATGAATTACTTTCTTCCATTAGCTTTTGTATCTTCTTTTCCATTTTGTCAATTTGACTTTTTAAGGAGTTTTTTTCTTCAGTGCACTTTTTAATTCCATTTTTTGAATTGAATTTTTAAATTTTTTTTTCAATTTTTCTTCTACCTTTCTGACTTTTAAAATCCTTCTTGAGCTCTTTCAAAAAAGCTTACTGGTTTTGAGACCAGTTGATAATTCTCCTTTGAGATTTCATATATGTGTATAGTGATAATTCTGTCCTTCTACTTTGATCTTCCCTGTCCCCATAACAAGAATTTACAGTCTTTTCTATGTTGCTTCTTGATCATGGTATTTGTCTTTTTTCTGGCTTTTAAAGTTGGTCTTTGCTTCTGGGGCCCAAATGTACTGTCCCATACTTCTTGTGCTAGGGCCTAGGGGCCTGGTTATTGGCTTTGTTTGCTGGGGCCTCCGGTTCTGTCAGCTGGAAGCTATAGAATGGTACTTACCTGGTACTGAACTGGAGCTGGTGGTGATGGTTAGTGTGGCAGTTGTGCTTTTCCTGCATTTCCCCCATGTTACACAGGAGTTCACAGAGTGAGGTGAAGAGATAGGTTGCCTGAGTGCTACAGATAACCTCCTTTCCATGGACTGCACTGGATCATGGGTTGGCTTAGTCACTGGTGGACATTCTTCTGTTGCACAAGTGGTGATTCTCCACACTTGCACCTGCTCATTACCCTAACTATGTGAAAGTGCCTGGGGTGCCCTGGTGTCCCTGGGGTGCCTGCTCCACCACCATAGGGCTCAGGATCTCCTGCTGGTTTGCTGAGGTGAGAATTTCCAGGATTCCTTCAGTCCTACACTAGACCCCTTCAGTCACAGCAAGAGGGCTCTTTCTTGTTAATCCCCCTAGCCTTATGAGCTTAAAAAAAAATTGCATCACCCTGTCTTTCTGCTGGCTCCACTATTCCAGGACTTTTCCTCAGATGATATTTTCTTGGTTTTTCAAAGTCAATAAGGAAGAGTGAGAGCGACTAGCTTCATACTCTGCCATCATAGCTCCTTGAAGTCTATGCTATTTTGTCTTTTTCTTTTGCAAAAAACTAGATGCAACCATTATGTGATGCTTAAAATTTGTGCCAATATTACTTAGCAATCTTTTTTTACTAAACTGTATTGCTGTCAGATAAACTGTACAGTTTAGCTAGTGGAGGAAATTGCGCTAGCAACTCTTATCACATTACTTGAATTACTCATAGCAGCTATGCCTGCCCACCCTCTTTCCCTGCACCTATGGCTCTTCATTGGGTTGAATGACAATGTCATTATTGCTGCAGTGCTATAAACAAACCACTCAAATCAGCTTTTGGAAATGTACTGAGAGTGTGCATACACTGAAAATTCTATACTTATGGCTCTCAATGCACAAGAGATAAATGATTATCCATATGCAGCTAATGAATATGGTGCTACTCTGTTTCTCTGTTAAGCAGCATGATGAACAGAACTATCCCACGTGAAAATTGTATGATGTAAGGTTAAAAACCATTTTTGAAATGAAAGAAAGCAGGGTGCAATGATTATGTTTTCGTGGTGATTATGTGGTAAAATAAATAAATGATACATGTGTTTAAAGTTCAATTGAATGTATTAACTTACTGTAACAGTATATTTATCTTTTTAAGTGAAGATTTATTTAGATATGATTTTTTCCTCAACCACAACTACACTTTCACAGGAATCCTACTGAATCAATGTTTCCAACCAGTTCATTTGTAAATCTGTCATTACCCTACCATATTATTTTTTGAGAAAAAGGATAGTCCTAATACCTAAACTATGAAGGATAAAACACAAGAGAACTATAGAAAATATTCATTAATGTTATTGGTTAAAAATTTTAAATAAAATCTCATCAAGCAAATTATAAGAATTGATAAAATTATTACTTATCAACAAGCTGAATTCAAGTCACAAATGCAAAAATTGATCAACATCAGAAAAATAAAATAATCTTACATTTAATCACATAAGAAATAAAACATGTCAAACTAGAGGAACACCTCAATAGATGGTGAAAGAGCTTTTGACAAACTACAATGCTCATTTATTTAAAAAAGAAAGAAAAACAAAACAAAAAAGCCAAACTTATCACGTAGAGGCATAGGTGGATCATCCTTTGTTTGTCATTTAATAAAGGATGTTCACTCTACCCATTGTTATTTGCTACACTTTTGAAAATGCTAGCTGTAAAAAAAAAGAAATTAAGGTAATAAAGATTGCTAAAAGGTAGATAGGATTGTATTTGTTGGTGTTATGATGGTTAAACCTACAAATCCATGACACAGTAAAGATACTATGGAGACAATTATTTGAAATGTTGCACTCTAAAAAAATAAATCCTTAAAATCAATAGTATTACCATATAAAAATAACATAATCTATGAGGCAATATTAGAAAGAGAAATATCATTTCAAACAGCTATAAAATTTATAGAATACTTGGGGATCAATCTACCAAAGCGCATGCAAGGTTTATAAGGTTTCAATTACAAAGTGTTCCTTAAAGAAATAAAGAACAATTTAAATAGAGAAATATTCAGTAGTCATATTTGGCAGTGGCAATGTAATGAAAATGACAATTATATCAAAGTTAATTTACAATTTTAATATTACACCAATCAAATCTTCAAAGGAATATATTACAGAACTCAATAAAATAGTAACAAAATTCATTTAGAAAAAATAAAAGATCTAGAGTACCAAGGGAAATTACAAAAAGAGGTAGAAATGAAGGAGAAATAATGTAACTTTCAGATTTCAAACTATTTTATAAAGCAGCAGTCATAATAAACCATCTCCATTGATTAAAAAAGGGAGAGATAGATTAATGGAACAGAATTGGCAAGGGAATATAAAAAAAACAGTGGAACTGAATAACTCAGCATTTGATGAAGTGGAAAACATAGATTACCTAGAAAAGCACTCTCTATTTATTAAATATTCCCTGGAAAATTGGAAAGTACCATGGCAGAAATTAGACTTAGATAAACATCTTACACCTTATCCTACTATCCCATGATAAATGGATATGTGACCTTATTATTAAACTTTGGAAGGAGAGAGAGAGAGAGAGAGAGAGAGAGAGAGAGAGAGAGAGAGAGAGAAAGGAGAAGAAGAAGAAGAAGAAGAAGAAGAAGAAGAAGAAGAAGAAGAAGAAGAAGAAGAAGAAGAGGAAGGGGAAGGGGAAGGGGAAGGGGAAGGGGAAGGGGAAGGGGAAGAAGAAGAAGAAGAAGAAGGGAAAGAGGAAGAGGAGGAAGAGGAAGAAGAAGTAGTCTTCAAAATTATTTGGTATTGATTTTTGCAAGAGAATGCTTGGTTCTGGTTTAAAATAGAAAAAAATAAAATAGAACAAAAGTTCAACTGATATGTCCAGTTACATAAGATTCAGAAGGAATTGAACAGAATAGTATCTTGTTTGATAAACTCAAGGAAGTTAACTAATGGACAATGATCCTCTATCCAACAATAACAAAAAATAAACTGCTGGGAAAATTGGAAAGAAGTCTCGGAGAAACAAGGTTTGGACAAACAACTTATATGCAACAATAAGCTTCAAATGAATTTTTAAAAAAACTTTGATAGACAAATTATACCAAAAAGAAAGTAGAGAAGTATAGTTGAAAATTTCATTCATATCTGTGGTTAAAGATGGGTTTTAGACCACAAAGGGATAAAACAGATTATAAGAGATACGATGAAGAACTTTGATCATACACAAATTTAAAAAGTTATCACAAATGATATTTAGTTATTTAGAATTAGAAGACAAATAGTCAACCTGAGAGTTGGTAAGAATATTTGTAACATATTTATCTAATATAATTCAAATATCCAAAATCCATTCCTCAATTGGTACATGGTCAAAAGTTATGAATGATTCTCAGGAAAGGAAATGCAAGCTATCAAAAACTATATAAAATTCTCCAAATCACTAATAATAAGTTAAATGCAAATTTAAGCACTCTCAGATTCCATGTCATGCCCAGCAGATTTTTAAAAATGGTTAAAGTGGGAAATGACTTTTGTTGAACATGAAAACAAGCATTATTTTACCAACGTTTCCAGGACAGAATTCATAATCATACTTCAAAAGTCAAGAAGAGAGTACATCTCTCTATCTAAATATTTACAGGGGTTCATACAATATTTTATAGCCAAGTTTTTAAATAGTTAAGAATTTGAAGCTTTGTAGGTACGCATCAATTAGGAAATGACTGAAAAATTGATGGTCTATGAATGTATTGAAAGAATCTTGGCTGGTAAGATATAATCAATCAATCAATAGATAAATGAATAAACAAATAAATAATAAAAAAAGGTAGATTCTGAGAAACTTGAGGAAATTTCTGTGAATAGATATTGACTAAAGTGGACTACTAGAATAATTGGTAAATTGATTACAAGGGTGTTAAGGGAAATTCTGAAAGTTTTAAGAACTATGATCAGTGTAATCAGCAGGTATAACTCTAGGATACTGATGATGAATCATGCTTTCTACTTTGTGGTGGAAGTATGATGGATGGCAGGTATAGAATGAGATATATGTTTTCAAGCATCATCTAGAGAATGTTTTTCTTTTTTCTAGATTGTTTTTATTTAAGGGATCAATTCTATTTGGAGAGTTGAGAGGACTTGAGATATGGTGATAAAATTAAAAAAAGAAAGGAAAGAAAGGAGCATCAAATAATGAAGCAATACAGATGAGAATTAAAAGAATTTCAGAAAGGGACTAATAGTTGAAAAACTATATTGATACTACCATCTCTCTGTCTTTGCAGATATATTGTACGTGTATATATACACATCTCATATCCATATGGCATTTATATATAACATATAAACCATGTCATATATTAATATATTTTATATGGTGGGTGCATAATTTCATTTCTGTTAATTTTTTTCTATCTCTGTATATAGAAATATTCATGTATGCTCATGGTCAAGTTCATTGTCATCATCATCGTCATGTTCATGATCATCATGATATCTTCGTGAAAAAGAATAGATCTTGTCAGATTAACTTATTTCTTCAAATGACATGTTTTGTAAATTCAGATCAGGTGAATGCTATGGATTTAATTTACTTAGATATTAGGGGACCACTTGATATAATATCTCATGCTATTCTGATATAAAAGGTGGAGAAAAGAGATAACCCTAGAAGACAATACAGCTAGATGCATTTGGAACTGTTTGAAGGTTCCATGCTGTTTAACGATTTTATCAATGACTTGTATGAGGATATATTCATGAATTTTGTAAATAACAAATAGTTGATATACATATCGAAAGTACTAGATGATAGAGTCAGGGTCCAAAATAGATTTTTGACAGGCTAGAAAAAGAAGGTATTGTAATAAGATGAAATTAAATAATTGTTAATTTAAAGCCTCATGCACGTTTCAAAAAAATTTCTTGAGTATATTTCATAGGTAGGCAACTATTTGCCTCAAAAAAATAACTGAGAGTTAGTACTACATAGCAGAAGACATAGTTATGTTGTAGCATATTGGACTGCATTTTGAGAGTCATAGTTTCTACAAACATGCAAGTGATAATCTCTCTCCTTCCTTTTCAATCAGACCCCAGACCCGTTAGCATATTCAATTCCAGTTACATCAGTTTATGGAGGATATTAGTGAATCAGGGTTTTTAGGGGTAAGCAGTTAGGACCAAAAGTCTTGAATCCATGGCAAAAAAGATAAATAGTTGAAGAAATTCAATGTTTTGCTTGAAAAAAGAGAAGTTTTAGTGGAAAACATTAACTATATTCAAAAATTTGAACACGACATATAAAGGAAAGAGTAAAATTTGTGATTCTATATTCCAAAGGACTAGAAGCAATGAGTAGAAGTTTAAAAAGAGATGAATTTAAGCTTCATGTTAGGAAATACTTCCTAAAATTGTTGATCAGTCATTTCAGATGTGTCTGACTCTTTTTGACCCACTTTGGGACTTTCTTCACAAAGATATGGGAGTGGTTTATTATTTGTGACAAAGAAGGTTGTGATTTGTCCATAGTAATATAGCTAGTAAGTGTCTGAGGCTACATTTGAACTCTGGTCATTTGACTCCAGACCCAGCACTCTATCAATTGTGCCACCTAACTTTCTAAAATTAAAGTTATCCAAAAGTGAAATGAGTTGTTTTGGGAGGTTATGGGATCCCTTCAATAGAGGTCTTAAGCAGAGTCCGAATGATGGCTTTTTAGGCATGTTGTCATGGGAGGAGGGGTCCTGTAAAAGTGTGATTTGGTCTCTATAATTGTTGATGTCCCTTACGACTAATAATTCTGTGATTTTTAAGTTTTGTCCTTATTTGTCATTAGTCTCATATAGTGCATTATATTCAGTTTCTCCTTAAAAGTACACCTAAGACTTATCTTTATTTTACATCTGATGAATTATTAGTGTCCTACCTTGAATATGTATGACCAATTTGATTTGACTTTAGTATGAATAATTTCATTCCTCTGTATCTTTCTCTCTGTCTCAACACACACACACACACACACACACACACACACACACATCCATAGAATTTCAATTGAAAGGTAGCTCAACGGTCATCTTTCTTCCAATCACTGTGAGTAGAGTTATTTCAAGGCCATCTAAATATATTAGCATCTACTGCATGTCAGCCCATCTTTTAAAAAAGAATAGTATGATTTAATTCTTTGATAATACAGCCTCACCCACAAACTTCTAGGGAGTTTAGAGGAAAGATTTTACAATTTTTTCTGAATCTAGATAATTTCATCTGAAGAAAAAAATAAGATTAGTCTGGTATAATCCAATTTTGCTCCTTTTTAGAAATCACTATCACTTTTTAAATGTTTTAGATTCTAGAACAAGGTTTCTTAATGTATGTGTGTGTGTGTGTGTGTGTGTGTGTGTGTGTGTGTGTGTGTGAGACAGACCCTTTTGCCAGCCTGGATCTTTTTTTCAGAATAATGTTTGTTATTATGTTATTAAGTAAACTACATAGAATTACAAAAACAACCCAATTATTTTAAATGGAGATAATAAAATTTTATTTTAAAAAATACAAGCTCATAGAGTTCATGTTCAGAAACTTTTTTTAAAAAAAAATTTGGCAGAAATTGAAGTCAAACTCCATAGCCTATATTTTGCAGAATTTATTCCCTTTCCTTTTTGTTGCAAAAGAGTACAGCACATGCCTTCAGCCTTTTAAATTACTGAACTTGTAGTGTCTCAGCAATCACATTTGCCAGTTCTTTCAGTACCCAAGGATATAATTTATCTGGTCCAGATGACTAAACTCCATCAAGCATGCTTTCTTACTGTCCTTCTATTGCTATTGGTCTCAGCTTCTCATTAGACAATTTTCTTTTTGTCCTTTCCACTCTAGAAGTCATTCTCTCTGTTTGAGGAAACAAAACAAAGTACAAATTTGACTTTTGTACATTATAAGTTATCATTGGCACACATTCCCTTTTCAGTGCTCCTATATTTTGAGCTTCTTCTTTCTCCATTGTAGTTAAAACAATGCAAATTAACTTATTATTTTTTTTTCCTTTAGTCCTTTGCTTCCTTTGCCAGCCTCAGATTATTCCGTGCTTTAGCACTTCTGATATTATTCTTAAAGTTCTATGCTATACTTTTAATTCTCTGATACCTGTTCTTGCTTCCATATTTTATATACATACTGGTATATGTACACATTCATGTTTATGCGTACATATTTATGTATACTTACACACATCTTTGTGTGTTACAATACATGTATAAGTATGTTTATCTACATTTACGAATATTTTTATGCATGGACACATAAATACTTTTGATCTAAGTTGGTTGATGACTTTTCCATATATCAACATTTTCAACCTCTGTACTTCCCTCTAATCACAATTGCTTCCTTGTGTCTTCAAATTCTCACTCTTGAGAATTTCTCTTGCTTCTTGAACTGACCCCCTATGCAAAATTTTTGTCCATGTGATCCTGCCTACCCTTCCCCTGATTGTTTTGAAATATTTTCTCCCCAAATTTAGACTATAGTCAGACTAGACAATCACCAATCATCCTTTCATTCTCTATTACAAACTCAAGAAAGTCGTAGTTGCTCCCCCTGCCAAAAGTTTACATGATTTCTGCACCAGCATCAAAGTACCCCCTGTTAAAGAGGATCAGATCCTTAATGTAATTTTCCCTCTTTGGTTCCTCCATATTTTGGAGGCTTAAAAGACCTCTCAGATAAGCCAAGAAGTTATTAAATGATCTGCTTGTGCACAGTGTGTGTGTGTGTGTGTGTGTGTGTGTGTGTGTGTGTGAGAGAGAGAGAGAGAGAGAGAGAGAGAGAGAGAGAGAGAGAAACAGAGAGAGAGAGAGAGAGACAGAGACAGAGAGAGACAGAGAGACAGAGAGAGTGAGTGAAAGACAGACAGAGACAAAGACAGAAATATAGACAGACAGGCAGACAGAAACTGATATAGTTTGGATAATTAAAAATCTTCATCCCAACTCTATATTACATATCTATACAGATTTGTAATCTGTTTTGTTACTAAATCTTCTTTCCTCTTTCTGCCCAGTTGATCTATAATGTATATTAACGACAAAATCACTTCTTCCTATTATCTTCACTAAATATCTGGGTTTGTATTTCATCAGATAACCAAACCTTCTTAATACCCAACGTTGTCCTACCTTTGGCTTTTAGTACCTATTTCTTTTGAATAAGGCAGCTATACAGAGCCAAATTACATTCATTGGTTTAATCTCCCCAGATCTTTAGCTATGAAATCTTAGCTGCTCCTTGAAATTAAGACCTAAAGTTCGGGTTGCATGCTGCAAATCAAATTCTCTTCTAGCTTCAGATGAGCTCCAAGGTGAACTCTCTTTAACCTGATATGGCTAGTGCTATGTGTTTTTCACTCAATTTGGCAGAAAAAACATTTACTAAAATTCTTTAAGTAATAACATAATAAATTCCTACTACTTTTGAACTTAGAAATGATCAAGTTCAAGTCTTACATTTTACATTTGAAGATATTGAGGCAGAGAGGAGTTAAATGTCTTGCTCAAGATCACTTTTCTAGGAGATGAGTGAGCATGGAAAAAAATACAGTTCTGAAACCCAACCTAGGTGATGTTTATTTTACTAAATGCAGTTTATCCTCTGGGAATCTTTTAAATGTTTACAGATATCTTCACACAACATATGAAATATGTGCAATTACACATTTATAATAATTAAAAAAAATTTAAAGTGAAAAATAGAGAATATGAAAAATCTAAGTTTGTACTTTTTTATTTTCCATATTTTATAAAAAGTAATTTTTTGTGTCCCATGATTGACTTTTCACAAGTCGCTGGTGTTTCTTAAATCTTCCTCTTGTTTTTTCAGCTCAAGTTTCTTAGATATTTTTTTCAAATACAATCAATGGACATTTAATATAAAACTTCTTTTTTTATTTTTATTTTTTTAATTTTAATTTTAATTTTTTAAAATTGTTTTTCTATTTCTATTTTTTTAATATAAATTTATTTATTTAACTTTTCACATTCATTTTCACAAAATTTTGGGTTCCAAAATTTTCTCCCCATTTGTCCCCACCCTCACCCCAGTACACTGAGCATTCTTATTTCCCCTATCACCCATCCACCCTCTCTTCTATCTTCCCTCCCTTCTCTTGTCCCCATCTTCTCTTTTGTCCTGTAGGGCCAGATAACTTTCTATTCCCCATTACCTGTATTTCTTATTTCCTAGTAGCAAGAACAATACTTGACAGTTGTTCCTAAAACTTGGAGTTCCAACTTCTCCCCATCCCTCCCTTTCCACACATTCCCTTTGGGAAGGCAGGCAATTCAATATAGGCCATATCAGTGTGGTTTTGCAAATGACTTCCATACTAGTCGTGTTGTGTAAGACTAACTA